>OX460435.1:2534316-3134316 GCA_949786385.1 Onychomys leucogaster | reverse complement strand
CATGTAATCTACGCACATGCACGGAGTAGCCATATGCTGTCCTGTACACATGTGCAGCTCACACTTTAAAAAGCCGGCGCCATTTTGCACAGGTCTCTCTCCTCTTCTTCTCTTCTTTCCTCTCTTCACTCACGTGTGTGCTTCACTCAGGCCTGTCACCTCTATCCTCTATCCACTATTAATAAACAGCTCTTCTGTGGATTTGTCATGTTTGGGACATGTTCCTTACCCCAACCCTCAAGATGCTGACACCTGACAGTGTCTTCAACAGACCAAAGTCCATTCCATCTTTCTATATGGCCAGCTTCTTTAGGATGCTGGAGAATAATGTAAAAACAGTGGAGTCCATGAGTATGGGTGCACTGTAGTGCTTCTCTGGTAGTTCAATGATTTCCTTGGTCTGAAACAAGACTCTGGAATAACATTTCAGTGGATAAGATATTCTGTAAATCCATTGATGATAGTTTTGTGAAGCATTACATGTAGGATAGATATATCCATAATCAGAATAAGTTTCTACTAGAGTAAGGACGAAGAATTCTCCTTTCTACAGAGGAAGTGTTCCAATGTACTCAACCTGCCACAAGATTGCTGGCTTGTCACCCCAGAAAAGGTGTCATATCTAGGTATCAGTGATGATCTCTGATGGGTTATTGAGTGATCTGGCACTCAATAGCATGGGTACAAAAAATACCCTTGGTGAGTGGAAGTTCATTTTGTTGAGCCCATGCACACATCCCAATTGTGCCATCATGGCCTCTTTGTTCATGGGCCCTTTGGGCATTGACAAGAATTGCTGAGGAGAGATGCTGACTGTCCACAGAACGTCATCCTATCTATTTGATTATTGAACTCTTTCTCAGCTAATGTCACCTTTTGCTGAGCATTTACATGGGACACAAGGATCTTCACATTCTTTGCCATGAATAGAGATCTATGCACATACTTCTTCCTCACATGTCTTTCTCTTTTCACCCTTGTTTGTTCCAAGTCATCACCCAGCCAGTTCATTGACTATGGACCATGAATCATTGACTATTTGCACATTAGGTCATGTCTCCTCCCAAACACCTGTGTACTTCCCACAGTGAAGATTTCCCCATCACCAGTATCTTTCATACTTGTCCCAGAATGGAGTTGAAATGCTACAGCTGTCCACTTCTGGGTGGTGCCTACACAATGTACAGAACCATCAGTAAACCAAGCCTTAGTTTTCTCTTCCTCAGTCAACCAATCATAGGGAACATACCCCATGAGCCAGGAGGTGCATGGTTGGCAGCAGAAAGTATTGTAACAAGAGTAGAAACCAAACATATTTGGTCAACTTATTGATGTAGGTTGCTTGTGCCTCCAAAAGCAGCTTGGGCTCAAGTGCTTATATACCATTTCCATTTGATAACTGATGGGTGGTTAGGGATTTAGCTCTGTGGTAGAGCACTTGCCTAGCAAGTGCAAGGCCATGGGTTCAGTCCTCTGCTCTGAAAAAGAAAGACAAACAAGCAAACAAAAAAAAGATAGCTGTTGGATGAAGACTAGGTTATGGTGATGCTGTACTTCTCTTTGTGCTTGGTGGGGCCCCCACAGGAAGGTTTTTCTTCTCCATGACCCCCCAGCCGACCATGCAATCTACACATCCTGTCCCCACACCCATCTGCCTGAGACCCCCACAATTCCTGAGAATTGCAGACCAACCCTCTGCTCCTATACAGGCCAGAGCTCCCATCTGGAGCAGAGAATTTCTGGGATCATACACAGGTAGGTATGGTCATAGTTCCCATCCATGGGCACCAGCATTTCGCAGGTAAGACTACCTAACTTGGCCCCAGTTGCTGGTCATTGCGTGGGGCTTCCACAGGACGTTTTCCCTTCTCCAAATGCCCCAGCAGAACCTGGATTCTATATGCCCTGCCCCCACACCCATCTGGCTGAGACCATGCCCCCTGCCACTTCCTGAGTCTTAGTGACCAGCTCCCAGCTCCCATCTAGCCCAGTGATCCCATCTGACTCAGAGAGCTCCCACCTTGCCAAGAGAGCTCTCATCAAGCCCAAAGGATGCCAATCTAGCCCAGAGAGCTCCCACTTGGACCAGAGAAAGAGAGCACACTCATTGTACAAAGAGCCATTATTGAGACAAGAGAAACCTCAGGAGACAGTGAATGTGCCAGCCCTGATTAGACCAAGAGTGGCTTTCTGAGAAGCAGGATCTGCCACCTCTCATTGGATCATGTCAGGCTTCCTGAAATACCAAATATGTCAGCTGTGACTGGACCAAGAGTGATGATAAGACCAAGAATGAATCCACAAGGAGATGGGCAGACATCAAGGCCGAAGTACATACAACAAAATAATGAGCAATACAGCATCACCAGAAATGTGGGCTAAGGACAGAGATCGTCCTGATTACAGAGACAAATTGTTTTCTTTTCACTGGTCTTTCTTGCCTTTTTGACACTACCTTCAAGGCCATGGCTCATCTCTTTCACTGACTCTGATGCTAGGGACCAAGAGTGTTATTTTGGCACCAGTTTCAGAGTCAGGACATGTTTCCTTGTTTAATTTCCCTGGCTCAGGTCCAAAGTACAAGTTGTGTTTCTTTCCCTGGTCCTGGGCCCCAGGGAAAGGATTCTATTGTCCTCTTCTGTGATTGGTTGGATTAAACAAGTCAGTTGACCTGGGGCAGAGATGGCTCTGATTTGAGCCAAAGTGTGTTTCTTTCACTGGGCATATCTGAGCCATCTTTTTCTAGCTCTGGGCTCCAGGGTGAGGGTAGGTTTCTTTTGCCAACTCCTTACCCCTACAGTATTGACAAAACAACTTAACAATGACAATACATCACCTACCCTTAGAATGGTACTCATGAGACTGACACACAAGGATCATACATTCTAATGTATCCATGACTAATTACTGACATTCAACCCAATCTGGATAATGAACATTTCGAGTGCATTTGTGAACAACCATGAAGAAAAATCCATCACCCTTTTACAAACACCCTTACTTGGAATGTGTGATCACATACTGACTGAGAGTTAAATCAAAATGAACTACTTCCATGATAGCCATTCCATTCTATATAAGGCAACAGATAAATACCTCTCAATAAGGGAAAGTGTAAAAGAAGATGAACAAAAACCACAGAAGGAATATAAGTACCACAAAATAAACTTTACTCATTGAATTTGCCACATATATCCCACACTTCAATATCTTTCTCACACGCTGCCAAACAGAAGCCACAATGGGATCTACACATCAGTCTTTAGTGAACCACATTAATAATTTATTTCCTTCAAATGTACAATGAAAAGACTTAAAACAAGGGTGTTTTTTTCTTTGAAACCTAAAACAATTGTGATATCTGAAGTGTTAACCAAAGTTCATTCCCTAGAACAAGATCATGTTTTGGATGACTTCCAGTAATTCCTGCAACAAGAAGCTCCAAGGGTCTAATATTGGGAACCAGAATGCACATATATATACCCAGAGGAATACACACACACACACACACACACACACACACACACACACACACACCATAATTAAAATAAAAGAAACCTTTAAACTAATTTTCAATCAGGAATGTTTCTCTGTTATCATTCTAGTAACATGGGTTTGAGGCACCTAAATGATTACTGAGTTTTTCTCCATCACAAATTGGTCCATGTAACAGAAATCAAGCATGAAGTCTTGATGTCTGAGTAATCTATCATTTTAAGTCTGTGATATCATTTGAGAAAATTTAGAAAATGGTACCCTGCAAGAAGAAATCAGTCATGAGGGTTGGCCTGAGCATTTACATCTGCACACCATTTCCAATTTACACTTTTTGCTTTATGCTTTAGGACAAAAATGTGAATTCTTAGCTACCTGTTTTAGCTGCCATATCTCACACTTGTTTCCATGCCACTTTTAAGAGGTTCATATACTGCTGTGGAACTCAGGGCCAAATTAAATCCTTTTCTAAGTTCACATAGATATGTTCTATTATCAAAGCAACAGAAAAGGCATATCTATGAAATTTTAGATCAGAATTCATTATCCCATGTATTTGAACAGAAGTATGAAATCTAAAAGTGTTACTTATCATTTAAATTTGCAGGCATTTTGGCTATCTTAGTTGAAGTATGTAAACATAATAAAAAGAGATATTATAATGCTTGAAAACATTATTGACACATTTTAGATTTTTTTCTGAAGTAATTAATTATTTGATATTGAATGTAAGTATGTTGACTGAAGATCATAACAATTTATATATATTCAGATTTCCTTTGGTATGAATTTCTTTCAGATCTTCAAAGTATAATGTTATATTGAAAGTCTTTGAGAGACCAATTACACACTAAAAGTTTTACAAATACAGGGTTACTCTTTGTTTTGACTAGGCATTACCACATTAATTATATTCATAGGGATTCTCTCCAGTATGTTTTTATATACTTAAAGATGACTAAGCTGTGTAAAGGCATTACTACACTGTTTAAATTCATAGGGTTCTTCTCAATTATGTGTTCTTTCATGAAGTTGAAGATCATTGTGATATGCAAAGGCTTTACCACACTGATTAGAATTGTATGGTTTCAATCTGGTATGTGTTTTTTTTTTTTAATGCCTGTGAAGATGAGAGTGATGAGCAGAGGCTTGTAAAACACTGATTACATTCATAGAGTTTCTCTCCAGTATGTATTTTTTCATGCTTTTGAAGAGTATTGTGATAAGCAAAAGCTTTATCACACTGATTACATTCATAGGGTTTTTCTCCTGTATGTGATCTTTCATGACTTTGATGAAGACTGTGAAGAGCAAAAGCTTTACCAAACTGATTACATTCATATGTTTTCTGTCCAGTATGTGTTCTTTCATGCAATGGAATAGTAGTGTGATCAGCAAAGGCTTTACCACATTGTTTACATTCATAGGGTTTCTCTCCATTATGTGTTCTCTTATGTACTTGAAGATGACTGTGCTGTGCAAATGCTTTCCCACATTGTATACATTCATAGGATTTCTCTCCCATATGTGTTCTTTCATGTAACTAAAGAGAATTTGATAAGCAAAGGTTTTACCCCACTGATTACATTCATAGAATTTCTCAACAGTATGTATTCTTTTATGTACTTGAAGATAATCAGGCTGTGCAAAGGTTTTGCCAAATGGTTTACATTCATAGGTTTTCTACCTCATATGTGTTCTTTCATGCAATTGAAGAACACATTGAGCAAAGGATTTACCACAGTAATTACACTTATAGGGTTTCTCTCCAGTATGTGTTATTTTATGTACTTGAAGATAATTGTGCTGTGCCAAGGCTTTACCACATTGTTTACATTCATAGGGTTTCTCTCCAGTATGTGTTCTTTCATGTAATTGAAGAGCACTATGCAAAGCAAAGGCTTTACCACAATGATTACATTCATAGGGTTTCTCTCCAGTATGTGTTCTTTTATGTACTTGAAGATGACCAGGCTGTGCAAAGGCTTTACCACATTGTTTACATTCATAGGGTTTCTCTCCACTATGTGTCCTTTCATGCATTTGAAGAGTACTGTTTTGAGCAAAGACTTTAGCACACTGATTACATTCATAGGGTTTCTCTCCAGTGTGTGTTCTTTTATGTACTTGGAGATGAGCAGGTTGTGCCACGGTTTTACCACATTGCTTACATTCATAGGGTTTCTCTCCAGTATGTGTTGTTTTATGTACTTGAAGAGAATTGTGATGTGCAAAGGCTTTACCACATTGTTTACATTCATAGGGTTTCTCTCCAGTATGTGTTGTTTTATGTACTTGAAGAGAATTGTGATGTGCAAAGGCTTTACCACATTGTTTACATTCATAGGGTTTCTCTCCAGTATGTGTTCTTTCATGCAATCGAAGAGCACTATGTAGAGCAAAGGCTTTACCACAATGATTACATTCATAGGGTTTCTCTCCAGTATGTGTTCTTTTATGTACTTGAAGATGATTGGGCTTTGTAAAGGCTTTACCACATTGATTATATTCGTAGGGTTTCTCTCCAGTATGTGTTCTTTTATGTACTTGAAGATGACCAGGCTGTGCAAAGGCTTTACCACATTGTTTATATTCATAAGGTTTCTCTCCAGTATGTGTTCTTTCATGTAATTGAAGAGCACTCTGTTGAGCAAAGGCTTTACCACACTGATTACATTTGTAGGGTTTCTCTCCAGTATGTGTTCTTTTATGCATTTGAAGACTGTTTTGATGTGTAAAGGCTTTACCACACTGATTACATTCATAGGGTTTCTCTCCAGTATGTGTTCTTTTATGTACTTGAAGATGATCAGGCTGTGCAAAGGTTTTTACCACATTGTTTACATTCATAGGGTTTCTCTCCACTATGTGTCCTTTCATGCACTTGAAGAGTACTGTTTTGAGCAAAGACTTTACCACACTGATTACATTCATAGGGTTGATCTCCAGTATGTGTCCTTTTATGTACTTGAAGATGATTGGGATTTGCAATGGCTTTACCACATTGATTACATTCATAGGGTTTCTCTCCAGAATTATTTCTTTTATCTAATTGCAGAATTTTACAATGAGTAAAGGCTTTGCCACTTTGATTACACCCATAAGGTTTTTTAAGGTTATGTGTAGTTTCATGCCTGTGAAGATGATTGTGTTGTGCAAAGGTTTTACTACAATGATTATATTCATAGGATTTCTCTCCAGTATGTGTTTGTTCATGCCTTTGAGGATGACTATGACATACAAAGACTTTACCACATTCAGTATATTCATGTGCTTTCTCTGTAGTATGACTTCTTTTATGCCTGCAAGAACAATTGAAACATTTAAAAACTTTATCACATTCATTACATTGCTGAGTCTTTATATCTGCATGAATTAATTTTACAATTTGGTCTAAATATAAAGAGAAATGAGATCTTAAGACATTACATGGTATTTACACTCATGTTCATCCCCTGCATTAAGTATGGCTTTGCATATTTGAACATGCCTGTGATGATAAGAGTCTTTATTACTGGCTCATATTTATGGCATCATCTTTCTTTGAGGTTTTTCACATATTTAAAGAGAATTTGGACATTTACCTCATTTATTCCATTGATAACATTTCTGGGAAGACATGTTTCAGGGACTATGTGGGTCTAGCTCTCAATAGCCCCATCCCAGGGTCCAGAAAAAGTGTATAACCAGTGGGTAACTTAATCTTTCATGACAGGCAATGAATGTACATACACTAAACTTTTTATTCCATACACCTTATTCTTCTGAGACAGTTTCTTTGTCTAAACTCCTATTCTGCACTCTTACCTAGCATCTTTCTTGCCTGATTCATTTCTACATATATCTTCATTCACCTCTAAGTTCTATCTTAATTCTCTCATCTATGTTCTCATCCATCAAGTTCTTTTCCATATTAGCTCCTCTCCCATCTCCTTCCTTCTCATCTTGTTCTTCCTTATCTGGCATCTTCCATCTTGTTGCTCTAGTACTCTCTTCTAGCCCCTCAATCTAGTTCTTTCCCATTTCAGTACATTCCTCTACAGTTCTTAACAGTCTAGTTCTTCTATCCTCTTTTCTCTTCTCTTACCATCTCACTCTGAAAATAAAACTTCCCTTTCATTCCTTTGACCCTTATCTCTCCAAGATATCTCTGCTCCTGCTGTTTCTGGCAAGTGTATGCAGACATTAGACAACTTGGCTAGGCAAGTTCCATTAAGGGTAGATGTACCTTAAGTAGGAATCCTTTAGTTCTGAGTTAATTGTTAAAGATGAATCTAAAATGAGGTATAAGACTTTAGAAATGAGAAAGTTAAACTTAATCAGCACATGTACCAAGTCTCCTCAAACAGGTATTTTGGATGCTTAAGTCAGTTTCTAGAGAGTACATATCTATCTCTGATTAGACACTTTTGTCCTTCTTTGGATGTTCCTGGCTGCTAAAGATAATAATGACAGAAGGGCCTGAAATTAGGGATCCTGGCTAAGTTACTGCTCAGAAAATTATCTATATATTCCTTTAGTAGAGGGAACATTGTGCCCAGTGAATGAAGGAAAAGCTACAAGAGCAAATGAGAAAGTCATACCAGGAAACAGCTAATAATCAAAAGACAATATCACCGAGACTCTTGAGCCTCAGCTTGATCTCTGGAAGGCCTTTGACTTCTTCAGATATTAACTTGCCATAATCAGCTTAAATCCTTCTTCATATATCTTTATGGTTTTCAGCAATTATGCAAAGACCAAATCTATAAATGACAAAAATAGAGGAAAGAGATAGAACACAGCTCCAATGTCCAGTAAGTATTTTTGAATAAAATTGTCGAATGATTTTTTTCTTAATTTAAAGGAGGTGTTGATGAAGGTAAAAAGAAGCATGCAAAACACCAAATAGATTGGGCCAGAAAAGAAAGTCTCCTTGTCACATAATAACCAAATCATTAATAACACAGAATAAAGAAAAAATATTAAAAGCTGCAAAGTCTAAAACCAATTATCCTATAAAGGCAGACCTATGAGAATTACACCTCACTTCTTAATGGAGATTCTAAAAGCCATAAGGGCTTGGACACATGCAAAGCAGGCTCTAACTAATCACAGATGCCATCCCAGATTACTATATCCAGAAAATTTTCAATCACCATAAATAGAGAAAATAAGATATTTCACAATAAAGTCAAATTAACACAATATCTACATACAAATTCTGTCTTACTAGGGTTTTTTAGTAGAAAATATCTAACCCAAGGAAGCTAACTATACACATGGAAACATAATAAAAAGAATAATATCACATTAGCAAAACCAAAAGTGAAACACACATTAACACAAACTCAAGCTAACATACTCTGATACATATACCATCATCACCATGAATAACAACAACAAATTGAAAGATATAAATATTATGATTCCTGATTTCTCTCAATATCAAATGCCTCAGTTCCCCAATGAAAACACAGATTAATAGTACAGATTCAAAAACAATCCATACTTCCACTGAATAAACAAAACAATTCAACATCAAGGATAGAGATTAGCAAAATGTGAAGGCTGGGGAAAAACATATTTAAAGCAATTGGAACTAAAAAGCACACTTGTGTAGCTATTTTATTATCTAACAAAATTAACTTCAATCAAAAATTAATTAAAAGTGATGTGGATGAATACTCCTTAGTCATCAAAGGTAAACTCCACCAATATGACATTTCAATTATTAATATCTATGCCCCAAACACAAGACAACCCACTTTAGTAAAAGATATGATTCTACAGATTAAATGGCACATTGACTCTCACACAGTGTTTGATAGTGGTAGACTACAATACCCCACCCTCACCAGTGGACTGGTCATCCAGACAAAAACCAAATGGAAAAATATTGAACCTTATGGATTGTATAAACCCCAGGAATCTTACATACAAAAGATTATTCCAACCAAAGAAAAAGAATATACCTTCTTCTCAGCACCACATGGAATTTTCTCCATGGTTGATGACACCTTTGGAAATAATTCAAGTCTCAACAGATACAAGAAAATTAAAACAGCTTATTGCCTCCAATCAGACCAACATGGATTACAGCTGGATTTAAAAAGAAAATAAACAAAAAGCTTAAAAACTCATGAAAACTGAATAACACTCCACTGGAGAAACGAGTCAAGACAGAAATAAAGAAGCAAATTAAAACGTTTATAGAATTCAATGAAAATAATTACGCAAGCTATCCAAAGTTAGAGGACACAATGAAAGTAATAATATGAGGAAACTGTATAGAATGGAGTTTCTCCATAAAAAAAGAAAAAGATTTCATACTATCCACTTAACAGCACACATGAAAGTACTAAAACAAAAAGAATAATATAGCCAAGAGGGGTAGACATGAAGAAAGTATCAAAAAAGGATTAAATTAACCAAATAGAAAGAAAAAAATATAAGAAATCAATGAAACACAGAGTTGGTTCGTCGAGGAAATCCATAAGACAGACAAATACTTATCCAAACTACCTAAGAGAAAATTAATCCTAATTAATAAAATCAAAAATGAAAGGGGGCCCATAACAATAGACAATGGGGAAAGCCAGGGACTAGTTTGAGGGCTGCAATTGATCAGAACAAGTGACAATCCTTGAACACCTCCTTCAGCTCCACAGATATTTGAGATAGGCAAGATAAGAGCTGGGTTGATGCACAGGGACCCTGAGCTTGTGCAGACCCACACTGTTGCCTCTCTGGGCCAACCCTGCAGATCACCTACTAAACATCCTCTCCCTGAGAATGGAAATTCCTCAAGTCCTCTCCTCACAAGCACAGCAATCTCCAGATGTACTCCCAGGCAAGACCCTTTCAGACACACTCAGAGAACATCTTCAAAGATATTCCCCCTCTCTGGAAATGCCCTTCCAGACATTATTTTTAGCATGACACAGAGGACCTGGGACTCCTATGATGACTTCAGTTTCAAAGAAAGAGGCAGAAGCTGGGCTGGCTGGTGGTGGTGCTCGCCTTTAATTCCAGCACAAAGTCAGAAGCAGGTGGATTTCTATGAGTGTGAGGCCAGCCTTATCTACAGAGTGAGATCCATGAAAGGTATTTGTATTAAAGCACACAAAATACTACCCACACCATTTCTCTTGAGGTATACATTGTCAACATGGAAAACGCAGTCATGTTAGGCAGGGAAACACCATTTGTATCCACTTCTACTACTTAGGTTCAACTGGTGTAACTACTCTAATTTGGTTTCACAAACATTCAGTTCTTTATCCAGATTCTTAGTTGCCTGGTCTGTGGACCCAAGAAATGGCCTGTCAGAGGAACATTTATTGATCAGTAACATTGCTTACCTCACTACTCACTGCTAAGGTCAACTACTATCACAGCACACAAGTTTTCAACCTCTTTCTTGCTCATCCCTCTCTCTGCTGTAACTACACTTGCTTTACAGCTGGTTAGTGAACTCAATTCTTATACAAGTCCCACTTCATTTGTATATTCACAATAAAATCTAGGGAAGTTTGCGCATACTCATTCACTGCTCTATGTTTCCTACCCACTGACCAGTCAAGGCCCAATCTGGAAGGATTTGCAGAACTATCTCTCCAGCACTGGGAGATAGAGACAGAATTAGGTGTTCAACACAATTCTCAATTATATAATGTGAGGCAAACCTGAGCTACAGGAGATATTGACCTGAACCAAGGGTTCAAAACCTTTCTAATGCTGAGACTCTTTAATACAGTTTCTTATGATGTGGTGAACCCCAAGTATAAAATTATATTCACTGTTACTTCATAACTCTATTTTTGTTCCTTTTATGAATTATAATATAAATATCTGCACCTCCTGACAAACTTTGTCCTGTCCTATGGTAGGGTCATTTGATTCCCACAAGGGAGCCATGACCTCCAAGGTTGAGAAGCACTGCTATAAAATGATATAAATAAATACATAAAGAAACAGTAGTTAAAATGGAATAAAATTATTTTGTTTTAAGATTTATTTATTCATTTTATATACAGTATTCTATCTGCACGTATGTCTGCACACCAGAAGAGGGCACTAGATCTCATTAGGTGGTTGTGAGCCACAATGTGGCTGCTGGGAATTGAACTGAGGCCCTCTGGAAGAGCTGCCAGTGCTCTTAACCTCTGAGCAACCTCTCCAGGCAGAAATAAAATTCTTAAATTTGGAAACATAGAAAAAGAGAAAAAAACTCTTAGTAACGCATTAAAAGAAAATGAATATTAAAAATAATACTAATAATATTTTCAAATGATAAAAAAAATTAAAAGCATATGTAAGTATACTGACTTTGAAATGTAGTAGGCACACCATGGTAGTGTGAATACCATTAATGGAAGAATGTATGACTTTGTCCCATGTAAAATGATAGTCACTGAATGCTAACACATGGAATTACAGAAAATGGCCTGTATCTCAAACCTCTTGGCTGATTTCACTGTATCAGCCAGGATTGGAATTATCTTCATAGGAGAGTTCGCTAATTGGAACCTGAATACTTAGTAGTTCAAGATATCCTCCATAAACTTAACACCAGCCAATAATTTCTCTCTTCATCAACATGGAAGGAATTAATGCATTCAGGGAAATTAAAGAGAAAGTTATTCACCATGCCCCATCAGTCCTTTGTAATGGAGACCCTGTAGCTCAATGCACTCAACTGCAGTGTATGATCAAGCTATTGCCTAGTCTAATGCCCACTGTAGTATACACAGTGGCCCATCCCCATGTTGCAGGCCTCACCTCTGTCTGCAGGCCAATTCCACTGTTCCACCTCTTCTGGTCTGAAGGAAGAAGCCATTTTCCACACAGATTTCCTTTCTCTGTTGTGCAATGGCCAATTCACTATGTGGTTCAAACTTGTAATTTAAGAACTCTGTAATGGCATGAACTTGTAAACCAAAATTTAGCATGATCAGTCAGGAGATAATAAAGACAATACTCTTTGGGGCTACACACTGAGTTCAAGTCCACCTCAATGCATGTAGGAGACCTTGACTTAAAACTGCTTTTCAAAAGGACCAGAAATGCCCCTGTTCTAGAATTAATATACCTCCATTGCATACCAGGACTTAATGTTAATTGTGACCCTGTAATGGTCTCTTGTGCAGCATGTTAGAGGCCAGTTTTTTAATGGAAGGATGGGCCTTTCTACTGGTTGTAAACCAGGGTTGGCTCCCATGTTATGGAATGTTATTGGTGAAATTATTAAGGCCACTCCACGTAGTTAAAAGGGAGGTTTATTTTGTGGGGTAACTTACAAATGAAGGGGTAGGTCGCAGAGTCTGGCAAAGGTATAGGGTAGTCCGGCGGCGTTCTCTGGAGAACTCTGCTCAGTCCACCTCTCGCGTCCCGAGTCCCGGAACCAAGAGAGCCACCTCCTCCTGCCCCTCGCTCTTCCGCTCCCTCCTCTGCCCCGCCTTGTGGGCGTGATCATTACTGAAGCCTCAATGGGTGTTGGAACTTCCAGGCCAATGCTGGGATGGCTACCCACTACAGAATGTAGCTGGTTAATCTTAGGGAACAAATGTGGTGGTATTGTATTCTCCAAAATTATTGTGCCCACTAATTAAACATAGAGGTTAGGCAGTGGTGGTTCACACCTTTAATCCCAGCACCTGGCAGGTGGAGCCAGGCAGATCTCTGTGTTCAAGGACACATTAGAAATAGTCAGGCAAGGTGAATCATGCCTTTAATACCAGAAAGCAAGCCTTTAATCCCATGAAGTGACAGCAGAAAGAGAAAGATGCATAAGGCGTGAGGACCAGAAACTGGAAGCATTTGGCTGGTTAAGCTTTTCGTCTTCTAGCAGCAGTTCAGCTGAGACTCATTTGGAGGAGGACTCAGAAGCTTTCAGGCTGAGGAAACAAGTCCACCTGAGGAACTGGCGAGGTGAGGAGGCAGTGGCTTGTTCTGTGTCGCTGATCTTCCAGCATTCACCCCAATAAATGGCCTCAGGTTTGATTTTATTAAATAAAACCTTTTTAGATTTCTGCTACAAACAAACACTTACATCTTATCATACTAATCTCTACCCGGCATGGTTAGCATACTACTTATCTTTGAGGTACTTGTGATGCAGTCCTATCTTAACTAAATTCTACATTGTGATTTCATGTCTCCTAAGAACTGTAAAGACTGCATACCATCAATTCTATTACCATCAGTTCTACTCTTCTATATCACAATTTAGCATTGGAGTGCAACTTTACACAGGAAATACTGTTGACAAGCTCCCAAACTTAATTCCAGATAGATTATGAATCTTAATATTAAATGTTCAAAGAGTAGAACTTCTGGAATATAAGGGAGAAACCAGGCCTCTTTGATTTTGGAAATATGTGTTCTCTAGAAAGAGCACGTGCATGGTGCCAGGATTTCACAGTGATGTCAAAAGGACATTTGAAAGCATAGTCCTGCTCCCAATACTCTGCACAGATGCAGCCAGCAGAGTGAATGCATTCAGAGGCAGCCAACCAGCCCCAAGAATTGCAAAGACTCTGCAGGACCATGCAGGACAACATATGTCTACATTATAGCATGCAGAATGAGCAGGACCGTGCTAGACAATGCAGGACAAAGCAAGAATTAGCTGAACTTTGTATCTGATCACTTGTTTCCACCCAGCAAGGGGAAGACTCAACACACTGACTCCCATGACTCAGCTGAGCCCTCCTTTGAGTCTGGGGATGGCAGCCACTCACTCACCATATTGTGGTTTTCCAGCTTGGCCATGCTCTCTGTTCAGCTCCCTGCAGCAACCCTCAAGCTGCACAGCAAACAAAAGTACTGGTGACAGATTCTCTTCTGATAGTTGATGATACACATGGCTCCAGACCCAGAGCTGGAGGTAAATTGTACTACCACCACTTTGAGAAGCGGAGATGGAAGGAGCCAGCAGCCAGAGCAGTGCTTCAGCCTTACAAAGATGTATATTACACAGAGAATCTGGTTTATGTTATCTTTGGGATTTTTAACTACAAAAAAAGATTTGATTATAAAAGCTGTTGATTTAAACAAATATGTAAATTTTAAAGACGTCCTGACTTCAAAATTTGAATATAAGGATATGTTTCTTTGAAGAAGAGGCTCTGCTTTTGTTTCCACAGAAATCCAGAGGCTATGGATTTGTACCAGATTAAGATACATCAGGTTTTATCAGCCAAGACCACCTATAAGGTCTCCGATAACACAATGCCCCAGATGATCCAACATCCAGAGTAGTTTCAAGGCAACTGGCTCAGAGGTTTACCCTGATAGACTACTCCATAATCCTAAAATTTTCTTTGTGTCCCCAAAAGATACAGTGCCCCCTCCAGCAGTAAATAGTAAGAGAAACTATGCCCAATTTCCCAAAATTTTCAAGCTGGCTTTGGAGATAGAATTGGCTCAGTGCTTCTCTAAACACAGACAAACATATTGCCAAAAAATAAATAAATAAAATAAAAGATTCTTGTGTCTCAAATCAAAAGAGCCCTATGATGTGGGACAGAAAAAAGACCCATTATTTTTATTTAATTCAGGTTGATTATAAATGTGATCTTTCTAAAAAAAAAAAGGACATATGATATAGATATAATAAGATAAAAGTGTAGATTAATGAACTTACTTTTAAAACACAACAACTAGTTTAAAATGTCTTACATTGGTATAGATTTTGGTCTATTGATATAAACTTAAAGTTAATTTTGTTATTCTGTATAAAATATATTTCTACTCTCATTTGAGGTATTATGTTTATACAACTCATTTAGATTGTAATGGATAATTAAGCAAAACAGATCAATTAGTCTTCTATGATAGTTAAACTTATAGTCATGTGAAGTTCTCTAGGTATACATACATATATTTCAGATAGACAAGAAATCTTCAAACACTTTAAAGGTCTACAAAATATGGCATTTAAAATAATTTTAAAATTTAGACTTTGTGGACAGTGAGACATATCTGTTCCTGGCAGCACTGATTTACTTCAGAAAGGAGGATGGGAACTGAGGCCACTTCATATGGAGTTTATCTTCACCTTGGCAAAAATAGCCATTTTGGCAAAAGAACTGTTCTTGCCTGGACTGCTTGATCAACTGGACATTCAGGACCCAATGAAAGGTGACCACTAAACTTTGCTTGACAAAATGGTCCTTCAGGTTCCTGCTTCAGAGGAAACTACCAGACATTCTACAGGACACTACAAAAAGTGACCAAGAGACTCTAGCCCTATGCGCTAAAGACAAATGCCCCTACTTTACAAAAAAACCTTAGGTGACTGTCCAGGATGCCACCTGTCTCTGTCTATCCTACAAGACTCCAGAAAGTTGCTTGCATCCTTCTCCTGGTTCTTAGGTCATATTATATCCTTAAGAGGTCTTTGATAAGGTTGAAAACTAGATAGATATAATTTCATAAATTATGATAAATGATGTTAGATATACAACCTTAGTCTCACAAATATAAGATAGATAAGATATCTTCTTTAATATTATAACTGTAATTCTTGCTTGGTAATTGTTTTGGTATATGTAATTTTTCTATGTAAAAGTTAAAACCTTCCTTTGTAAAAAAAAAAAAAAGAGAAAGAGGGAAGTGCTGTAGATATCACTCTCTATAAATAAAATGCTGTTTGGCCAACGGTCAGGCAGGAAGTATAGGCAGGACAACAGAGAAGAGAATTCTGGGAGGTGGAAGGCTGAGGCAGAGAGACACGGCCAGCCACCACCATGACAAGGAAGATGTAAGGTAATGGTAAGCCACGAGCCACGTGGCAAAGTATAGATTAATAAAAATGGGTTAATTTAAGATTAAAGAAATAGATAACAAAAATCCTGCCATGGCCATACAGTTTGTAAACAATGTAAGTTTCCATATGTTTACTTGGTTGTTTCTGAGCATCTATGGACCTGGTGCATTAGAGAGATTTGTCCTGACTGTGGGACAGGCAGAAAAATTCTAACTACAATGGGGGTGCTAATAATTAAATCCAGATCTTCTAGAAGAGTGGTCAGTGTTCTTTAACTACTGAGCCATCTTCCCAACACCATCATTCAGTCCATTAACTACAATTCTAAATGGTGGCTTTAGAACTGGAGACAGAGTTTACTTTCTCCTTCCTTGGTGTTTGGGCATTGAAGTTTGTGTTTCCCTTTTAAGTATCAATTTCATTAATATTTGAATTTGAATAGATTTAACAATGAGCCTGGTACCTGTCTTTAATCCCAGCACTTGGGAGGAAGAGACAGGTGGATCTCTGTGAATTCAAGGCCAGCCTGGTCGCCAAAGAAAATTCCAGGAAAGGGGCAAAGCTACACAGAGAAACCCTGTCTCAAAAACCAAAAAAAAAAAAAAAAAAGAAAAGAAAAGAAAAAAAGAATGCCTACTACATTGAATAAGTAAGTAGCATTCCATTAACTAACAGGAACCTATCAACTTGATCCAAACAAATAACATAATCTTGCCATGTATCTAAGAGCTCATACTATTTCATAAATTTTTCTTCATCAATAACATCCAAACCTATGTTTCACTGTTCCCATGTTCTTTAGCTTTACACAGTATTAAAGTTATTTTCTGCAAATATTTATGACCTGGTATGAAGTATTTGCTAGGAGTATTTCAAATGTGTAGAGTATAAATTGAAAATTGGAAATTAAAAGTATATATATTTAATTGACTGGGAACCCCAGTGTATAAATCAGGGTTCTTTAGAGTCACAGAAATAATGGAATCTCTCTCTCTCTCTCTCTTCCTCCCTCTCTCTCCATTTCTTCCTACTGCCTATCTATCCATGTGTCTTTTTACCGATATCTGTTCATGCATATATATGTATACACATATTTGTACATAAAATACACACATATATGATCATATATGAATTAATTGGAATGCCTTACTAGCTGCAGCTCAAAAACTGCAAGATATAAATGGAAGGTTCATAAATCCAGTAGCTGCTCAATCACATGAAGCTGAGTGTCTCAGTTTTTTTTTTTTTTTTTTTTTTTATGTGCTGAACTCCTAAGGAAGTACGCTTCAATGACAGTTTAAGAATGGATGTGCTGTCAAGGTGAAGTAAAAAAAGACAAAGAATTAATACATATCTTTCCTTTTTTTCTTGTTCTTCCAGCAGAAAGCGTGACTCAGATTAAAGGTGTGTCATCCCGCCTCAAATTCTGGACCAAAGGTGTATGTTATCTAGCCTCTGGATCTGGATCAAAGGCACTGTTGTTTTCTTGCCCCAAGGTCCAGAACACAATTGTGCCCTGCATTTCTAGATTATAGGTTATTGCAGATATTGTAAATTGAGTTGACAACCAAGAATATTTATCATATTCCATAGCTTGTCAACTTGAAACAATCATATCTCCTCATGTCATGATTAATTTCCAAATGAAAAACAATAACCATGTCATAATTATGCCAAAACATAAGTATCCCACATAAAATTGGAAATGCATTATATATTTAGAATAGTAGCAATAACTCTTCTGGACAACTATAGTATATCAAACTTACATATGATAACTGTGAAAGCAATACAGGCTCTATCTTAGGGAAGGGCCACCACCTTAGACCACCTGCTGTACTCAGTTCCAGGAAGGACCTCAGAAATGTGCCATGACAATTTCAACAGATTCAGGACAGATTGTTTCTGTAGACATTCTGTCTGTGACTTATGACCCTTGAAGGTATTCAGATAATCTTAATGAGTAGCCCAGATAATCCTGATCAGCAAGTTGTGGTTCCCCACCAATAAGTCCAACACAATGATTTCAAATGTGGTTTCATGCTCAAAGTCTAGATCAATAGTTTCAAAAAATTACCTTGCCCCATATCCCTTCTGCCCAATCACAAGTTGCCAAAGCATGTAATTCTGTAATTTTGTTTTTTTCCCTAGAAAATCCTCTCTACCCCTGGGCTCACTGCTGCTGCCACATTTCCCTTTATCAGAAGTGTGGTGGGCCAGATTCAAGCCTGATAATTCAAGGACACTTATGTGCTTGCATCACAAACTGGCTCCTTGGTCGTCTCTAGGTTGTTTTTTGTTTGTTTCTTTGTTTTTGTTTTTCGTTGGTTGGTTGGTTCTGTTTTCCTTTTGTGGTTTTCTTGAGACAGGGTTTCTCTATATAGTTGTGGTGCCTGGCCTGGTTCTCACTCTGTAGAACAGGCTGGCCTCAAACTCACTGGGATTCACCTGGCTCTTCCTCCCAAGTGCTGGAATCAAAGACATGCACCACCACCACCTGGCCATGATATTCTCTTAATTGAAGTTGCAACATATTTTTTGTGTCCTAAAAGAACATATAATTATCTGTACAAAGGCATTATTATCAAAATACAACACAAGCTCTCATTTGAGTTATTATCTTTATTTCTGATACTTCATACATTGCCTTAGATGGTATTTAGAACTATCTTCCTCTACCACCCATTCTGTATTTCTTCCACCCACTGCAAGCACTACAGCACATCTGGTTCTTTTCCTGGAGGAGTGACTATATCTTCATTCCTGATGGGTCCATGCCCTTTGTCATCCTCCCTGGATTAGATTGTTGTAGTTTCCCAATGACTTTAAGCACAGGGCACAAGAAATGCCCTAAAGGATCTCCTGTACTGCAGACATAATCCTTCTTTCCTTCGGTGTAGAGACACACTCCAATTTCTCTATGGTAATGTGTAAATATCACCCATCCTGATGATGTTATTCTTTTCTTAGTCTGGTGTTTTAAGGGCACTTGAAGCCAAAAATGACCAAGGCAAAGTCTGAGTTTCCAGCTCAATGAAAAGTTTGTTGTGTCTCATGGCAGGAGCACAAGGGCTTCTGAAAAAAAAAAAAACAAAACAAACAAATAAACAACCAATCAAAAAAATTTCTAGGCCAGCAAAATTTAGTGTTGCAGAAACAAGCAGCAAAACTGTCCTAGTCAGTCACCAGGGACATTATTGAGTGGAGCTATTTACCTTACCAACCCTTGATTCCTGGACACATTGATCCTGGCTATAGGACAAAATGTAGCATATATTGGATACTGATTCAGAGCATACACTACCTCCTGGAGAACCTTGCCTGAGCCGTCAAGATGCTGACACCTAACAGTGTCTTCAACAGACCAAAGTCCACTCCATCTTTCTATATGGCCAGCTTCTTTAGGATGCTAGAAAATATGGTGAAAACAGTGGATTCCATGAAATGGGCACACTGTAGTGCTTCTCTGGTAGCTCAGTGAGTTCCTTGGTCTGAAGCAGGACTCTAGAATAACATTTAAGTGGGTAAGACATTCTGTAAGTCCATTGATGTTGGTTTTGTGAAGCATTACATGTAAGATTGGTATATTGATAATCAGAATAAGTTTCTACTAGCATAAGGAGGAAGAACTGTCCTTTCTACAGAGGAAGTGGTCCAAAGTACTCAACCTGCCACAAGATTGATGACTGGTCACCCCAGAAAATGGTGTCATATCTAGGTATCAGTGATGATCTCTGATGGGCTATTAGGTGATCTGGCACTCAGTAGCAGGGGTACCAAGAATACACTTGGTGAGTGGAAGTTCATTTTGTTGAGCCCATGCACACATCCCATTTGTGCCATCATGGCCTCTTTGTTTATGGACCCATTCTGCATTGACAGGAATTGCTAAGGAGAGATGCTGACCGTCCACAGAAAGTCATCCTATCTATTTGATTATTGAACCCTTTCTCAGCTAATGTCACCCTTTGGTGAATATTTACATGGGACACATGTATCTTCACATTCTTTGCCATGTATAGAGATCTATTCATGTACTTCATCCTCACATGTCTTTCTCTTTCAACCTTGTTCTTTCCAAGTCTTCACCCATCCAGTCCATTGACTACAGTCCATCAATCAATGACTATTTGCATATTAGACCATGTCTCTTCCCCAAAAAACTATATGACCCAGTGTATTGCCCACAGTGAAGACTTCCCCATCATCAGTATCTTTCAGGCTTGTCCCAGAATGGAGTTGAAATGCTGTCCACTTCTGGCTGGTGCATGCATGAAGTACAGAACCATCAGTAAACCAAGCCTTAATCTTCTCTTCCTCAGTCAACCAATCATAGAGAACACACCCATGAGTCTTTAGGTACATTCTAGGCAGCAGAAATCATTGTAACTAGAGTAGAAACAAAACACATATGATCAAGTTATTGATGTTTGTTGCTTGTGCCTCCAAAACATGCTTGGGTTTCAAGTGCTTATATACCACTTCCATTTGATAACTGATGGGTGGTTAGGGATTTAGCTCAGTGGTAGAGCACTTGCCTAGCAAGTGCAAGGCCCTGGGTTCAGTCCTCAGCTCTGAAAAAGAAAAACAAACAAGCAAACAGCAAAAAAAGATAACTGTTGGAGGAGGGCTAGGTTCTGGTGATGTTATATTGCTCTTTATGCTTGAAGGGGCCCCAAGGGGAAGGTTCTTCTTCATCATGACCCCTCAGCATACCCTGCAATCTACATGCCCTGCACCCACACCTATCTGCCCAAGACACCATCCACTTTCTGAGACTTAGGGACTAGACTCCAGCTCCCATCCAGCATGGAGCTCCCATCTGGACAACGTACCTCCCATCAGATCCTAAACTCTACATGCCCTGCCCCACACCCATTTTCCCACAACCCCCATACTTCCTGAGAATTGGAGACCAGCTCCCAGACCCAATGCAACCCAGAGCTCCCAGCCAGACCAGAGAAGAGTGTCTGGGGTCATACCCAGTGAGGTATGCTCCTAGGTCTCATTGCTGGTCACAAGTAGTTCCTGGGGAAGACCACCCTACTTGGCCACAGTTGCTGGCCATGGGGAGGGCCTCACATGGGAAGGTTTCCGTTCTCCAAGACTTCCAGTAGACCCTGGATTTTACATGCCCAGCCCCCACACCCATTTTCTGAGATCTCTGCCACTTTCTGAGACTTAATGTCCAGCTCCCAGCTCCCATCTAGCCCTGACATCCTATCTGACCCAGAGAGGTCTCACCTAGCCAAGAGAGCTCTCATCTGGCCCAGAAAGCTCTGGTCTATCCCAGAGAGCTCCCACACTGCCCAGAGAAAGAAAGATCTCTCATTGTATAAAGTGCCATTATTGGACAAAGAGTAAATTCAGGAGACAGGGACTCTGCCAGCCCTGTTTGGCCCAAGAGTGGCTTTCTGAGAAGCAGGATCTGCCACCTCTCATTGGACCAAGTGAGTCTTCCTGAAACACTGAATCTGTCAGCTATGACTGGACCAAGATTGCTAATAAGACAGATAATGAATCCAGGAGCAGATCACAGACGTCAAGGGAGAAGAACATACAACAAAATAATGAGCAATACAGCATCCCCAGAACCTAGCCCTCTTCAAACAGCTAGCCTTGAACACCCCAAAATGGAAGAAGCAGAAGAAAGCAACCTTAAGAATAAGATCATGAAGATGCTAGAGGCTTTTAAAGGTGCAATTAAAAATGAAATTGAGGAAAAGACAAACAAAAAAGTGGATGAAATCAATAAAGAACATAAAATGGGAAGAACACTTTAAAATAAAACAAGAGGGAAAGAGAAGAAAGCAATAAATTCCTTAAAGAAAACCATGATGAAGCAATGAAATAGATGAGGGAAACAGTCCAAGGCCTGAAAAGGGAACTAGAAAAATGAAGAACACACAAACAGTGGGAATGCTAGAAATAGAAAATCTGAGTAAATGAACAGGAAACACATATGCAAGATTAAACAAATGAATACAAGAGATAGAAAAGAGGATATCTGGTGTAGAGGATACAATAGAGGAAATGGATTCTTCAGTCAAAGAAAATACCAGTGCCCAAAACATTATATCAAAAAATGTCCAAAATATTTGGGACAGCATGAAAAAACCAAACCTACAAATAATAGGGATAGAGGAAGGAGAACAATAACAACTCAAAGGCACAGAAAATAAATTCAACAAGACCATAGAAGAAAACTTTCCCAACCTAAAGAAGGATATGTCTTTGTAGATACAAAAAGCCTACAGAACACCAAACAGACTATACCCACCAAAATCATTCTCGCCACATAGTAATTAAACAACTAAATGTACAGAATAAAAAAAAAAGAATATTGAGAGCATCAAAGGAAAAAGGCCAAGTGACACATAAAGGCAAGCCCATCAAAATAACACCCAATTTCTCAATGGAGACTTTGAAAGCCAGAAGGGCCTGGACAGATATCATGCAGACACTAAGAGACCATGGATGCCAACCTAGAAAAATATACCCAGCAAAATATTCAATCATCATAGATGGAGTGAAGAAGGCATTCCAAGACAAAAACAGATTTACACAATACTTATCCACAAACACAGCCCTACAGAAAGCACTAGGAGGAAAATTCCAACCTAAGGAAGTCAGATACACCCTCAAAAACACAGGCAATACATAATAACTCCACAGCAGTAAACCCCAAAGAAGAGAAGTACACACACACTACCACCAAAAAATAAAAAATAAAAAATAATAACGGGAATGAACTATCATTGGTCAATATCCCTTAATATCAATGGATTTAATTCACCTATAGACCACAATCTGCTGAACAGGATTATCTCGACTGCTCAACAAAATTATATAGATATCTCCAAGGGTCATAAAATGTAGACAGAATGTAACAAGCAGGAATAATACAAGAACTATGAACCCAAAGCCAAATCTGGCAACGTAGACAGGCACTGAGCCCTGCCAAAAGATCTTAGGTGAAGGAGAAAACATGGCCAGTACACATGCTAATTTAGAAGGTTTAGGTGGATCTAATGAGGTGCTCTCCTTAGACCAATTAGTACAGGAAACTAGTGACTGTTGAGGCTGAGAATTGATTTTTCCCAAGGATGATTCTCATAGTTTATTTTCAAAAAAAAAAAAGTGGTCTGCCATGAAATCATATAAAGAGAAGAATTACCAAATGGACTAAGTAGCTCATATTTATTCATGTGCATAGACATATAAATATATATACAATAGTAATAGCAAAAGGTAAACAACTACTTTAAGACAGAGTAAGTGAGGGCACGTAGCAACCTTTCTTTTGAGCAACCAACCAGCTCCCCAAATCATGATACAGAGACTGCTTAATAGTTATGAATGCTTCCTTTCACATAGTTTATGGAACAAAATGTGGATTCTGACCTTTTTACACACCCAACACTATGCACACATTAGAAATCTCTGCATATTAGAAATTTCTTTTGTCCCCTAAAACTAAACTTCACTCATATCACACCACTGTGGCTGGTGGTAGCTGAAAGTAAGTAGCATTCAAAACACATATTGCTGAAAGATAATCCACATCACCATCTTTACTACCAGTTTCTAAATTATTTGTAACGTTTATAAGACAAACATGAAAGTGCAGTGCCATGTTCAGAACTTCTAGAAACTAGAAGTTTTCCAAAGTGACATTCTACTACACACCACAGGCATACCTGAGTGTGCAACTTGACAGTGATATTTCAAGCATCATATCCTCCTATAGAGTATTCCCATACTCAGGGAGGCTCAGAGGATAAGGACTACAGCCCAAGTCACCACATGGACAAACAGAAACACACTCTGACTCATGATCCATCCAAGTCACCACAGAAATGACAGCTCAGCAGACCAGTTCTGAACATGATACACTCAACATGGCATGGATTTTGGTCTGTCTTAAAACTCCCTAGAGCAAATCAGAGGAGAATCCAGGAAAGACACGGTGCATAGTGCCAGCATTTCACAATGATGTCAACAAGGATATTAAAAAGCATAGTCCTGCTCCCAATACTCTGACAGATATAGCCAGCAGAGTGAATGTATTCAGAGGCAGCCAACATGCCCAAAGAATTGCAAATACAATGAAGAACCATGCAGGACAACAAATATCTATATTACAGCATGCAGGATGAGCAGGATAATGCTGGACAATGCAGCATGAAGCAAGAATATGCTGAACTCTGCATCTGACCACTTGTTTCTACCCAGCAAGGGAAGGCTTTAACACACTGACTCCCATGACTCAATTGAGCACTCCTTTGAGTCAACCAGAATGGCAGCCGCTCACTCACCATATTGTAGTTTCCCAGCTTGGCCATGCTCTCTGTTCAGCTCCCTGCAGCAACACTCACACTACACAGCAAACAAAACTACTGGAGACAGATTCTCCTCAAAGCCAAGCCTGAAGCTGGTAGCTAGAAGGACCCTACACAATTTCAGATTGGCAGGTAGCCTGGAGAACCTGATTGGCTAGTGAGGCCTGACTGACTAGAGCATCCCCCAATATGGTTACATTATGATTAAAGGCACAGGACAAATACTCCTGATCCTTCCTTCCACCCTAGACCCAGACCTTTTCTGAACAAGCAGAGATTTGCATTTCAATTGCACTAGCCCCTGGCTCTAGTAGCAGACAATGTGATCTTCCTGCTCTCCATAGTCACTGCCTCTTCATTCTCCTGGACACAATGTGGCCAGCTAGCTTATACAGCCCACTATACTGTGTAGGGTGGAGTAAATCCCTGTCATGCAGGGGAAAGGGTACCTAGAATATTTACAACTAAAGAGAGATTTAAGCAAACAAGAGGAGATGTTTGTTACTCGCCTTCAACTGAGGTCAGGTGAATTGAATGGACTTTTTACTTGCTTGTCACAGGGACTTCAGACAACCAGGAAAAACAACAGGGACTAGATCTCAAACAAGATAATAGGCCTTTCTCCCATTAGAGCTGGATTGTGGCTCCATTGCATAAAGAATTTTCAGGAATGAATGTCAGTGCCAAATGGTGGCAAATGAAATAATAATAATGTATAGTCTTCATGGAAAATTTAATACTTACAGAATAATAAAGCAATGAAGAATGTCTTTATAAACACCATTGTTAGCCAGCACATCTTGCTCAGTGGGCAGGGGAAAAGCCAAAACTGTATTATTCAAGGTACTCTATTTGAAGAGAACTGGTAGAATGTATCTCTCCATGTATATAGGAGGTGGATTTACTAGAATGTCTCACAAACTGTGATAGAGCTAGTCCAACAATGGCTGTCTACCAATGGAATTTTGAAGAGTTTAGTAGTTGTGCAGGCTAGATATCTCAGTTGTGTGCAGTATAAAACAAAATACCATGGAAGTAGGCTTTAATTCTGGTACAGGAAGGAATTTCTGTTGTACCTATTTGGTGAAACCCCCACAGAGACCACCAGTTTCCTATGCAAGCACATAAGGATACTTTTACTAAGGTTTAACCTGGGACACTGCATGACAGACAAATGGAAATGTGGTGGCAGCTAAAAAAACCAGGTGTAGAGAGTTTTTATAGGAAAAAACCACAAGCCAGGAATTGGCAACTTGGGATTGGGTAGGAGGGACAAGGGACAAAGTGATTTTTTTAAACTTTTGTTATAGACTTCGTGTGCAAGAGAAATGTGTGTTAATATAGAGAGACAAATAAACAGATCAAAGTACAGAGTGCACATGAGAGAAATTATATGAACAATTACTAACTACACAAAAGAAAAGATAGGATGGGTAGACTGGGTGTAACTTTTATAACTTTAACTCAAGCACTCAGAAGGGACAGGCCTGTATACTGCCCACTGAGTTGAATAGAAATCTTGTCTTTGAAATCAGGTCCTGAACATCCAGAACTATACATTAAGAACCATGACTTCCATGCAAAAATCAACAAAAAAAGATAGAAGAAACTCAGAGGATTTTACTGAGGTTTCTACAAAGAGTTATGCATTCATTACAGTTCTGTTTTCTTCTTTAAGAACATGAAGTGCCCCAATCCAAACTGGAACATGAATAAGATTTTGCTAAAAGGCACTGCACATTGTAACAATTATAAATGGATAGATGTAAACATTAGTAATATAAATGTTGATCAAACATAATCAATACAGGGCAAGAGAGATGTTATAGCAGCAAAGTGCTCTTGCTTGTTTTGCATGGAGGTGTGGTCAATTGCCCTTGCTTAATTGGTGGACCACAGCTGTTCCTTATTCCAACCTCAGGGTTTCCAAGACCATCATTTGGTCACTGTGAGGACCAGGTATCCATGGGATGTATATCCATGAATGCAGGTAAAATATTCATATTCACTTAAAAATTCAAACAAAACACAACACAAAAAGGTCATGCACCTGCTATCCAATGACTCAGAAGGCTCAGGCAGTATGAGTGTCATGAGTACATGCCATCCTGAGAAACAGAATGACCCTCTGCTTAATTGTAATGTAAAAGATATGGCTGAAAATCTGTAAAACAGCATATGTTTGACATGTACAAAAACCTACATCTCAAGACCATCACCCAATAGTATAAAAACAAACAAACAAACAAAAAAACCCAGGGATGTTGGCCCTATCTTCATCCCAGGATGTATGGGCCAAAATCAGAGGGATCTCTGAGTTTGAGGCTAGCCTGGCATACAGAGATTCTTTCAGGACAGCCAGGGCTACACAGATAAACCTTGTCTTCAAAAATATAAAACAAAAAATTTAAAAGAGCAGGCTACCAAATAACTTAGCACTGAAAAGCAATTGCTTCTATTGTGTCTTATGTGATTTTGAAATATAATCTATAATGATGGTGAAGGCATGATAGAACAAGAAGGAATCAGGTTGATTACTTTCAACCACAACACAGTACACAGAAGCAACAAGAAATGTATTGAGACTATAGAGATGCGTATCATACCCCTAGTGAGGAATGTCATCCAGAAAGTCTCCTCCTACTCATGGTTTGAAAAGCATTTTAAAGAAATCACCAAGAAGAAATGTGTTTCCAAATACAATACCTACTCTGGGAGGATTTTTAATCAATTGCATTCTGATCCAAGTCATTAATGCTTGTGATCATTCATGAAGAAAATGTATTTAGTCACTTCAGTGATCCTGATAGTCTGCAACAGCCCTTACGTTGATGTCCAAAGTGTCTTCTGATACTCAACATAATCTCTTGACAGTGACATCTTGTAAAATTAGAAGAGTTACATCTTTTGAACATACAATGGCACAGAGTCCCATTCTCATTCCAAAACAGTGAAATGGAGACACAGTGAGGGAAGGTTGAACCAAGAAAAGACTGAAGCACAGCAAGACAAACAAATCCTGTATCTCTGTCTCAGATTCAAGGGACTTTAGTTCCCAAGAGCTTAGATGGCCATTTCTCTTCAACTTTCCATGCATCTCCTTCTCTGGTTACTTCTACACCTGATACGCAGCTAGGTCTACATGGAAGAGTTCTCATAGCTGAGGTATCTCAACATCTTGTGGTCACAATGCAACCCAGATGTGTGGAATATTATTTTAAGATGAGTTATATTTGTGTATGGTGTGGAACATTTGTTTTAGTGATGGAAAGATGTGTCGCAATCTTTTATGTTGCATTTGTTTAAATCTGTGAAGCTGTGATACATTGAGTGTATCTAATCTGTATAAAATACTTGTCTGGCCTTATAAAAAGCTGAATGGACAATCGCTCAGCAGGAAAGGCTGGCAGTCAGAGATAATAAAAGGAAGAAGAAATCTGGGTGGAAAAAAAGGAAGAAGCAGCAAGATAAGAAAAAATAGAGAGGACACCAGGGGCCAACCACTAACCTAAACAGCAAGCAATGGAGTAAGAAGTAAAGCAAGGTATACAAAATAGAGAAAGATAAAAGACAAAAGATAGATGGTATAATTTAAGGTGAGAAAAGCTGGCTAGAAACAAGCCAAGTTAATGCCAGGCAATTTTAAAAAAAGCCTCTGTGTGTGCGATTTATTTTAGAACTGGGTAGCAGGCCCCCAAAAGTGTAAAGAGTTAAAAACAAACAAAAAACCCCACCAGGTCTCATCTTCACCACTTCATGCAGTGAACCCTCCCAGTCTCCTCACTTGGTTTCTGTCTCTGCCAATAATAGATGTCTGGAAAAATACTGAACTGTAAGCAGAGGCTGAGAATCTATGACCTTAAATTTTGATTCTCTCTTGTTTCCAGGAGCAGCAGATGATGGGGGATCCTGCAAAGTTTGATTTCTTGATTGGGATGGACACTAATATGCTTGGACCACAGGTGAAGCAGGTTTTGCATGAAGTTGCTTCCTGGGACTAGAAATCACTTTGCTTACTCATTTCATAACTTGAAGCTCTAGCTAGATAGAGTCTTAACCTTAGGGAACCTTCCTTTACCCTTAGGGCTTCCATTTTCTGTATAATGGTGATACGGTCCTTGAAGACCCTTGCCTGTTACAGCACTTCACTGCCCTCTGAAACTTTTCATTTTCAATTGTTTTTGCCATAACACAAACAATAATTGCTCCTGGGGTCTGTGGAAGAGTCTAGCAACCAGGTGAGGATTCTAATCTGAGGGATATTCAATGAAGCTAAGCACACTGAGTTCTTTAGTCCATTCATTTTATTCTTCTATGGTGATTCTATCTGTACCGTTTCTTGTCTGCTCTCTTACTTAGCTCCTCTTGGTCCCTCCTGCTCTCGTCCCTCCTGCTGTTCTCTCATCATTCTACCCAGTTCTTTCCATCACCATCCTCATCTTTGTTCTTCTCATCAGTTCTCTCAGTGCTCTCAGAGAAACCAGTATATACACCCACACAGTAATTCTTTGGTAAAGCTATGTGACGCTTGAAGTTTCCAGGGTCTCAGAGAGAGGTGATAATGACCCACAAATAAAGCAATTAATTGTCAGCTTCCAATTACACCCCAAAAGGGGAATGACTAAAGGGGAGTTCTCTGGTAGAGTCAACTAAAGGATTAGATCAATTAGGAAATTTGTGTGCACAAACTATAATCTAGAAATGGCTAGGAAGAATGTTAGGCAATTAAAAGTCAGAATAAGTCACAAGAAAGTAAACTGTCTTTGTTGTCAGTTTTCCCACTCATCCCAGCTTCAGCTACTTTCTGATTGGGAGGGGACACATGTTAGGTGGCTAAGCAACCTATGTCAGAGCGTGTAGCATTTGGTTAGTAAAACACTTTCACTCAGTGTACTTGCTGAGGAGAAAATCTAGGAATATCACCTTTCTGAGGAGGAATTAAAAACTTAACTGGCACAAGAAAGAAGCTTGGCACCTAGTGCCTGCCTGGCCTGGAGGCAATCTCCTTCAGCCAGTGGGAAGCTACTGCCTTAACTCAGAATCTAGCAAATGGCTAAAACATCACCCAGGAATGTGAGTAGTAAATGTCTTAAGTTAGGGTCTTGTGTAAATAATCCAGGGTGAAGGGAAGGGGTTGAAGATTTAATTGTTAGTAGTTCTTTTCTCTATCTATGAGTGAGATGAGCTAATATTTATCTGTGAGCAGTTTTGTCCTTAGAGAAAGGTATGTTTGATGAAATACTTTTGTCTAGAGTATGGCCTTAGCCAGATATATGTTAATGGTAAATAAACACAGCTGGGGGCAGTTGTCCAATTACCCCAAATATATAGGGAATGTTCTAGCCAAGGTTGAGATGCAATTGTGAGGTTACATGTACACGTAACATGGAGATGCATGGTAAATAGTGAGATTCATAGCTGTTACTGCACAAGAAGTTTACAACAATAAACAACCAGTTCATTCAAAAGATAGTAATTCCATGACACCTTGCATGATGGTTTCCTCTAACAGCACCCTTAGTTCTGGTAGGTTGACCTTCTGAACACTAGTTGTCACTGCTGTTTATGCTCATGGACTTTCACTACCAGTGGCTATTAATAATGCCCCATTTGTTTTATTCCATTGTTGACCTGACTGAGTCATCGGTAATAACCCTCCAACAGATTTACTATTACATTTAAGATACTAGCCCATTATTTTTTAATTCTGCATTAATAAATATCCTGGTCATTGACAGAATAAGAAAGAATTTGGGGCCAAAATATCACACAAATGACTGTTAGCCTAATTTTTATTGTGTCTGTTTTTGAGTGAAATCCTATAGTCTCAATCTCTACTTCTGCCATTACTCTTAACATTCCCATCTTCCTGGTCATACACAATGGGTCTATCATGTTCTGTGTGCAACTTTCTATGGTTTTTGCAAATTAAGGTCCTGATATCTTCCACATTCTTCCAACAATAACATTCTCAGTGTACGGAACACATAGGACCTAGGGTGAACAACCCTGGTCAGGAGTGATAAGTAATAGAATGATATAAGTTGGCCACAAATGGGGTAGTGATAAGCTATAAGCTATGTGTGGAAGTAGGGATAAGACTAGAAACCTAGGCAGAAAGGGATATAAAAGAAGAAGCCTCAGACCCAACCAAAAGAGCTCGTCAGACCCTCTTTAATAGGACTCTCCTGTGCCAGAGGGGTGAGATCCTGTCCTCAGTGCTGACGTGGCTGACCAGAGGTAGGCTGACCCAAGATCCAGAGGAACAGATGTAGCAAGTCTGGATCTGTATACCCAGAAAGGTACTGCCACTTCCACTTGGAAGATGGGATAAATATTGCTTGTAATCTTACTGTGTGAATAAATGAGTGTTATTGATAGAAAATTACATGCCCACATGGTTGGGCTTGCCTGACGGACCACCTAACTGTTTCCAGTTCAGAGTACCCACACCAGTTCCTGTATGCATGCATGGCCCAACCTTTATAAAGCCGGTGCCATCTTGCATGAGCACCCCCCTATCTCCTCACCCACATGTGTTTCACACAGGCCTGTCACCTCTATCCTCTTAAATAAAAACTCTTCTGTGGTCTTGTGTTAGGTACGTGTTCTTTGGGAAGGTAAAGAGCCTTTAATACTAACATTGGTGCTGTGCGGGAATGGGTGCTTCTGGGCATTCTGCGGCTGGAAACCCGGGAACCCAGCTGGACACTCTGCGCTGTACACACTGGGAACTCTGCTCATGAGAGATCACTCTCGATTAGCCTGGTCGCACAAATCCACATACAACACCGCTACTGATTGGTGAGTTTTCCCCTTTTCGGCTGGCGTAAATGGTTTCCTGAATCCATGAGAATGACTGTTGAGCATCCACCGCCTCACTGGTTATTCTTGAGACCAGGGGAACCCCTGGCCATGGTCTTCACTGGCTACAGTCGGCCCCCATCGCAGGCCTGGATTTCCAGCCACCTCCCATGTCTGCAGCTTGAGATATTTTTTGCGATGGGACTACCATCGGCAGGAGCGTCCTGGGGCTGTGTGGAATAGGCACGTTCTTGGCGCCCGATTGGGGGCAGTTGAGGGCATTAAGGGCTCCCGAGGAGTCCTTGCTTCACACAGTGGGGGGCCGACTTATTGGCTGATGAGTTGATAAGGCAGTTTGTGCCGGAGTAGATCGAAGTCTGATCTCTGGGGATGCCCAGCATCTTAGTTCTGGAGCACGGTTTCTTTTTTAATTTTTTGTTTTTGCCTCTCCACTGCAGACATGGGAAATAAGGCTTCCAACTCGATCAGCCCTAATTCTCCTTTAGTCTGCCTTCTTTAGTCTTTGAACCCTCTTACCTTAATGCCTTACTTAAAGATTCCTAAGTTTATCCATCTCTGTACTAAGAAATGGCCCAAATATGCTTTAGAGAATAATAAAAAATGGCCGCCGAGCGGCTCCTTGGATCCCGATATTTTATGGGAGTTATCTAATTTCTGCTAGCGAACAGGCAAATGGAAAGAGTTGCCCTATGTCATTGGCTTCCTCTTTCTCAGTGCTAAGCCTTCTCTTCTGTACTCCTCTACTGCTCATGTGCTCCTAGCTATGCCTAAACCTGATGATTCTCTGACTCTGGAATCTCTGACTCTAGATCCTGCTAATGAACCTCCACCTATCCGACCTCCAGCTCCCACCCCTACCCCTAGGGTGTCTCTTCCTTCAGCTCCTCTTCCGGATTCTTATTCCTCAGCAGCGGCCATTTCCAGAGGCCCTGCTCTGGCTCCAACTTTTACTCTGCCTACTACAGGCCAAATAATGGGCATGCTGGTGGTTTCCCATCTCCCCAAGGCTATAGGAATTATCCACTGCCAGTCTCATCAGACCGATAGCTCTATCATCTCTAGGGGAAACAACTGAGCTGACCAGGCAGCCAGGACAGCGGCCCTCCAGGGTCAAGTCTCACCTCACCCATCACAGGGAATCCATACAGTACAGCCTGCACCCTTTATTAATATACAAATAAAATCACATTTCAGTACAAATAAAATATCACAATAGCTAAGAATGTTGAACATTTCTTCAAGTGATTCTCAGCAACTTTAGATTCCTCTACTGAGAATTCTGTTTAAAGGTATATCCCATTATAAATGGATTATTTGGTTTGTTGTTGTCAAGTTTCTTTGGTTCTTTATTATCCTGAGTGAGTCAAACATGGTATGACAAACATGGTATGTACTCACTTATAAGTGGATATTAGTAGTTCAGTAAAGTACAATCACAGTAATCACAGTTAATCACAGTACCATCCATAGATGCTGCGAGGCTAAATAATACGCAATGGCCTTAGGAGAGATTTGTGGCTCTCCCTTGGAAGAGGAAATAAGAATAGATTTTTTGTGTGCACTGATGGCAAGTTGGGATGGGAACAGAAAGGATCAGGTGAGTAAGGAAGAGACAGAAGGGGATAAGGTAGGGAGAGATAACTGGAATAGAGGAGCTAAAACAGTGCAGTGCAAACTTCCTGGAACCTATAATGTTGACCCTAGTTAGGACTCCAAACAGTTAAGAATATGGAGGCTGAACTAGCAATTTTCTGTAACCACATAATCTCCAGTGATGGAACTGGGATACCAAGCAAGCCACAGACTTTTCAACTGACACTTGACCTGCCTGCAACGTATGCTGGGTCAAGGGTGCCAGGCCACCAGCACATGAAATTTTCATGCACCGTCCTTTCTAATCAGTCTCATCTGTCTTCATTCCCAACGCTTCAATTAGTAAATGCTTAGAAATTACAAAATCACTCTTCCTACTATAATCAGGTCCTTGTTTTAATAATGGTGACTTCAGCAGTTTATTACCTACCCCATTTCCCCCAGTAGTGTGCCCAATAAACTATTCCTTCTATTATGGTCTGAAAGTTGAAACCATGCTCCAAATGCAAGTCCTTTCCCTTTTACAAAAATAGATATTAAATTTGGTGACTCAAATGGGTAGTTTTTAAAACTAGAGGCGATACAATCATTCAATTTAAGATTTTTGCAGCTGTAGTATAGAGGAGAGCAAGATCACTGACCTGGAGAGCAACAGACTGGGACCAAAAGTGTGTCAACAACAGAGAGCTTGTGTCAGAAACATTTTTCTGAAAGATCAAAATGCACATGTCCTACAATTAATAGGACAGGGATTCTGGCTGCATGTTGCACCCATATCTGGGGAGGCCCCACCACACTGTCTCTTGCACCTCATGATCTGCCCCACCCCATCTGGAGAGAGCAGCCCCTCACTCACCATGTTGTGGTCTCCCAGCTTGTCCATGCTCTCTGCTCAGCTCCCTGCAGCAGCACTCACAGCACAGCACACAAAACCACTGGTGCCTTCTCCTCTTCAAAGTCAAGCCTGAAGCTGGCAGCTGGAAGGACCCTGATATAGTTTGAGTTTTCTTGCCTGGCCCACAGTCAGGACAAATCTCTCTTACCTGCCAGTCCCACAGTCACTCAGCCCCAACCAAGTAAGCACACAGAGACTTATATTATTTATACACTGTGTGGCCGTGGAAGGCTTCTTGTTATCTAGTTCTTTTGTCTCAAATCAACCCATTTTTATTAATCTATACTTTGACACTTGGTTCGTGGCTTACACATACCTTTACATCTTCATTGCCATGGCAGTGGCTGGCAGAGTCTCTCTGCCCCAGCCTTCCACCTCCCAGAATTCTCTTCTTTCTTGTCCTGCCTATACTTCCTGCCTGGCCACTGACGAATCAGAATTTTATTTACACAGAGCAATATCCACAGCACCCTGAAGCACTTCTGATTGGCAGTTTGCCTGGAGGGCCTGATTGACTAGTGAGGCCTGAGAGAAAAGAGCATCACCCATAGGGTTACACTATACTTAAAAACACAGTACAATTATTCCTAAATCTGCCTTTCCCCACAGACAAAGATATTTTCTAAATCAGCAGATATATGCAATTCAATTGCAGTTGCCCCTGGATCCAATACAAACCCTGCTATCTTATGGCACTCCATAGGCACTTTCCCTTCTTCCCCCTGGACACAATGTCATTAGCTAGAGTGTGCAGCCCACTGCACTGTGTGGTGTGGGGTAATTCCCTGTCACACAGGTGGAATGTTTTCCAGAATCTTAACAATTAAAAATGATTTAAAGATAAAAAGGAGATAAGTATAAAACAAATAGCTAAACTGTCTTATTTATAAAAATCCCAAAGCCAGATATTGGAGTGAAAACTTAAATATCATCAAAGCAGAACAAGCCACAGCCAAACTCACCTTGCCAACTCCTCACATGATCTTGTTCCCACAAATCCTCACACTGAAAGCCTGTGAATCCTTGCTCCTGAGGGCCTCAGTTGAACTGATTAAAAGCTTCTAGTTCCTTGTCCTCATGCCTTATATACCTTTCTGATTCCTCCCATCACTTCATGGGATTAAAGCTGTGTGTCAGCCCCAGGCAGAGACATGAGAACATGAGTGTCAGGATTAAAGGTATCATGCCTGATTCTGTTTGCAGTGTGGTCTTGAACTCACAAAAATCCAACTGAATTATTGCCTCTTGAATGATAGGATTAAAAGTGTGTGTCCCAAAACTGTCTGGCCTCTATGTCTAACTAGTAGATTGTTTTGTCCTCTGATCCTGAGATAAGTTTTATTTGCTAGAGAACAAATAAAATATTATCACAGATGATTGCTCTGTGACTTCACATTGAGATCAGGTGAAGCAAATATACTTTTTATGTGGTGGTCACAGGGAATTCCACCTGGCTCTGCCTCCCAAGTGCTGGGATAAAAGCCGTGTACCTACAACACCAGGTGGGAAATGTAGTAATTAATAGACAGACACTACACAGAGAGGCATCCTAGGAAATGGAGTCCTAAGCACACATGTTATATAAAGAGAAAACAGGACATTCCTTCCTGAACCCAAGAGGCATGATGGGAAATGTAGTTTGGAGTAAATGGACAATACAGAGAAAACCATCCTAGGAAATGGAATCCTACACATACTTATTGTATAAGGAAAGGCATCCTGGTAAGTGACCCAAGAGACATGATGAGAAATGTAGTTTTTAATAGAAAGACACTGTAGAGAAAGGCATCCTGGGAAATGCAGTTCAACACATACTGATGCTGTAAGGAAAGATATCCTGGGAGAAGACCCAAGAGGCATGATGGGAAAAATAGTTTATGTAAGACAGACAAGACAGAGAAAGGCATCCTTGGTAATTTAGTCTAAACATGCTGATGGTATAAAGAGGGGACAGGAAGCACATTTCAGAGCCAATAGGTATGATGGGAAATGTAGATTGGAAATACACTAGCCAATACAGAGAAAGGCATCCTGGGAAATGTAGTTCAACAAATATTGATGCTGTAAGGGAAGATAACCTGGGAGAAGACCCAAGAAGCATGAAGGGAAATGTAGTTCAACACATACTGATGCTGTAAAGAAAGACATCCTGGGAGAAGACACAAGAGACATGATGGGAAATAAAGTACAATTACTGATGCTCTAAAAGGGGAAGAGGAAGCTAAACAAAACCCCAAAGATGTAACCCAAACCCTTAATCTAACCATAAACGTTATCCCTAACCTTTAACCCTAACCATAAATGTGCTGTGGAGCAAGGCATCCTGGGAAATGTACTCAATATGTAGTGATATAGTGGAGCTAGGTATCCTGGGAAATGAAGTCCAACTCCTAGTGATTGTATAATGAAAAGCAAACTAGAAAACCATCCAAGAGCAATGATGGGAAATGAAATTTCCAGTACCAAAGTCATGTACTGAAAAGGAACTGTGGGAAATGGAGTCCTATTCATGCTTGATTGTGTCATGAAAGGCATCCTGGGAAATGATCCAAGAGGCATGCTGGGAAATAAAGTAGGACAATTACTGATGCTCTAAAAGGGGAAGAGGAAGTTTTGTACCGACTTGAGAGCCAAGAAAGGAAATGGAGTTTCTAGGACATTGCTGAGGTAGAAAGTGAGGCATCCTGGCAGAAGAAGTCAAACAGGTGGAGGCAATACAAAGCAAGGCATCCTGGGAAATGGAGTTCATATGCAATGATTTCATAGCGAAAGGCATTAAGGGAAATGTAGTCCACATGTAATGATGTAATAGACAAAGACGTTATGGGATATGTAGTCCACAGGAGGACACACTGCAGACAGGAGGACACAGCAGACAGGAGAACATTTTGTGGACGGCATCCTGGAAAACGTAGACTGATATGGAGTCGATATCCTAGAGAAAGGCACCATGGGAGATGTAGTCCATTTATAATGATGTCATAGAGAAAGCCATCATGGGAAATGTAGTACATATGTAGTGATGTCATAGAGAAATGCATCATGGGAATCCTACTGATGGTATAAAGAGGGAACAGGAAGTTTCTTTCTAACTTTAAGGCAGAGGAAACAGGACAACTGAGGAGGGCATAGGTTACTCCTGGATCTGAAAATAACTCTAACTCTAACCACAAACTCCCCTACCCTAATACTAACCGTAACCTGACCCTGAGCCTAAATCTAACCCTAACCCTAACCACAAACTCCATTACCATAACCCTAACCTGACTCTGAACCTTAATCTAACCCTAACCCTAACCCTAACCACAAACTCCACTACCATAAGCCTAACCTGACCCAAAGCCTAAATCTAACACTAACCCTAACCACAAACTCCCCCAGCAATAACCGGAAAGACCCCTAACCTGTAACCCTAATCCAATCCTAGCAAAGACCCTACTGACAAACTCCTCAAACCCTGATTCTAAAACTTGTAACCCCTAACCCAAACCCTAACCCTGAGGCTGATGCTGAAAAGAAATACTCCAGCTACACCTAAACAGAAGCCACTGACCGTAACTCAAAACCCTAACACTAACCCTAACCCATCATCCTAACTTAACCCCTAACACTAACCCTTTGACCCTAACCCTAAAAACCAGTAATCCTTAACCCTAACCCTAACCCCCTAACCCTAACAACCTGACACTAACCTCCTGACCCTGACCCCCTGACCCTGAATCCCAGTTGCTGAGGCAACACAAACCTGCAGAAGGTCAGGTCACCTGCTGAGGCCCTGGACACCTGCTGAGGCCCCTGGACACCTGCTGAAGAAAAGGGAAATGTCCTGGGGACACAGGACACCTGGGAAATGGAGTCCAACATGTCATGGTGCTGTGGAGCAAGGCATCCTGGAAAATGAAATCCATATGTAGTGATGCTGTAGAGAAAGGCATCCTGGAAAATGAAGTCCAAAATGTAGACATCTAACCCAAACCCTAACCTAACCTTAACACCCTGACCCTGACTCCCACCCTCACACTGCTGAGAGCACAACAACCCAGTAGAAGGTCACAAGCACCTGCTGAGGCCCTGGACACCTGCTGAAGAAAAGGGGAAACTCATGAGGACACAGGGTACCTGGGAAATGAAGTCCAAAATGTCATAGTGTTATGCAGGAAGGCATTCTGGGAAACAAAGTCCAAACCTAGTAATATAAAGAAAGGCATCTTAGGAAATGAAGTCCATATGTACTGATGCCTATAGAGAAAGGCATCCTGGGAAATGAAGTCTATCTGTAATGACGCTATAGACAAAGACATCATGGAAAATGAAGTCCGGAATATAGTGATGTGGTGGAGAGAAGCATTCTGGAAAATGAAGTCCAGAATATACTTATGCTATAGAGAGAGGCATCCTGGGAAATGAAGTCCATCTTGGTGAAGCTGTAGAGAAAGACATCCTGGAAAATGATGTCCATATGTACTGATGCTTTAGAAAAAGGCATCTTGAGAAATGAAGTCCATATGTAATGATGCTGTACAGAATGGCATCCAGGAAATGAAATTCATATATCATGATGCCTATAATGAAAGGCATCCTGGAAAATGAAGTCCACCATGCAGTTGTGATGTATACAATGGTATCCTGGGAAATGAAGTTGAGATTATAGTGATGATGTAGAGAAAGGCATCTGGTGATTTGAAGTCCCAATGTAGTGATGCTCTAGAGAAAGGCATCCTGGGAAATGAAGTCCAGAAATTCTGTCTGAGAAAAAAATCATCCTGGGAAATCAAATTCAGAATTTACTGATGCTGTAGAGAAATGCATTTTGGGAAATGAAGTCCTTATATAGTGAGGTCGGAGACAAAGCCATACTGAGAAATGAAGGCCAAAATGTACTGATGCTGTAGAGAAAGGCATCCTGGGAAATGAAGGTGTTTTTGTGTGTGTGTGTGTGTATTTTTGTTTTTTGTTTTTGAGACAGGGTTTCTCTGTGTAGCTTTGCGCCTTTCCTGGAACTCACTTGGTAGACCAAGCTGGCCTCAAACTCACAGGAAAAAACTTTTTGTTTTGTTTTGTTTTGTTTTTAATAAATTTCATTGCTGTTACATTATCTGGCATCTCTGGATAATCCCCTGGAAGGCAGTATTTAAAGATGAATTGGCAAATATAAAATTAATGGGGATGAAGAAGCATGAAACTTCAAATATTGTATACATGTCCAGCGCATGTCACGATATGTTGTGAATACTAGTATGGACCATTGCTGCTTGACAAAGTTCCAGCATTTTGACATTGCAGATGAGCCACATTTCTCCAGTACATTTTTCCTTTTATTGTTAGTGATACTCACTACTAATGATTTCCCTTTGGGGAAATTTGTGCAGACTTTGGTAAATGATAAAAATGTGTACAATGGTAGACTGTCTAAACAAAATAATTATTTGGAAAAAAATCTCTGCCACTGCTGAACCCAGAATTCCATTGTGTCCTCTTAAATGCACCAAGAAGAGGAAAGTTAGAGATTTACTAGACAAACCTGATTGCAAGGATAAGATGTATACTTTTCATCCAGAGTCTAAGGTAATTAAAGAAGAGTTCAGTTAATAAAAGGAGTTCAGTTAGAATGACATTGTATAATGGAAAAAAAGTAAGACCTAAGGATCTTCAGTTTTAGGAGTGTTCTGAGGGGGAAAGGCCTATATAGTAAGATTAAGAAATTGTAGTATAGTGTCTCTTCTCCAGAAGAAGTATTTTATTCCAATTTCAGGCATTTGGATAAGGGTCTCTATTCCTTCAGAAGCTTCAGGAAAGAGAGTGACTAGTTGCTTAAGCATTCATTTTCCTTATCTGTGGCAGGAGGAACTTGTGGTCCTTTCATTAACATATGACTGATTTCTATTCTCAAGGTCAAGGCTAGCTCCCTCAACCCACGATTTCAAGCCACATGCCACCTCCTAAGCCTTCTTTTCTCCTAATTAATCCTACATGCAATTATAGAGTATAAATGGTATCTTTTTCAATAAAATGATGTTGGCAGCCATCTTGATTCACCTTCAGATCATGTCCATCTCCTCCTTCTTTCTAGGCACTGCAAACTCCACACATCTTAGGAACCTGAGCCCCCTGCCCAAGCAGGTCTCCAGGAAAATATACAATAGATTGCTTGTTATGCTACATTGTGACATGTATTGAAGACAGATGAAAATGATGATTTGAAAATACTCAGGGTATTTAGTGTGTCTTAAGCTTTTTTGATTAAGCATTTTAACACTAACATGGGTGAAATATGTTGACAAAACAGCACTCATTGGGGTACATCATCTGTCCTTGCATTTGTTCTCAGGAGACTGACACATAAGGGTCATGAGTTCAAATGTATTTCTGATTAATTATGGATATCCCAGCCAGGCTGCATAACAAACAACTCAAGAGAATCTGTGAAGACATAAAACCAAAACCAGGGACAAACTCTCAAAGACAGCAGTTTGGGGATATTATGAATAAAGCTGCTATGAACATAGTTGAGCAAGTGTTCTTGTGGAAGGATGGAGAAGCATCTTTTGGGTATATGTCCAAAAGAGGTATAACTGGGCCTGTAGATAGGTCAATTGCTAATGTTTGAAGGAACCACCATATTAATTTTAAAGCTGTACAAGTTCCCACTCCCCCCAGCAATAGAGGAATGTTCCCTTTCCTCCACTTACACACCAGCACATGATGTTTCTTGTGGTATTAATCTTAGCCATTATGACAGGTTTAAAATAAATTTCAAAGTACATTTTTAGCACATCCTTGATGGCTAAGTGTGGAATATTTTTAAAATTGTTTCTTAGCCATTTTAGATTCCTCTGCTGAGAATTCTGTGTTTAGATCTGTATTTCATTTTTATTGGATTATTTGGTGTGTTCATGTCTAGTTTCCTGAGTTCTTTATTATACTAGGTGAGGCAACTGAGAACAACAACATGATATGTACTCATTTATAAGTGTGTATTAGCTGTTAAGTAAAGCATTATCACAGTACAACCCAGAAAGCCAGAGAAGATAAGTAACAAGACAGCTGTAGTGAGGGATGCATAGAGCTCCCTAGAAAGAGGAAATAAAATAGATTTTGTGGGTGGATAGGCAGCAGGTGTAGGAATGATCAGAAGAGGAAGGAAAGGACAGAGGGAGAGAATACATGGAAAAATGCTTGGAATAGGGGAGGTTTTAGGGGGCAATGTGAAAATCTAGTGCACTGGAAATTTCCAGGAAGCTATGAGTGTGACTGAAGTGAGGATGCCAAGTAATTGAGAATAGAGAACCAGAACTGGCCAGATTCTGTAGCCACACAAGGCTCCCAGTGGTGATAAAAATCAAGCCAAAAAATATTTGAACCACACTTGTCCTGCCTGCATGATTCACTGGGGCAACAGCAGCTCAGAGCTTGTATAATGCCCAACCAATGACTGGTGTAACTTGAGGCCACAAGAGGGAGCCCATGACCAACATTGCCTGGGTGTTCAAGAACTGGAATTCCAATGGCTCAGAGAATTAAGGGAGGACCAAATACCAAAGATGGCAAAGAAAAAGTCAAGGAAATGATTCCAAATCTATTCTACTGTAATTAGAGAATGGTGCCTATTTCACTACTGGACTGCCATCTGAAACTACCTAGTAATTTTCTCTGCAAAACACAGATTTTTTTCACTTCTTTGTTTCTTTTTCACTGGAGATATGCATATCAATAGTAAACATGCAACAAAATCAATATTTTATCTAAGAAATCAGCCCATTGCTTTAACCTATGGCTTACTCAGTTTCTTGGGGAATGGAGAAAGTAAGGAAGATTTGGAGCCAAAATATTGTAAAAATGACCCCTGGCTATATTTTTCATGGAGTCCATTTCCCGCTGAAATGCTATGACCTTGACCTCCACTTCATTACTCTCAATTCTCCCTTCTTAGCAGTCCTACAAGATTGGCCACTTAAGTCTGTGTAAAGCTTTCTATGGCTTTTGCCATCTAAACTCTTAATATCTTCAACATTTCTCCAAAAGTCATCAATCCTAGGACCTATGCTGCAACAAAATCACTTTTGATGTCCTATGTTTTGTCCTAAATTTCTTGTTTCTTGCTGTGATTAAATTTTCCAACTGAAAGTGTCTTAGGTAATAAAAGGGTTTATTTGGATATTACTGTATCATAACCCATCAATGTGGGAGCTTAGAATAGAAACTCAAGCTAGCACCTGAAGTCAAAAATCCATGGAGAAACTTTGTTGTTTCTCTTGCCTGGCCAATGTCTTGTGTCAGCTACCTTTCATATCCAGCCCAGACCCACTTGCTTACGGATATTGCCATGCTCAATGGAAGAGCCTTCCTACATTAATCTCCAATCAACACAATCTCTCACCCACACAGTAACCAGCAATTCTGATGTGGGAACAATCTCAGTTGATGTTCCTCCACATAACACTCGGCTACATCATGTTGATAGCAAAAGCTAATTAAGAAAAAGAGACAATGATAACTCAAAATCAATGTATTAATTAACTGTATCAATCATTTAAGCAGAAAAAAATGAAATATGAAGATAGCAACAACTGGAAATACAGACAAGTCTAGGAATGAGGTTAAAAAAGGCTCTAAGGTTAAAAAAACTAAGTGTTCTGTACACACATTTCACAAACAAACAAAAAATGTCAAGGTAATCATAACATAATAATGTAAATTTTTGTGAACACAAAAATTGGTGAAAGTTCATAATTTTTGAGAGAAACAATATAATTAGATGCCAATAAAACTAAAAACATAGATAACCACTGAAAATATCAAGACACAAAGACACACCTACAAATATATATCATAGTCCTTTAGTAAGAACTATATGATTAAAAAAATCTCTGGTCATCACTCATATTGTGTATGTCAGTTCTCTCATTTGCTAATAATAAAAAAAATGATTTGGATGAGGAAGGCTGTTCCACCAAAAGTAGAGAGATTCCCTTGAAGCTTTCTGGTATTTTAACTTTATAGAAAATAGTTTTGACCACTAAAAAGATCTCATTCTCTTATGATAAAGAAAATGATATTTTCTAGGAGACACCAATTTTGTTTCCTATGTTTGATGACTGGATGTGAGTCTGAATCAGTGAACAAATGAAAACTTTTCCAAATGAAATACAGGATAACAGATTATTAAATCAAGAGTATATGTTTTATGTTATCCATCTAAAACAACTTAGTTTGCTCTAATAGCCTTATATGTCACAAGAACTTTTGAAAACAAGTTTATCCTCATTTTTATGTGTAGGTTAATATGTGAAGAATGAATGTCTTCCAAGTATGTTCAGGTGACACATAGGAGAAGAGCATGTCAGTTCCCCTGGATCTGGACTAGCAGGTGCTTATGAACCTCCCAACTTGGATGCTGAGATACGAACACAGATTGTCTCCAAAAACATATGCTGAAGCACTAGCCAAGCCCCATAGTACATTCTATCCAATAAATGAAAGGTCCATCACAGATTAACAACAAAGTATAAATAAATACAGAAGTTAATAAATGATTTATCAGGAACATAATGAATCAATATTAAGACACTGGGTATGGGAAATTTGTAGCATGAGTTGAATACAATCCAAAGATAATTCCCAACAATTTATAACAGGATACCTGATTCCAAAGCTAAATGCAAAGTGGTAACTCTCAGAAGGCTCATTGGATTATGAAAAGTAGTACACATATTGACACAATGTGACTTCTATATTTACCACAAAGCTACATCCATCAAGAATATGTACAATATTTGTGAATGAATAAAGTAGGTGGAGAGAAAAAGCCAAGAACAAAAGCAAAAAATATAGACAAATTTGAATCAAGAGGCCAAAGGAAGCACACAGAGGAAATGTGGCATCCTGACCAATGTTATCCAACTACCTATAATTCTATGTGTATAGAAATTAAATAAACATAAATTTCACAATTTCAAAATCAACTCTAAGTTACCTTTAAATGCTGCTTCTGATGCTGTAGCTATGGCTATATCTCCCAATCATAGAGGTCCCAATCTCTAAAACTTTCTAGGCAAATGGAGGTAATTGCATGCTATGGCTCTGTGAACTCTCATGGCCCCTTGTGGTTTCAGGCAAACCCAGTCCCACTGATGCCCAAACAAAAACAATATAGAAGAATCATTTGTCTATATCCTGCCACTTCAGTTATGACACATGATCTAAAATCTGCTCTATCCACTCACCTACAATCAAGCAAAAATATTACAAGTATCACAGCCTCCTATAGCCAGTCAAGTAGAGCCTCACACTCCCCATTGAAACCACAGTCAAAGAGTCTCAGAGAAGAAGGGCACAGTGACAAACAGAACCACAGTCTGGCTCATGGCCCATCACAGTCACAGAAGCTATGACAGCTCAGCAGAACTTCTCTTCTTGGTCTGGGATCAGTGGTCCCCACATGCACAATGGCATGGATTGTGGTCTCATTCACAGCTCCTACAGCAGAGCAAGATGAAAATCCTTTGACAGAACCTGCAAGCTCCTTCTAACTGGTGCTCCTAATTGCTAAGCTTTCCTGAGGTCCCCCATTAGCTAAGGCCATCCATTTCAGACTCAGGACAGAGGCAGGTCCCCTACTGGGTGATCAGAGATCAAATGACACAGATAGCACAGGCCTTCTCAGCTCTGCCCTTCCACCTTAGGGGCAGACAGGACCCTTATCTGGAAAATCTGTATTTTTGAAATTCTTCCAGTCTCCCAGAGTAATTCTTGTTCTCCTTCCCAAGCACACAGTCCTTTGTGTACCAATAAACACAAATTGTCCAGTGCAGCAAACCATTTCATTCATATTTGGGAAGTCCTGCAGCCAAACACAGGTCACATTCAAACAGTAACTGTTGTTACTATGTGACTGTTAAAGAAAAACAGGCCATGAATTAGAAAACAATTAGTGGTCAATTGTAGGGCTTGCAGGTAAGAAAGAGACCATGGACATATAATCTCAAAGAATTATTTGGAAGAGTTGGAATAGAATTCATGACCATGTGTTCCAGATACTAGGGATGTGTATGAAAAAATACAAGGATTACTCACATCCATTTTTTTTTCCTGAGGCTGCACATCTTAAACAAGGAAAATAGCAGTCCTGTTAGGCAGGGCCACACCATTTTACCCAGATCTTCAATATCAGTTAAACAAGTGTAACTACAGTAATTTTGTTTCATGATAGGATCAGCCCTTTATTCAGATTACTGAATGTGCTGGTCTGTGTACCCCAAGAAATGGCCACTCAGAACATCTGTGGATCACCAAAAATTGATTACATTACTCCACATTGCTATTCTCAAATACAGTGGAAAAATGAAAGCTCTCACCCTCGTCCTTTCCCTCACTTTCTGCACTTTCAAATCATTAGCTTCAAAGATTTTCAGTGAACTCAATTCTTGCACAGGTCCCTCTTCATGTTTATATCCTTACAAAAAGCCAGAGAGACTGGGGAACACTCAGTAACTGCTCCATTTTTCCTTCTTAGTGGGCCCATCCTAGAAAGAGGTACTGGCTATCTTTCCAGCACTGGACAGCAGAGGCAGGTTTAGATGTTCAATGAAATTCTCAATTACATAGTATGAGGCAAGCCTGGGCTACAGGAAACACTGCTCTACACAGAAATCAATAATCAACAGCTCTTGAGAGAAAAGGAATGAAACAATTAATAACCTAGACACATTAGAGAGTAGGAACAAATAGAAAAAAGCAGCAATGCCCTTAAACATGTTCAAAATAATAGCAATAAGTGGTATTTTTAACATGATAAATATGTATTTTTCAAGATAAAAAACTGAGCTATGCCAGATGGTGGTGGCACACACCTTTAATACCAGCACTCAGGAAAAAGTGGCAGACAGATCTCTGTGAGGTTGAGACCAATCTGGGCTACAGAGTGAGTTCCAGGAAAGTCTCTAAAGCTACACAGAGAAATCTTGTCTCAAAAAAAATAGTTAGCTGTATTGATTTTAATAAAGAGTGGAACATTCTCTAGTAGAGGGAATATCATTAATAACAGATAGGTCAATTTTCCCAAATACACTGTTGGCTGCTCTGATCTGTAACCTGACAAACAGAGTTACAGTCAATGGCCTTTTTCTCAAACCTCTGAGCATACATAATTGTGTCGACCAGGGCTGAATTTATCTGCATAGGAGTTTCCTAATTGAAAATTCAATATCCTTTGGTGAAAGTTGAGTTTCCCAAATTGTACAACAACCAGTCTGGTCTGTCTTCATTCATAAATCATTAATCAGTACATGCTGGGAAATTACAAAACCACTCCCCCTGCTACAATCTGGTTTGCTTTCATAATGGTGACTCTAGCAGCTCATTGCTGTTTCTCCCAGCAGTGTAAACAATGAACTATCCCTTCTATTCTGGTCTGAACATAGAAACCATGTTCCAAATGCAATTCTTGTTGTTTTACTGCAACAGATATGCAACTACATGTCTCCAATGGATAATTTTGAAACTCTGAGGTGATACAATCATTTAATTTAAGATTTTTAATGTGTAATATAGAGTACAGGAAAGTCATTACCATATAGAGCAACAGATGAGGACCAAGGCCTCTTGTGTCAACATAAGAGAGCTTGTTTCAGATACATTTTTTAACAGGACTGAAATGCAGCTGTTCTAGAATTAAAATGCCTTCCAAGGGAGAAATCACTCAACACACTTCAGAAATAAATAAAGAAAAAATCTATTTAAGGATAGTGTGCATCCATCTCTAGCTAATGCTAAAAGAAGAGCCAGCATAGAAGAGATTCTGCATTCCACATATGCTAATCATCCTTGTGACATTCAGGTTCGGTCTTCAGGTTATACTTTCAGCTATGTAAATAGGGACAGAAGTCTACAAGTCTACTCACTTAGACAGAGGGGAGACTTACACAGCAAATACATTTCCAAAATCATTTCTTTTGTTGTTGTTTTGACTTGGTTTCTCTGTGTAGCTTTGGAGCCTGTCCTGGAACTCATTCTGGAGCCCAGGCTGGCCTCAAACTCACAGAGATCCTTCTGCCTCTGACTCCCAAGTGCTGGGATTAAAGGCATGCACCTCCATGGCCCAGCTCCAAAATTATTTGTTAAGTACCCCAGTAATGTGAAACAGCAGGATCTACTTCCGTGACAGGGTTTTGAGGTGAAGGTCACAAAAGATGAGAAAGGAAGGAAAAGAATATGGTAGAAAATATAAAAGCTGGGGTGTGGAGGTCTTACACAAAATATCTCTCGTGTCACCTAAGCTTCTTAAGAAGAATAGGACCTTCAATACTACTTCCAGAGATGAAATGAAAGGGAATGGGGAAGTTCTAGAAAGTATCATAGAATGGCACATACTCAAAGAGGAGGCTAATCAAGCAATGCTGCACAAGGGAAAACAGGGTATCTCAAGAACATTACTGGGCTGGAGAGATGACTCAGAGGTCCTGAGTTCAATTCCCAGTTCCCACAATGTGGCTCAATAACATCTTTAATAAGATCTGACAAACTCTTTTGTATATATAATAAATAAATAATTCCTTTTTTGTTCATTTGTTTTTTCAAGACAGGGTTTCTCTGTGTAGCTTTGCACCTTTCCTGGAACTCACTTGGTAGCCCAGGCTGGCCTCAAACTCACTGAAATCCACATGGCTCTGCCTCCCGAGAGCAGGAATTAAAGGCATGAACCACCACTGACTGGCAATAAATAAATAATTCTTAAAAAAAAAGAAGAAGAACATTACTGACTAAGCCCACAATGAACTGTGGACTGTTAACTATACCTCCATGTGGGGTGGGATGAAAAAAAAAACAAAACTATAGCCCCATGTTCCGGAAGGAGTTGGTTTCTCAGAATCTGAAGTAACCCCACCACAAATGTCCTGGTTCCAGACCATTGCTAGCTCTCCAAAGCATATTCTTGGTTTTCAGGAAGGAGCTGTTTTATTATCAGTACACCAGACCCTGAGGGAAAGCTTCTTAGACCAAGGTCCAAGGCACAGGAATTTTCCTAATCTATGTCTGAGGGCATCAATGAAAGCCATGCTTGATCTGGCAATTCCTTAACACATTAGTGTTTTACTTTTCTTTTATTCTTATTTCCTTTTTTTTTTTGTATTTTCAAGATAGATTTTTACTGTGGAGCTTTGGAGCCTATCCTGGAACTTGCTCTGTAGATCAGGCTGGCCTCAAACTCACAGAGATCAACCTGCGTCTGCCTCCTGAGTGAGTGCAGGGATTAAATGTGTGCTCCACCACCACCACCACCACCACCAGCATCAGGCTAGTGTTTTACTTTTCAAATAAGTGGACATAATTGTCATATTGTCCATCTGGCAGAACTACGCTTTTTGCAAGAAGAAAACTTTATTGAACTTTATGGAATATCAGGATATAAAGTTGGTTGTTAACCTGTAATGCCTCAATGAGCAGCTTATTAGAGTCTGATTATTTGATTCACTGGTTTATTTTAAATAAGAAGTGGCTCCTTTGTAAAGTTTTGGAGCCAAACAAATGAGTATCCTTCTGTCCTAATCTCTAACAGCCCTGACTCAATATACTTACTTTTGAGGCTTTTGTTATTTTACTTTTTTTTTGTTTTTATTCTTTTTTTTTTTGACACAGGGCTTCTCTGTGCCATTTATAGGCCTGCCCTAAAGGTTGGGGAGTTAGCTCAGTGGTAGAGTGCTTGCCTAGCAAGCACAAGGCCAGGGGTCCTGTCACCTCTAAAAAGAAAAAAAAAAGAAAGAAAATGCCTGTCCTAGATCTGTAGACCAGGCTGGTCATGAACTCACAGAGAACTGCCTCACTCTGCCTCCCCAGTGCTGGGATTAAAGGCATGTGACACCATCACTCAGCATAAAGATGTTTTGAAACACAGATCCCTGCACCCAGTTCTGTGAGCAGATTCTGCCCACAGAGCAAAGTTATTCAGAGGTCTGCCCCTGGGTCCAGGGAGATTCAAGTACCACATGGGTCTTCACAGGACAGGGGTTCTGCAGCCGGGTTCACACCTAGATCAAAGGAAGACTCAACATACTGGATCCAACACTTCACCATCTACTCCACCCCATCTGGGGACAGCAGCCCCTCACTCACCAAATCATGGCTTCCCAGCTGGGCTATGCTGTCAACTCAGCTCCCTGCAGAAGGACTCACAACACACCACTCAAAACTGCTGTAACAAGCTCTTCTTCAAAGCCAAATCTGAAGCCAGTGGCCAGAAGGACCCTGCTCAACTTCTGAATGGCAGGTCACCTGGAGTGCCTGATTGGATAGTGAGACCTGAGTGACAAGAGCACCTCCCACAGGGTTACAGTGTGCTTAAAGACACAGCACAATTGTTCATGAACCTCCCTTCCATCCCAAAGACTTTTTCTAAATGTGCAGAGATTTCAATATTAACAGAACTTGGCCCTGGCTCCAATAGCTGACCCTGCTTTCTTCCTGCTCTCCATGGGAACTTCCCCTTCTTCCCCCAGGACACAATGTGGCTAGCTAGCTTGTACAAACCACTAAACTATATGGGGAAGAGTGATTTCTTGTCACACAGGTAAAAGGGATCCCAGAATATTAACAACTAAAGAGAGATTTAAAGACACACAAGGAGAATGGTTATGTGTGACTTACTGCTGACATCAGGTGAACTGAAGGTACTTCGTACCTTGTTGTCACAGGGACTTCAGACTACCAGCCAACAAATGCAGGAACTTGATCACAACCAAAAAAATAGCGTCATTGCATTAGGAATTTTATTGCAGAAGTGCAGAGCAAACTGTTGACAAATGAGTAATAATACAGAGTAGTCTTCATGGATAGTTTAATATTTAGATAACTGAAGTATGAAAAATGGGTTTATGAACACTATTGTTAGCCAGCACATCTTCCACAGTGTGCAGGTGAAGGAAAAAAAAAACTGCATTATTCAAGTTTCTCTACCTGAAAAGGACTGGTAAAATGAATCTCTCTATGTATGAAGAAAATGGATTCATTAGAATGCCTCACAAACTGTGGTTCAGGCAGTCCATCTATTACTGCTACCATTGGATATTTGAAAAAGTCGGTAGTTGTTCAGAGCATGAGTCTGTGTATCTCAACTGCTCTTTAGTTTACAGCACAATTCTAAGGAAGTAGGCTCTGGTGCTGATAAAAGAATGAACATATAGCTAGGTGGTGGCAAATGCCTTTAATCCCAGCACTTGGGAGGCAGAGTCAGGCAGATCTCTGTGAGTTCAAGGCCAGCCTGGGATACAGAGGAACTTCTAGGAAAGCCAAAAACTATACAGAGAAATCTTGTTTAAAAAAAAAAATGAACTTGGTAGCCAGAGTGAAAGGCCATTGTAAGGGAAACAAGGCCCCCCCCCACTAGCTCTGCTAATTGTAGATTCAGTGGAAAATACTGCACTCTGTTCCCATGCCCCATACCAGAAAAGTTAGCCCATCATGCTGTGGTAACAGGATGCTTGCAGGATGACCGCCTGCGGTCGTGCTTGCAAGATAAATTGCTTGAGAAGAATGCTTGCAAAATAACCCCTTGTTAGATAAGCTTGGAATTCGTTTACCCACCCAGACTCTGAGAAAGACCACGGAGACATCTGGTCTCCAGATGTCTCCACTCTTGATGACCCCGCTCCCCCGCCCTGATAAAACCGCCTCTTAAAAGGCCTGCGAGCCTTAGACTCTGGGTCACCAGTTATTTTTCGCACTGGTGGCCCATGAGCTCGTGCTAATAAAGCTTCTTTTGTGACCCGATATCGGAGTGAAGCTCTCTGTTTTGGACGCCGACCCTAACAAGAGCTAGGGTAACCAGGCACAGGGAGAGCTTACTCCTTCTTTGTTCTTTATGTATGTCGGCTACCACCAGAAGGTAATATCAAGATTAAAGGGGGATCTTATACTTTGATTCTTTTTTTTGGTGTTCCTGAGACTGGATTTATCTGTATAGCCCTGGAACTCATTCTGTAGACCAGGCTGGCCTCAAACTCAGAAATTCTCAGAAGATTCTTCCTCCTCAGTGCTGTGCTTAAAAGTATGCACAGACATCTAGCAGCTGAAGGTAGATATCACCTCAAATGATCTAGATTAAAGATGGGTCTTTAATTTCAAAACATTTCAAAAATCCCTCACAGGTGTATGCAACTCTTTTGGTTTTAGTTAATTGCAGAGATTGCCTGTTTGACTACCAAGAATAGCCATCACAATTTCTAAGATGGAAGAAAGGAGAAAAATTTCTTACCTGCAGGAGGATGGTAGAGTATGGAATACTTTTACAATGCTTCGTGTAAACAAAGGAAGCATGTAGATTTTAACAGAGGGAATTTGGACATATTCCTAAGCAGACTACCTTAGCAAATCCATTTCTGAACACCATCACAATGTAAAAGTAGAGACACTTAGGGGAATTCTTACATAAAATCAGGATAAGCCATACATAAATTATAAAATGATAGAAACAAATGCCTCTGGGATATTCATTTTGTACCCCAAAGTCTTAGCTGAAAGTCAAGTAAATAATACAATGAACAAAAATTGCTCTCAGGCATATGAAACCTGTTAATCTTAATTTCAATCTGAAAAATAAGTATACCAATACCACAATTCTCACAAAGACAGAGAAGAGAAATGCAGAAATCATCATTAAAAAGTCACTTAACAGCATTGTGTACTGTGCTGTTAGATGAATGGTTATGATGGGCTTCATTGACCTCAAAATCAAGCTGCTTTTGCCTCTGAGAAGACTTGCTTGGCAGGGGGCCACAGCTGCTTCCCTGCAAGACAATGAGGAGCTAATTTTAACTATCCCTGGCTTCTGTCTGTCTGAGGGCTGTGAGCTCACTGTAAATAATTCCATTCTTTACTTTTTCTAACTTTAAAAGAATTATTCATATGATGGTTTGTCTACTCACGGTACCCACTTAGGCCAGAAAAAGGCAGGAGGTGGCTGGAACCAGAATTAGAGCAAATGGTTTCCTACCTTGTGGGTTCTATAAATGGAGCCTGGGTCCTCTGTATCAAAAGCCAGTGCATTTATTGCTGAGCCATCTATCTAGTCCCTTTTTATTTAAAATGTTTCCCATAAGTTGTTAATTAAGAGACATCAGTTCTCTACACTTGAACACACTGGCACAGGAGATCACTTCCTAAATATAATACCAGCAGCACACTGAGCACAACAATTAATAAATGGGACCTCTTGAAACTGAGAAGCTTTTGTAAGGCAAAAGACATCGTTAATAAGTCAAAAAGACATCCTACAGAATGGGAAAAGACCTTCACCAACCCCACATCAGACAGAGGACTAATCTCCAGTGTATATACAGAACTTAAGAAACTAGACATCAAAATACTGAACAATCCAATGAAAATATGGGCTAAAGAACTTAACAGAGAATTCTCAAAAGAAGAATCACAAATGGCTGAAAGATACTTAAAGAAATGCGCAACTTCCTTAATCATCAGAGAAATGCAAATCAAAATGACTCTGAGATTGTACCTTACACATGTCAGAATGGCTATGATCATAAATAGTAATGACAGTCTATGTTGGAGAGGATGTGGAGCAAAGGGAAAACTCCTCCATTGTTGTTGGTAATGCAAACTTGTACAACCACTTTGGAAACTAGTATGGCGGTCTCTCAGAAAATTGGGAATCAATCTACCTCAAGACCCAGCCATACCACTCTTGGGGATATACTCAAGGGATACTCAATCATGCCACAAAGACACATGCTCAACTATGTTCATAGCAGCACTATTTGTAGTAGCTCGAACCTGGAAACAATCTAGATGCCTGTCAACTGAAGAATGGATTAAGAAAATGAGGTACATATACACAATCGAGTACAACTCAGCAGAGAAAAACAATAACAGCATGAAAATTGCAGGCAAATGAATGGAACTTGAAAATATCATCCTGAGTGAGGTAAACCAAACACAGAAGGACAAATATGGGATGTACTCACTCATAAGTAGATTCTAGATATAAAGCAAAGAACAACCACACTGCAACCCACAGAACCAGGGAGGCTATATAGCAGGGGGGGGATCTAGGATGACTGTGGCTTATAAAAAGTTTTGGTTTTACTCAAATTTTGGGGAAGCCTCAATGAAAATTTTCACTATTAGTGTAAATATTTATACTGTATCAAGCTGATAATAGAAAATAAATTTTAAAAATTAACATTAAAAATATTACTTCTCTTTTCCCTTTTATTGCTTTATTTACTACCTTTCCAAACCACTTCTAAACACTTCTTTGTAAAGTGTGGGTGAATCAGTATGCTGAAATATATGAATACAACATGCTGCATCCATTGTTGTTGATTGTACACATATGGATAATTGGCTGACCATGTTAGATTGGACAATTCAATAGGGAGCTATTTCCTGCCTTATTCTCTCAAATGGAGGAGAATTGTACTTTTTAATCAGCACCAGTTGTCTGACACTGACTAGGCTACCCTGGACAGGAAACATGAAGATGAGTAGAAAACTTAGGGTAGAATATGCCTTACCTGTTAAGAGCAATGAAGATTCTTTCAGAGCATCCTTCTTCTATTACCAGTACATGTAAAGTATCAGGGATTCTGACAATCTCCTGTTCTCCCTGGCCACCATAAGAAGAGGAGACTTAGTCCATAAAGATTATATTTAAAGCTGTGTGTGGTAGTACATTCTTTTAGTACCAGCAATCTGGACACAGAGGCAGGAAGATCACTGTAACTTTTGAGGCATATGCTACATAGTCTATACACACAAACAGACACAAACACAGACACAGACAGAAACACACACACACACACACACACACACACACACACACACACTCACTCACTCACTGGAAATGAACAAAACTGAATAACCTAAAGGAACAGGAGCATTGTTAAATAGAGACAATACAATACCGATTAAAGTAATTTCAAGTTCCAAGTGCCCATGGAACCACGTTCCAAAAAAGTTTGGCCAACATGCAAGCACATGTCATTAATTCTTGCCACTGCGAGAAACTGAACATTTGACTGATTCAAAACTTGAATAAATGTTCAATATTCTTAGCTATTGTGATATTTTATTTGTACTGAAATGTGATTTCATTTGTATATTAATAAAGTTGCCTTGCTAAAGCAAGCCATAGCAGAAGCTGGCAGTAATGGTGCAAGCCTTTAATCCCAGCACTTGGGAGGCAGAGCTAGGCATGATCTCTGTGTGTTCAAGGATACAGCCAGCATGGCAACACACACCTTTCATCTCAATTCCAACCATAGAAGACCTGGAGGTCTGTACAGACAGGCAGTGATGAGGAGGTCATTTGGCTGGGTTAACAACCAATGAGAAGGCAGAACAGAAAGCCTATATAAAAGATAGAACATAGAAAGTAGGTCTTTTGTGGAGAGGAAAGACAGAACAGCAGTGAAGTGTAAAGTTTTCAGCTCTCAGCTATTGCTCTGACCTCTTGGCTTTTAACTCTGCAATTGGCTCTGTGTTTCTTATTTAACAAGATGGTTACATCGACACTTAGCCATTAAGGAAATGCATATTAAAAATCCTTTGAGAATTCTTCTTATATCTGTCAGAATGGGATGATGAATAACACAAGTGACAGCTAATGCTGGCAAGGACATGGAACGAGGGGAGCCACTGCTTTGACAAGTGAAAATTTGTACAGCAACTATAGAAATCTATATGCAATCCTCAGAAAATGGGAATCAATCTACATCAAGATCCAGCTTGTGCATATACCCAAATGATGCTCCTTCACCCTACCACAAGGACAACTGCTAAACTAGGTTGACAGTGGCTTTCTTTATAATAGTCAGAAAGTGTTATTTCTGTGAGAGATTTTGCTGATTGATGATTGAAATGAAAAGGCTTCTCTACCTAGTGTAGCAGGAATGGCTATTCCACCTAGGGTGACAATAACCCTAAGGAAGTGGGCCTGGCTAGAAAGGGATCTAACTGAGCATGAGACAGTGACTAAGGAAGTGAGAAGGCCAGGAAGCAATCTTTGCCCATGGGTTTTGCCTTCATTTGCTAGCTTGAGTTTTTATCCTAAGCTCCCAAAATGATGGAGTGTGACCTGACACAATCAGCCAAATAAACTTATTCATTGCCTGATGTTTTTGGTTAGAGGCTTTAATCATAGCAGGACAAACACAACTTAGAACAAAAAATGGAGCAATCTCAGTGGTTTTGTTGCTAGGAAAAACTTTAGTGTAGTGAGCACATACCTCAATTACAGGGCAGGAATAATCACTCTTGATTCAGACTGGGTATAACATTCATTTATTCACATAGTAAGATTATAAGCAATATTTATCCCATTTTCCAAATGGAAGTGGTAGTACCTTTCTGGGTGTACAGATCCAGACTTGCTACATGTGTTCCTCTGGATCTTGGGTCAACCTAACTCTGGTCAGCCACGTCTGCACTGAGGACAGGATCTCACTTCTCTGGCAGAGGAGAGTCCTCTTGTAAGAGGGTCTGACGAGCTCTTTTGGTTGGGTCTGAGGCTTCTTCTTTTTTATCCCTTTCTACCTAGATTTCTAGTCTTATCCCTACTTCCACACATAGCGTATAGCTTATCACTACCCCCTTTGTGGCTTACTTATGTCATTCTATTACTTATCACTCCTGACCAGGATTACTCACCCTAGGTGCTACAAGTTCCTTACACTGAGAATGTTACTTGTGGAAGAATGTGGAAGGTATCAGGACCTTAGTTTGCAAAAACCATAGAAAGTTGCACACAGAACATTGTTGACCCATCATGTATGACCAGAAAGATGGGAATGTTAAGAGTAATGGCAGAAGTGGAGATTGAGACTATAGGATTTCAGTCAAAAACAGACTCGATAAATAATTAGGCTAACAGTCATTTGTGTGATATTTTGGCTCCAAATTCTTTCTTATTCTGTCAATGCCCAGGATATTTATTAATGCAGAATTAAGAAATAATGGGCTAGTTTCTTAAATGGAATATTGAATCTGTTGGAGGGTTATTACCGATGACTCAGTCAGGTCAACAATGCAAGAAAACAAGTGGGGCATTATTGAGAGCCACTGACAGTGAAAGTCCATGACCATATACAGCAGTGACAACTAGTGTACAGAAGGTCAACCTACCAGAACTAAGGGTTCTGTTAGAGGAAACCATCATGCAAGGTGTCATGGAATTATGGTCTTTTGAATGAACTGGCTGTTACTTGTTGTAAACTAATGGTGCAGTAACAGCTATGAATCTCCCCATTTACCATGAATCTCCATGTTATGTGTACATGTAACCTCACAATTGCATCTCAATCTTGGCTACAACTTTCCTTATATATTTGTGGTAATTGGACAACTGTCCCCAGCTGTGTTTATTTATCATTAGCATATATCTGGCTAGGGCCATTCTCTGGACAAAAGTATTTCAGCAAACTTACCTTTTCCCAAGGACAAAACTGTCCATAGATAAATATTAGCTCATCTCACTCATAGATAGAGAAAAGAACTACTAACAATTAAATCTTCAACCCCTTCCCTTCACCCTGGATTATTTACACAAGACCCTAACTTAAGACATTTACTACTCACATTCCTGGGTGATGTTTTAGCCATTTGCTAGATTCTGAGTTAAGGCAGTAGCTTCCCACTGGCTGAAGGAGATTGCCTCCAGGCCAGGCAGGCAATAGGTGCCAAGCTTCTTCCTTGTGCAAGTTAATTTTTTAATTCCTCCTCAGAAAGGTGATATTCCTAGATTTTCTCCTCAGCAAGTACACTGAGTGAAAGTGTTTTACTAACCAAATGCTACACGTTCTGACATAGGTTGCTTAGCCACCTAACATATGTCCCCTCCCTATCAGAAAGCTTCTGAAGCTGGGATGAGTGGGAAAACTGGCAGCAAAGACTTTCTCATGACTTATTGTGACTTTTAATTGCCTAACATTCTCCCTAGCCATTTCTAGATTATAGTTTGAGCACACAAATTTCCTAATTGATCTAAGCCTTTAGTTGACTCTACCAGAGAACTCCCCTTTAGTCATTCCCCTTTTGGGTTGCAATTGGAAGCTGACAATTAATTGCTTTATGTGTGAGTCCTCATCATGTCTCTCTGAGACCCTGGAAACTTCAAGCGTCACATAGCTTTACCAAAGAATTACTGTGTGGGTGTATATATACTGGTTCTCTGAGAACACTGGGAGAACTGATGGAGAAGAACAAAGATAAGGATGGTAATGGAAAGAACTAGGTAGAATGATGAGAGAACAGCAGGAGGGACCAAGTGCAGGAGGGACCAAGAGGAGCTAGGTAAGAGAGCAGACAAGAAATGGTATAGATAGAATCACCATAGAAGAATAAAATGAATGGACTAAAGAACTCAGTGTGCTTAGCTTCATTGAATATCCCTCAGATTAGAATCCTCACCTGGTTGGTAGACTCTTTCACAGACGCCAAGAGCAATTATTGTTTGTGTTATGGCAAAAACAATTGAAAATGAAAAGTTTCAGAGGGCAGTGAAGTGCTGTAACAGGCAAGGGTCTTCAAGGACCGTATCACCATTATACAGAAAATGGAAGCCCTAAGGGTAAAGGAAGGTTCCCTAAGGTTAAGACTCTATCTAGCCAGAGCTTCAAGTTATGAAATGAGTAAGCAAAGTGATTTCTAGTCCCAGGAAGCAACCTCATGCAAAACCTGCTTCACCTGTGGTCCAAGCATGTTAGTGTCCATCCCAATCAAGAAGTCAAACTTTGCAGGATCCCCCATCATCTGATGGTCCTGGAAACAAGAGAGAATCAAAATTTAAGGTCATGGGTTCTCAGCTTCTGCTTATAGTTCAGTATTTTCCCAGGCATGTATGATTCGCAGAGACAGAAACCAAGTGAGGAGTTTGGGAGGGCTCACTGCATGAAGTGGTGAGGATGAGACCTGGTGCGTTTTTTTCATTCTTTATACTTTACTCTTTTGGTGGCCTGCTACCCACTTATAAAATAAATCACACACACAGAGGCTTATTTTTTCTTTAAATTGCCTGACATTAACTTGGCTTGTTTCTAGCCAGCTTTTCTCACCTTAAATTTCCCGTCTATCTTTTGTCTTTTATCTTTCTCTATTTTGTATGCCTTGCTTTACTTCTTACTCCATTGCTTGCTGTTTAGGTTAGTGGTTCGCCCCTTGTGTCCTCTCTCTTTTTTTTCTTACCTTGCTGCTTCTTCCTTTTTTTTCACCCAGATTTCTTCTTCCTTTTATTATCTCTGACTGTGAGCCTTTCCTGCTGAGTGATTGTCCATTCAGCTTTGTATTAGAGCAAACAAGTATTTAATACAGATTAGATGCAATCAGTGTTTCACAGATTCACAGATTTAAACAAATGCAACATAAAAGATTGCAACACATCTTTTCATCACTAAAACAAATGTTCCATACCATACACAAATATAACACAACTTAAAATAATATTCCACACATCGTGGTTGCATTGTGACCACAAGATGTTGAGATACCTCAGCTTATGAGACATCTACCATGTAGAGCTAGCTGCGTATAGGGTGTAGAAGTAACCAGAGATAGAGATGCATGGAAAGTTGAAGAGAAATGGCCATCTAATCTCCTTGGAACTGAAGCCCCTTGAATCTGAGACAGAGATACAGGATTTGTCTTGCTGTGTTTCAGTCTTTTCTTGGTTCAAACTTCCCTCACTGTGTCTCTATTTCACTGTTTTTGGAATGAGAATGGGACTATGTGCCATTATATGTTCAAAAGATGTAACTCTTCTAATTTTACAAGATGTCAATGTCAAGAGATCATGTTGAGTATCAGAAGACACTTTGGACATTTGTACAATGTTAGGACTGTTGTAGATTATCAGGATCACTGAAGTAACTAAATACATTTTCTTCATGAATGACCACGACCATTAATGACTTGGGTCAGAATGTAATTGATTGATAATCCTCCCAGAGTAGATATTGTATTTGGAAACACATTTCTTCTTGGTGATTTCTTTAAAATGCTTTTGAAACCTTGTGTAGGAGGAGACTTTCTGGATGACATTCCTCACTAGGGGTATGATATGCATCTCTATAGTCTCAACACATTTCCTGTTGGTTCTGTATCCTGTGTTGTGGTTCTTGTTCTATCATGCCTTCACCATCATTATAGATTATATCTCAAAATCACATAAGACACAATAGAAGCAATTGCTTTTCAGTGCTAAGTTATTTGGTAGCCTGCTCTTTTAAATTTTTTGTTTTATATTTTTGAAGACAAGGTTTATCTGTGTTGCCCTGGCTGTCCTGAAAGAATCTCTGTATGCCAGGCTAGCCTCAAACTCAGAGATCCCTCTGATTCTGGCCCCTGCATCCTGGAATGAAGATAGGGCCAACATCCCTAGGTTTTTTTTTTGTTTGTTTGTTATTTGATGGTCTTGAGATGTAGGTTTTTGTACATGTCAAACATATGCTGTTTTACAGATTTTCAGCCATATCTTTTACATTACAATTAGGCAGAGGGTCATTCTGTTTCTCAGGATGGCATGTACTCATGACACTCACACTGCCTGAACCTTCTGAGTCATTGGATAGCAGGTGCATGACCTTTTGTGTTGTGTTTTGTTTGAATTTTTAAGTGAATATGAATATTTTACCTGCATTCATGGATATACATCCCATGGATACCTGGTCCTCACAGTGACCAAATGATGGTCTTAGAAACCCTGAGGTTGGAATAAGGAACAGCTGTGGTCCACCAATTAAGCAAGGACAATTGACCACACCTCCATGCAAAACAAGCAAGAGCACTTTGCTGCTATAACATCTCTCTTGCCCTGTGTTGATTATATTTGATCAACATTTATATTGCTAATGTTTACATCTATCCATTTATAATTGTTAGAATGTGCAGTGCCTTTTAGCAAAATCTTATTCATGTTCCAGTTTGAATTGGAGCACTTCATGTTCTTAAAGAAGAAAACAGAACTGTAATGAATGCATAACTCTGTAGAAACCTCAGTAAAATCCTCTGAGTTTGTTCTATCTTTTTTTGTTGATTTTTGCATGGAAGACATGGTTCTTAATGTGTAGTTCTGGCTGTTGTGGACCTGATTTCAAAGACTAGGTTTCTATTCAACTCAGTGGGCAGTATACCTTCCTCTCCCTTCTGACTGCTTGAGTTAAATGTATGAAAATTACAACCAGTCTACCCATCTTATTTTTCTTTTCTGTAGTTAGTAATTGTTCATATAATTTCACCCATGTGTACTCTGTACTCTTGATCTGTTTATTTGTCTCTCTATGTTAACACACATTTCTCTTGCACACAAAGTCTGTAACAAAAGTTAAAAAAAATCACTTTGTCCCATATCCCCTCTACCCAGTCCCAAGTTGCCAATTCCTGGCTTGTGGTTTTTTCCTATAAAAACTCTCTACACCTGGTTTTTTAGCTGCCACCACATTTCCTTTTGTCTGCCATGCAGTGTCCCAGGTTAAACCTTAGTAAAAGTATCCTTGTGTGCTTGCATAGGAAACTGGTGGTCTCTGGGGGTTTCACAAAATGGGTACAACAGAAATTCCTTCCTGTACGAGAATTAAAGCCTACTTCCATGGTATTTTGTTTTATACTGCACACAACTTAGATATCTTGCCTGCACAAGTTCTAAACTCTTCAAAATTCCATTGGTAGACAGCCATTGTTGGACTAGCTCTGATACAGTTTGTGAGACATTCTAGTAAATCCACCTCCTATATACATGGAGAGATACATTCTACTAGTTCTCTTCAAATAGAGTACCTTTAATAATACAGTTGTGGGTTGTATTTCACCTGCCCACTGATGAAGATGTGCTGGCAAACAATGGTGTTTATAAAGACATTCTACATTGCTTTATTATTCTGTAAGTTAAATTTTCCATGAAGACTATACTTTATTATTTTTTCATTTGCCAACAATTTGCACTGACTTTCATTCCTGAAAATTCTTTAAGCAGTGGAGCCACAATCCAGCTTTCTGATGGGAGAAAGGCCTATTATCTTGTTTGCGATCTAGTTCCTGCTCTTCTTTCCTGGTTGTCTGAAGTCCCTGTGACAAGCAGGTCAAAAGTCTATTCAATTCACCTGACCTCAAATGAAGCCAAGTAAGGATCATCTCCTCTTGTTTTCTTAAATGTCTCTTTAGTTGTAAATATTCTGGATATCCTTCCCCCTGCATGACAGGGATTTTTCTCCACCCCACACAGTATAGTGGGCTGTATAAGCTAGCTGGCCACATTGTGTCCAGGAGAATGAAGAGGAAGTGCCTATGGAGAGCAGGAAGATCACATTGTCTGCTACTAGAGCCAGGGGCTAGTGCAATTGAAATGCAAATCTCTGCTTGTTCAGAAAAGGTCTGGGTCTAAGGTGGAAGGAAGGATCAGGAGTATTTGTGCTGTGCCTTTAATCATAGTGTAACCATATTGGGGGATGCTCTAGTCAGTCAGGCCTCACTAGCCAATCAGGCTCTCTAGGCAACCTGTCAATCAGAAGTTGTTTATGGTCCTTCCAGCTACCAGCTTCAGGCTTGGCTTTGAAGAGAATCTGTCTCCACTAATTTTCTTTGCTGTGTAGTGCCAGTTTTGCTGCAGGGAGCTGAACAGAGAGCATGGCCAAGCTGAAAACCACAATATGGTGTGTGAGGGACTACCATCCCCACACTGAAAGGAGTTTTCAATTGAGTCATGGGAGTCAGTGTGTTGAGTCCTTCCCTTGCTGGGTGGAAACAAGAGTTCAGCTTATTCTTGCTTTGTACTGCATAGTCTAGCAAGTTCCTGGTCATCCTGCATGCTCCAATGTAGATACTTGTTGTCCTGCATGGTTCTCCATAGTCTTTGCAATTCTTGGGTTTGGTTGGCTCCCTCTGAATACATTCACTCTGCTGCCTGCATCTGTAAGAGTATTGGTAGCAGGACTATGCTTTTTAATATCCTTGTTGACATCACTGTGAAATGATGGCACCATGCATGTGGTGTTTCTACAGAACACAGATTTTCACAGACAAAGAGGCCTGGTTTCTCCCTTATATTCCAGAAGTTCTACACTTTGAACATTTAACATTAGGATTTAGAATCTAGAGGTTGGGGATTTGGCTCAGTGGTAGCGGGTCCTGGGTGCTATCCTCAGCTCCAAAAGAAGAAAAAAAAAAGAAAAGAAAAATATTTAGAATCTAACTGGAATGAATTTTGAGAGTTTGTAAACAGCATTTGCTGTGTAACGTTGCACTCCAATGCTAAACTGTGATGTAGAAGAGTAGAACTGATGGTAATAGAATTGATGGTATGTGATCTTTACAGTTCTTAGGAGACATTAATTTACAATGCAGCATTTAGGTAAGATAGGACTGCATCACAAATACCTCAAAAATAAGTAGTATGCTAACCATGCCTGTTAGAGATTAGTATGATAAGATGTAAGTGTTTGTTCCCTAAGATTAACCAGCTGCATTACATAACATGGGAGACAACCCTGGTTTACAACCAGTAGAAAGGCCCATCCTTCCATTAATAAACTGGCCTCTAACATGCTGCTCAAGAGACCATTACAAATTCACACCCAACATTAAGTCCTGGTATGCAATGGAGATATATTAATTCTAGAACAGGGGCATTTCTGGTCTTTTTGAAAAGCAGTTTTAAGTCAAGTTCTCCTACATGCATTGAGACATGCATTGAGGTGGACTTGAACTCTGTAGCCCCACAGAGTATTGTCTTTGTTATCTTTATCTCATCCCCATGAATCTCAGCTGCACTGTGCTGTTGCTCCAAAGCCTAAAAGCTTAACCAGTCAAATGCTGCTAGTTTCTGGTCTTCACGCCTTACATAATCTTTCTACTTTCTACCATCACTCCCAGCTTTTAAAGACCGAAGTTCTGGGATTAGTGGTGTGTGTCACCATGCCTGAATAATTCTAATGTGCCCTTGAACTTAGAGATCCAGAAGTATTTCTGTCTCTGAAATTGTTAGATTAAAGGCATGTGCTACCACTGTCTATCTTCATGTTTAATATTATGGCCATCCTATTCTTTGACCCCAGATAGGTTTTTTTTGGGGAACAAATAATATTTCAGAGAACACAATACCACAACAGCAGAAAGAGTGGAATTGGCCTGCAGACAGGGAGATGGACCACTCTGTACACTGCAGGGGGCTTTAGATTAGGCAATAGCTTGGTCATAGACTGCAGTTGAGTGCACTGAGATGCAGGGGTCTCCAATACAAAGAAGGACTGATGGGGCAGAGTGAGTGACTTTCTCTGTAATTTCCCAGCATGTATTAATTCCTTCCATGTTGATGAAGACAGACACTATTGGCTGATGTGCAGTTTATAGAGGATAGCTTGAACTACTAAGTATTTAGTTTCCAAATAGCAAACACTCCTTTGCAGATATGTTCAATCCTGGTTGATACAGCAAAATCAGCTGAGAGGTTTGAGATACAGGCCATTTTCTGTAAATCCATGTGTTAGCGTATAGCACTCCATGGCTAACATTTTCCATGGGACAAAATCATACAGTCTCTTATTAATGGTATTCAATCTATCATGGAGGTAGCTACTCCATTTCAAAGTCACTATATCTACACATGCTTTTAGTTGTTTTTTATCATTTTAAAACATCAATTATTGATATCATTTTAATATTCATTTTCTTTTAATGCATTACTAATTTATTTTTCTATGTTTCCTAGTTTAAGAATTTTATTTCTGGCTGGAGAGTTTGCTCAGAGGTTAGGAGAACTAATAGTTCTTCCAGAGTTCCCACGTTCAATTCCCAGCAGCCCCATTGTGGCTCACAACCACCTAATAAGATCTGGTGCCTCTTCTGGTGTACAGACATGCATGCAGATAGAATACTGTATATAAAATGAATAAATAAATCTTTAAAAAGGAGAAAATTATTCCATTTTTCAACTGCTGTTTGTTTATATATTTATCTATATCATTTTATAGCTGTGCTTCTCAATAGGATTGGCCAAAGACTGTCAGGAAGTGCAGATAGTTATATTATAATTCATAACAGGAACAAAAATAGAGTTATGATGTAACAGTGATTGTAATTTTATACTTGGGGTTCACCACATCATAAGAAACTGTATTAAAGTGTCTCAGGATTAGGAAGGTTGTGAATCATTGGTTCAGGACAGTATCTCCTGTAGCTCAGGTTTGCCTCACATTATATAATTGAGAATTGTGTTGAACACCTTATTCTGTCTGTCTCTCAGTGCTGGAAAAATAGTCCTGCAACTCCTTCCAAGCTGGGCCTTGACAGGTCTGTAGGAAAGAAAAATAGAGGAGTGAATGAGTTTCCTCCAACTTCTCTAGATTTTATTATGAATTTACAAATGAAGTGGGACTTGTATAAGAATTGAGTTCACTGACCAGCTGTCAACCAGGTGTAGTCACAGCAGAGAGAGGGATGAGCAAGAAAGAGGTTGAAATCTTTTGTGTTGTGATAGTAGTGAGGTAAGCAATGTTACTATGTCAATAAATGTTCTGACATGCCATTTCTTACATCCATGGACCAGATAATCAAGAATCTGAATAAAGAACTGAATGTTTGTGAAACCAAATTAGAGTAGTTACACCAGTTGAACCTAAGTAGTGGAACTGGATAAAAATGGTGTGCCCCTGCCTAACATGCCTGTACTTCCCATGTTTAAGTTGTATACTTCAAGGTAAATGCTGTGAATAGTACTTGGTGTGCTCTATTACAAATCCTTAGTCCCTGGAGCACATGGTCATAGAGCCTGTTTCAACTTTTTAAGAGTATTATATGGGATAATATTTACATTATTATCTCTATGTCTTCCCTGCCTCCAACCCCTCCTGTAGACCCTTCATTGTGTACTACTCTATTGCCTCTTTTTTTTTTTTAAACATGTTACTGTTTCAATGTGTCCTGTGTTTGGTTGAAGGTCATCCCACCTATGATGCAAAACATTGTCTGCACTGGACATTGATTGTGTAATGGAATGTGCACACATAGGACCCTGTGCCTTGGAAGAGGAACAGGAAATGCTCTGGGAGATTAGAGGATATTATTAAACTACCAAATTCCCTGATTAGTGTCCTGTCCAACCATAGTGTGGAAGGACCTACCTGGGAGGATTTTTTTGCCTAAGATTTTTTTATCTCTTCTCACACAGTAGGGAAACTCTTAATGTCCTGAATGAAGCCCAGCTGAGTTGTTCTAGTTGATGAGGGACTCTGGGTTGGGTTAGCAGTCAAGAGCACCAGCAGGAGGGAGCTTCCAGGTTCTTTCATGGATTCTCCTCTGCTTTTGCTGTAGGGAGTTGTAAGACAGACCATAAGCCATGCCATGGTGAGTGTAGCATGTTTAGAGCAGGTCTGCTGAGCTGTCATTTCTGCAAGGACTTGGACTGACCATGAGCCAGACTGTGTTCTGTTCATCCATGTGGTGACTTGGGCAGTAGTCTTTGTCCTCTGAGCCTCCCTGAGTATGGGAATACTCTATAGCAGGATATGATGCTTGAAATATCACTGTCAAGTTGCACACTCAGGTATGCCAGTGGTGTGTAGTAGGAAGGCAGTTTGGAAAACTTCTAGTTTCTAGAATTTCTGAACATTGCACTCCACTTGCATGTTTGTCTTATAAATGTTATAAATAATTTAGAAACTGGTAGTAAAGATGGTGATGTGGATCATCTTTCAGCAATAAGTGATTTGAATTCTACAAACTTTCTGCTGCCAACAGCCACAATGGTGTGATATGGGTGACATTTAGTTTTAGGGGACAAAAGAAATTTCTAATATGCAGAGATTTCTTATGTGTGCATAGTGTTGGGTGTGTAGAAAGGGCAGAATCCATATTTTGTTCCATAAACCATGTGAAAGGAAGCATTCATAACTATTAAGCAGAAGTCACTGTATCATGATTTGAGGAGCGGGTTGGTGGCTCAAAAGAAAGTTTGCTGCATGCCCTCACTTACTCTGTCTTAAACTAGTTGTTTACCTTTTGCTATTACTATTGCATATATATTTATATGTCTATGCACATGAATAAATGAGCTACTGAGTCCATTTGGTAATTCTCTTTATATGATTTCATGGTAGACCACTTTTTCTTTGAAAAATCAACTAGGAGAATCATCCTTGGGAAAAATCAAATCTCACCCTCAACCGTCACTAGTTTCCTGTAGTATTTGGTGTTGGGAGAGGGTCTCATTAGATCCACCTAAACCTTCTAAGTTATTATGTGTACTGGCCAAGTTTTCTCCTTCACCTTAGATCTTCTTGCAGGGCTCAGTGTCTGTCTCCCTTGCCCAATTTAGCTTTGGTTTCATAGTTCCTGTATTATTCCTGCTTGTTATATTCTGTCTGCAGTTTATGACCCTTGGAGATATCTAGATCATTTTGTTAAGCAGTCCAGATAAGCCTATTCAGCAGATTGTGGTTTATAGTTGAATTAAATCCATTGGTGTTAAAGGATATTAATGACCAATGATTGTTAGTTCCTGTTATTTTTTGGTGGTAGTGTGTGTGTACTTCTCTTCTCTGGAGGTTTATTGCTGTGGTTTGACCTTTTGCTTTTGTTTTGGAGGGTGTATCTGACTTCCTTTGTTTGGAATTTTCCTTGTAGTACTTTCTGTAGGGCTGTGTTTGTGGATAAGTATTGTTTAAATCTGGGTTTGTCTTGGAATGTCTTGTGTCCTCCATCTATGATGATTGAAAGTTTTGCTGGCATATTAGTCTAGGCTGGAATCCATTGTATCTTAGTGTATGCATTATATTTGTCCTGGTCCTTCTGGCTTTCAAAGTCTCCATTGAGAAATCAGGTGTTATTCTGATGGGTTTGCCTTTATGAGTCACTTGGCCTTTTGCCTTTACTGCTCTCATTATTCTTTTTTTTCTGTACAATTAGTTGTTTAATTATTATGTGCCGATTGTGATTTTTTGGGGTCTAGTCTGTTTGGTGTTCTATAGGCTTTTTGTATCTACATAGACATATCCTTCTTTAGGTTGGGAAAGTTTTCTTCTATGATCTTGTGTAATGTATTTTGTGTGCCTTTGAATTAACATTCTTCTCCTTCCTTTATCCCTATTATTTGTAGTTTTGGTTTTTTTTCATGGTGTCACAAATTTTTTGATATAATTTTTTTGGTATCAGTATTTTCCTTGACTTAAGAATCCATTTCCTCTATTGTATCCTCTACACTAGAGATCCTCTTTTCTATCTCTTGTATTCCTGTGTTTAATCTTTCATGTGTGTTTCCTGTTCATTTACTCAGATTTTCTATTTCCAGCATTCCCTCTGTTTGTGTCTTCATTTTTTCTAGTTCTCTTTTCAGGCCTTGGACTGTTTCCCTCATCTGTGTCATTGCTTCTTCATGGTTTTCTTCCAGGAATTTACTGCTTTCTTCTGCTTTATTTGGCTTTTCCTCTAGTTTTATTTTTAAGTGTTCTTCCCTTGTTTGTCATTTTATGTTCTTTATTTATTTCCTTCACTTTTTATTTTTCTTTTCCTCAATTTCATTTTTGATTTCTTATTTAAAAGCCTCTAGCATCTTCACAACGTCATTCTTAAGGATGCACTCTTCTGCTTCTTCCATTTTGTGATGTTCAGGGCTTGCTGTTGGAGGAGGGTTAGGTTCTGGTGATGCTCTATTGCTCATTATTTTGTTGTATGTACTTCTGCCTTGATGTCTGCCAATCAACTCATGGATTCATTCTTTGTCTTATCAGCAATCTTGTTCCAGTCATAGCTGACAGATTCAGTGTTTCAGGAAGCCTCACTTGGTCCAATGAGAGGTGGCAGATTCTGCTTCTCAGAAAGCCACTCTTGGTCTAGTCAGGGCTGGCAGATTCCCTGTCTCCTGAATTTATTATTTGTCCAATAATGGCCCTTTGTACAATGAGAGCTCTCTGTTTTTCTGGACAGGGTTGGTACTCTCTGGGCTACTTTGGAGCTCTCTGTGCCTGATGTGAGATCTCTTGGATAGGTGGAAGCTCTCTGGGTCAGATAGGATCTCTTGGCTAGATGGGAGCTGGGAGCTGGTCACTAAGTCTCAGGAAATGGCGGAGGTCTGAGCAGATGGGTGTGGGGGCAGGATGTGTAAAATCCAGGGTCTACTGGGAGTCTTGGAGAAGGGAAAACTTCCCATGGGAGGCCCACCCAATGGCTGGCAACTGAGCCAAGTAGGGTGGTCTTCCCCAGAAACTACTGGTGACCAGTGATGAGACTTTGGTGCATGCCTCCCTGGATATGACCTAAGACACTCTGCTCTGGTCTGGCTGGGAGCTCTGAGCTGCATGGTGGTTCAGCGCTGGTCTCCAATTCTGAGGAAGTGTGGGCATCTTGGCAAGATGGGTGTGGGGGCAGGGTATGTAGAGTTTAGGATCTGCTGGGGGGTCTCTGGTCCAGATGGGAGCTCCAGGCTTGATGGGAGCTGGGAACTGGTCTCTAAGTCTCAGAAAGTGGCTGGGGTCTTGGGCAGATAGGTTTGGGGGCAGGGCACATAGATTATAGGGTGTGCTGGGGGTCATGATGAAGAAGAACCTTCCCGTGGGGGCCCCACCAAGCATAAAGAGCAATACAGCATAACACAAACCTAGCTGTCCTCCAACAGTTATCCTTTTCCGTTGTTTGCTTATTTGTTTTTTTTTTTTTTTCAGAGCTGAGGACTGAACCCAGGCCCTTGCACTTGCTAGGCAAGTGCTCTACCACCTAGCTAAATCCCTAACCACCCATCAATTATCAAATGGAAGTGGTATATAAGCACTTGAGCCCAAGCAGGATTTGGAGACACAAGCAACAAACATCAATAAGTTGACCAAATGTGTTTGGTGTCTACTCTAGTTACAATGCTTTCTGCTGCCAAGAATTCACCTAAAGGCTCCTGGGGTGTGTTCCCTATGATTGGTTGACTGAGGAAGAGAAGACTAAGACTTGGTTTACTGATGGTTCTGTACATCATGCAGGCACCACCCAGAAGTGGACAGCATTTCAACTGCATTCTGGGACAAGCCTGAAAGGTATGGGTGATGTGGACATCTTCACTGAGGGCAGAACACAGGGTCATACAGTTTGTCTGGGAGGAGACATGGTCTAATGTGCAAATAGTCATTGATTGTTGGTCCATAATCAATTGACTGCCTCGGTGAAGACTTGGAAAGGACAAGGTTGAAAAGAGAAAGACATGTGAGGATAAAGAATGTGCATAGATCTCTATGCATGGCAAAGAATGTGAAGATACATGTGTCCCATGTAAAATGTTCACCAAAAGGTGACTTCAGCTGAGAAAGATTTCAATAATCAAGTAGGTAGAATGAATTTCTGTGGATGTTCAGCATCTCTCCTCAGCCATTCCTGTCAATGCCCAATGGGCCCATGAAACAAGAGGCCATGATGGCACAAATAGGATGTGTGCATGGGCTCAACAAAATCAACTTCCACTCACCAAGGGTATTCTTGGTACTGCTGTGGATATCACTCTGTATAAATAAAATGCTCTTTGGCCAGTGACCAGGCAGGAAGTAAGGTGGGACAAGAGAGAAGAGAATTCAGGGAAGTGGAGGGCTGGAGGGAGAGATATGGCAAGCCGCTGCCATGACAAGATGTAAGGTACTGGTAAGCCATGATCCATGTGGCAAAGTATAGATTTATAGAAATGGGTCAATTTAAGATAAAAGAAGTAGATAACAAGAATCCTGCCACAGCCATACACTTTGTGAACAATATAAGTCTCTGTACGATTTCTTGGTTGGTTCTGAGCATCTATTGGCCTGATGGGGAGAGAGATTTGTACTGACTGTGGGCCAGGCAGAAAAACTCTAACTCCATGGTACCACTGCTACTGAGTGCCAGATCACCCAATAGCCCATCAGAGATCATCACTGATACCTAGTTATGACACCATTTTCTGGGGTGACCAGCCAGGAATCTTGGGGCAGGTTGAGTATATTGGACTTCTTCTGTAGAAAGGACAATTCTTGGTCCTTACTTTAGTAGGAAGTTATTCTGATTATGGATTGAACTATCCTACATGTAATGCTTGACAAAACCACCATGAATGGATTTACAGAATGTCTTACCCACTGAATTGTTATTCCAGAGTCCTGCTTCAGACCAAGGAACTCACTGAGCTACCAGAGAAGCACTACAGTGGGACCATACTCATGGAATCCACTGTTTTTACCTTATTCTCCAGCATCCTAAAGAAGCTGGCCAGATAGAAAGATGGAGTGGACTTTGATTTGTTGAAGACACTGTTAGGTGTCAGCAACTGGAGGGCTGTGACCAAGGTTCTCCAGGAGGTAGTGTATGCTCTGAATCAGTATCCAATATATGGTACAATCTCTCCTATAGCCAGGATCCATGTGTCCAGGCATCAAGGGATGGTAAAGGGAATAGTTCCATTCACTAATGTACCTAGTGACTGACTGACTAGGACAGTTTTGCTGCTTGTTTCTGGAAAACTAAATTTTGCTGGACTAGGAGATTTTTGTTTGTTTGTTTGCTTATTTGTTTATTTTGTTTTGTTCTTTCAGAAGCCCTCGTGCTCCTGCCAGGAGACACAGCAAACTTTCATTGAGCTGGAAACTCACACTTTCCTTGGTCATATTTGGATTCCAATGCCTTAAAAATACCAGACTAAGAAAGGAATAACATCATCAGGATGGGTGATATTTACAGATTACCATAGAGAAATTTGACTGTGTCTCCACAATGAAGGAAAGAATGATTATGTCTGGAGTGGAGGAGATCCTTTAGGCATGTCTTGGTGCTACTGTGCCCTGTGCTTAAAGTCATTTGGAAACTACAACAATCTAATCCAGGGAGGATGACAAAGGGCATGGACCCATCAGGGATGAAGATATAGGTCACTCCTCTAGGAAAAGAACCAGATGTGCTGTAGTTCTTGCAGAGGGTGGAAGAAATACAAAATGGGTGGTAGAGGAAGATAGTTATAAATACCATCTAAGGCAATGTGCCAAGTTGCAGAAATAAGGATTATATCTGAAATGAGGGCTTGTGTTGTATTTTGATAATAATGCCTTTGTACAGATAATTATACGATCTTTTAGGACACCTATAATACGTTACAACTTCAATTAAGAGAGTATCATGACCAAGTAGTGGTGGTGCATGCCTTTGATTCCAGCACTTGGGAGGAAGAGCCAGGTGAATCCCAGTGAGTTTGAGGCCAGCCTGTTCTACAGAGTGAGAACCAGGCCAAGCACCACTACTATACAGAGAAAACCTGTCTCAAGAAAACCACAAAAGGAAAACCAAACCAAAAAAACAAACAAACAAACCAAAACCAACCAAGAGACCTCTAAGGAGCCAGTTTGTGATGCAAGCACATAAGTGTCCTTGAATTATCAGGCTTGAACCTGGCCCACCACACTTTTGAAAAGGGAAATTTGGCAGCAACAGTGAGCCCAGGGGTAGAGAGGTTTTTCTAGGGAAAAATCAAAATTTGGGAATTACATGCTTTGGCAACTTGTGATTGAGTAGAAGGGATATGGGGCAAGGTAATTTTTTGAAACTATTGATCTAGACTTTGAGCATGAAACCACATTTGAAACCATTGGGTTGGACTGATTGGTTGGGAACCACAACTTGCTGATCAGGATTATCTGGGTTACTCAGAAGGATTATCTTGATATCTTCAAGGTCAAAAAATCACAGACAGAATGTCTACAGAAACAAATTGCTCTGTATCTGTTCAAATTGTCATTGTGTATTCCTGAGGTTCTTTCTGGAACTGATTGCAGCAGGTGGACTAAGGTGGTTGCCCTTCCCTAAGATGGAGTCTGTATTGCTTTCACAGTTATCGTATGTAAGTTTGAGACACTAGAATTGTCCACAAGAGTCATTGATACTATTCTAAATATGCATTTCCAATTTTATGTGGGATAATTATGTTATGTTTAGGCATAATTATGACCTGGTTATTGTTTTTCATTTGGAAATTAATCATGACATGAGCAGTTATGATTGTGTCAGGGTGACACACTGTTTAATATGATAACTAGTCTTGGTTGTCAACTCAATTGACTATCTGAAATGAACTATAATTCAGAAATGCAGGGTACAAATATGATTTGGACCTTGAGGCAAGAAGACAACAATGCCTTTGATCCAGATCCAGAGGCTAGGTAACATACAACTTTAGTCCAGAATTTGAGGTGGGAAGACACACCTTTAATGTGGGTCACAACTTCTGCTGGAAGGACATGAACCAATGGAAAGATATGTCTTAATTCTTTGTCTGTTTTACTTCACCTTGACAGCACATCCATTCTTTAACTGGCATTGAAGCCTACTTCCTTAGGAGTCCAGCATATATATATATATATAAACCTGAGATGCTCAGCTTCATGTGATTGAGCAGCTACTAGATTTATGCATTTTCCATTTATACCTTGCGATTTTTGAGCTGAAGCTAGTATGGCATTCCAATTAATTCATACATGAATATGTATGTGTGTGTTTGTATGTTCTTATATGTGTGTACATATATATGCACAGATATTGATAGAATGACACATGGATAGATAGGCAGTAGGGAAAGAGAGAGAGAGAGAGAGAGAGAGAGAGAGAGAGAGAGAGAGAGAGAGAGAGAGAGATACACAGAGAGAGATATTCATTCCATTAGTTCTATGACTCTGGAGAACACTGACTAATACACTGGGGTCCCCAGTCAATTAAATTTATAACCTTTCAATTCTAATTTTCAATTTATACTCTACAAATCTGAAATATTCTTAGCAAATACTTCATGCCAGGTCATAAACATTTTCAGAAAATTCCTTTAATATTGTGTAAAGCTAAATAACATGGAAACATGAAACATAGTTTTGGGTGTTATTGATGATGAAAAATTTATGAAATAGTATGAGCTCTTAGATACATGGCAAGATTCGTCTATTTATTTAGATCAAGTTGATAGGTTCCTGTTAGTTAGTGGAATGCTACTTAGTTGTTCAATGTAGTAAGCATTCTTTTTTTTTTTTTTTTTTTTTCGAGACACGGTTTCTCTGTGTAGCTTCACCCCTTTCCTGGAACTTGCTTTGGAGACCAGGTTGGCCTTGGACTCATGGGGATCCACCTGTCTCTGCCTCCTGAGTGCTGGGATTAAAGGAATGTGCCAGGCTCATTGTTAAAGCTATTCAAATTCAAATATTAATGAAATTGATACTTTAAAGGGAAATACAAACTTCAATGCTCCAATCACCAAGGAAGGAGAAAGTAAACAGTCTCCAGTTCTAAAGCCACCATTTAGCATTGTAGTTAATGGACTGAATGATGGTGCTGGGAAGATGGCTCAGTAGTTAAAGAACACTGACCACTCTTCTAGAAGATCTGGATTTAATTATTAGCACCCCCATTGTAGTTAGAATTTCTGCCTGTCCCACAGTCAGGACAAATCTCTCTAATCCATCAGGTCCATAGACGCTCAGGAGCAACCAAGTAAACATATGGAAACTTACATTGTTTACAAACTGTATGGCCATGGCAGGCTTTTTGTTATATATTTCTTTAATCTTAAATTAACCCATTTTTATTAATCTATACATTGCCACATGGCTCGTGGCTTACCATTACCTTACATCTTCCTTGTCATGGTGGTGGCTGGCCATGTCTCTCTGCCCCAGCCTTCCACCTCCCAGAATTTTCTTCTCTGTTGTCCTGCTTATACTTCCTGCCTGACCACTGGCCAAACAGCATTTTATTTATAGAGAGCAATATCCACAGCACTTCCCCCTTTCTTTTTTTTTTAAAAGAAGGTTTTAACTTTTACATAGTAAAATTACATATTAAAAATAATCCAAGCAAGAATTACAGTTATAATATTAAAGAAGATATCTTATCTATCTTATATTTGTGATTCTAAGGTTTTATATCTAACTTATCTTTTATCATAATTGAGGAAATTATATCTATCTAGTCTACAACCATATCAAAGACCTCAGAAGGATATAATATTACCTGAGAACCAGGAGAAGGATGCAAGCAAATTTCCGGAGTCTTGTAGGGTAGAGAGAGACAGCTGGCAGCCTGGACAGTCACCCAATGTTTCATTGTAAAGTTGTGGCATTTGTCTTTAGCCCACAGTTCTAGAGTCTCTTTGTCATTTTTTTTAGTGTCCTGTAGAATGTGGCAGTTTCCTCTGTGAAGCAGGAACCTGAAGGACCATTTTGTCAAGCAAAGTTTAGTGGTCACCTTTCTATGGGTCCTGCATGTCCAGTTGATCAAGCAGTCCAGGCAAGAAGAGTTTTTTTTTGCCCAAATGGGTATTTTTGTCAAAGTGAAGATAAACTCCTTATGAAGTGGCTTCAGTACCCATCCTCCTCTCTGCAGTAAATTGGTGCTGCCAGGAGCAAATATGTCTCATTGTCCAGAAAGTCTAAATTTTAAAAATATTTTAAATGCCATATTTTGTAGACCTTTGAAGTGTTTGAAGTTTACTTGTCTATCTGAAATATATATGTGTATACCTAGAAAACTTCACATGACTATAAGTTTAACTATCATAGAAGACTAATTGATCAGTATTGCTTAATTATCCATTACAATCTAAAAGAGTTGTATAAACATAATACCTCAAATGAAAGTGGAAATATGTTTTATACAGAATAACAAAATTAATGTTAAGTTTGTATCAATAGACTAAAATCTATACCAATATAAGATATTTTAAACAAATTGTTGTTTTTTAAAAGTTCATTAATCTACACTTTTATCTTATTATATCTATATCATATGTTCTTTTTTTTAGAAAGAGATCACATTCATAATCAACCTGATTTAAATAAAAATATTGGTTTTTTTCTGTCCCACTTCACAGGGCTCTTTTGATTTGGGACTCAAGAATCTTTTAACTTTTTTTTTTTTTTTTAGCAATATGTCTGTGTGGGTTTAGAGAATGAGTGAGCCAATTCCATCTCCAAACCCAGCTTGATAATTTTGGGAAATTCACAAGTTTCTCTTAATATTTACTGCTGGAGGGGGGTGCTGTATCTTATGGGGACACAAAGAAAATTTTAGGGTTATGGAGTAGTCTCTCAGGGTAAACCTCTGAGTCAGTTGCCTTGAAACCATTCTGGATGTTGGATCATCTGGGCCATTTTGTTATCGGAGACCTTTTAGGTGGTCTTGGCTGATCAAACCTGATGTATCTTAATCTGGAACAAATCCTTAGCCTGTGGCTTTCTGTGAAAACAAAAGCAGAGCCTCTTCTTCAAGGAAACATATCCTTATATCCAAATTTTGAAGTCAGGACGTCTTTAAAATTTACATATTTGTTTAAATCAACAGCTTTTACAATCAAATCTTTTTTGTAGTTAAAAATCCCAAAGATAACATAAACCAGATTCTCTGTGTAATATACATCTTTATAAGACTGAAACACTGCTCTGGCTGCTGGCTCTGCCCACCTCCACTTCCCAAAGAGGTGGTGGTACAGTTTACCTCCAGCTCTGGGTCTGGAGCCATGTGTATCATCAACTATCAGAAGATAATCTGTCACCAGTAGTTTTGTTTGCTGTGTAGCTAGAGTGTTGCTGCAGGGAGCTGAACAGAGAGCATGGCCAAGCTGGAAAACCACAATATAGTGAGTGAGGTGCTGCCATCCCCAGACTCAAAGGGGTTCTCAATTGAGTCATGGGAATCAGTGTGCTGAGTCCTCCCCTTGCTGAGTGGCAGCAAGTAGTCAGATGCAGAATTCAGCTTATTCTTGTCTTGTCCTGCATTGTCCAGCATGGTCCTGCTCATCCTACATGCTCTAATGTAGATATATGTTGTCCTGCATGGTTATGTAGTCTTTGTAATTCTTGGGGCTGGTTGGCTGCCTCTGAATACATTCACTCTGCTGGCTGCATCTGTGCAGAGTCTTGGGAGCAGGACTATGCTTTCAAATGTCCTTGTTGACATCACTGTTAAATATTGGCACCGTGCATGTGGTGTTTCTACAGAACACAGATTTCCAAGGTCAAAGAGGCCTGGTTTCTCCCTTATATTCCAGAAGTTCTACTCTTTGAACATTTAACATTAAGATTTAGAATCTAACTGGAATTAAGTTTGGGAGCTTGTAAACAGTATTTCCTGTGTAAAGTGGCACTCCAATGCTAAATTGTGATATAGAAGAGTAGAATTGATGGTAATAGAATTGATGGTATGCAGTCTTTACAGTTCTTAGGAGACATGAATTCACAACGTAGAATTTAGTTAAGATAGGACTGCATCACAAGTACCTCAAAGATAAGTAGTATGCTAACCATGCCGGGTAGAGATTAGTATGATAAGATGTAAGTGTTTCTTTGTAGCAGGAATCTTAAAATTTTTATTTAATAAAATCAAACCTGAGGCCACTTATTGGGGTGAATCCTGGAAGATCAGAGACACAGAACAAGCCACTGCCTCCTCACCACACCAGTTCCTCAGGTGGACTTGTTTCCGCAGCCTGCAAGCTTCTGAGTCCTCATCCAAATGGGTCTCAGCTGAACTGCTGGTAGAAGCCAAAAAGCTTAACCAGCCAAATGCTTAACCAGCCAAATGCTTCTTGTTTCTGGTCCTTAGGCCTTATACATTTTCTCTTTCTGTTGTCACTTCATGGGATTAAAGGCTCACTTTCTTGGATTAAAGGCATGATTCAACATGCCTGGCTATTTCTAATGTGGCTTTGAACTCAGATCTGTCTGACTCCACCTGCCATGTTCTGGGATTAAAGGTGTGTACCACCACTGTCAAACCTCAATGTTTAATTAGCAGGCACAATATTTTGGGGAATACAATACCACTACATTTATTCCCTAAGATTAACCAGCTACATTCCATAACATGGGAGCCATCCCTGGTTTACAACCAGTAGAAAGGCCCATCCTTCTATTAAAGAATTGGCCTCTAACATGCTGCTCAAGAGATCATTACAGGGTTGCAATTAATATTAAGTCCTGGTATGCAATGGACGTATATTAATTCTTGGACAGGGGTATTTCTGGTCCTTTTGAAAAGCAGTTTTAAGTCAAGGTCTCCTACATTTATTGAGGTGGACATGAACCCTGTCTGTAGGTGGGCTTGAACCCTGTCTTTATTATCTCCTGACTCATCATGCTAAATTTTGGTTTACAAGTTCACACCATAACTGAGTTCTTAAATTACAAGTTTGAACCACATAGTGAATTGTCTATTGCACAACAGAGAAAGGAAATCTGTGTGGAAAATGGCTTCTTCCTTCAGATCAGAAGAGGAGGAACAGTGGTATTGGCCTGCAGACAGAGGTGGGGCCTGCAACAGGGGGATGGGCCACTGTGTACACTACAGTGGGCATTAGACTAGGCAATAGCTTGATCATAGACTGCAGTTGAGTGCAGTGAGCTACAGGGTCTCCATTACAAAGGACTGATGGGGCAAGGTGAGTAACTTTCTCTTTAATTTCCCTGAATGCATTAATTCCTTCCATGTGTATGAAGACAGAACCTATTGGCTGGTATTAAGTTTATGGAGGATAGCTTGAACTACTAAGTATTCGGTTTCCAATTAGCAAACTCTTCTATGAAGATGTGTTCACTCCTGGCTGATACAGTGAAATCAGCTGAGAGGTTTGAGTAAGATACAGGCCTTTTTCTGTAAATCTGTGCATTAGCTTACAGCATTCAGTGTCTATCCTTTTACATGGGACAAAGTCATACATTCTTTCATTAATGGTATTCACACTACCATGGAGGTGCCTACTCCATTTCAAAGTCAGTATATCTACATATGCTTTTAATTTTTTGATCATTTTAAAACATTATTAGTATTATTTTTTAATATCCATTTTCTTTTAATGCATTACTAATAGTTTTTTTTCTCTTTTTCTATGTTTCCCAATTTAAGAATTTTATTTCCAGCTGCAGAGATTGCTCAGAGGTTAAGAGCACTGACAGCTTTTCCAGAGATCCTGAGTTCAATTCCCAGCAGCCACATTGTGGCTCACAACCACCTAATGAGATCTGGTGCCCTCTTCTGGTATGCAGACATATGTGCAGATAGAATACTGTATATAAAATGAATAAATAAATCTTAAAATAAAAGAATTTTATTTCATATTTAACTACTGTTTGTTTATGTATTTATTTATATCATTTTATAGCAGTGCTTCTCAACCTTGGAGGTCATGGCTCCCTTGCGGGAATCAAATGACTCAACCATAGGACTGGCCAAAGTCTGTCAGGAACTGCAGATATTTATATTATAATTCATAAAAGGAACAAAAATAGAGTTATGAAGTAACAGTGAATATAATTTTATACTTGGAGTTCACAACATCATAAGAAACTTTATTAAAGAGTCTCAGCATTAGGAAGGTTTTGAACCATTCGTTCAGGTCAATGTCTCCTGTAACTCAGGTTTGCCTCACATTATATAATTGAGAATTGTATTGAACACCTAATTCTTTCTGTGTATCCCAGTGCTGGAGAGAGAGTTCTGCAAATCCTTCCAGATTGGGCCTTGACTGGTCAGTGGGAAGGAAACATAGAGCAGTGAATGAGTATGCGCAAACTTCCCTAGATTTTATTGTGGATTTACAAATGAAGTGGGACTTGTATAAGAACTGAGTTCACTAACCAGCTGTCAAGCAGGTGTAGTCACAGCAGAGAGAGGGATGAGCAAGAAAGAGGTTGAAAACTTTCCTGCTATGATAGTAGTTGACCTTAGCAGTGAGTAGTGTGGTAAGCAATGTTACTGATTAATAATTGTTCATCTGACAGGCCATTTCTTGGGTCCACAGACCAGGCAACTAAGAATCTGGATAAAGACCTGAATTTTTGTGAAACCAAATTAGAGTAGTTACACCAGTTGAACGTAAGTAGTAGAAGTGGATACAAATGGTGTTTCCCTGCCTAACATGACTGTGTTTTCCATGTTGACAATGTATACCTCAAGAGAAATGGTGTGGGTAGTATTTGGTGTGCTTTAATACAAATACCTTTCCTTGATCTCACTCTGTAGATGAGGCTGGCCTTACACTCATAGAGATCCACCTGCTTCTGACTTTGTGCTGGAATTAAAGGCAAGCACCACCACCACCCAACCCAGCTTCTGCCTCTTTCATTAAAACTGAAGTCATCATACGAGTCCCAGGTCCTCTGCATCAGGTTAAAAGTAATATCTGGAAGGGCATTTCCAGAGAGGGGGTATGTCTTTGAAGATGTTCTCTGAGTGTGTCTAAAATGGTCTTGCCTGGGGGTACATCTGGAGATTGCTGTGCTTGTGAGGAGAGGTCTGGAGAATTTCCATCCTCAGGGAGAGGATGTGTTTAGTAGGTGATCTGCAGGCTTGGCCCAGAGAGGCAAAAATGTGAGGCTGCATAAGCTAAGAGGCCCTGTGCATCAACCCAGCTCTTGTCTTGCCTCTCTCAAATATTTGTGGAGCTGAAGGAGGTGTTCAAGGAGTGTCACCTTTCCTGATCAATTGCAGCCCTCAAACTAGTCCCTGGCTTTCCCCATTGTGTGTTGTTATGGGCCCTCTTTTATTTTATTTTATTAATTAGGATTAATTTTCTCTTAGGTAGTTTGGAATAAGTATTTGTCTGTCTTATGGATTTCCTCAAAGAACCACCTTTGTGTTTCGTTGATTTCTTGAATTTTTCTTTCTTTCTCTTTGGTTAATTTAACCCTTATTTCATACTTTCTTCATGTCTACAGCTCTTGGCTATACTTATTATTTTTATTCTACTACTTTCATGTGTGCTGTTAAGTTGAAAGTATGAAATCTTTTTTAATTTTAATTGGGAAACTCAGTTCTATACAGTTTCCTCATATTTTCACAAGGTAATATCTGAAGAAGCCAAAGGCCTTCCAGAGATCAAGCTGAGGCTCAAGAGTCTTGGTGATCTTGTCTTTTGATAATTAGCTGTTTCCTGCTATGAATTTCTCATTTGCTCTGTAATAGCTTCAGTTTCTGTTTTCTTTAATATTTCTGTTTTCATTTGAGGTCTTAAACAGTTTTATTTGTTTCCTTCAACTATTTGTTTGTTTTTGCTTGACTTTATTTGATTTCTTTACTCCAATTGTTTGTTCTTTCATAAATTTACTTAAGAGATTTATTCATTTCTTTTTAAGGACCTCTATCATTTGGGTTGTATTTTGAGACCATAAGATGTTGAGATACTTAGGCTATGAGTCATCTTTCAGGGAGAACTAGCTGCATAAATGGAGTAGAAGTAACCAAAGAGAGAGATGAATGGGAAGTTGTGGGTAGATAGAAATCTAAACCCTTTGAAAATTAATCCCCATGTGTCTGGCACAGAACTACTAGATTTGATTGTTGTCCTGCTGGGTTTTAATCTTCCCGTTATCTTTCCTCACTGTGTCTCAGTTCCTCTATGGAATGAAAATGGTTTTTCTGTGTCATTTGTATGTTGGGAAGATTTAACATATTCTTTGATCTTATAAGATGACACAGTCAAGAATTGGTCTTGAGTGTCAAAAGAGATTTTGTGTATTTGAACAGTGTAGGGGCTGTTGCAGACTATGAGCATCATTGAAATCACTAAATGCATTTTTTCATGGATGATCCTGAACATAAAATGACCTGGGTCAGAATCTATTCAACTGAATGTAAAGCTTCCAGATAGGATGAGGTATTTGAACATGTTTCTCTCCTTGGTGACTTTCTTTGGGTTGCTAGTGGATCCTTCAGGGGGAGGAAACCCTCTAGATGAAATATCACATTGGTGGTTGTGATGGCCTCAACCCATTTCCTTTTAATATTTCTACTAAATAGTTGTTGAAATGAATCATTCAGCTTCCTTCTAGTGCTGTCATGACTTCACCATGAATGGGTATGCATAGTGTCACTAAATCAGATAAGATATAATTGAAGAAATTGATAGTCACTGCTAAGCCATTTTGCTACCCTGATTTTTTAAAAATTTGTAGTTCTTATTTTTGTTCCTGAAGACAAACTTTGTCTGAGTAGCCCTGACTATACTAAATGTAGCTCTGTAAACCAGGTTGACCTCCAACTCAGAGATTCACCCGACATTTGCTCCCACATGCTGAGATTAAAGGTTGGCCTACATTCCAGGTTTTTTATATATATTTTGTTCGGTGCGCCTAGAGTATATGTTTTTGTACATGTCTAGCTTATGTTGTTTGCTGAGCTTTACCCACCATCCTGAAATTTGAAATTCAGCAGAGGATATCATTCTCTTCTAGGATGCAGTATTCATGATGGTAATAGTGCCTGAGCCTTCTGAGGCATTAGATCACAAGAGTGTTGCATTCTTCTTGCTTGTTGTATTTCTTTTGAAGTTTATTAATGAATATGATTATTTTTTCTGTATAAACAGATATTCACCACACATAAGCCTCATCCTCACTGTAGTCCAAAGACAGTCTTAGAACCCACAAGCTTAGAATAATGAACAGTTTTGTGATTCCCCAATATAAGTACTGGCAAATGATCCCCCCCATATACAAGTACCAGTAACAGCTCTTAACTTCTCAACCATCTCTTCTTCCCTGTGTTGATTATTTATTACTAACAATGATATTTCAATTGTTACCATCTTTCTATCTGTAACTGTTTAAATGCACAGCCATTTTAGTAAGATTTGTGAAAGTACAACTTAAACTGGAGCAATTCCGAGTTTTAGAAGATGAAAACAGACCTAGAGAGAATGCCTAACTCTTTTTAGGAACTTCAGTAAAATAATCTCTGAGTTCATCTTATCTTTTTGTTTGTTTGATGGAAGTTTAAAGTGCAGATGGGTTCTTAATATTTACTTTTTGGTGTCCTATAACTGATTACACAGACTAGGCTAACTTTCAAATCAGAAGCACAAATATCTGCTTCTACCTTCTAAGTTCTGGGATTAAAGGCGTGAGCCATTACACTCAGCTTACAAATTTTTGTTGTAGTTAGTTATGGTTCATGCAATTTCTCTGATGTGTACTCAGTACTGTTGAAGTGTTTTCTTGACCCTCTAACTCTGTTAATAGACATTTCTCTTGCCAAGGTGATATCCAATTCCAAGCATTCATAGATAATTGTTGTAAACCTCCTATTGAGTTTGTTTGTGAAGTAACTTGAATTTGTTGTAATGTCTGAGTCATAAAATATGTGTAGCAACCATCAGAATTATGTGACTATATTGTAAAAGAAGCACACATTTACAATGTTGTATCATGCTTTTGGTTTTATACATATAAATGGCACATTGATGTATGGCATATTTTAGAATGCAGTGACCTATAATCATGTGCATGTCGACATCACTCAGGAAGAGTGGGCATTAATGGATCCTTCACAGAAGAATCTCTACAAAGATGTGATGCTGGAGACCTATATGAACCTCATTGCTATAGGTAATACTGTAAATTTTCCTCCATAATTTAAATAATGTGATGCTGTTGATTGATTATTGATGTTCTTCTGCAATTCTGATTGAGAATGAGAAAGAATGATATGAATAAATCAGATTTCATTCTGAGGATCACAGAAGATATTAATATAAAATTTTCAGTTTCTTGTTATAATTCATATATCATTCTTGTCCTATATTTTAGGCTACAATTGGGAGGTTCTTAAAGTTGAAGAGCATTGTCAAAGTTTTCAAAAACAGGGAAGGTAATTTTCTTGTAAAAGCTGGTAGAAACGGGCTTCTGGATATATGCATATCATTCATCTGGACTTTTAATATGGTGAAGCAGTGTAAACAATCACAGCTTAAAATGCATCGATGATCCATAAATGCTCATAAACACATGTACATCAATGGCAGGAAAGTGAATTGTGTTTGCGAGTGATTCTTTTAAGAAGAAAGACAAAAAAATCAATGGCTTAACAGAAATCAAATTTGAATAATAGCTTCATCAAAACTATGCTGTACAACTGACAATCCATTTAGATTCTTAGTATTCATATTATAAAAGATACGCTCATTGAATATGTGATAAGAATACATGCACAACCTTGTAATAAGCAAATAGTCTATAGTATAGTTACTCATATAGTTGTTCTGTCTTTGCTAATTTTACTTAGATGAGTAGTTAGAGTCAAGAGTTAAGGGGTGGGATGTAGAGAAACATTTTTCCCTATACCACATGTTGATGAAGAACAGAAAGTCCAACTGTAAATGACATGTGTAAATATTATTGTTTTTATTGTTTCTTTAATAGTTATATCATATGTCACTCTGGATACCAGCTCTATGAACATAAGAATATGGAAAGAAGCAATAAACATCTCTCCATATCAGAACAATTAGATGATACATAGTACTTCCATGTTGAGTAAACTTGTTGCTTGTAATTCAAGTTTACAAACAGCAGGGTTTCCAGCTTCATTCAGAATAGATCAACAAGGACACCACAGAAATGCCCTATGAGTACAAAGACTGTTTAAATGCTTCTCTTTGTCCTAGTTAACGTTGAACATGTAGCATGACTCACAGTATAGGAAACTTTTTCAATGGAATAACTGAAGTAAATGTCGAAATTCTCTTTAATTATGTGAAAAACCTCAACGAAAAATGATGGAATATATATGAGCCAGATAATGAAGGCTCTTATCATCACAGGCATGTTCAAATATGCAAAGCCATCCTTAATGCAGGGAAACAACATGAGTGTAAACAGCATGTTAAAACCTTAAGATCTCAGTTCTCTCCATATTTAGACAAAATTGCAAAATTAGTTGATGAGGATATAAAGACTCGGCAATGTAGTGAATGTGATAAAACTTTTAAGTGTTTCAATTGTTATTGCAGGCATAAAAGAAATCATACTACAGAGAAATCACATGAATATATTGAGTGTGGTAAAGCCTTTGAATGTCATAGTCATCCTCAAAGGCATGTACAAACACATACTGGAGAGAATTCCAATAAATATAATCAATGTGGTAAAACCTTTACACAACACAGTCACCTTCACAGGCATGAAACTACACACACATTTAAAAAACTGATGGATGTAATTAATGTGGCAAAGCCTTTACTCATTGGAAATTTCTACAATTAGATAGAAGAAAACATTCTGGAGAGAAACCCTGTGAATGTAACCAATGTGGTAAAGCCTTTGCTCGAAACAGTACTCTTCAAATGCATGAAAGGACACATAGTGGAGAGAAGCCCTATGAATGTCATCAGTGTGCTAAAGTCTTTGCTCAAAACAGTACTCTTCAAATGCATGAAAGGACACATAGTGGAGAGAAATCCTATGAATGTAATCAGTGTGGTAAAGCCTTTGCTCAACACAGTGCTGTTCAATTACATGAAAGAACACATACTGGAGAGAAACCCTACGAATGTAAACAATGTGGTAAAACCTTTGCACAGCCCAATTGCCTTCAAGGACATAAAATAATACATACTGGAGAGAAACCCAATTAATGTAATCAGTGTGATAAAGTCTTTGCTCAAAACAGTACTCTTCAAATGCATGAAAGGACACACAGTGGAGAGAAACCCTATGAATGTAATCAGTGTGGTAAAGCCTTTGCTCAAGACAGTGCTCTTCAATTACATGAAAGAACACATACTGGAGAGAAATCCTATGAATGTAAACAATGTGGCAAAACCTTTGCACAGCCCAATCACCTTCAAGTACATAAAAGAACACATACTGGAGAGAAACCCTAGAATGTAAACAATGTGGTAAATCCTTTGCTCTTCACAATTCTCTTCAGTTGCATGAAAGAACACATACGAGAGAGCAACCCTATGAATGTAAACAACGTGGGCAAGCATTTGCACAGCCCAGTCATCTTCAAGTACATAAGAGAACACATACTAGAGAGAAACCCTATGTGCACTGGCCATCGGGGATTCCATGGAGGCGACCCACCTGTCAGAGCAAATGAAAGGAACAGGGTATGCAAGAGATGACAGCAAGACAGGATTCTGATCAAGCTGCAAATTTTATTTTCCTCCAAAAGGCTTATATAGGAAAGGAGGGGAGGTGGCAGGAAGGAGGGAAGGGGAAGGTGTGTGGAAGGTGTGCAGTGTGTGGGAGATGTGCAGATCGTACAACTGCAAGATGTCGGCTAAGGTCACTGGTCAGGGGCCATTTATTCTGTTGCTAGACTACCTGTCCATGGAATGCTCTTTACGTTTGTTTGTCATGGCACCTGACTGTGGAATGTCTTCTTATCTTTGGTATCCTTTGGTTTGTCAACAGATGTTACTGCTCAGGAGAAGGGCAGTGGTCTTATAACTTGTTCTCTGGCCTAGGTAGTACTATTCTATAGTTCATATTTTGTTCCTGACATCGTGCTCTTTGACACCTATGAAGGTAAACAATGTGGTAAAGCCTTTGCTCATTACAGTTCTCTTCAGTTGCATGAAAGATCACATAGGGGAGAGACACCCTATGAATAGATACAATGTGGGAAAGCATTTGCACAGCCCAGTCATCTTCAAGTACTTAAGGGAACACATACTGGAGAGAAACCCTATGAATGTAATCAGTGTTTTACAGGCCTTTGTTCCTCTCATCTTCAAAGGCATAAAAGAACACATACAGGATTGAAACCGTCCAATTCTAATAAGTGTGGTGAAGCCTTTACACAACCCTATATAAAAACACATTCTGGAGAGAAACCCTATGAATATAATCAATGTGGTATTGCTTAATCAAAACACAAAGTAACCCTGTAAATGTCTCTTAAAGCCTTTCAATATAACATTATACTTTGAATATCTGAAAGAAACTCATACCAAAGGAAATCTGAATATATATAAGTTGTTATGATCTTGAGCCCAGCCACATTCAATTACAAAAAATTAATTATTTCAGAAAAAATCTATAGTGTCAATAATCTGTTCAATCATTATAATATCTCTTTATTTTGTTTACATATTTCAACATATATGGACAAAATGCCTATACATTTAAATGATATGTAACACTTTTAGATTTCATGCTTCTGTTCAAATACATGAGATAATGAATTCTGATCTAAAATTTCACAGATATGCCTCTTCTGTTGCTTTATAATAGATTATATCTATGTGAAATTAGAAAAAGGTTTAATTTGGCCCTGGGTTCCACAGCCATACATGAACCTCTTAAAAGTGGAATGGAAAAAAGTGTCAGGTATGGCAGCTAAAATAGGCAGCTAAGAATTCACCTTCTTGTCCTAAAGCATAAAGCAAAAAGTGTAAATTGGAAATGGTGTGCAGTTGTAAATGCTCAGGCCAACCCACATGACTGATTTCTTCCTGCAGGGTACCATTTGCTAAATTTTCTCAAATGATATCACAGACTGAAAATGATAGATTACTCAGACTTCAAGACTTCATGCTTGCTTTCTGTTACATGGACCAATTCGTGATGGAGAAAAACTCTGTAATCATTTAGATGCCTCAAAACCCATGTTGCCAGAATGATAACAGAAAAACATTCACGATTGAATATTAGTTTTAAAATTTGTTTTTATTTTAATTATGCTGTGTGTGTGTGTCTGTGTGTCTGTGTGTGTGTGGTGTGTGTGTCTGTGTGTTTGTGTGTGTGTTCCTCTGGGTATATGTATGTGCATTCTGGTTCCCAATGTTAGACCCTTGGAACTTTTGTTGCAAGGATTACTAGAAGTCATCCAAAACCTGATCTTGTTCCAGGGAATAAACTTTGGATAAAACTTCACACAACACAATTGTTTTAGGTTTCAAAGAAAAAAAACCTTTGTTTTAACTCTTTTCATTGTACATTTGAAGGAAATAAATTATTAACGGGGTTCACTAAAGACTGATGTGAAGATCCCATTGTGACTTCTACTTGGCAGCATGTGAGAAAGATATTGAAGTGTGGGATATATGTGGCAAATTCAATTAGTAAAGTTTATTTTGTGGTCCTTATATTCCTTCTGTGGCTTTTGTTCATTTTCTTTTACACTTTCCCTTATTCAGAGGTATTTATCTGCTGCCTTGTATAGAATGGGATGGCTCTCATGGAAGTAGTTCATTTTAATTTCACTCTCAGGCAGTGTGTGATCACACTTTCCAAGTAAGGGTGTTTGTAAAATGGTGATGGATTTTTGTTCATGGTTGTATTTTTAATATTTAATATTCACAAATGCACTTGAAATGTTTGTTATCCAGCCTGGCTTGAATGTCAGTAATTAGTCATGGATACATTAGAATATATGATACTTGTGTGTCAGTCTCTTGAGTACAATTCTAAGGGTAGATGATGTACTGCCATTGATTGTTGTTTTGTCAAAACTGTAGGGGTAAGGAGTTGTCAAGAGAAACCCACCATGACCCTGGAAGCCAGAATTAGAAAAAGAATGCTCAAATATGCCCAGTGAAAGAAACACACTTTGGCTCAAATCAGAGCCATCTCTGCCCCTGGTCAACTGACTTGTGAAACCAACCAATCACAGAAGAGGACAGTAGAATCCTGTCCCTAGGGTCCAGGACCAGGGAAAGAAGCACAACTTGTGTTTTGGACCTGAGCCAGGGATATGAAATAAGGAAACATGCCCTGACTCTGAAACTGGTGCCAAAACAACACTCTTGGTCCCTAGCATCAGAGTCAGTGAAAGAGTTGAGCCCTGGCCTTGAAGGTAGTGTCAAAAAGCCAAGAAAGACCAGTGGAAAAAAAACAATTTGTCTCTGTAATCAGGACCATCTCTGTCCCTAGCTCACAAAACTGGCCAATGCCTGGGCAGAAAAAAAATACTGATTGGTTGACTCCATCCCCAAAACATCCTATATAAACTGTTGTGCCTGGTCAACTGAGAGTTGTTCGTTCCACTCTGGTAGAAGCAGCTACTCTCCCGGACTCCTCATTCCCAAATAAATCTTTTTCAAAAGTGTTTGGGGTGTGAAGACCTTCACTCCCTGGTGCACAAAAGAAGCTTGTTGGGATGTCCCAAGTTGAACTGAGTAAGGGGGTGCTGAATAGAAGAACCTTGCTGCGAAACCCCATAGTGGATTGAGCATGGGAGACCTAAACAGAAAAGCTTTGCTGAGATATTCTACCGTGGATGGAGCAAGGGGGAACTGAACAGAAGATCCTTACTGAGTAGACAGAGCAAAAGAGCTGAAAATAAGACTTTTCTCCTGAGCCAGAGTAGATTGCTTCATTTTTGTAATTTCTTTGGCCAGAGACGTAGGACTTTACTAGGAAGCCCCCTTAATTGGGAGCTGAGCAAAGCTCAACTGCAGCATCTCTCCAGGAGAAAAGCAGGATTGCTATATCCTGCAGGTAGGCCATCATCCATCACACCAGATGTAGCCTGACTTTCCCAAACAGTCAGGATGCCCTGACTTTCCTGAACAGTCAGGATACCCTTCCTGCTGAAGCAGTCCCAGGCCTGCCACTCCTGAGAAGTCAGAAAATCTTGCTCCATGGTTTGGCTAAACAGCTCCAGGCATCCAGGACACCTTCAGGGAAGAATTGTTGTTTTGAGCAGCTTGAGGTATCTGGATTTACTTGCCCTCCAGGACAGAACTGTCTCCTTGCAGTTACAGCCATCAGAGGTGGGCTAAATATCTCCAGGTGTCCAGGACACCTTCAGGGCAGAGCAGCTTGAGGTCTCCAGGATAACTCTCCCTCAAGTGCTGAACTGTATTATTGTAGTTCCAGCTGTCAGAGATGTCCTAAGCTGCTCAATGTGTTGCCTGACTCCCCAGGTAGTCAAAACAACTTTCCCTGGAGTTTTAAAAGTCATGATTTTGTTCCAAAGTCTTGGACCAATCCCAGAGTTGTTGCAACCATTTTACTTACGAAATACATTTTAATGATGTTAATATTAAAATCCTTAATAGAAAATATAAAAATCATTAAATACTTCATATATATATCCAAAGAAACATTTTCATCCATCTGAAAGAGATATAGAAATTTAAGTTAGTAAACAAATGTATATTTCACTACAAAATTTGATGTGCTTGGAATATGTATACCTTACTTAAAGTTACATACACCTTAATGTGCTCATCTGTTATGCATTTGGCACTTCATCCTGAAGTATTGTCTTCTAAGGCAATTATCCAGAGATACTAGATAATGTAATAGCAAAGAGATTTACTTAGTGAGGTCTACTTTTGTGCAACTTGATATGGTGATCAAAATAACATTACAGCCTTGCTCAAGAAAGGCCTTTCCAGGTTGGGGATTTAGCTCAGTGGTAGAGCTCTTGCCTAGCAAGCACAAGGCTCTGGTTTCGATCCACACCTCCACATAAAAAAAAGAAAGTTTATTTCCAACACAGCTGTCTCATTGATGCTCAAATAAGATTAGCTGTAATATTAAATCAATACAATGCTGTCTTTTCAGATTGTAAACATAATCTCATTGAAAGGTAAAGTATGAGTAATTGAATGATAAATCCTATTTGCAAGTTTAAATGATACATTGATATCTCTTTTGTTTTTCCTTTTAGTGCATGTGAAATTATTTAGTTTATTCTGAGGACCAAACTTTTGTTCATAGCAGTTTCTCAGATCAACAAATAAATATTTGAGAATATCATGAATGTTAGTTATTAGTCATGTATATATATATATATAAATATATGAATTCATGATCTTCATGTGTCAGTCTCCTGAGTATAAGTCAAAGGGTAGAATATTTACTTCCAGGAATAATTATTTTCTCAAAATATTTTAACAATGTCAATGTTAAAATACTTAATAGAGAATATAAAAATATTAAATACTTATGTGTGTATCCAAAGAAATATTTTCATCTATTTGGAAGACAGTTAATAATTTAAGTTAATCAGTAATCAACTGAATATTTCACAATAGAATTTGATTACTTTGTGTATGTATATATTATTTGACGTTCCATGCATCTTCAGGTCCTCAACAGTTATTCATTTGGCATAATGTCTTCATGTATTGCCTTCTAAGGGAATTATAGAGGTAACAGATTATGTAATAGCAGTGACTTTTAAAAAATTCTTTTGTGTGTGTGTGTGTGTGTGTGTGTGTGTACACACACGCACACGCCCACTCTGTGTATGTGTGTAATGTGACTATGGGTGTTTAGGCAATTACAGAAATGTGAAGAATAGAAGACAACTTTGTGGGGTCTACTTGTGTCCATCTTCATATGGTGATCAAGATGAGGTCACAGCTTTGTGCAACATAGACATATCTAACAGAGCTGCCCCATTGATTCTGAAATAAGATTAGCTGAAATATTAAAACAGTAAAATATTATTTTATTCTGATTGAAAACATTTTCTTTTAAAGATAATGGAAAATAGACACTGACTAATAAATACTATTTGGGGATAAAATGATATGTTGATATCTCTTTTTGTCTTTTTCTTGCATGTTGAATGAGTTAGTTTCATAACACGTTCTACAAACAACAAATGAATGTCAGAGAGTAGATTCTGTCAGTAAAAGTGGTTGCTGCTAATCCTAGTGTCCCGAGTTCATACTCTAGAAACCCATATCACTCCTACTAATTTTTCTCTTATTTCTACACTTCTGGTGTGGGATATGGACACTCACATGCCAGCACATACATAAATATTTTCAAACACAAAAGAGTGCCATTGAGGTAACTGGCAACCAAGTGGTTCCCTGGCTTTCATCTCTGGAACTCACATAGGATGAATAGATAGCAGACACATAAGTTGTCCTCTCACTGCTAAATACACATCATGGCAATAGAATAGGATCAGTACATTCTGGACTTCATTTTTCACGATGCCTTTCTCTGAGCATCAGTACATTTTAGACTCCATTTCTTAGGATGCCTTTTTCTTACAGCATCACTACATGTGGGACTTCATTTCCAGGATGCCTTTCTCTAGACCATCATTACATTCTGGATTTCAATTCCCAGGAAGCCTTTCTCTACAGCACCCAGACATCCTGGACTTTTTTCTGATGATGCCTTCCTCTAAAGCATGAGTACATTCTGTCTTCATTTCTCAGGTTGCCTTTGTTTATAGCATCATTACATATGGACCTCATTACCCAGGATGTCTTTCTTCAGGCACCACGACATTATGGACTTCATTTTCCAAGATACCTTTTTCTATAGCATCACTACCTTAAGGACTTCAATTTCCCAAGATGCCTTTTTCTTGAGCATCAGTACATATGGACTTCATTTCCCAAGATGCTTTTCTCTATAGCATCACTACATAAGCACTTCATTTCCCAGGATGCCTTTGTCTACATCATCATTACATTTCAATGTTATTTCCTAGGATGCCTTTTTTGACAGCATCACTACATGTGGGACTTCATTTTCTAAGATTTGTTTCTCTACACTGTCACTACATGTGGGGCTTAATTTTTCAGGATGCCTTCCTCTATAGCATCAGCAATTTCTGGACTTCATTTCCCTGGATGCCCCTTTAATTTTAATTTTTATTGTTTTAGCTTCAGTACATTTGGACTTTATTTCCCAGGATGTCTTTCTCTACTGCACCAGTACATTCTGGACTTCATTTCCCAGGATGACTTTCTCTACAGCATCAGTACTTTCTGGAATTCATTTCCCAGGATGCCTTTCTTTATAGCATGTGTCCATTCTAGACCATTTTCAAGGACACCTTTCTCTATAGCATCAGTACATTTGGACTTCATTTCCCCTTATGTGTTTCTCTACAGCATCACTTAATGTGGAACTTATTTCTCAAAATGATTTTCTTTAGAGCATCATTATATCCTGGACTTCATTTCCCAGGATTCTTTTTTCTACAGCATCACTTTATTTCAGACATTTACCAGCATAGCTTTCTCTTTACCATCACTACATTTAGATGCTATTTTCTAAGATGCATTTCTCTAGAGCATCATTATGTATGGACTTCATTTCCCAGAATGCCTTTCTCTATAGCATCTGTACATTATTTAACTTCATTTCTCAGGATGCCATTCTCTAGAGCATTGCAAACTTCTGGACTTCAATTCTCAGAGTGCCTTTTCCTACAACCTCACATTTGAACTTCATTTTTCAAGAAGACTATCTCTATAGTAGAAGTAGATTTAGTCTTTTTTTTTCCCCCAAGATGCTTCTTTCTGTCACACCATGATATTTAGAACTTCATTTCCCAGGATGCCTTTCTCCATAGCACCATGACATTTTGGACTCCATTTCCCAGGTGTCCTGTGTCCTCAGGTGTTTCCCTTTTTCTTCAGTAGATACCTAGTGCCCTCACCAGGTAGCCCTGAACTTCTTCAGTTTTCATGTGCTTTCAGCAGTATTATGGTGGGGATCCGGGTCTGGGTGTCAGCATCACAGGGGTAGGGTTAGAGTTACTGTGGGCTTAGGAGTCTCTATATTTTGGACTTCATTTCCCAGGTTTTCTAAATGTGTATTGGTCATCTGCTAGAAACTACATTTCCCATCATGCTCCTTGGATCACTTTCTAGGTTGCTCTTCCTTATAGCATAACTATGTGTTGGACTCCATTTTCCAGGATGCTTTTCTGTGTATTGTCCATCTATCAAAATTAATTTTCCATTATGACTTTTGAATCAGAAGGAAAGTTACTGTTTCTTCTTTATGCCATCAGAATGCTTTAAACTCCATTTCCCAGGATGCCTTTCTCCATAGCACCATGATATTTTGGAATTTACATTGCAAGATATTTTTTTCTCTACAGCATCACCATATTATGGACTTCATTTCCCTGGATGTCTTTTTCTGCAGCATTACTACATTCTGGACTTCATTTCCAAGGACAGTTTTCTCTAGGCAACACTATATGTTGGACTTCATTTTCCAGGATGCCTTTCTCTATAGGGTCATTACATATGGACTTCATTTCTCAAGATGCCTTTCTCTACAGCATCACTACATGATGGACATCATTCCCAGGATACCTTTTTCGACTGCATCAGTACATTCTGAACTAAATTTCCCAGAATGAATATTTCCAGACCAGTTTTACATTCTGGCCTTCATTTCCCAGGATGTCTTTCTCTATAGCATCAGTATATTCTGGACTTCATTTTTCAAGATGCCTTTCTCTACTGCATCAGTACATTCATGACTCCATTTCCCAGAATTATTTTCTCTACTACATCAGAACATTCCAGACTTCATTTCCCAGGATGAATTTTTCTAAACCAGTATTACATTCTGGACTTCATTTTCCAGGATGCCTTCCTCTATACCACCATGACATTTAGGGCTTCATTTCCTAGGATGCTTTTCTATATAGCATCACTAGGATGGACTTCATTTCCCAGGTTTCCTTTGTCCATAGTTTCTTGACTTTTTTGACTCCATTTCCCAGGTACCCTGTATCCCCAATAGTTTCCCCTTTACTTGAGCAGGTGTCCTATGACCTCACCATGTGTAGGGCCTCAGCAGGTGGCCCTGACCTTCTGGAGGTTTCTTGTGCTTTCAACAGTGTAATGATGGGGATCAGGGTCAGGGTGTCAGGGTCTGGTGGGCAAGGTTAGGGTTATGTTAGGGTTGGGGTTACTTTAGGGTTAGGTGTCTACATTTTGGACTTCATTTCCCAGATTTCCTAAGTGTGTATTGGTTGTGTATTAGAAACTACATTTCCCATCATGCCACTTGGATAATTTACTAGGTTGCTTTTCCTTATAGCATCACTATGTGTTGTACTCTATTTCCCAGAATGCTATTCTCTTACTTGTCTGGCCATCCAAACTAAATTTTCCATCATGTCTTTTGTGTCTGAAGGAAACTTACTGTTTCTTCTTTATGCCATGGTTTAACTTCCATTTCCGAGGATGCCTTTCTCCATAGCACCATGGCATTTTGGATTTCATTTCCCAACATATTTTTCTCTACAGTATCACTATATTATCCACTTCATTGCCCAGGGTGCCTTTCTCTACAACATCAGTACTTTTTGAACTACATTTCCCAAGATGCATTTCTCTATATCATCAGTACATTTTGACATTATTTCCCAGGATGCCTTTCTCTAGAGCATCACTGCATCCTGGACTTCATTTCCCAGGATGTCTTTCTCCACAGCATCACTACATTCTGCATTCCATTTCCCAGGATGCCTTTCTGTATAGCATCTGTACATTCTAGACTTCATTTTCTAGAATTCCTTTTTTCAGCATCAGTGCATTTGCACTTTAATTCACAGAATGTCTTACTCTACTGCATCATTATATTCTAGACCTCATTTCCCAGGATGCCTTTCTCTACAGCATCAGTACATGCTGAACTTCATTCCTCAGAATGCTTTTGTCTCCAACATCACTATATAAGAACTTCATTTCCCAAAATGGATTTATCTACAGCATCAGAACATTCTGAACTTGATTTCCCAGGATGACTTTTTCTAGACCAGAATTTCATTCTAGTCTTCATTTCCCAGCATGGCTTTCTTTAGAACAATACAATATTCTGGACTTCATTTCCCAGAATGCCTTTCTCTGCAGTATCTGTACATTCCAGACTTCATTTCCCAGGATGCGTTTCTCTAGAGCACCACTACATATGGACTTCAACTCACCAGATGCCTTTCTCTATAGCATCACTATATTCTTGACTTCATTTCCCAGGATATCATTCTCTACAGCACAGCTGCATGATGGACTTCATTTCCCAGGATGCCTTTCATAATAGGCATCTGTGCATATGAATTTCATTCTGTACAGCATCATTACATATTGACTTCATTTCCCATGATGCCTTTCTCTACAGCACGATGATATTTTGGACGTCATTTTCCAGCTTCTCAAAGATGGATTTCATTTCTGTGGATGCCTCTCTCTATAGCATGAGTACATTCTGGACTTCATTTTCTGAATGTTTTTCTCCACCACATCAGTATATTATGGACTTCATTTTCCATGATGCCTTTTTCTATAGCGTCATTACATATGGACTTCATTTCCCAGGATGCCATTATTTACTGCATCAGTAAATATGGACTTACTTTCCCAGTATGTTTTTCCTAAAGCATCATGAAATTTCCCAGGATGTCTTTCTCTACTATATCACCATGATGGACTTTGTTTCCCAGGATTCCTCTCTCTATAGTATGAATATATTCTGGACTTCATTTCCCAGGATGCCTTTCTCTATAGGCATCAGTACATATGGACCTCATTTTCTATAATGCCTTTCTCTACAGAATCATTACATGTGTGATTTCATTTCCTAGGATGCCTTTCTCTACAGCATCAGTATAATCTGCACTTAATTTCCCAGGATGCCTTTCTCTACAACATAACTACATTGTGGACTTTACTTCCCATGATGCCTTCCTCTACAGTATCACATGTGTGATTTCATTTCCCAGGATGCCTTTCTCTATACTGTTACTACATTATAACTTTATTTCCCTGGATTCCTTTCTCAACAGCATCACTACAAGTGTGAAATCATTTCCCAGCATGTCTTCCTCTATACCCTCAGTACATTTGGACTTCCTTTCCCAGGATGCCTTCTCTAGGGCATCAGTACATTGTTTACTTGGCTTCCCATGATGCCTTTCTGTAAAGCATCACTGTATTGTGGACTTCACTTCCCAGGATATCTTTCTATGGAGCATCACTACATATCAAACTTCATTTCCCAGCATGACTTCTCTAGTGCTTCATTACATTTTGGACTTCATTTCCCAGCATGCCTTTCTCTAGAGCATCACTATGTTGGACTTCATTTCCCAGGATGCCTTTCTCTAAAACATCAGTACATTTGGACTCCATTTCCCAGGATACCTTTCTCCATAGCATCATGATATTTTGGACGCCATTTCCCAGGTGTCCTATGTTTGCAGGAGTTTCCCCTTTTCATCATCAGGTATCCAGTGCCCTCAGCAGGTGTTGGGCCTCAGCAGTCTGAGGGTGGGAGACAGGGTCAATGTTAGGGTCAGGTTGTTATGGCTAGGATTAATGTTAGTGTTAGGTAGTTAGATTTAGGTCTATTGTTAAGGGTTAGGGTTAGTTTTAGAGTCAGGGGTTAGAGTCAGGGGTTAGGGTTAAGGAGTTAGGTTAGGATTGCATGTTAGGGTTAGTGTTAGCGTCAGTGGTTAAGGTCAGTGGGTTCTGGTTACGGTTAAGGGTTACAGGTTTTTAAGGTTAGGGTATGGGGAGTTTGCGTTTAGTTTTAGGGTCAGATTTAGGGTTAGTGGTTAGATTTAGAGATAGTCATTACATTACAGTTAGTGGTTAGTTTATGGTTAGGGTTAATATTTGTTTAGGGTTAGAGTTATGGTTAGTGGTTAGGGTTATTGGTTAGGGTTAGGTGCATCCTTTGCTCTCAGCAGGTGTTTCTGACCCTCTGCACATGTCCTGTGCCCTCAACAATTCCATTGTCCCTCTGCAGATTCCCATCCATCAGCATTGTATTTCAAACTACATTTCCTATCATGCCTCTCAGATCAATTTTAAGATGCCTTTGATGACATCATCATCATGGATTGGTCTCCATTTTCCTGGTCTCCTTTCAAGTACATTAGAATGATTCTAGAAACAATATTTCCCATCATGCCTCTTTGATCAGACAGAAAGTTCTTGTTCAGTCTTTCTTCCATCATATGCTTTGACCTTCATTTCTCCAGATGCTTTTCCTAGTATTTGTAGTGTATTCCAAACTACATTTCCCATCAAGCCACTCAACTCATTCTCTAGGATACCTTTCCTTACACCATCACTGCATATGGACTTCATTTCCCAGAATGCCTTTCTCTACAGCATTATTAAATGTGGAGTATGTTTCCCAGGATGCCTTCCTCTACAAAATCAGTATATTTGGACTTCGTTTCCCAGGATGCCCTTCACTACAAAATCATTACAGATGGACTTCATTTTTCATGATTCCTTTCTCTACAGCATCACTACATAAAAACTTAATTTCCCAGGATGACTTTCTTTAGAGACTCAGTACATTCTGGACTTCATTTCCCAGGTTGCCTTTCTCTAGAGCACCAGTACATTCTGGACTTCATTTCCCATGATGCTGTTTTCTACAGTATCCCTGCATTTGGGACTCTACATTCAAGTATGCCTTTGTCTATACCACCACTACATTTGGACTCTATTTTCCAGGTGTTCTGTGTCCTCAGTAGGTTCCCCTTTTCTTTAGCAGGTGTCCAGTGCCCTCACCAGGTGGCCCTGACATTCTGCAGGTTTGTTTTGCTCTCAGAAGTGGGAGGGTGGGTTTTAGGGTCAGAGGGCATGGTAAGGGGTCATGGTCAGATGGTCAGAGTCAGGGTGTTAGGGTTAGGATTAGATTAGGGTTAGGTGTCTCTACATTTTGGACTTCATTTTGCAGGTTGCCTTCCTGTGTATTGGTCATCTGTTAGAATATACATTTCCCATCATGGCTCTTGGATGATTTCCTACTTTGCTTTTCTTCTTCACATCACTATGTGTTGGACTCCATTCCCCAGGATGCTTTTCTCTGTGTTGCCCCTCTATTCCAAACAACACTTCCCATCATGCCTTTTGGGTCAGAAGGAAACTTAGTGTTTTCTTTTTATATCATCAGTATCCTTTAAACTCCATTTCACAGGATGCCTTTTTCTACTAAACCAGTATGTTGGGACTTCATTTCCCAGGATGCCTTTCTCTATGGCACCACTACAAGTGTGATTTCATTTCCCTGGATACCTTACTCTAAAGCATCAGTACATTTTGACATTATTTCCCAGGGTGCCTTTCATTAGAGCATCACTACATGTGGGACTTCATTTCCCAAGGCACCTTTCTTTAGAGGCTCTTTACATTCCGGACTTCCATTCTAATGTGAGTGTTGTGGATATGGCTCTGTATAAATAAAATGCTGATTGGACAGTAGCCAGGCAGGAAGTGAAGGCCAAACAAACAAAAAAGGGAATTGTGGGAACAGGAAGGCTGGATCAGGAGACAGGTACCATCTGCCACCCTGAGTACCAGCATATAAGATACTGGTTAAGCCACGAGCCATGTTATAAGGTTTAGATTAATAGAAATGGGTTAATTTAAGGTGTACGAAGTAGATAACAAGAAACCTGCCCAGGCCACACAGTTTGTAAGCAATATAAGTCTCTGAGTGTTTACTTGCTTTGGTCTGAGCTGCTGCAGGACTGGCAAATAAGAGAGTTTGGTCCTGACCGTGGGCCAGGAAGGACTGGAGAAAACTTCAGCTACACAGGATGGCTTTCTCTACAACATATGGACTTTATTTCCCAGGATGCCTTTCTCTAAAACATCACTATATGGACTCCATTTTCCCAGATGCCTTTCTCTATAGCATCACTGGGATGTGCTTCACATCTCGGGATGCCATTCACCATAGCACCATGACATTGTGGACTCCATTTCCCAGGATGCCTTTGTCCACAGCACCATGACATTGTGGACTCCATTTCCCAGGATGCCTTTCTCCAGAGCACCATAACATTGTGGATTGCTCTACCCAGGATGCCTTTCTCCATAGCATCATGACATTGTGGACTCCATTTCCCAGGTGTCCTGTGTCTTCAGGAGTTCCCTTTTGTTTAGCAAGTATCCAGTGCCTTCACCAAGTGTCCTTGATCTTGCCAAGGTATTTGTGCTCTGGACAGTTTGACGCTGGGGATCAGGGTCAGGGGGTCAGGGTCAGGCAGTCAGGGTTAAGTTAGCCTTAGGTATCTCGACATTTTGGACTTCATTTCCCATGTTGTCTTGCTGTGGATTCATCACCTGTTAGAAATTACATTTCTCATCATTCCTCTTGGATGATTTCCTAGGTTACTTTTTCCTATAGCATCACTCTGTGTTGAACTCCATTTCATTATAACATCACTATGATGGACTCAGTGGGTGGGGGTTAGTGTCAGGGGTCAGGGTCAGAGTAGGGGTCAGTGTCATGGTCAGGGTGTCAGGGTCATGTTGTTACATATACTGTTAGTATTAGGGGGTTATTGTTAGAGTTAAGGGTTACTGTTTTTTATGGTTAGGGTCAAAGGGTTTGGGTGAGCAGGTTAAGTTATGGTGATGGGTTAGGGTTAATGTTATGGTTAATGGTTAGTGTTTAGGGTTAGAGTTATGTTGAGTGGTTAGGGTTAGTGGTTAGGATTAGGAGCATCCCTTGTTCTCAGCAGGTGTCTCTGACCTTCTGCTCTTGTCCTGTGTCCTCCACAATCCCAATATTCCTCTGCAGGTTCCTGTTCATCAGCAGTATGTTTCCCAGCATGCCTCTCGGGTCATTCCCCAGGATGCCTTTAATGACACCATCACTGTGGATTGGACTCCATTTCCCAGGATTACATTTCAGCATATTAGAATGGTTCTAGAACCTGCATTTCCCATCATGCCTTTTGGAAGGTTTCCTAGGATCACTTCCCTTAGAGCATTGCTTCATGTGGGACTCCATTTCCCAGAATGCCTTTCTCAGAATTGGTCATGTATTCCAAACTACATTTCCCATCAGGACACTTGGGTCATTTCCCAGGACGCCTTTCCTTATAGCATCAGTGTTTTAGACTCCATTTCCAAGGATGCCTTTCACTATACCTTCATTTGGACTCCATTTCCCAGGATGCTTTTCTCCACAGCACCATGACATGTTGGACTCCATATCCCAGGTTTCCTCTGTCCTCAGGAGTTTCCCATTTTCTTCAGCAGGTGTCCAGGGCCCTCAGCAGGTATCCAGGACCTCAGCAGGTGACCTGACTTTTGGCAGGGTTGTGCTGCCTCAGCAGTGTGGTGTTGGGGGTCAGAGTCAATAGGTCAGGATCAGGGGTTAGAGTTAATAGTTAGGGTTTGGGTTAGGGTCAGGGTCAGTGGGTCAGAGTCATGGATTAGGGTTAGTGTTAGGGTTAAGTTTTAAGGGTTTTTTGGTTCAGGGTCAGGGATTAGTGTCACAGGGTCAGGTTCAGGATCAGGGGGTTAATCTTAGGGTTAGGCTAGGTTAAGGCTAGGGTTAAGTTAGGGGTATTAGTTAGGGTCATGTTAGGGTTTTATTAGGGTTAGGTTAGGGTTATGTTAGGGTTAGGTTAGCTTAGGGTTAGGTTAGGTTAGCTTTGAGTTATGGGTTAGTGTAAGGTTAGTTTTGTGGGTTAGGGTTTGGGTCGGGTTAGAGTTATGTGTTAGGTTTAGGTTAGGTTAGAGTTTTGGGTTGGGTTAGATTAGGTTGAGGTAGAGTTTAAGTGTTATAGATTTTTAGGTTGAGCGTTAAGTCTTAGGGTTAGGGTTAGACTTTCATTTCAGGGGGTTATGGTTAGGGTTATGGGTTACAAGTTTTCAGAATCACAGTTTGAGGAGTTTGTGAGTAGAGTCAGTGTTAGGATTGTTTTAGGGTTACAGGTTAGGGGTCTTTTGGTTATTGCTGGGGGAGTTTGTGGTTAGGGTTAGATTTAGGCTTTGGGTCAGGTTCGTGTAGGGGAGTATGTGGTTAGGGTTAGGGTTAGATATAGGCTTGGGGTCATGGTATAGTTTGGGTAGGCGCGTTTGTGGTTTGGGTTTTTGTTAGGGTTAGGTTTAGGGTCATCTTATTGTTAGTTTTATGGTTATGGTTAGGTTGAGGTTATGGTTTATGGTTTGGCCTTCTGTGATGATACCGTTAGGGTAAGGCTGTTTGTGGTTAGGGTTTTGTGTTTGGGTTTGGTTTATAGTCAGGTTAGTGTTAGGGTTAGTCTTAGGGTTCTGGTCAGGTTAAGGTTAGGGTCATGTTAGGGTTAGGGTTAAATTTAGGCTTAGGGTCAGGTTTGGGATTCTGTAGGGTTGTTTGTGGTTATGGTTATGGTTTGATTTAGGTTTTGGGTCAGGATAGTGTTAGGGTAGGGGATGTTTTGGTGAGGGTTAGGGTTTACTGTTGATTAAATCTAGGGCTCTCCTTTGCCCTCATCTGTTTTTCTGTTTCCTCTTCTGTAAAGTTAGAAGAAATATTCCTGTTTCTTCTTTATACCATCAGTAGTCTTCCCATGATGCATTTCTCTATGGTATCACTACATATGGACTACATTTCCCATGATTCCTTTCTCTTTGATATCATTTCATAGCAATTACATTTCACACTACGTTTCCCAGGATGTCTTGCACGTAAAGCCCTCCTGTCTGCAGTGTGTCCTCCTGTCCACAGTGTGTCTTCCTTATGGACTACATTTCCCATAATGCCTTTCTCTATGACATCATTTCATGTGGACTACTTTCCCCAGGTTTCCTTGCTCTATATTGCCTTCACCTGTTTTACTTCATCTCCCAGGTTGCCTTTTTCTAAACCAACACTCCATTCTGGACTTCATTTCCCAGGATGCCTTGTTCCAAGCACCATGACACTGTGGACCTCATTTACCAGGTGTCCTGTGTCCCCAGCTTTTTCCCCATTTCTTCACCAGGTGTCCAGGGCCCTCAGCAGGTGACCCTGACCTTCTGCAGGGTTGTGGTGCCTCAGTGGGTGGGATCATGGTCATGGGGTCAGGGTTACAGGTGGAGTCAGGGGATCAAGGTCTGGGGTCACAGTCATAGGGTCAGGGTCAGGGGGTTCGATTAAGGGTTCACATTTAGGGTTTGTGTCATGGGCTTGGGTAAGGCTTAGGTTAAGGTTATCTTAGGGTTTAGGTTTAGGGTTAGGGTCAGGGGGTCATGGTTAGGATTAGGGTTGGTGTCAGAGTGTTATGTTTAGGGTTAAGTGTAGCTAGAGTTTTCCTGCCTGACCCAATGAGGACAAATCTCTCTTACCCGCCAGTCCCACAGTCACTCAGACCCAACCAAGAAAGCTCACAGAAACTTACATTGTTTAGAAACTGTATGGCCGTGGCAGGCTTCTTGTTATCTGCTTCTTCTATCTCAAATTAACCCATTTTTGTTAGTCTATACTTTGCCACATGGCTTGTGGCTTACCGGTGTCTTTACATGTTGCTTTTCATGGCAGCAGCTGGCGGTGTCTCTCCCTAGCCTTCTACTTCCCAGAATTCTCTTCTCTCTTGTCCTGCCTATACTTCCTGCCTGGCCACTGGCCAATCAGAACTTTATTTACACAGAGTGATATCCACAGCACTTCCCCTTTTCTTTTTTTTTTAAGGAAGTTTTTAACTTTTACATAGTAAAATTACATATAACAAAACAATTATCAAGCAAGAATTACAGTTACAATATTAAAGAAGATATCCTATCTATCTTATATTTGTGAGTCTAAGGTTTTATATCTAACTTATCTTTTATCATAAATGAGGAAATTATAACTATCTAGTCTTCAACCACATCAAAGACCTCAGAAGGATATAATATTACCTGAGAACCAGGAGAAGGATGCAAGCAACTTTCAGGAGTCTTGCAGGGTAGACAGAGATAGCTGGCAGCCTGAACAGTCACCTAATGTTCCTTTGTAATGTTGGGGCATTTGTCTTCAGCACACAGGGCTAGAGTCTCTCGGTCACTTCTCTCAATGTCCTGTAGAATGTCTGGCAGTTTCCTCTGCAAAGCAGGAACCTGAAGGACTATTTTGTCAAGCAAAGTTCAGTGGTCACCTTTCTATGGGTCCTGCATGTCCAGTTGATCGAGCAGTCCAGGCAAGAACAATTTCTTGCCCAAATGGCTATTTTTGCCAAGGTGAAGATAAACTCCATATGAAGTGTCTTCAATGCCCATCCTTCTCTCTGAAGTAAATTGGTGCTGCCAGGAGCATACATGTCTCACTGTCCAGAAAGTCTAAATTTTAAAAATATTTTAAATGCCATATTCTGTAGACCTTTGAAGTGTTTGAGGATTACCTGTCTATCTGAAATATTTCTCTGTAAATCTAGAAGACATAACTAACATGGCTATGAGTATGATTATCATATATGACTAATTATTAATCTATTTTTAATTATCCATTTCAATTTAAAATGAGCTGTACAAACATAATACCTTAAACAAGAGTAGAAATATACACACAGTATAACAAAATTAACTTTAAGTTTGTATCAATAGACTAAAATCTATACCATTGTAAAACATTTTAAATGAGTTGTTGCTCTTTAGAAGTAAGTTCATTAATCTACCCTTTCATCCTATCATATCTATATCATATCCTCTTTTTATCTTTAGAGAGAGATTGCATTTATAATTAACATGTTTTAAATAAAATAGTGGTTTTTCCTTGTCCCACACCAGAGGGCTCTTCTGATTTGGGACACAAGAATCTCTTAACCTTTTCTTTTAGCAATATGTCTGGCTTTAGAGAAGGAGTGAGCCAATTCCATCTCCAAAGCCAGCTTGATAATTTTAGGAAATTGGGCGTAGTTTCTCTTACTACTCCCTGCTGGAGGGGGGTGCTGTATCTTATGGGGACACAAAGAAAATTTTAGGATTATGGAGTAGTCTGTGAGGGTAAACCTCTGAGCCAGTTGCCTTGAAATCATTCTGGATGTTGGATCATCTGAGCCATGGTGTCATTGGTTAGGGTAGGTGAGTTTGTGGTTATGGTTAGGGTCAGATTTAGGCTTGGGGTTTGGTTAGAGTTTGGGTAGGCGAGTTTGTGGTTTGGGTTTGTAAGGGTTAGGTTTAGGATCATGTTAGTGTTAGTATTATGGGTGGGGTTAGGGTCATATTGGGCTTAGTGTGAGGTTATGGTTAGGGTTAGGCCTTCTGTCATGATACCATTAGAGTAAGGCAGTTTGTGGTTAGGGTTTTGTGTTAGGGTTTGGATTATGGTCAGGTTAGTGTTAGGGTTAGTCTTAGGGTTCTGGTCAGGTTAAGGTTAGGGTCATGTTAGGGTTAGGGTTAGGCTTGTGTCAGGTTAGGATTATGGTTAGTGTTAATGTGGTGTGTTTAGTTAGTCATTGGGGTTATTTGTTAGTTCCAGCTGTGACCTTTGCCCTCCTCAGATGTCCTGTTTCCTCCACTCTCCCATCAGAAGGTAACTTCCTGTTTCCTCTTTATACCATCAGTAGGCTTCCCATGATGCATTTCTCTATGACATCACCACATGTGGACTGCATGTCTCAATATCCCTTTCTCTATGACTTCATTACATATGAACTACATTTCCTGTAATTTTTTCTCTATGATATCATTATATGTGCACTTCATCTCCCATAATGCCTTTCTGTATGACATCATCACATATGGACTATATTTTCTGTAATATTTTCTCTATGATGTCATTATATGTGGACTACATCTCCCATAATGCATTTTTCTATGACATCACCATATATAGCCTACATTTCCTGTAATATTTTCTCTATGATGTCATTATATGTGGACTACATCTCCCATAATGCCTTTCTGTATGACATCATCACATATGACTACATTTGCCATGGTGTATTTCCCCTTGTCATCATTGCATTTGGACTTCATTTCCCAGGATGCCTTGCTCTATATTTTCTCTATGTGTTTGACTTCGTCATCCAGGATGCCTCCCCAGGATAATGGCTAGGGTTAGGGTAGGGGAGTTTGCGGTTAGGTTTAGGGTTAGATTTAGGGTTAAGGTCAGGTTTGGGATTCTGTAGGGTTGTTTGTGGTTATGGTTATGGTTATGGTTATGGTTATGGTTAGGGTAGGGGAGTTTGTGGTTAGCTTTAGGGTTAAATTTAGGATCTGGGTCAGGTTAGGTTTAAGGTAGGGGAGTTTGTGGTTAGGGTTAGGGTTAGATTTAGGCTTAGGGACATGTTATTTTTAGGGTATGGTGTTTGTGGTTAGAGTTATGGTTAGATTTAGGTTTTGGGTCAGGTTAGTGTTGTGGTAGGGGATGTTTTGGTGAAGGTTACGGTTTAGTGTTGATTAAATCCAGTGCTGACCTTTGCCTTCACCAGTTATCCTGCGTCGTCTTCTTGAAAGTTAGAAGAAATCTTCCTGTTTCTTCTTTTTACCATCAGTAGTATTCCCATGATGCATTTCTCTATCTTATCACTACATATGGACTACATTTCCCATGATTCCTTCCTCTTTGACATCATTTCAGATCGACTTTGGGGTTTTGTTTAACTTTAGGGTGTCACGGTTAGGGTTCAAGTTTAGTTGTGTGGTTATATTTAGGGGGTTAGGGTCAGAGTCAGGGTTGGGGTTAGGGTTAGAGTCAGGGTCAGTGTTAGAGTCAGTGTCAGGGTCGGGTTCGGGGTAAGGGTTAGGGTCAGGGTTAGTGTTGGGGTTAGGGTTATTTTTAGGGTTAGTTTTGGGGTTAGGGTTAGGGTCAGGGTCAAGGTTAGGGTCAGGGTCAGTGTCGGGTTCGGGGTTAGGATTACAGTCTGTGTTAGGGCCAGGGTTAAGGTCAGTGGTTAGTTAGGGGCATTCTTTGCCCTCAGCAGGCGTCTCTGACCCTCATCACGTGTCCTGTGGACTCCATTCTTGGGTCAGTAGGAAACTTTGTGTTCCCTCTTTATAACATCAGCATGTTTGGACTCCATCAGTACGTGTTGAAATACATTTCCCATCATGCCTCTCGGGTCTTCTCCCAGGATGTCTTTCTTTACAGCATCAGTATGTGTTGAACTACATTCCCCATGATGCCTTTCTCTGTATTGGAAAGTGTGTTCCAATCTACATTTCCCATGATACCTCTTGGGTCTGAAAGAAACTTCCAGTTCCCTCTTTATAGCATGAGCATGCTCTGGACTCCATTTCCCAGCATGCCTTTCTCTGAGGTGGTCATCTGTTAAAAACTACATTTCCCATCATGCCTCTTGCATCTTCTCCCAAGATGTATTCCCTTACAGCATCAGTATGTGCTAAACTACATTTCCCAGGATGCCTTACTCTGTATTGGCAAGTGTATTTCCAATCTACATTTCCCATGATACCTCTTGGGTCAGAAAGAAGCTTCTTGTTCCCTCTAATACCATCATCATGTTTGGACAAAATTATCTAGGATGCCTTTCTCTGCCTTGTCTGTCTAACATAAACTACATTTCCCATCATGCCTCTCAAGTCTTCTCCCAGGATGTCTTTCCTTACAGCATCAGTACCTGTTGAACTACATTTCCCATCAGGCCTCTCGGGTCTCCTCCCAGGATGTCTTCCCTTACAGCATCAGTACATGTTGAACTACATTTCCCAGGATGCCTTTCTCTGTAGTATCCATTTATTCCAATCTACATTTTTCATCATACCTATTGGGTTCAGAAAGTAACTTCCTGTTTTCTCTATATACCATGAGTGTCCTTTGGACTCCATTTCCCAGGATGCCTCTGTGTGTAGTGTCTATTAAAAACTACATTTCCCATCATGTTCTCAAATCATTTCCCAGGATGCCTGTCATTATAGATCACTATCTGTTGGACTCCATTTCCCAGGATGCCATTCTGTGTAGTGTCTCTATTTCCATCAAGCCAATCAGGTCATTTCCCAGGATGCCTGTCATTATAGGTCGCATTCTGTTGGACTCCATTTCCCAGGATGCCTCTCTGTGTAGTGACACTCTATTGAAATTTACTTCCTAGAGCATGAGAAATGCAGAGAGAGGCCTCCTGGGAAATGACCCAAGGGGAATGATGGGATATGTAGTTCCTAGAGCATGAGAAATGTAGAGAGAGGCCTCCTGGGAAATGACCCGAGATGCATGATGGGAAACATACTTCCTAGAGCATGTGAGAGGCACAGAAGCCACAGAAGAAAAGGCACAAGGGGCATGATGGGACATGTAGTTCCTAGAGCAGGAGAATTGCAGAGAGAGGCCTCCTGGGAAATGACCAAGGTACGTGATGGGAAATGTTCTTCCTGTAGCAGAAGAAAGCAGAGAGGTCTCCTAGGATATGTCCCGAGGTGCATGAAGGGTAATTTAGTTCATAGATCAGTGATGCAGACAGGTCTCCTGGGAAATGACCCGAGGGGCATGATGGGAAATGTAGTTCCTAGAGCATGTGAAATGCAGAAAAGCCTCCTGAGAAATGACCAGAGGGGCATGATGGGAAATGTACGTACTTGAGCATAAGAAATGCAGAGTCCTGTTGGGAAATGACCTGAGGGACATGATGGGAAATGGAGTTTCCAGAGCAGAGAAATGCAGAGAGAGGCCTGCTGGGAAATGACACAAGGGCATGAAGGGAAATGTACTAACTATATCGTGAGAAATGCAGAGTAGCCTCCTGGGAAATTACTCGAAGGGCCTGATGGGAAATGACCTGAGGGGCATGATGGGAATTGAAGTTCTTAGAGCACGAGATATGCAGAGACAAGCCTTCTGGGAAATGACTGAGGAGCATGAAGTATAAATTACCTACTAGAAGAAATACAGAGAGACCTTCTGGGAAATGTCCTGAGGGGAATGATGTATAATTTACATACTAGAACAATAAATACAGAGAGACCTCCTGGGAAATGACCAGAGGGACATGATGGGAAATGTAGTTCCTAGAGCAAGAGCAATGCAGAAAGTGGCCTCCTGGGAATTGACCCGAGGGGCATGATGGGAAATGTAGTTCTTAGAGAAGAGATGTGTAGAGAGAGGCCTCCTGAGATAGTACCTGAAGTGCATGATGGGAAATATACTTCATACAGCATGGGAAAGGTACTTCCTGGGGCACAAGTAATGTAGGAGGGGAATGATGGGAAATGTAGTTCCTAGAGTAAGATAAATGTGGAGAGATGCCTCCTGGGAATAGACCGAGGTACATGATGGGAAATGTTCTTCCTAGAGCATGAGAAATGCAGTGAGAGGCCTCCTGGATAATGTCCTGAGGTGCATGAAGGGTAATGTAGTTCATAGATCAGTGATGTAGAAAGGCCTCCTGGGAAATGACCTGAGGGGCATGATGGGAAATGTAGTTCCTAGAGCAGAGATAAGCTGAGAGAGGCCTCCTGTGAAATGACTTGAGGGGCATGATGGAAAAAGTAGTTGCTAAAGCAGAGAAATGCAGAGAAAGGCCTCCTGGGAAACCACCCTATGTGCATGATGGGAAATGTAGTTCTGAGAGCAGAGACATGCAGAGAGGCCTCCTGGGAAATGACTCAAGGGACATGATGGGGTATGTACTTATAAGAGCAACAGATATGCAGAGACGTCTTCTGGGAAAATACCTGAGGTGCATGATGAGAAATGTACATCCAAGAGCAGAGAAATGCAGAGAGAGGCCTCCTGGGAAATAGCCAATGGTCATGATGGAAAATGTAGTTCCTAGAGCCCCGAAAAATACAGAGAGATGACTCCAGGGAAAGGACTCGAGGGGCATGATGGGAAATGAATTTCCTAGAGCATGTGAAATGCAGAGAGAGGCCACCTGGGAAATGACCCAAGGGGCATGATGGGGAATGTAGTTCCTAGAGCATGAGAAATGCAGAGAGAGGCCTGCTGGGACAAGACCCGAGGGGCATGATGGATAATGTAGTTTGTAGAGCAGAAAGTGCAGAGAGAGGCTTCCTGGGAAATGACACAAGGGGGCATGATGGGTAATGTAGGTTCTAGAGCATGTGAAATGCAGAGAGAGGCCTCCTTGGAATTGAACCCACAGGCATGATGGGACATGTAGTTCGTTGAGGTGAGATTTGCAGAGTAAGGCCTCAATGGAAATGACCCGATGGGCATGATGGGAAATGCACTTCCTAGAGTCCGAGTAATGCACAGAGAGGCCTTCTGGGAAATGACCCGAGTGACATAATTGGAAATGTACATGATAGAGCACAATAAATGCAGAGAAATGCCTCCTGGCAAATGGCCCAAAGGGAAAGATGGGAATTGTACTTCCTAGAGCATGAGAAATGCAGATTGGCCTCCATAGAAACGATACGAGTGGCATGATGGGAAATGTAGATTCTGGACAAGATAAAGGCAGAGAGGCCTTATGGGAAATGACCCAAGGTACATGATGGGAAATGTATTACTTAGAGCATGGGAAATGCAGAGAGAGGTCGCCTGGGAAATGACCCGAGGGGCATGATGGGTATTGTACTTCAGGAAGCAGCAGAAGTGAAGAGAAGACTCCTGGGAAACAATGTTTGCAACATGATTGGAAAAGTCCATCATAGAGGAAGACAAATGCATAGAGAGCCCTCTGGCAAATGTACCGAGGGGCATGATGGGAAATGGATTTCTTGGAGCTCAAGAAATGCAGAGAGAGGCGTCCTGGGAAATGACCTGAGGGACATAATGTGAAATGTAGTTCCTAGATCACAAGAAATTCAGAGAGGACTCCTGGGAAATGAGCTGAGGGCCATGATCAGAAATGTAGTTCCTAGAGCAGAGAAATGCAAAGAGAGGCCTCCTGGGATATGACCCTAGGGGCATCATGGGTTATGTAGTTCCTAGAGTACAGAAATGGAGAGAGCCCTCCTGGGAAATGACCCAGCAAGAAGATGGGAAATGTATTTCCTAGAGCTTGAGAAATGCAGAAGAGGCTTCCTAGGACATGTCCCAAGGGATGTGATGGGAAATGGACTTCGAAGAGCAGAGAAATGCAGAGAGAGGCCTCCTGGGAAATGACCTGGGGGGCATGATCAGAAATTTACTTCCTAGAGAATGAGAAAGGAGGAGAAAGTCCTCCTGTGAAATGACCCAAGAGTCATGACATGAAAAGTACTTGCTAAAGCACAAAAAATGTAGAAAGAGGCCTCCTGGGAAATCATGCGAGGGACATGATGGGAAATGAACTTCTTGAATGACAAAAAAGGCAGAGTAAGGCCTCCAGGGAAATGAATTCGAGGAGCATGATGGGAAATGTACTTCCTAGAGCTCAAGAAAAACACAGAGATGCCTCCTGAGAAATGAGCCAAGGGGCATGATGGGAAAAGTAGTTCCTAGAGCAGAGATATGCAGACAGAAGCCTCCTGGAACATGAACAGAGGAGCATGATGATGAATGTACTTCCTAGAGCATGAAAAATGCAGAGAGAGGCCTCCTGGGATATACCTAAGGGGAATCATGGGAAATGTACTTGCTAGAGCAGAGAAAGGCACAGAGACCTCCTGGGAAATAACCCGAGGGGCATCATGGGAATAGTACTTTGTAGAGCAGGAGAAATGCAGAGAGGTCTCCAGGGAAATGACCCAATGGGTATGATGGGAAATGTACTTCCAAGAGCATGAGAAATGCAGAGAGAGGCCTCTTGGGAATTGACCTGTGGGTCTGATGGGAAATGTAGTTCCTAGAGCAAAGAAATGCACAGAGGTGTCCGGGGAAATGACCGGAGGGGCATGATGGGAAAGTACTTCATAGAGCACACGAAAGGCCTCCTGGGAAATGACCCTAGAGACATGACTGGAAATTTACACTATAGCACGATAAATGCATAGAAATTCCTCCTGAGAAATGGCCCAAGGAGCAAGACAGGAAATTTATTTCCTTGAACACGAGAAATGTTGAGTGGCCACCTGTGACTTGACCCTAGGGGCAATGTGGAAATGTTCTTTCCAGAGCATGAGAAATGCACAGATAGGCCTCCTGGGAAATGACCCAAGGGGCATGATGGGAAATGTAGTTCCTAGAGCACAAGAAATGCAGAGAAAGGCCTCTTGGGAAATGATGCAAAGGGAAAGATGGGAATTGTACTTCCTAGAGCAAGAGAAATGCAGATTGGTCTCCATAGAAATGACACGAGTGGCATGATGGGAAATGTAGTTTCTGGACGAGCAAAAGGCATAATGTGAAATGTACTTCCGAGATCACAAGAAATGCAGAGAGGCCTCATTGGAAATGAGCCAAGGGCCATGATCAGAAATGTACTTCCTAGAACAGAGAAATGCAAAGAAAGGCCTCCTGGGATATGACCCTAGGGGCATCATGGGATATGTAGTTCCTAGAGTACAGAAATTCAGAGAGTCCTCCTGAGAAATGACTTGAGGGGCATAATGGGAAATGTAGTTTGTTGAGCAGAGAAGAGGCCTCCAGGGAAAGGACCTGAGGGGCATGATGGGAAATGTACTCCCTAGAGCATGAGAAATTCAGAGAGAGTTCTCCTAAGGAATGACCAGAGGATCATGATGGGAAATGACCATCGTGGAGCACCAGAAATGCAGACTTCCTAGAGCCCAAGAACTATAGAAAGAGACCTTCTGGAAATGATCTGACCTTTAGAGCACAAGAAATGATGAGAGAGGCCTCCAGAGAAATGACCCAATGTGCATGATGTGAAATGTACTTCCTAGAGCATGAGAAATGCAGAGAGAGGCCTTTCTATGACATCATTACATTTCAGACTCCATTTCCCATTATGCCTTTCTCTATACCATTGCTACATTCTGGACTTCATTTCCCATGATGCCTTTCTCTAAACCATCACTCCATTCTGGACTCCATTTCCTAGGATGCCTTTCTCTAAACCATCACTACATTCTGGACTTCACTTCCCAGGATGCCTTGGTCCACAGCACCATGAAACTGTGGACTCCATTTCCCAGGTGTCCTGTGCCCCCAGTTTTTTTCTCTTTTCTTCAGCAGGTGTCCAGGGCCCTTAGCAGGTGACCTGACCATCTGCAGGTTTGTGGTGCCTCAGTGGGTGGTTTCAGGGTCATGGTGTCAGCGTTAGTGGTAGAGTCAGGGGTCATGGTCTGGGGGTCAGGATCATGGGGTCAGGGTCAGTGGATTAGGTTAAGGGTTCACATTTAGGGTTTGTGTCATGGGGTTGGGTAAGTCTTAGGTTAAGATTATCTTAGGGTTAATGGTTATGGTTAGGATCAGGGGGTCAATGGTTAGGGCTAGGGTTAGTGTCAGAGTGTTAGGTTTAGGGTTAAGAGTTAGAGTTAGGTTAGGGTCAGGGGGTCACTGTTCGGGTTAGGGTTAGTGGTTAGGGTTAGGGTTAGTGTTAGGTTTATGGTTAGGGTTAGTGTTAGTGTTAGTGTTAGGGTTAGGGTCAGGGTGTCACTATTAGGGTTATGGTTATGGTTATGGTTAGGCTTAGTGGTTATGGTTAGGTTTAGTAGTTAGGTTTACGGTTAGTGGTTAGGTTTAGGGTTAAGGGTTAGGGTTTGTGGTTATGGTTAGTGGTTACTGTTAGTGATTAGATTTAGTATAAGTGTTAGGGTTAGATTTGGATTGTTATTATGGTTACGGTTAGTGGTTAGGTTTATGGTTGGGCTTAGTGTTAGGGTTAGGGTCAGGGTGTCACTATTAGGGTTAGGGTTATTAGTTATGGTTATGGTTAGTGGTTAGGTTTTTGGTTTGGGTTGGGGTTCGTGGTCATGCTTAGTGGTTACTGTTAGTGATTAGAGTTAGTATAAGTGTTCTGGTTAGGTTTGGGTTGTTATTATGGTTATGTTTAGTGGTTAGCTTTATGGTTAAGGGTTAGGGTTTGTGGTTATGGTTAGTGGTTACTGTTAGTGATTAGATTTATTATAAGTGTTAGGGTTAGCTTTGGGTTTGGGTTATGGTTACAGTTAGTGGTTAGGTTTATGGTTAGTGGTTAGTGGTTAGATTTTGGGTGTGCCTTGCCCTCAGCAGGTGTATCTGACTCTCCTGAGGTGTCCTGTGTCTCTGCTCTGGGGTCAGAATGAAACTTCCTGTTCCCTCTTTATAGCATCAAATGCTTTGGATCCATTTCCCAGGATTCCTTTCTCTGTAGTGGTCATCCATTCCAAACTACATTTCCCAGCATGCCTCTCGGGTCATTCCCCAGGATGCCTTTGATGACACCATCACTGTGGATTGGACTCCATTTCCCAGGCTTCCCTTTCAGTACATTAGAATGGTTCTAGAACCTGCATTTCCCATCATGCTCCTTAGATGATTTCCTAGGATCCCTTTTCTTAGAGCATTGCTTCATGTTGGACTCCATTTCCCTGGATGCCTTTCTTGGTATTGGTTGTGTATTGCAAACTGCATTTCCCATCAGGACACTCAGGGCATTTCCCAGGATACCTTTCCTTATAGCATCAGTCATTTGGACTCCATTTCCCAGGATACCTTTCTTAACAGCTTCACTACATTTCAGACTCCATTTCCCAGAATGCCTTTCTCCACAGCACCATGACATGTTGGACTCCATTTCCTAGGTGTCCTGTGTCCTCAGGACTTTCCTCTTTTCTTCAGCAGGTGTCCAGGGCCCTCAGCAGGTGACATGACTTTTGGCAGGGTTGTGCTGCCTCAGCAGTGTGGTGTTGGGGGTCAGGGTCAAGAGATCAGGATCGGGGGTTAGAGTTAATAGTTAGGTCTTGGGTTAGGGTCAGGGTCAGTGGGTCAGAGTCATGGGTTATGGTTAGCGTTAGGGTTAAGTTTTAAGGGTTTTTTGGTTCAGGTTCAGGGATTAGTGTCAGGTGTCATGGTCATGATCATGGGGTTAATCTTAGGGTTAGGCTAGGTTAGGGTTAGGGTTAAGTTAGGCTTATTGGTTAATGTTAGGTTATGGTTATGGTTATGGTTATGGTTATGGTTATAGTTATGGTTATGGTTAGGGATAGGGTTAGGTTAGGCTTGGAGTTAATTTAGAGTTAGGGTAGGCGATAGGTGAGTTTGTGGTTAGGGTCTTTGTTAGGGTTAGGTTTAGGCTCATGTTACTGTTAGTTTTATGGTTAGGATTAGGGTCAGGTTAGGGTTAGGTTGAGGTTAGTTTTAGGCTTAGGGTTTGTGCTATGTTAGGGTTAGGGTATGCATGTTTGTGGTTAGGGTTATGTGTTAGGGTTAGTTTATGGTTATTGCTAGGGTTAGGGTTAGTGTTAGTGTTAGGGATAAAGTTACAGTTAGGTTGAGCATAGGGTTAGGGTTAATTTAGGGTTACTGTTTAGGGTTATATTAGGCTAGGGTTATGTTATGTTATGTTATGTTATGTTATGTTATGTTATGTTATGTTATGTTATGTTATGTTTTGTTATTTAGAGTTATGGGTTAGGGCAGGGTTAGATTTATTGGTTAGGGTTAGGATCCGGTTAGAGTTATGTGTTAAGTTTAGGTTAGATTAGAGTTTCTGGTTAGGTTAGGTTAGGTTTAAGTTTAAATGTTTTATATTTTTAGGTTGAGAGTTAGGGGTTAGGTTTAGGGTCACACTTTTGTTTCAGTGGGTTATGGTTAGGGTTATGGATTACATGTTTTTTGAATCAGGGTTGAGGAATTTGTGAGTAGGGTCAGTGTTAGTGTTGTGTTAGGATTAAGGTTTAAAGGTTTTTCAGGTTATTGCTTGGGGAGTTTGTGGTTAAGGTTAGTTTTAGATTTAGTCTTTGGGTCATGTTTGGGTTATTTTAGGGGTGTTTTTGGTTAGGGTTAGGGTTAGATATAGTCTTGGAGTTAGAGTCAGGGTAGGTGAGTTTGTGGTTAGGGTTTTTGTTAGTTTTAGGGTTATGGTTAGGGTCAGGTTAGGGTTAGGGTGAGGTTAGTGTTAGGGTTAGCCTTTGTGTTAGGTTAGGGTAATGGAGTTTGTGGTTAGGGTTGTGTGTTAGGGTTAGGTTTAGGGTCAGGTTACTGTTAGTGTTAGGGTTTGGATCAGGTTAGGTTTAGTGTTAGGGTTAGGTTTATGTTTTAGGTTTAGGGTTAAGGTTAGGGTTCTGGTTAGGGTCTGGTTAGGGTTAGTTATAAGGTTTGTGTCTGGTTAGGGTTGGGGTTATTGTTAGGGTTATTTGTTTAATTTTTCATTGTGGTTAATGTTTATTTCCAGCCATGACCTTTGCCCTCCTCAGTTGTCCTGTTTCCTATACTCTCTGTTCAGAAGGTAACTTCCCGTTCCCTCTTTATACCATCAGTAGGCTTACCAGTACCTTACATCTTCTCATGGCAGTGGCTGGCTGTATCTCTCTCCTTCTCCTTCCCCTTCCCACAATTCTCTTCTCTCTTGTCCCGCCTATGCTTCCTGCCTGTCCACTGGCCAAACAGCATTTTATTTATACAGAGCGATATTCATAGCACTTCCCCTTTTCTTCTTTTTTTTTTAAGGAATCTTTTAACTTTTACATAGTAAATTTACATGTAACAAAACAATTATCAAACAAGAATAATAGTTATAATATCTAGTCTATTTGTTTTGGCAAAATTAACCAAAATATTCCATCTATCCTATATTTGTGAGTCTAAGAATTTTATATCTAACTTGTCTTTTATCATAACTGAGGAAATTATAACTATCTAGTCTTCAACCACATCAAAGACCCCAGAAGGATATAATGTTACCTGAGACCTCGGAGAAAGATGCAAGTAACTTTCGGGAGTTTTGCAGGGTAGACAGAGACATCTGGAAGGCTGGACAGTCACCTAATGTTCCTTTGTAAAGTTGGGGCATTTGTCTTCTGCCCACAGGGCTAGAGTCTCTTGGGCACTTCTCTCAGTGTCCTGTAGAATGTCTGGCAGTTTCCTCTGGGAAGCAGGAACCTGAAGGATCATTTTGCCAAGCAAAGTTTAGTTGTCACCTTCTTATGGGTCTGCACGTCTACCTGATACATTTTTTCAAGCAGTCCAGGCAAGAACAGTTTCATTCCCAAATGCCAAGAAGAAGATAAACTCAATAATGGAGGGCCTTCGATGCCCATCCTTCTCTTTGAAACAAGTCAGTGCTGCCAGGAACAGACCTGTCTCTCTGTTCAGAAAGTCTAAACTTTTAAAAATATTTTCAATGCCATATTCTGTAGATCTTTGAAGTATTTGAAGATTACCTATCTATCTGAAATATATCTATGTATACCTAGAAGACTTAACTAACATGGCTATGAGTATGATTACCATAGATGACTAAATTATTAATCTATTTTTTTAATTATCCATTACAATTTTAAATGAGCTGTACAAACATTATACCTTAAACAAGAGTAGAAATAAACATACAGTATAACAAAATTAACTTTAAGGTTGTATCAATAGACCAAAATCTGTACCAATGCAAAACATTTTAAACAAGTTGTTGCTCTTTAGAAGTACATTCCTTAATCTACCCTTTTATCCTGTTATATCTATATCATATCCCCTTTTCTTCTTTAGAAAGAGATCACATTGATAATCAACCTGCTTTAAAGAAAAATACTGTTTTTCTCTGTCCCACACTAGAGGGCTCTTCTGATTTGGGACACAAGAATCTCTTAACCTTTACTTTTAACAATATGTCTGGGTTTAGAGAAGCAGTTAGCCAATTCCATCTCCTAAGCCAGCTGGGAAATTGGCTATAGTTTTGCTTATTAATTCCTGCTGGAGGGGGATGCTGTATCTTATGGGGACACAAAGAAAATTTTAGGATTATGGAGTAGTCTGAGCCAGTTGCCTTGAAACCATTCTGGATGTTGGATCATCTGTGCCATGGGTCTTTGGAGACCTTTCAGGTGGTCTTGGCTGATCAAACCTGATGTATCTTAATCTGGAACAAGTCCATAGCCTCTGGCTTTCTGTGCCAACAAAAGCAGAGACTCTTTTCCAAAGCAACATATCCTTACATCCAAATTTTGAAGTCAAGTTACCTTTAAAATTTACATATTTGTTTAACTCAACAGCTTTTACGATCAAATCTTTTTCTGCAGTTAAAAATCCCAAAGACAACACAAACCAGATTCTCTGTGTAATATATGCCTTTGTAAGACTGAAATGTCACTGTTGCTGCTGGCTCTGCCCACCTCAGCTTCCCAACATGGCAGTGGCACAGTTTCCCACCAGCTCTGGGTCTGGAGCCATGTGTACCATAAACTATCAGAAGCAGTTCTATCAAAGCAGCGCATATCCCAGATACTTTTTTTTTAAACTAACAAAGGCTAAATCTACCATGCAGCATAGTAAAGTGTTGCTTGTAGACCCCTCTATCCTGCCATACTGCAGGTCAGATGCACATGCCAGGAACCTGCCATAGTAGCTCAAACCTGCAGGCTGCTGCTAACTTGAGAGAGACAACTAGGAAGCTGTTTTAGCTCTGTTTTAGAATCTTTTTTCTCAGGTATTAGGTGGAAACTCTTGCCAACATGTTGGGTGCCACTTGTAGTTAGTGTTTTCCTACCTGGCCCACAGTCAGGACAAATCTCTTTCACCAGCCAGGCCCACAGTCTCTCAGACCCAACCAAGTAAACACACAGAAACTTACATTGTTTAGAAACTGTATGGTCATGGCAGGCTTTTTGTTATCTACTTCTTCTATCTTAAATTAACCCATTTCTATTAATCTATACTTTGCCATGTGGCTTGTGGTTTACCATTGCCTTACATCCTCCTTGTCATGGCAGTGGCTGGCAGTCTCACCCTGACCCAGCCTTCCACCACCCAGAATTCTCTTCTCTCTTGTCCTGCCTGTACTTCCTGCTTGGCCACTGGCCAAACAGCATTTTATTTATACAGTGCAATATCTACAGCAACCCTCTGATGTGCTTTTAGTGGGTAAAAGAAATACAGCATAGTACAGGAAAGGAATTCTAAATACCATCTAAAGCCATGTGACCAATTGCAGAAATGAGGATTATAACTGACATGAGTGTTTCTGTTGTATTTTTTAATGCACTTGTACAGATTTTTTTTTTAGTTTCCTTATAATATGTTGCAACACCAATTAAGAGAAGATCCTTTGTTATCAGAGGTAAGTTTGAGTTACTAGAAAGATGTTCCTTAAGGGACATTACCACTATTCTACATATAAAATGGGTTTGTAGTTTCATGTGGGATAGTTATATTATCTTTAGGTATAACTATGACCTGGTTATTGCATTTCATTTGGAAATGAATCTTGCCATATGAGGATAGGATTGTGTGTCTAGTTGACAAGATGTGAATTGTGATAAGTAATCTTGGCTGTAAAGTTTACTATATCTGGAATGAAGTATAATCCAGAAATGGAGGGCACAATTGTGATCTGGACCTTGAGGCAAGAAAACAACATGCCTTTGATCCAGATCCTGAGGTTGGATGACATACACCTTTAATGCAGATGTTAAGGCTGAAAGAAACACCTTTAATCTGGATCACAGCTGCTGCTGGAAGGACAATGGAAGGAAGAAGGTGGTGTGTACATGCAATGTACTCACATGTGGATACTAGATAGAAAGCAAAGTATAATCAGACTGCAACCCATAGATACAGGGATGCTACTTAGCAGGGGGGACCCTAGGATGACTGTTGTTTATAATAAATCTTTATTTTACCCAATCACTGGGCAAGCTATAGTGAAACATTTCACTATTAGGATAAGAATTTGTACTGTACCAAGCTGAAAAATAAGAAAAAAAAAACATTTAAAAGTTAAATAAACTAAAATAAACAAACACAAAACAAGCCAGAGATTAGAAGTTATTTGAAAAACAGGCTAAGACTTTGTGTGTGATACAAGATTAATTTCCCAGAAATATTTCTTTCCATCATTTTTATAATTTATATATAGCTTCACACATTTTTATATATAAATTCCTCTGACTGTCTCCACAGTTACATTGTGATCATGTTCAGAAATGGATTGGTTAACATAGTCTGCCAAGGAATATGGAGAACTCTATATGACCATGTACAGATTCCCTATGTAAAATCTACATGCTTCCTTTGCTTAGGAAAAGCATTGTAAAAGTATTTCATACTTGCCAGGCAGGGATGGTGCACACCTTTATTCCCAGCACTCGAGAGGCAGAGCTAGGAGGATCTCTGTGAGTTTGATGCCAGCCTGGGATACCAAGTGAGTTCCAGGAAAAGGCACAAAGCTACACAGAGAAACTCTGTCTTGAAAAACCAAAAAAAAAAAAAAAATATATTTCATACTCTACTATCCTCCTGCAGGTTAGAATTTTTTCTCCTTACTTCCATCTTGGATATAGTGATGGCTATTCTTGGAAGTCAAACAGGCTATCTGTGCAATTAACTAAATGCAAAAAAGTGTGTACACCTGTGAAGGATTTTTGAAATGTTTTGAAATTAAAGACCCATCTTTAATCTAGATCATTTGAAGTGATATCCACCTTTAGCTCCTTGGTGTCTGTGCACACGTTTAAGCCCAGCACTGTGGAGGCAGAATCACGTGGGGTTTCTGACTTTCAGGCCAGCCGGATCTGCAAAATGTCTTCCAGGGCTATGCAGATAAATCAAGTTTCAAAAACATCAACAACAACAAAAAAATCAAACGAAGTATAAGATCCACCTTTAATCTTGATCACTTCTGGTGGTAGCCTGCATATATAAAGGACACTGAAGGAGAAAGCTTTCCCTTTGCCTGGTTGCCCTAGCTCTGGCTACCAAGTTCATTCCTTTACCAGCATTAGATCCCACTTCCTTAGACTTGTGGTGTATACTTAAGACCATCTGAGATATACAGCCTCATTAACTAAACAGCTACTGAATCCTCAAATTTCCATTGGTAGCCACAGTTGTTGAACTACCTAAACCACAGTTTATGAAACATTCTAATAAATCCACTTCTTTATGCATAGATTTGTTCTATCATATTCAGGTAGAAAACGTTGAATCATGCAGTTGTTTTTATCTTCACCTTCCCACTGAGAATGATGTGCTGGCTCATGAATGCTTAAGGGAAGTTCCTTGTCTGTGTATCCAGCATATTGCGAGTTAACAGCTTAGATGCAAGATTGTAAAACATCAGTAGTAAATTTCTACCCTCTAGGGATCTCCCATTGTGCTGTAAACCTGTATTTAAGGCCTCCTCCCTCCTTTAATAAATGGCATTTGGCACTCTGCTGAGGCAAATGCCAAGATAATAAAATAAAATAAAATAAAATAAAATAAGGTAAATAAATTAATTAAAAAATGTTTTGGCCAACAACAGTATTCATAAACATATTCTTCCTAGCTTAATTATTCTCTAAGTATTAAATTATCTATGAAGACTACTCTCTATTATTATTAATTTGCCAACAGTTTGCTCTGTGTTTCTGGAATAAAATTCCTAAAGCAATGGCCCTATTTTCTTGGTTGGGATCAAGTTCCTGCTTGTCTTTGCCTGTTGTCTGAAATCCCTATGACAACTGGGTACAAAGTAACTTCAGTTCACCTGATGTCAGCAGTAAGTCACATAATAAACATTCTCCTTGTGTGTCTTTAAATCTCTCTTTAGTTGTTAATATTCCAGGATCCCTTTTACCTGTGTGACAAGGAATCACTCTGCCCCATATACTTTAGTGGTTTGTACAAGCTAGCCACATTGTGTCCTGGGGGAAGATGGGAAGTTCCCATGGAGAGCAGGAAGAAAGCAGGGTCAGCTATTGGAGCCAGGGGCAAGTGCTGTTAATATTGAAATCTCTGCTCATTTAGAAAAAGTCTTTGTCTGGGGTGGAAAGGAGGGTCAGGAACCATTTGCTGTCTATTTAGTCACACTGTAACTATGTGGGAGGTCCTCTTGTCACTCAGGTCTCACTATCCAATCAGGCACTCCAGATGACCTGCCAGTCAGAAGTTGGGCAGGGTCCTTCCATCCACTGGCTTCTGATTTGGCTTTGCAGAAGACCTGGTTCCAGCAGTTTTGTGTGGTGTGCTGCCAGTCCTTCTGCAGGGAGCTGAGGTTGAGCTGGGAACCCATGATTTGGTGAGTGAGGGGCTGTTGTCACCAGAAGGGGTGGAGTAGATCGTGAAGTGTGGCATCCAGTGTGGTGAGTCTTCCTTTGATCTAGGTGGGAACCCGGCTGCAGAATCCCTGTCCTGTGAAGACCCATGTGGTACTTGAATCTCCCTGGACCCAGGGGAAGGCCTCTGAATAACTTTGCTCTGTGGGCTGAATCTGCTCACAGAACTGGGTGCAGGGAGCTGTGTTTTGAAACATCTTTGTGCTGATTGAGCGTAGCACATGCTTTTAATCTCAGCAGTGGGGAGGCAGAGTCAGGCAGTTCTCTGTGAGTTCAAGGCCAGCCTGGTCTACAGATCCAGGACAGGCATTTTATATCTTTTTTTCTTTTCAGCGCTGAGGACAGAACCCATGGCCTTGTGCTTTCTAGGCAAGTGCTCTACCACTGAGCCAAATCCCCAACCCTTAGGACACACATTTAAATGACACAGAGAAGCCCTGTACCCCCCAAAAAGAATAAAAACAAAAACAAAATAATGAAAAAAAAAAAGCCTAAAAGTAAGTGTATTGAGTCAGGGCTGTTAGAGTTTAGGACAGTAGGATACACATTTCTTTGGCTCCAAAGCATCACAAAGGAGCCACTACTTATTTAAAATAAGCCACTGATTCAAATAATTGGACTCTAACAAGCTGTTCATTGAGGCATTACAGGTTAACAACCAACTTTATATCCTGGTATGGTATAAAGTTCAATAAAGTTTTCTTCTTTCAAAAAGCATAGTTCTGCCCGATGGACAATATGACAAATATGTCCACTTATTTGAAAAGTAAAACACTAGCCTGTGGTGGTGGTGGTGATGATGATGATGATAATGATGATGATGGTGCACACCTTTAATCCCTACACTCACTCAGGAGACAGAGGCAGATTGATCTCTGTGAGTTTGAGGCCAGCCTGATCTACAGAGCAAGTTTCAGGACAGGCTCCAAAGTTCCACAGTAAAAATCTGTCTTGAAAATACAAAAAAAAAAAAAAAAAAAAAAAAAAAAAAAAAAAAAAAAGGAAATAAGAATAAAAGAAAAGTAAAACACTAATTAATGTGTTAAGGAATTACCTGATCAAGCATGGCTTTCATTTATGCCCTCAGACATAGATTAGGAAAATTCTTATGCCTTGGACCTTGGACTAAGAAGCTTTCCCTCAGGGCCTGGTGTACTAATAATAAAACACAGCTCCTTCCTGAAAACCACAAATATGCTTTGGAGAGCTAGCAATGGACTGGAACCAGGACATTTGTGATGGGGTTACTTCAGATTCTGAGAAACCAACTCATTCTAGAACATGGGGCTATAGTTATCAGTCCACACAGTTCATTGTGGGCTTAGTCAGTAATGTTCCTCTTTTTTTTTTTTTTTTTAAAGAATTTTTTTTTTATTGCCAGGCAGTGGTGGCGCACACCTTTAATCCCAGCATTCAGGAGGCAGAGCCAAGTGGATCTCTGTGAGTCTGAGGCCAGCCTGGCCTACCAAGTGAGTTCCAGGAAAGGTGTAAAGCTACACAGAGAAACCCTGTCTCAAAAAAACAAAACAAAACAAAACAACAACAAAAAGGAATTATTTATTTATTATATATACAGAAGAGGTTGGCAGATCTCATTACAGATGTTTGTGAGCCACATTGTGGGTTGTGGGAATTGAACTCAGGACCTCTGCACCATCTTGTCAACCCAGTAATGTTTTAGATACCCTGTTTTTCCTTGTGCAGCATTGCTTGGTTAGCCTCCTCTTTGAGTCTGCCCCATTGTAATATACTTTCTAGAACTTCACCAGTTCCTTTCATTTCACCTCTGGAAGTAGTATCGAAGGTGCTATTCTTCCTAAGAAGTTTAGGTGACATGAGACATATTTAGTGTAAGACCTCCACCCCCAGTTTTTATATTTTCTACCTTATACTTTTCCTTCCTTTCTCATCTTTTGGGACCTTCACCTCAGAACCATCACTGAAGAAGATCCTGCTGTTTCACATTACTGGGGTACTTAACAAATAATTTTGGAGCTGGGTAGTGGAGGTGCAAGCCTTTAATCCCAGCACTTTGGGGGCAGAGACAGCCAGATCTCTGTGAGTTTGAGGCCAGCCTGGGCTACAGAGTGAGTTCCAGGACAGCCTCCAAAGCTACACAGAGGAACCCAGTCTGAAAAACAACAACAACAACAACAAAAACAACAACAACAAAAGAAGTAATTTTGGAAATGTAATTGCTGTGTAAGTCCCCTCTGTCTTGACTTGCATTCTTCTGTCCCTATTTAAATTGATGAAAGTGTAACCTGAAGACTGAACCTAACTGTCATAAGCATGATTAGCATATGTGGACTGCAATGTCTCTTTTAGGCTGGCTCCTCTTTTAGCATTAGCTGGAGATGGACGTATGCTATCATTAAATAGATTTTTCTTCATGAATCTCTGAAGTGTTTGGAGTGATTTCTCCCTTGGAAGGTATTTTAATTCTAGAACAGCTGCATTTCAATCCTGTTAGAACAATGTATATGACACAAGCTCACTTGTGTTGACACCAGTGACCTTGGTCCCAGTCAATTGCTCTCTATGGCAATGACTTTGATGTCCTCTATATTACACATTAAAAATATCATATTAAATGATGGCATCACCTCAAGTACCTCAGTGTTTCACAATTACCCATTTGAGACATGCAGTTGCATATCCATTGCTTAAAAGGAAAAGTATTTGCATGTGGAACATGGTTTCTACCTTCACACCAGAATAGAAGGGATAGTTCATTGTTTACACTGTTGGGGGAACCAGGGTAGGCAATCAGCTACTGGAGTCACCATTATGAAAACAAACCTGATTGTAGCAGGGGGAGTGGTTTTGTAATTTCCCAGCATGTACTGATTGATGACTTGTGAATGAAGGCAGACCAGATTGGTTTGTGTTCGATTTGGGAAGGTCAACTTGCACCAAATGATATTGAATTTTCAATTAGGTAACTCTCCTATGCAGCTACGTTCAGTCCTGCTTGACACAGTTATGTCAGCTCAGAGGATTAAGAAAAAGGCCACTGACTGTAACTGTGTGTCAGAGTACAGATCTCAGCAGCCAACAAGTGCATATGGGAAGATCAACCTATCTCTTATTAATGATATTCCCTCCACTAAAGAAAGGTCCACTCTTTTTTAAAGTCAATATTGCTAAGGTTTATTTGTTATTGTTTTCTGGGTTTTTTTTTTTTTTTGAGACATGGTTTCTCTGTGTAGCTGTAGAGCCTTTCCTGGAACTCAATCTGTAGCCGAGGCTGGCCTCAAACTTACAGAGATCTGCCTGCCTGTACCTCCGGAGTACTGGGATTACAGGTGTGTGCCACCACCCCCTGGCATAGCTAAGATATTTTTTCTTGAAAAATACATTATTTGTATTACTTGAAAATATACTTATTGGTATTTTTAACATTTTAAGAGCATTACTGCTCTTATCTCTTTGTTCCTATTCTCTAATGTGTCTAGGTCATTATTTCTTTCATTCCTTCTCTCTCTAGAGCTGTTGATCTTTCTGAGTAGATCAGTGTCTCCTGAAGTCCATGCTATGTAATGGAGAATCTCATTGAACACCTAAACCTGCCTCTGTTGCCCAGTGTTGGAAAGAGTGTCCTGTATCTTCTTCTAGGCTGGACCCAGTGAGAAGGAAAGTTAATGAGTGTCCCCCCATCTCTTTGACATTTTTGAGGGACATAAACATGAAGAGGGACCTGTGCAAGAATGGAGTTCACTTTGCATCTTGGAAGCTGATGAACTGAAAGGCCAGAAAGGGAGGGACAGGACAGAGGGTGAGAGCTCTCCTGTTTCAACAGGATTTGAGATGAGCAATGTGTCGTGGTAAAATCAACTTTAGCTGATCCACAAATGTCCTGAATGGCTATTTCTTGGAGTCCTGAGACCAGCACATTTAGTAATTTGGATAAAGGACTGACTCTATATTGAAACAGAATTAATGTATTTACACAGGTCCAACCAGTATAGACAATCTGGTAAAATGGTGTGGCCCTGCCTAACAGGACTGCTGTTTTACTTGTTTAAGATGTGTAGCCTTGGGGGGAAAAATGCATGTGAGTAATCCTTGGTTTGCTCAGAAAACAAATCCCTTGTATCTGAAACACATGGCCATAAATTCTATTCCAGCTTTTCTAATAATTATTTGAGATTATGACTATATCATATGCATGGTCTCTTTCCTACCAACAAGCCCTACCATTGACAACTAATTGTTTTCTAATTCATGGCCTGTTTTTCTTCAACAGTTACATTTTAACAACAGTTACTGTTTGAGTGTGACTTGTGTTAGGCTGCAGATATGAAGTTTTGCCTGCACTGGACAATCAGTGTGTTTTTGTACACAAAGGAGTATGTGCTTGAGAAGGGGAACAGGAAGTACTCTGGGAGACTAGAAGATTTTCAAAACTACAGATTTCCCCCTTTAACATTTTGTCTTCCCCTAAGGTGGAAGGGCAGAGCTGAGAAGGCCTGTGCTGTCTGTGTCATTTGATTTCTGATCACCGAGAAGAGGAGCTTCCTCTGTCCTGAGTTGAGCCGAGTAGCCTTTGGTAATGTGGGATCTCAGGAAAGCTTAGCAGTTAGGAGCACCAGTGGGAAGGAGTTTGGAGATTCTTTCCAGGATTCTCATCTTGCTGTTCTTCAAGGAACTGTGAGGGAGACCACAATCCATGCCATTGTGAGTGTGGGGACCACTGACTGCAGACCAGGAGGAGCAGTTCTGCTGGGCTGTCAGAGCCCTCTGTGACTGTGATGGATCATGAGTCAGACTGTGGTTCTGTTGGTCCCTATGGTGATCTGGGAAATGGCCCTTCTCTGAGAATCCTTGAGTGTGGATTCAGTGGGGAGGGGGAGGCTCTGCTGCACTGGCTATGGGGGGCTGTGTTGCTTGTAATATATTTGCATGTTGTTAGGCAAGTGGATAGAGCAGATTCTAGGTCATGTGTCATAACCCATGAGGCAGGAAACAGACATTACATTATTCTTCTAAACTGTTTTGTGATTGGGTATCAGTAGAACTGGGTTTACCTGAAACCCCAAGGGGACACAAAACTTTGCAGAGCCTTAATACGAGAACACCTCCATGTGCCAAGAAAGTTCTAGAGCTTAGGGCCTCTCTGTTTGGAAGATATATCCATAGCTACAGGGTCAGTGAAAACATTTGTAGGTCACTATGAGTTAGTTTTGTGTGAGTTGTGAAATCTGTGTTTATTTAATTTCTGTACACATAGAATTATAAATACTGGGATAATATTTGTAATGATTCCACATTGTTTCTTTGGTCTCTTGATTAAAAGCTGACTATATTTTTCCATTTTTGTTCTTGGCTTTTTCTCTCCATCTTCTTTATTCATTCACAAATATTGTATATATTCTTGATGGTTGTATCTTTGTGGTAAATATAGAAGTCACATTGTGTCAATATGTGTACTAATTTTTCACAATCCTATGAGCCTTCTGAGAGTTACCACTTTGGATTTAGCTTTGGAATCAGTATCCTGTTAATAAATTGTGAATTTTTTATGGATTTTATTCAACTCATGCTACATATTTCTCATACTCAGTATCTTAATATTGATTAATCATGTTCCTGATAAATCATTTATTAACCTCTGTATTTATTTACACTTTGATCTTGTTGTTAATCTGTAATAGACTTTTAGTTTATTGGATAAAAAGTACTATGGGGCTTGGTCAGTGTCTCAGCACATGTCTTTGGAGACAACCTGTTGGGAGGTTCATAAGCAGCTGCTACTCCAGACCCAGAGGGTCTGACATGCTCTTCTCTTTTGTGTCACCTGTACATACTTGGAAGACATTCTTTCTTTCACATATTAACATACATATAAAATGAGGATAAACTTGTTTTCAAAAGTTCTTGTGACATAAAGCAGTTAGAGCAAAATTAGTTGTTTTAGGTGAGTAATGTAAATCAGTTACTTTTGATTTCTTGTATTTGGTTTGGAAACGTTTTCAGTTCCTCACTGATTCAGACTCACACAAAATAATCAAGCATAGGAAACAAATTGATGTATCCTAGCAAATATCATTGTTTTCATCATAAGATAATGAGATCTTTTAGTAGTCAAAATTATTTTCTATAAAGTTAAAATACCAGAAGACTTCAAGTGAATCTCTCTAATTTTGGTGGAACAGCCCTCTTCACCCAACTCATTTTTTATTATTAACAATGAGGGAATTGGCATGCACAGGAAAAGTGATGACCAAGGGTTTATTTTAGTCTGATTTAGATTTAGATTATAATCTTGTAGTTTTTGTTAAAGGACCATGATATATATTTGTAGGTGTGTCTTTGTGTTTTGATTTTTTTAGTGGTTTTATCTATGTTTTTAGTTTTATTACCATCTAATTATATTTTTTCTTTAGAAAATTATGAGCCTTCACCAATTTTTGTATCCATGAAAATTTTCTAGGTTATGAGGCTTTTTGTTGGTTTGTGAACTTTGTGTACAGAGACACTTAGTTTTCTTGATCTTAGAGCCTTGTCTATCCTCATTCCTAGGCATGTCTGTGTTTTCCATTGTTCTTATCTTCATATTTACTTATTTTTCTGCTTAAATGATTGATATTGATTAATTAATACATTGGTATTGAGTTTCTAAAACCTTCTGAGGGATCATTGTCTCTTTGTCTTAATTAGCTTTTGCTGTCAACATGATGTGGCCTAGAGTCATGTGGAGGAACATCAACTGAGAGTGTTCCCAGATAAGAATTGCTAGTTACTATGTGTTTGAGAGATTGTGTTTATTGATGAGTAATGGGGGACGGATCTTCCACTGAGTATGGTATTATCCATACACAAGTGGACATGAGCTGGATATGACAGTAGCTGAACCAAGACAGTGGCCAGACAAGAAGGAAACAAGTAAAAAAAGTTTCCCTATGAATTTTTACCTTCAGGTGCTAGCTTGAGTTTATATCCTAAGCTCCCACAATGATGGGTTATGATATGGTAATATCATTCAAATAAACTGATTCATTACTTTCAGATGCTTTTGGTTGGAAAATTTGATCACAGCAAGAAACAAGCAAGTTAGGACAAAACATGGGACATCAAAAGTGATTGATTTTTATTGCAGTACAGGACCTAGGATTGATGACTTTTGGAAGAAAGTTGAAGATATTAGGAGTTTAGATGGCAAAAGCCATAAATAGCTTTACACAGAACTATAGTGGCTAATCTTGTAGGACTGCTAAGATGGGAGAATTGAGAGTAATGCAGTGGAGGTCAAGGTCATAGCATTTCAGTGAGAAATAGACTCCATGAAAAATATAGAAATAGGTCATTTCTATATTTTGGCTCCAAATCTTTCTTACTATCTCTATTCCCTGAGAAACTGAGTAAGTCAGGATTAAAAATGTTGATTTTGTTGCATGTTTACTACTGATGACTCATGAGGGTCTCCAGTGAAAAAGAAACAAAAGTGAAAAATCTGTGTTTTGTAGAAAGGATCCCTAGGTAGTTTCAGATGGCAGTCCAGTGGTGCAACAGGCACCATTCTCTAATTACAGTAGAATAGAATTAGGAATCATTCCATTGACTTTTTCTTCTCAGTCGACAGTATTTGGTCCTCCCTTAATTCTCTGAGCCATTGACTTCAAGTTGTCCTACATCCAGGCAGTGTTGGGCATGGACTCCCTCTTGTGGCCAGTGCCTCAAGTTACACCAGTCATTGGTTGGACATTATACAAGCTCTGAGCTGCTGTTGCCCCAGTGTATCATGCAGGCAGGACAAGTGGGGTTCAAATACTTTTTTGGCTCTATTGATATCAGTCCCACCACTGGGAGCCTTGTGTGGCTACGGAATCTGGCCAGTTCAGGTTCTCTATTCTCAATTACTTGTCGTCCTCACTTTAGTCACACTCATAGCTTCCTGGAAATTTCCAGTGCACTAGGTTTTCACATTGCCCCCTAAAACCTCCCCTATTCCAATCACCTTTCCATGTATTCTCTCCCTCTGTGCTTTCCTTCCTCTTCTGATCATTCCTATACCTGCTGCCCATCCACCCACAAAATCTGTTTTATTTCCTCTTTCTAGGGAGATCTATTCATCCCTCACTACAGCTGTCTTGTTACTTGTCTTCTCTGGCTTTCTGGGATGCACTGTGATTATTCTTTATTTAACAGCTAATACCCACTTATGAATGAGTACATATCATGTTGTCGTTCTCAGTTGCCTCACCTAGTATAATAAAGAACTCAGGAAACTAGACATGAACACACCAAATAATCCAATAAAAATGAAGTACAGATCTAATCACAGAATTCTCAACAGAGGAATCTAAAATGGCTAAGAAACACTTTTAAAAATGTTCCACACTTAACCATCAAGGATGTGCTAAAAATATACTTTGAGATTTATTTTTAAACCTGTCATAATTGCTAAGATTAATACCACAAGAAACATCACGTGCTGGTGTAGAAGTGGAGGAAAGGGAACATTCCTCTATTGCTGGGGGGAGTGGGAACTTGTACCGCTTTAAAATTAATATGGTGGTTCCTTCAAACATTAGCAATTGATCTATCTACAGGCCCAGTTATAACTCTTTTGGAGATATACCCAAAAGATGCTTCTCCTTCCTTCCACGAGAACAGTTGCTCAACTATGTTCATAGCAGCTTTATTCATAATATCCCCAAACTGCTGTCTTTGAGAGTTTGTCCCTGCTTTTGGTTTTATGTCTTCACAGATTCTCTTGAGTTGTTTGTTATGCAGCCTGGCTGGGATATCCATAATTAATCAGAAATACATTTGAACTCAGGACCCTTATGTGTCAGTCTCCTGAGTACAAGCACAAGGGCAGATGATGTACCCCAATGAGTGCTGTTTTGTCAACATATTTCACCCATGTTAGTGTTAAAATACTTAATCAATAAACCTTAAGACACACTGAATACCCTAAGTATTTTAAATCATTTTCATCTGTCTTCAAGAGATGTAACAATGTAGGATAACAAGCAATCCATTGTATATTTTTCTGGAGACCTGATTGGGCAGGGGGTTCAGGTTCCTAAGTTGTGTGGAATTTGCAGTGGTTAGAAAGAAGGAGGAGATGGACATGATCTGAAGGTGAATCGAGATGGCTGCCAACAACATTTTATTGGAAAAGATACCATTTATACTCTATAATTGCATGTAGGATTAATTAGGAGAAAAGTAGGCTTAGGAGGTGGCATGTGGCTTGAAATCATGGGTTGAGGGAGCTAGCCTTGACCTTGAGAATAGAAATCAGTCATATGTTAATGAAAGGACCACAAGTTCCTCCTGTCACAGATAAGGAGAATGAATGCCTAAGCAACTAGTCACTCTCTTTTCTGAAGCTTCTGAAGGAATAGAGACCCTTATCCAAATACCCAAAATTGGGATAAATACTTCTTCTGGAGAACAGACACTATACTACAATTTCTTAATCTTACTATATAGGCCTTTTCCCCTCAGAACCGTCCTAAAACTGAAGATCCTGAGGTCTTACTTTTTTCCATTATATAATACCATTCTAACTGAACTTCATTTATTAACTGAACTCTTGCCTTTAATTACCTTAGACTCTGGATGAAAAGTATACATCTCGTCCTTGCAATCAGGTTTGTCTAGTAAATCTCTAACTTTCCTCTTCTTGGTGCATTTAAGAGGACACAATGGAATTCTGGGTTCAGCAGTGGCAGAGATTTTTTTCCAAATGATTATTTTCTTTAGACAGTCTACCATTGTTCATATTTTATCATTTACCAAAGTCTGCACAAATTTCCCCAAAGGGAAATCATTATTAGTAAGAGTCACTAACAATAAAAGGAAAAAGGTACTGGAGAAATGTGGCCTGACTGGAATGTCAAAATGCTGGAACTTTGTCAAGCAGCAATGGTCCATACTAGTATTCACGACATAGCATGACTTGCGCTGGACATGTATACAATATTTGAAGTTTCCTGCTTCTTCATCCCCATTAATTTTATATTTGCCACTTCATCTTTAAGTACTACCTCCCAGGGAATTGTCCAGAGATGCCAGATAATGTAACAGCAATGAAATTTATTAAAAACAAAACAAAACAAAAATGTTTTTTTTCCTCTGTGTGTATTAGTGTAATAATGGGGTTTTTATCATGTCAGATATGTAGGAACAGAAAGAAAACTTTGTGGGGTCTATTTTTCACCCTTTTAATATGGTCATCAAGGTCAAGACTCAGCCCTTCACAAATATTTCTTACTTAGCTGTCTCACTGCTCCTCCAGTAAATTTAGTTGAGATACTTTATGAATCAAATATTGCCTTCATTTTAGATTGTATACATATTGTCATCTATTAATAGAGGAAAATAGAACAATTTGAATATTAGATCCTATTTGCAAATGGAAGTGATGTAGTATCTTTTTTTTTCCTTTTCTTTGGAATGCATTAGTTTTCTCTGATGATTAAACTCTTGTTCATAACACTTTCTGAGAACCACAAATGAATGCCATAGAATTGTCTCAGTGGTAATTTTGTTTGCTGCTAAGTGTAATGACTTGAGTTCAATCTCTGGAAGACTCAAATAAATCTACAAATTTTCTCCTTATTTCCTCATTAGGGCTTTTGCATATGCACACTCCTACAATGGCTCATACCTAAATTAATTTTAAACCAAATAAGTGTCATTGAGTTCACTTGCCACCAGAAGACTCCTGGGCTTCATCCCTAAAACTCGCATAGGAGAAGTAGATAATAGACACTTTGAAGTTGTCCTCTCACTGCCTCATACACGTGATGGCACAGGTATTCACACACAGGCAGAGTTTAGACATTTTTAAGTGGGTGAAGTTAACAAAGTAAGTAACGCAGTTATTGGGAATGTATGAAATGATTTGCCAGTTTATATTATTATTACAGAAATTCAAGAGGTATTACTGTTCAATGCAACATTGATAATTTCCTTTAAAATCTTATTTTATCCTTTACTTCTCTGATTTAAAGTTAGAACATTTAAAAACATATTCCAGCTGTGCTTAGAGGTACATGCCTGTTATCCCAGCATTTGGGAGACAGTGACATGCAAGTATCTCTGAGTTTGAGGTTTTAGGTGAGGTTGGTTCAAATAGTGAGTTCCACAACAGCCATGGCTTTGTAGAAGTAGCCTGTCTCAAAAAATTCTTAAAATAGCCAGGTGGTGGTGGAACACACCTTTAATCCCAACATTCGGCGGAACTCTGTGAGTTCGAGACCAGCTTGGACTTCAGAGGGCGTTCCAGGAAAGGTAGGTACAAAGCTATACAGAGAAACCCTGTCTCAAAAATCCAAAAAAAAAATTAAATAAATATTGGTGAAATTATTAAGGCCACTCCACGTAGTTAAAAGGGAGGTTTATTTTGTGGGGTAACTTACAAATGAAGGGGTAGGTTGCAGGGTCTGGCAAAGGTATAGGGCAATCCGGCAGTGTTCTCTGGAGAACTCTGCTCGGTCTCTTCCTGCGTCCTGTGTCCCGGAACCAAGAGAGCCACCTCCTCCTGCTCCTCGGTCTTCCGCTCCCTCCTCTGCCCCGCCTTGTGGGCGTGATCATTACTGAAGCCTCAATGGGAGTTGGAACTTCCAGGCCAATGCTGGGATGGCTACCCACTACAAATAAATAAAATAAAATTCTTAAAATGTATGGCATATCTCATATTATAGAACTTTTTCTATATAAGCTGACTGGACACTGACTGGTTTCAACAAATCGGGTTTGTTATCTTTGCTCACATCAAGGGGATTGTGTTAATAATAAAAATTTAAAGAAACAAAGCAGAGAGTCCATTTAAAGAGGGATAAAAAGCCATTTAACTCGTTGATAGCCATCTAGAGGGAAATTTCATCACCATTAAAGATGACAGAACAAGTAATCTGGCATCTTCATCTACATGTTAATGTCAGATTTGGGAGCTGGAAAGTTTACTGAATATTTGTGCTCCTCTTGGGTACTCAAGTTTGGTTCCTAGCACCCAGATGACCCAGAACTACCTATATTTCTAGGTCCAGGAGATGTGGTGCATTCTTCAGTCCTGCTAGGGTACCAGATATACAAATGACAAAAAGACAGATATATGTGTGATTTGATACTTTGAAAAAGTTTTTCTTTACTATGTTATTTTCAAAAGGAATGAAGTTTAATTTATATGAATAAGTTTTGCCAGTGTGTATATCAAGAATATGCCAAGTACCAGAGTATGTCACAAGAGAGTGTCTGATCCCAGGTGCCTGTAGTTACAGACAGTAGTGAGCTGTCTCCTGGGTGCTGGGAATCAAAGTCAGGCCCTGTCAATGAGCAACCAGTGCTCTCAGGTTTTGAACCATCTATTCAGCCTCAGGAAAATGTCATGATAGCAGTGAGGTTTGATGGGTGATCCTGATTTCATCTTCACCTGAGCCCTAATTATCCAAAAGAAATACAAGATTAAAAGGAACCAAAATTAACTTAGACATGTTTCTTCAAGAAGTTTCCAAGCCCAAATCTCTACAAAAGGAGGGAAGAGTGCAAAAAATGATCAGAAGTGTAATTGGCTATACAAGTCTTTTTTTTTTAAGATTTATTTATTTTTATTATGTATGCATTGTTCTGCCTGCATGCCAGAAAAGGTCACCAAATTTCATTTCAGATAGTATCCAGTCCCCAACAATACGTCTTAAAAATGAAATTCTCTGCAATGATGTCACAGCTGTGAGACAGATTGTTGAGCCCAGATCTTGACCCCCAGAAAGACCACCGAAGACGAGCATGCTGGAATGCAAAAGCAAGGTTTAATAATGGATATCCAAAAGCAATAAAAGCCTAGGCAGGGACTTTGTCCAGCAGATCCAATGCAGTGGAGGCTGGAGGAAGTGCCTGCCTTTGTGCAAGCTCAGTTTTAAAGGAAAAAAAATCACAAGGTTACATCATTTAGGGGTGGTAGTATGGGTACAATTCTGATTGGCTCACTTCTAGGGACTGTCTAGAAATCATGGCTTAATCTTTACTTCTAAGGGAGTAGTTGACTGCCACCATCTCTCATTGGCTGCCCTCAGGTGGGGGCATTTTTATGGTCAGTTACCCTGGAAACCAGGGTTGGAACATTCTTCGGTTGAACAGTTACCTAGGGAACCAGGGAGCAGACACTCCATAGTCTGGCAGTCATTACCTCATAAAATACCTTGTGACTCTGTACTTTTACACTTCCTGGAATCTGGACTGACTGGTTTTAGTAACTCTTGGCCTGTACCTAAAAGGAGAAATCTTAGGCCTTAGGTTTAGGGTGAAAGCATTTTGGTCTTATTTCTAAGATGGCTTATTTTGGTCTCACAAGACAGCAGGCAGGGCTATTTAAAATGATCTTCTTCCCATCCTGCATTCTTGTAAGATATTCTATAAATAAACTTCTTACATATAAGCAGAGATTTATTCTACCAGTCCTGGTCATGCAGAGAAGCTTGAATAATACACTTGTGGTTTTTGTTTTTGTTTTTTGTTTTTTTTTTCACCTGTCTATGAAGGAAGATATGCTGGCTAAAAATGCTATTCATAAATGCATTCTTCCTAGCTCCATTATTCTCTCAGTATTCATTTTCCATGAGGATTACAGGGTTTCTTTGTGTAGCTTTGCACCTTTCCTGGAACTCACTTTGGAGACCAGGCTGGCCTCAAACTCACAGAGATCCTTTTGCCTCTTCCCCCAAGTTCTGGGATTAAAGGCATGTGCTACCACCACCCGGTGAGGAGTACAATTTATAATTAATTTGACCACAGTTTGTTCTGAATTTCAGGAACAAAACTACTGAAGCAATGGAGACATCATCCAGCTTTCTGATGGGGGAAAGACCTATTAACCTGTTTTTGATCTAGTTCCTGGTTTTTTTTTTTTTTTTTTTTTTTTTTTTTTTTTTTTGCTGGTTTTCTGAGGTCCCTGGGACAACTAGGTAAAAAAATACCTTCAGTTCACCTGATGTCAGTGTTAAGTCACACAACAAACACTCTCCTTGTGTGTCTTTATATCTCTTTATATTTGTTAATATTCTGGCCACCTTCCTATCAGTGTGACAGTGAATCACTCCACCCTACAAAGTATAGTAGAGTGTACAAGCTAGCTAGCTACATTGTGTCTAGGAGGAAGAAGGGGAAGTGCCCACCCAGAGCAGGAAGAGAGCAAGGTCTGCTTTGCAGCCTGGGGCAAGTGCTATTGAAATGCATATTTCTTCTGATCTAGAAAAAGTCTGCCTGGGGTGGAAGGGATGGACAGGAACCATTGTGCTGTGTATTTAAGCACATTGTAACTCTGGGATGTGATCTTGTCACTCAGGTGTCACTAGCCTATCAGGTCCTCCAGGACCTGCCAGTCAGAAGTGGTGCTGGGTCCTTCCTGCTGCCACTGGCTTTAGACATGGCTTTCAACAAGTGCTGGTACTATTGGTTTTGCGTGGTGTGTTGTGAGTGCTACTGCAGGGAGCAGAGCAGAGAACATGGCTAAGCTGGGAAACAATGACATGGTAAATGAGGGGTTACTGTTTCCAGATGAGGTGGAGAAGATGGTTAGGTGTAGGATCCAGTGTGGTAGGTCCTCCCCAGATCTGGGGGGGGGGGGGACCTGCCTGCAGAATCTTTGTCCTATGAGGTCCTATGTGGTATTTGAAATTCCCCAAGGGCTGGCCTCTGAATAACTGCTGAGGGAGATGATCTGCTCAAAGTATTGGAAGTAGGGAGCTGTGCTTAAAAACATCTTTGAAGCTAGGCAGAGGTGATGCATGAGCTGGGTGGTGGTGACACAATCTTTAATCCCAGCACATGGGAGGCAGAACCATGTGGATCTCTGTGAGTTAAAGGCCAGGACAGCCACCAAAACTGTACAGAGTACCCTATCTCAAAATAAATAAATAAGTAAATAAATAAATAAATAAATAAATAAATAAATAAATAAATAAATAAAAAACAAAGTATCTTTGAACTTCAACAATCTTTTGGTGCACACTAGGAAAACAGGTTGCCAATTTTGGAGAATACCTTCTAGTACTATGTAGTGGCTCAGTATTTTGCATTTAATATTTCATGTAAGGTCCATTTATAGGTAATTTCGTGAGCAGTTGTAAAAGGCATTTCATGCGTTGGGTAGCACTCCGCTACTAAGGTGTGATGCAAATGAGTAGAATTGGTGATTTAAAGAATTTACTAATGCTCAGGAGATAGTAAATCTCACAAAATAATATTTAGCAGAGGGAGGGCTGCCTCTAAAACACCCCAAAGATAAATATATTCTAGCCAGGCCTGTTTGAGAGTAGGACAGTAGGATACACATTTGTCTTCAGGATTGTCCAGACATTTGGTTTCAAAATATCATAAAGAAGCCAGTGCTGATATACAACCAGCCACTATGCACAATCCCATATAAAAGAATGAGATTCTAACAAGCTGCTCATTGAGGTATTACAGGGTCACAACCAACTTTAGGGCCTGGTGTGCTATAAAGTTCCAGGTTTCTTCTTGAGAAAAGCCTAGTGTTGCCAGATGGGCAATATGACACCAGGTGACAATTACTTGAAAAGTAAAACACATTTGTGTTTATGACTTGTCTGATCAATCAAGGCTTTCATATGGCCCCCAGGCAAGGAGGATGAACTTTCTTGGAACAACTAGTAACCACCTGGGGGCTAGGCTTTGGCAGATTTCACTAAGGGCCTGATGGATTGACAATGAAACAGAGCTCCTTCCCTAAAATCCAGAAACTGTTTTGGAGAGCTGGTAATGGTCTTGGACCAGGGCCTTTGCGGTGGCCTGCTTCAGATCTGACATGGAGCTATGGTTATCTGTCAGGCCCAAGACCACTGGAAGGCTCACTCAGTAATGTTCTTTGAATGCCCTGTGTTCTCTTTTGCAGTGTTGTTTGATTAGCCTCCTCCTGAGATTGTGACATTGTATGATAGTTTCTGCTGAGCTTATAGATGTTTCCATTTCATTCCATTTCTTCCTTAGAAGTAGTACACAAGATGCTATCTATTCCTCTTAAGAAGCTACATGGCATGAAATATAGCTTGGGCAAAACCTCCCTAACCCTGTTTTGATCTACTTTTCCTGTCATTGTCATCCTCTGCCAGCTTAATCTCAGGACCCTGTCACAAAAGAATGACATGCTTTTTCAGGTCACTGGTATATTTAAAAAACAATTCTGGGGTTATTTTTGCTATGTAACTAACCCATCAGCCTAAATATCTAGACCTACATGTTGTCTGTCTCTATTTAAATTGTTCAAAGTGCAACCTGGAGCACGAAGCTAAAAGACACAAGGATGACAGCACATGTTGAATGTAAAATGTGCCTAGGCTATATTCTCTTTGAGCATTTGCCGGAGATGGATGCATACCATTATTAAAAGTATTTTTCCTTATCAATATCCTAAGTGTGTGAAGTGATTTCTCCATGGGAGAAAATATTGATTCTAGGACAGCTATATTTCCATCCTGTTAGAAAACTGTTTCTGAGACAAGCTCTCTTATGCTGACTCTGGTGGCCTTGCTTCTGTTCAGTTGCTCTCTTGGCTAATGATCTCACTGTACTCTCTACTACACTTTCAAATTCTTAAATTACATGACTGTACCACCTCAGAGTTACAAAAGTTCCCATTTCAGTCATGTAGTTGACTATCCAATGCAGTCCCAGGAAAAGGTTTCGTGAATGGAGCATTGATTTTGACTTCAGACCAAATAGAAGGAATTGTGTACTCTGCAGGGGGAACACGGTAGGAAATCAGCTACTGGGGCCACTATTACGATAAAAGACCTGACTGTGATAGCAGGAGTTATTTTGTAATTTCCCAGCATGTTTTAATTCATGTCACATTAATGGTCACAGACCACATTGTGTGTGTGTGTGTAAAGTTGGGAAGATTATCTTGAGCCAATGAATATTGAATTTGCAGTTAGGCAACTGTCCTATGCATATATGTTAATTCCTGCTTGACATAATGATGTCAGTTCAGACCTTGGAGAAACAGGCCATTGACTGTAACTCTATGTGTCAAGATACAGATCTCAGCAGCCAACATATGCATAGGGACAAAATCCATCTATCGCATATTAATGACATTCCCTCTACTAGGTAAGGGCCTTTTTCAAAATCAATATAGCTAAGCTTTTTTATCTTAAAAATATGTAGATGTAACCGTCTTGTTAAATAAGAAACACAGAACCAATTGCAGAGTTAAAAACCACGAGTCAGACCAAGAGTGGAAAACCTTATCCTTCACTGCTTTTGCTGTCCTTCCTCTCTGCAAGAGACCTACTTCTGTGTGTCCTGTCTATTAATAGACTTTCTGTTCTGTTTTCTCATTGGTTGTAAACCCAGCCACATGACCTCCTCATCACTGCCTGTTTGTACAGACCTCTAGGTCTTCTATGGTTGGTATTGAGATTAAAGGCGTGTGTCTGCCATGCTGGCTGTGTCCTTGAACACACAGAGATCTACCTAGCTCTGCCTCCCAAGTGCTGGGATTAAAGGCGTGCACCACTAACACCCAGCTTCTGCTCTGGCTTGCACTGACCTCAAGACAACTTTATTAACATACAAATAAAATCACATTTCAATACAAATAAAATATCACTATATTTCCCCTTTTCTATTTTAATAAAAAGAAAAAAGGAAAAAGTTATAACTAATATAAGAAAAACTATATACAAAAGTACAATAACTATACCATATATACAAACAATAAATACCTAAACAATTTCTAGTCCATTTGCATTTGACAAATTCATAGAAAATAATTCCATTAGCTATCCTATTTTGGTAAGTCCAATATGTACCTGATTCACTTTCTATCCTAACTTATATTGCTAATGGAACTGTTTTATAAAGTCTTTCAAATTTATACACTTACAGCTCTTAGTGAGTTTTTCTGAAATCCTTAACAAAGATAATTATAACTGCAACTAACTGATCTTCAACTCCCTCAGAGATCCAAGAAGGAAATAATACTACCTAATAAAAAATAAAAACAGGAAGTGCATGCAAGCAGCTTCCAAAAAATGTGAGTTGACAGAAACAGCCAGCGGCCTGGACAGTCACCTGAGGTTTCTCCACAGTGTTGGGGCATCATCTTCAGCCTATAGGTTTAGCATAACTGACAGACTCATTTGTGAACTAGGATGTATACAAGGTCAACAGTTTGACCTCACATTTGATAAGAGCAATCCATGTACCAGAAACACCTGAATTCCATTAATGTCATATCATGATTCAGGATTTTAAATTCTGGAAATTATTGATATTTTCTCAATTCAGCTGTCCATTTTTCTTGGCTGTGTATATGTGGCTTCATCTCAGCATCCTGTTCTTCTCCACATCCCTCTATTAAATGCCAGTCTACTATTGAGAGGGGTGAGCTTAGTTATTCTTCAAGAATAATTGTTTCATCTGCTGTTCCATTGCACATCAGAAGCCATTGGCCCACTCCCTGTTCAGCTGCCTTTGAAGAAAAGGGCATGGTACCTTTTACAGATTGCAAAGGCTACTCACTTCAGGGATGGTGCCATATTGTCCTGGCTTCAGAAGATGCATTTTGTTAAAGCCACAACCACACTTGTTTTGGCAAGAATCGGTAGTCGTTTGTTTCATGTCCTGTCTGTCCTGTTTGTCAGCAGTTGATTTGAGGATACTTTGTTGTCCAGTGGCTAACTTTTGAAACAATGAAAGTTAACTCCCTATGCAGTTTCTTCAATGCCCATATTTTCTCTATAGTAGATTGGTACTGCCAGGAGCCATCATGTCTCATAGTCATAGCAAAAAAGAAAATTCCTAAGTTATTAAAACATTTTAAATGCCATATTCTGTAGATCTCTGAAGGGTTTGAAGATGACCTGTCTATGTAAAATATGTATGTCTGATCTTGAAAACACACCTAATATGACTACAAGTTCAATTGTAATGTCTAACCACTAATTTTCGTTTCTATGTATCCTAATAGTTGGTAATACTAACATTCAAGGATTAGCAAATTGCATTACACTGTTAAATGAATGGTACAAATACAATATCTCAAGCAAGATTAGAAATATGTGTATGGCATATTCTAACAATGTCAATCTCAATAATAATAATAATTTGTATACAATATAAAACAGTTCAATCCAATGTAAAGCATTTAAAACTAGTAATTGTCTTTTTCTTTTTTCTCCTTTTTTTTTTAAACAAGCACCTTAAGTCTAATCTCCTTTGCCCAGCCCTTTTCCTAACCCTAAACAACTTGTAACCAACCCACCCAGACCCAAAACCCATAAAAAGACCAAAAAACCACCCACCCCACACCACCCCTTTGGGAATGTGGGCGTAGTATTCTTAAAATTGCTTCCTGCTGGGTATGGGTGAAGTTATCTTTATTCTGAAAAGAAAAATTTTGGGTTAATTGTCAAATTCTAGGAAAAGTAACTGTATTCTTTGTTATCCATAATGCCAAAGTTCAAGGTTTATCTCAAGTCCTTATTCACGTAGTCTTTGAAAGTGGATCATCTCAGCTAGCCATCTCAGAATTGCTCTAAGCACTTTGTAGTCCAAAGCTGATCTGTAGATGATGTTTGTCAGCTTAGTGATATTATTTTCCACATGGAATTGTCATTGTGGGACCCCATCTTCTTCCTGGAGATTTCAGTTGATGTTAGGCCTGGCCGTGATTTCCTGCAGAAAACTGAAAAGAGACTCGAACACAAAGACATGTATAGGCAGCGAATCGAAGCCTTTTCGCTAGAATTAATTTGTAGTCTATATGACCATTATTATCTTAACAAAGTTTAATATATATATTAAAGATATATATATATCTTGTAAATTTTGATATAAAATTCATACTTTAAGAAAAGTCTAAAGAATCAGAATAGAATCAAAGAATTGAGATTAGTAATAGAATAGTCCCTTAATTAATTTGGTTTTTCTCCTGTCCAATGTCAGAAGATGGATCTTTCTTCTGGTATGATACAGGGAGTTTTCATTTTCCTTTTAACAACATGTTTGAGTTTAAAGGAGGAGAGAGCCATTCTCCAATTCCAAAGTCAGCTTTAAAGTTTAATTGAACTGGGACTACAAGAAGACCAATAGTATTAATTTTTTAGAGAAGAGCAGAAACAAACATTTAGTAAGATTTGTGAAATTTTGTAGATGATATACCAATAGCCATTTTACTCTTTTTCCTGGGATAGATGATTTGTCCTTTTTCTCCAGTTGTCTCATTTGTCCAGTGTTCTTCAGATTCCTTAGCCTTCATTCTCCTAAAAGACAAAAACAAAAACCCTTCCCCAAGACTAATTTTGGGGAGGTTCCCTTTTGGCAAGTTACATCTGATTAAATGAAAAGGCATGTATTAATGGTATAAGTGAGTTTAAACTGGATGGTCATGTTGTTTGATGAACTATCACCTCCTCTAATTAAGAGGTCTCTCTTGTTCAAACCAAACCTTTATCAATTTTGATGGTACCCACAGCTTATCTTCTCCTGCAGAAACAAAAGCAAAACCTCCTCCCCAATGTAACACATACCCTGGTTTTCATTCTGAGGTCAGCACATCCTTGAAGTATATAGGCTGATTTAATTCTATAGTATTTTCTATTAACCAATGTCTCTCTGCAGCTGTTGTTCCTTTCTCATTAGCATTGAGAAAATTCAAAGTTAATAGAGCATTGTGCAGTCTATTTCTGGGTTTTTTTATTACCCCTTTCTGTTTATTTATCATGTCCTTTAGAGTTCTGTTGGATATTTCTATAACTGCTTGGCCTGTAGGATTATGTGGTATACCTGTAACATGCTTTATATTATAATAAGCAAAAAACTGTTTCATTTTAATAGAGACATATGCTGGAGCATTGTCAGTTTTAATTTGTGCAGGTATACCCATGATGATCATAACTTCTAGCAAATGAGTGATTACAGAATCAGCTTTTTCAGAACTCCAAGCAGTCGCCCATTGAAATGCTGAATAAGTATCAATGGTATGGTGTACATATTTCAGTTTTCCAAATTTTGCAAATTGAAACACATCCATCTGCCAGATTTCATTTCTCTGAGTACCCTTTGGGCTACGTCCTGCTGGTAATGGCGTCTGATTGTAGAAGGAACAAGTAGGACATTTCTTTATAATTTCCTTGGCTTGTTATGCTAAAATCCTTTTTTAATCCTGTACTATTGATGTGATGTTTTTTTTAATGAAATTCTAAGGCCTCCAGCACATTTCCTATCAATAATTTATCAATCTTATCATTGCCTTGTGCTAGAGGGCCTGGCAGACCAGTATGGGATCGGATGTGAGTTATATATAAAGGATGACTCCTTTCCCTGATTGTATCTTATAATTGAATAAATAGTGAAGCTAATTCTGAAGCATCAGGGATAAATTCTGCAGTCTCAATATGTAATACCATTCTTTCAGCATACTGAGAGTCAGTAACTATGTTGAGAGGTTCCGAATAATCAATTAATACCAACAGAATAGCATACAATTCTGGTTTTTGAACTGAATTATAAGGACTTTGAACCACTTTACTTAAATTTTCTGATTTGTAACCTGCCTTGCCTTGTTTGTTGGCATCAGTACAAAATGTCCAAACTCCAGATATGGGTTTTTCATGTACAATTCGAGGCAAGATCCAATCAGTTCTCTTTATAAGATCAATTCTATTGCTTTTAGGATATTTGCTGTTAATTTCTCCCAAAAAAATTACTGAAAGCTCTTTTTCAAGGTTCACTTTCTGCCCATAATTTTTCATTGTCCTCCTTAGTTAAAGGTACAACAATTTCTGCTGGGTCTATTCCTTCTATTTGATGAAGTCTCAATTTTCCTTTCAAAATTAAGTCAGAGATTTTTTCCACTTAAGTTTTAAATTTTTTATTTGGTTTCTTTGATAAAAATATCCATTCCAATATAATATCTTCTCTCTGCATTAATATTTCTGTAGGAGAATGCCTAGAAGGTAAAATAAGCAAAATGCAATCCAGGTTTGGATCAATACCATCCACAAGTCCTTTATGTACTTTTCTTTCTACCAAGGCCAATTCTTTCTCAGCTTCAGGTGATAATTCTCTTGGACTATTTAAGTTCTTGTAACCTTCTAAGGTTTTGAACAAATTATTCAGTTCATCATTTTTTACCCCAACAATAGTTCGTAGATGAGAAATGTCCCCAAATAATCTTTGAAAGTTATTAGGAGTCTGTGGGCGATCTCTCCTAATTTGCACCTTTTGAGGTCTAATTTTTTGTAGCTCTATTTCATAACCTAAATAATTAATAGAATTTCCTCTTTGTATCTTTTCAGGAGCAATTTATAATCCCCAGCAAGGCAATATTTTCTTTACTTCTTCAAACATTCTTTCTAATATATCTGCATTTGAGTCAGCTATTAAACTATCATCCATATAATGATAAATTATAGATTTAGGAATTTTTTTATGTATCACTTCCAAGGGCTGTTGTACAAAATATTGGCACAGGTTTGGACTATTCAACATTCCCTGTGGGAGGACTCTCCATTGAAATCTTCTAACCGGTTGAGAATTATTGTAAGTAGGCACCATGAAAGCAAATATTTCTCTTGTCTTTTTCTTGTAAGGGAATTGAAAAGAAACAGTCTTTTAAATCAATAACTATGAGAGGCCATCCTTTAGGTAACAGAGTAGGCAGAGGAATTCCAGATTGTAGAGAGCCCATTGGCTGAATTACTTTGTTAATTGCTCTAAGGTCTGTTACCATTCTCCATTTACCAGATTCTTTTTAATAACAAATACAGGAGAATTCCATGGGCTAGTAGATTCTTCAATATGCTGAGCATTTAACTGTTCTTCTTTCAGCTCTTCTAAAGCCTGGAGTTTCTCTGTTGTTAAAGGCTATTGATGAACCCATACAGGCTTGTCTGTTAACCATTTTAAAAGTAGAGCTGTTGGTGTCTTTGGAAGATCATCAGTTTTTGTGCCCTGTTCTTGTATAATAAGGATGGTTGGTGACCACTCATTAGAATCATACCTTCTGATATTTCTCTCAGAAACATGTGCTAGTTTATGATTTATTTCTGAGGTTGGAGGGATGTTTATCTGAGTATTCCATTGTTGTAACAGGTCTCGACCCCACAGGTTCATAGCTATGTTTGCCACATATGGTTTTAATCTGCCTATCTTTCCTTCTGGGACTATACATTCGAGCCATCTTGCACTCTGTTTCACTTGAGATAATGTTCCAATTCCTAACAGCTGAACATTTACCTCCTGAAGAGGCCAAGATGGATGCCAAAATTCTGGTGCAATTATGGTCACATCAGCACATGTGTCTACCAGACCAGACAACAAAACACCATTTATTTTTATTGTTAATTTTGGTCTTTGTTCATTTATAGAAGTTTGCCAAAAAATTTTTCTGTATGGTTTCTCCTGAATTTTATGTTCTCTCTGTCTCAGTTGTTCCATTACTCTGAGTAGCCTGGTTTATTCCAATAGGCATTTGTTTATTTAACTGCTCTGAGTAGGGGTCTCCTCTGTGACTGCAGGAAAGGTCTGAACTGGATTCACTGTAGGGGCCTCCCTGAGGCCCCTCTGGGAGTTTCCCAAAGACTGAGGCAAAGTATTACCTTGTCTGTCCCTTGTTGATCTACATTCATTGGTCCAGTGTCTTCCCTTACCACACCTCTACATATGCCAGAAGGAAGGGGCATTCTGTTGTCATTGTTCCTTAAAGAAACATTGTTTCTAGAAGTGCTCTGTTTACAGTCTCTTTTCAAATGTCCTTGTTTTCCACATTCAAAACATCTGACATTCCTCAAACCTCTTGAAATTGCTTCTCCTACCCACATATTATCATGGTCATGAGCCTCAACATTTACTGTGTTTCTAATCCAATCTTCCAAGGGTGCAGATCTTGCCTTTAACAGCCTGATTATTCTCTTGCATGCTGCATTTGCGTTCTCAAAAGCCGAAGATTCAATTATTATCTGGCTAGCTTCTGAATTTGAGACCATTCTCTTTACTGCTGAAGTAAGTCTTTGTAAGAAATATGTGAAAGATTCTTTTGGGCCCTGTATAACCTTTGTAAATGACTCAGTTTTCTTCCCTGGTTCCTCAACTCTGTCCCATGCATTCAAGGCTGCCATTTGACATAGAATTATAGTTTGAATATCATATAAACATCGTGTTTCTACTGCAGCATATTGGCTTTCTCCAATAAGCTGATCCTGGAAGATTTGTATACCTCTATCGCTACATTGTTTTGCTATGTTTTTAGCTTCCTCTTTGAACCACATTTGCCACTGGAGCTGCTGTCCGGGTTCCAGAACTGCCTGTGCCAGGTCCCACCAGTCCTATGGTATAATCCTATTATAAGTTGACCAGGAGTTTAACATTTGCTTTACATATGGAGAATGCATGCCATAAGATACTATTGTTTCCATAAACCTTTGTAAGTCTAACATTTCAACTGGATTCCAAATATTTTGTGTATTCACTTGACCAGATTGCTGTTGTATGGTTACCAGATAAATTAAGGGTGATTGTGTGAAAACAGGCTTTCTTTTTGTAACCTTATAATCCAATCCTGAAACAACTTCACTATTAATTTCTTCTGTCTGAATCTGAATTTCTCTATAATTCATTTTAACAGGTTTTTCTGAAATTTTTATCCTGGCACTTAAATTGACTATCTTTTTAAATAGTAAAATAAGGATAAGAAGATTAATAATGTACATAATTTGATCAACATTAATCTTCTCATATAGTTGTTCCATTATCAGACTGCCTAAAATTTCAAACAAAGCCCATTTTCTTCCAATGTACACATAAAACCCATTTTTTTTAAATGTGGGAAAAAAACTCTTTTAAATAGTTTCCTTTAAAATATCTGATATAAATGACTTACCAATTCTGCATAGAACAGTAGAAATCCAAGGGAATTTCAAAACAGCTACCTAGCATCTGAGGTGGGAATCCAGACAGAGAGAGAGAGAGGGAGAGAGAGAGAGAGAGAGAGAGAGAGAGAGAGAGAGAGAGAGAGCAAGAAAGCAAGAAAGCGTAGCCATGTTCTGGCTAAAAGCTTGAATCCAACCACTTCAATGTTCCTGTTTGAGCCGAGGAGAGCCTGCGCTCTGGCTTCCTTAAGCTCTGACTGACCACATGCACTGGCGTTTCAGCCAAAAGCAGCCTATCTGCAGTTGCGTGTATGTGTTGCAATTCGCGGTAGCTCCCGCAGGCCTGAGATGTTTGTAGCACGGCTTTTTTAGCAAGTAACTCCAGCTGTGGCGGTAACTGTTTGTAGCTAAGGGAGGTTGGGCCTGAGTCCTAAGCTGAGCTAGGCCGGGGTTAGGCCTGAGCTATGGAGCTGGGCCGCCCAGGTGGGAAGCTGGACCCACTGCCAAGGCAAGCAGGTTTTTAGTGAATACTTGCCACATTGGGTGCCAAATGTAGATGTAAACGTCTTGTTAAATAAGAAACACAGTACCAATTGCAGCGTTAAAAACCACAAGGTCAGAGCGAGAGCGGAAAACTTTACCCTTCACTGCTTCTGCTGTTCTTCCTCTCCGTAAGAGATCTACCTCTCTGTGTTCTACCTTTTTTATAGATTTTCTGTTCTGTTTACTCATTGGTTGTAAACCCAGCCACATGACCTCCTCATCACTGCCTGTTTGTACAGACCTCCAGGTCTTCTATGGTTGGTATTGAGATTAAAAGCGTGTGTCTGCCATGCTGGCTGTGTCCTTGAACACACAGAGATCTACCTAGCTCTGCCTCCCAAGTGCTGGGATTAAAGGCGTGCACCACTAACACCCAGTTTCTGCTCTGGCTTGCTCTGACCTCAAGGCAACTTTATTAACATATAAATAAAATCACATTTCAATACAAATAAAATATCACTATATTCCTCCTTCAACATATTTTATATATGTGTAGGTTGTCTTCTGAGGTACAATCCAAATAACAGGGGAATCTTAAAGTTTGTTTCATTTTTTTTTTTTTTGGTGTTATCAAGAAAGAGTATGTTCATGTAGTAAGGGAATTCATATTATGGCCCAGACTATTTCCAAACACAGAAAATTCCAACTTTTCTGCCTTCTGAGTGCTTTGGTTAAAAGTCTACCAATCCATCAAGTTGCTGAAGGTGGATTTCACCTCCAATGATCAAGATTGAAGACTGGTGTTGAATTTTAAAACATTAAAAAAATTTTCACCAGAATCCCCATCTCTGGGTTTTAGATAATTCCAGAAGTAGTCAGTTTGACTATCAAGAATAGCCAGCACAATGACAAAGAAACTAGAAATGAGAAAAAATTCTTACTTGCAGGAGGCAGGGAAAACATGCTTTTCCTAACCACAGGAAGTATGTGGATTTTACTTTGGAAGTATGGACAGCTTCATGTAGAATTCTCTCTATTCCTAGGCAGATGAATAACCAAATCCACTTTTGAACATGGTCACAATGTAAAAGCAGAGACATTTAGTGGTATTCTTACAGCAATGTCAGGCAGAATCATATATAACTTATAAAAATGATGGAAAGAAATGCCTCTGGCTGGTGCATCTTGTACCTCAAGTTCTTAATTGAAAACTAATAAATGACACACTGAAATATATATTGATTAGAAGTGTATGCATCCTGTAATCTTGATGTTCATTCTAAGAGATAACTGTACCAATGCCATTCTCACAATTGGAAAAAAATAGAGAACAAAAAAACAGGAAAAATAAAAAAAGTCAATGAACAACACTGTATGCTCAGTTCTTAGATGAATGGTTACAATCAACTATATTAACCTCAGAATGAAGTAGATTTTGCCACTAAGTGGTCTGCCTTGGTGGAAGGCCACAGCTCCTTCCACGGAAGACCATAGGGGCATCATTTTATCTAGCCCTGAATGCTGAATACCTTAGGGCTCTGACATCACTGTAGAAAATCCAATTCTTCTCTTTTTCTAGCTTAAAAAAACTTAAATTATATGGATGTTTTCCATGCATGTGTCAGTGCACAGTACTTACAGAGGCCAGAAGACAGCAGGAGATTTCAGGAACTGTAGTTATAGTAAATGGGTAGCTGTCATGTGGGTTCACTGTCACAAGACAGTGTTCTTAATTGCTAAACCAGCTCTCTAGCCCCCTTTTACTTAAGCTTTATTTCCATCAATTATTAGCTAAAGCATACTATATCACTTCCTCCTTTATTTCTTCATTTATTCCCTTAACAATTCCCTTCTAAATTTTTCCTTGTTTAGTGGGGGTGAATAAATATTTTTAAATACATGAAAATAACCTACTGCATTCATTGTTGTTGGTTATACATATATGGATGATTGGCTGACATTGTTGTATTGAACAGATAATTAGAGAACTCATCCCTGCCTTATCCTCTCAAATGAAGGAGAATTCTACTTTACAATCAGTATCATCTGTCTGACCTTGACTAGGCTGCCTTGGACAGGAAACATAATCAAGAATAGAAAACTAAGGGAAGAAAATACCTCAACAATAAGAGCACTACAGAAGATTCTTTCAGAGCTTTCATTTTCCGTTCCTAGTACATATAGAAGCTCACAACTATCAATAACTTTAAGACTTAGACCATAAAAACTATTTTCCAAGCTGTGTGTGGTAGTGTACTCTTTTAGTAATACCAATCAGAGAAGGAAGATTGCTGTGAGATTCACAGCCTGTGATACATATTCTAAACACACACACACACACACACACACACACACACACACACACTAACACACACACACACACAGTAAAAGAACAAAACTTAATAAAATAGTATAGGAACATCAAAAATTGTAACAATTCAATATCTATGAAAGTCATTTCAAGTGTCTGCCACTGGTACCCATAGAACCATTTTCAAAAATATGTGTGGCCAAGCATGCAAGCATATGCCATCAATCTCAGCCACTGAGGGAAACTGAACCTTGTGACCTGAACTGCCCATCATGAGTGGGGTGTTATAAAATCCACCAAGTCATAAAGTACAAAGTGTACAACTCCATTTCGTTTTCAAATGGAAGTACTATACAAGTGCTTGGGCCCAATCAGGTCTTGAAGAAACAAGAAAGCTATATGAAAAAGTTTCCCAAATGCCTATGATTTCTACTCCTGTTACAAGGCCTTCTGCTGTCAAGCATGCACCTCTAGGCTCATGGGTTATTTTGTGTGTTTGGTTGAATAAGTTAGAGAATACTAGAGTCAGTTGATGGTCCTGTACCTTATGCAGGTACCACCCAGAAGTAGACAGTAGCAGCATTTCAACACCATTTTTGGATAAGCCTGAAAGATATTGATGAATGTTGTAGGGGGCCCAAAAGAGCTTGAGTGCACAGCTGCCATGAAATATTTAGAGAACCAGGTACTATTGCCATGACAGGCATACTGGTAGACAACAATTGGATCCATAAAATGATACCACCCAGGGATCCACCCAAGGATTGGCCAGCAGGGGAGGGAAAGTAACTGACATTCCATACATTCCAAACATTCCACAAGAATAGATCAAGATTGCCAGATGTTTGTGTGAGGGTGTCTGGCCCCCTAGACCTGGAGCTACTGACAGTTGGGGTCTGCCATGGGAGCGCTAAGAATTAAACCCAGATCTTCTAGAGAGCAGTCAGTGTTCTTTAACTACTGAGCCAATTTCCCAGCACCATCACTCAGTCAGTTAACTACAGTTCTAAATGGTGGCTTTAGAACTGGAGACAGAGTTTACTTTCTCCTTCCTTGGTGATTGGAGCATTGAAGTTTGTGTTTCCCTTTTAAGTATCAATTTATTTAATATTTGAATTTGAATAGGTTAAAGAATGAATGTCTACTAGATTGAACAAATAAGTAGCATTCCACTAACTTATGGGAATCTATCAACTTGATCCAAACAAATAACCTCGTCTTGCCATGTATCTAAGAGGTCATACTATTTCATAAATTTTTAAACTGAAATAACAGCCAACTCTATGTTTCACTGTTCCCATGTTCTTTAGCTTTACTCAATATAAAGGTATTTTCTGCAAATGTTTATGACCCAGTACTGAAGTATTTGCTAAGAGTATTTCAGATGTGTAGAGTATAAATTGAAAATTAGAATTTAAACGCATATAAATTTAATTGACTGGGAACTCCAGAGTATAAGTCAGGGTTCTCCAGAGTCACGTAACTTATGGAATGAATCTCTCTCTCTCTCTCTCTCTCTCTCTCTCTCTCTCTCTCTCTCCCCCCCACTGCTTATCTATCCATGTATGTGTCATTCTATCGATATATCAATGTGCTTATATATGTATACATATATATGTACATGCCAACACACACATACATGTTCATATATGAATTAATTGGAATGCCTTACAAGCTGCAGCTCAAAAAATTAGAAGGTATAAATTGGAGGTTCATAAATGTAGTAGCTGCTCAAATCCACAAGACTAGGTGACTTAGTTTTTTTTATTATTATTATTTTTTATATGTGTTGTATTCCTAAGGAAGTAGGCTTCAATGCCAATTTAAGAATGGATGTGCTCTCAAGGTGAAGTAAAACAGACAAAGAATTAATACTTATCTATCCTTTTTTTCTTCTCATTCCAGCAGATGGTGTGAACCAGATTAAAGGTGTGTCTTCCAGCCTCAAATTCTGGACTAAAGGTGTATGTTTTCTAGCCTCTAGATCTGGATCATAGGCACTGTTGTCTTCTTGCCTCAAGTTCCAGATCAGAATTGTGCCCCGCATTTCTGGATTATAGTTCATTACAGATATAGTCAATTGAGTTGACAACCAAGAATATTTATCATATTCCACAGCTTGTCAACTTGACACAATCATATCTCATGTCATGATTAATTTCCAAGTGAAAAACAATAACCAGGTCATAATTATGCCTAAACATAACATAATTATCCCATATAAATTTGGAAATGCATTATATATTTAGAACACAGCAATGACTCTTGTGGACAACTGTAGTATCTCAAACTTACATCTGATAACTGTGAAGGCAATACGGACTCCATCTTAGGGAAGGGCCACCACCTTAGACCACCTGCTGTACTCAGTTCCAGGAAGAACCTCAGGAATGTGCCATGACAATTTGAACAGATACAGGGCAGTTTTCTTCTGTAGACATTCTGTCTGTGATTTAGGGCCCTTGAAGATATCTAGATAATCCTACTGAGTAGCCCAGATAATCCTGATCAGCAAGTGGTGGTTCCCCACCAAAAAGTCCAACCCAATGGTTTCATGCTCAAAGTCTAGATCAATAGTTTCAAAGACTTACCTTACCCCATATCCCTTCTACCCAATCCCAAGTTGCCAAAGCATGTAATTCTGTAATTTTGTTTTTTTTCCCTAGAAAAATCTCTCTAGTCTGGGGCTCACTGCTGCTGCCACATTTCCCTTTATCAGAAGTGTTGTTGGCCAGGTTCAAGCCTGATAATTCAAGGACACTTATGTGCTTGCATCAGAAACTGACTCCTTGGTGGTGTCTTGGTTGGTTTTTGTTTGTTTGTTTGTTTTTATTTTTGTTTGTTTGTTTGTTTTGGTTTTCCTTTTGTGGTTTTGTTGAGACAGGGTTTCTCTATATAGTTGTGGTGCCTGGCCTGATTCTCACTCTGTAGAACAGGCTGGCCTCAAACTCACTGGGATTCACCTGGCTCTGCCTCCCTAGTGCTGGAATCAAAGGCATATACCACCACCACCTGGTCATGATATTCTCTTAATTGAAGTTTTAATGTATTATAGGTATCCTAAAAGCACATATAATTATCTGTACAAAGGCATTATTATCAAAATACAATACAAGCTTTCATTTCAGTTATAATCCTTTTTTCTACAACAAGGCACATTGCCTTAGATGGTATTTAGAACTATAGAAGATCATGACTAGCCAGAGAAATCTTGAGCAGAAAGAGCAAGGCTGGAGGTATTCCAATCCATGCCTGCAGGGTACCGCAGAACCAGAATAACTCAGCCAGTGTGGAACAGGGATAACAATATATAGAGGACCCTTGAGACAGTTGAGCAGACAATGTATTTGCTGCCACACCTGACAACCTGAATCTGATTCAGACTCACACAAAATAATCAAGCATAGGAAACAAATTGATGTATCCTAGCAAATATGTGATTAAAGTCATTTGCTAACTTTGCCAAGAGTGTGATGGCTGTAGCAGAAATCCCTACCTCTCACCCTGTACAAAAGTCCACTTCAAATGGATCAAAGACCTTAACATAAGACCTGAAGCTCAGCCAGGCCTTCAGTCCCAGCACATGGGAGGCAAAGGTGGGCAGATCTCTGACTTCCAGACCAGCCTAGTCTACAGAGCAAGTTCCAAGACAGCCAGAGATACCCAGTGAAACCCTGTCTCAAGAAACAAAAGAAACAAACAGAAAGACTTGAAGCTCTTGGCTGCAAGAAGGAAGCGGAGAGAAGACCACTGAAGATACCAATATGAGAGAAGCAAGAACTTTCCAGAAGCACAGGACACAATAGCAAAAGTTAACAAACAGGAATCCAACCCCCAAAGACACAGAGATCAGTCAGAGGTGATCATTAAGAAAAGAGGCGCAAAGGACTTGAGTCAACTCCAGCTCAACAGTTAGGAGCACTTGCCGCTCTTGCAGAGAACCACAGTTTGGTTCCCAGAACCCACAGCAGGCAGCATACAACCAACTGTAACCCCAGCCCCAGGGGACCCAGGGCCTTTTTCCACCCTCTCCAGGTACCTGCACATATGTGACATATACACACACAGACACAAACACATTAATAAAAGTAAAATTAAATCTATTAAAAAATAAAAACAAAAACAAAGCCATTAAATACTGGCAAGGATCTGGAAGGGAAAAGGAAAACTTGGTCTCACCATTATGGATACCAACATGGTGATTACCCCAAAGGCTAGATCTAGAATTGCACTCTTCATATAAAAAATCAAGGTCAGCATATAGAAAGATGACTCATATGGTAAAAACAATGGCCATGTAAGTAAGATAACCTCAGTTCAATTCCCATGACCCAGACCGGAAAGTGAAAACCAACTCCCAACCTACACACACACACACACACACACACACACACACACACACACACACACACTCGCATTTTTTAAATCATCATGTAATAGAAACACACTCAAACTCATATTTGTTGTGTTACTATTGTTTTGTGTATGTGTGTCACTCTTATATATGTGTATATTTGTTAACAAGCCATATGTTAAAAAGGACAAAGAGCTCAAATCAACCATTTAATTTGCAATTGAAAGCCCCAGCAAAAGAAGCTTCACAGTTTGGGCCATGATTTCTTGGATTACTACTTGAAGTGTAGACAACAGAAAAAACATACAAGTGGGATTGTTAGGGTCGGCGTCCAAAACAGAGAGCTTCACTCCAATATTGGGTCACAAAAGAAGCTTTATTAGCACAAGCTCATGGGCCACCAGTGTGGGAAATAACTGGTGACCCTGAGTCTAAGGCTCGCAGGCCTTTTATGAGGCGGTTCTATCAGGGCAGGGGAGCAGGGTCATCCAGAGTGCAGACATCTGGGGGCCAGATGTCTTTGCGGTCTTTCTCAGAATCTGGGTGGGTAAACGAATTCCAAGCTTATCTAGCAAGGGGTGATTTGGCAAGCATTCTTCTCAAGCAATTTATCTTGCAAGCACAACTGCAGGTGGTTATCCTGCAAGCATCCTGTTAGCACAGCATGATGGGCTAACTTCCTGGTATGGGGCGTGGGGAAAGAGTGCAGTATTTTCCACTGAATCTACAATGAGCAGAGCTACTGGGGGGGTCTTGTTTGCCTTACAATGGTCTTTCATCCCCCCCTTTTTTTTGCTGACCTTTAATCCTAAAGGTCATTACCTGGTATAGGCTGATATCTTTGTCTTAGGACCATCATTTATTTTTTCTTTTTACTTGTTATGGGGAGTTCGCTACCGGGTTCCTTCCCCTGCAAGTCCCAGGTGTCTAGTCCAGCTGCTAACTGACAGATATCTGGCTGGAGTGTAGGCCACCAGGTTCCCAGCGGGTCGTCCGTGCTAGACACTGTCCACACCATATCTCCCGTCCCAGATATCACTTGCCAAATTTGTGGTTGTGGCCGGTGGGGGTTTGTCTGGCCGGCTTCTGCGCCTAATGCAGAGCTTGAGGGGATGCTCAGTCTGCTCCATAGTCCAGTCCAAATCAGCATCCAGGTCAGGGGAAGGGGCAGGTTTGAGATGGGAGCCATGAATCCAGGCAGCAATCCCGTCCACCTTGACTGCCATCAGGGTGGTCAGCAGGACTTGGTATGGTCCCTTCCACCAGGGTTCCAAAGTCTGATGCTGGTGTCTGCGGACGTATACGAAGTCCCCCACATGGAACTGATGGGCAGCGCTGTCCCCGCCGGGTTGGTATGCCGCACATAGCTGCTTCCACAGTGTATGCTGGACAGATGCTAAAGCTTACAGCCTGTCAGACAGGGGAAGGCATGATTTCTCCTTGCTGGATGGTTAGGTTCTTAACTGGGGGTGCACACCCAAAGAGCAGTTCAAAGGGGGTAAGACCCATGAAGGAAGGGGTATTTCTAGCTCTAAAGAGGGCATACGGTAGGAGCATCGTCCAATCTCTAGAGCCAGTCTCCATGGTCAATTTGGTTAAGGTCTCCTTAATGGTCCTGTTGGTTCTTTCTGCCTGTCCAGAGCTCTGGGGTCTGTATGCACAATGCAGCTTCCAATCAATCCCCAGTACCTTTGTCAGTCCCTGACTTACCTGGGCCACGAAGGCTGGGCCATTATCGGACCCAATTACCTGAGGCAGTCCAAATCTTGGGAAGATTTCTTCCAGGATTTTCTTAGCGACTATTGCTGCAGTCTCCTTTTTGGTGGGGTAGGCTTCTACCCATCCTGTAAAGGTGTCTACAAACACTAGTAAATACCTTGGGCCATATTTAGCTGGCTTTACCTCAGTGAAGTCTACTTCCCAACGCTGGCCAGGGCGGGTTCCTCGTAGCCTTTTTCCAGGGGCCAGTCTCCCAGGATATGCATTTACCTGCTGGCAGGCCCAGCAAGCAGCTACTACTTCCTCGGCCATTTGTTTTCTCTCAGATGGGGAGAGGGTCTTATCTTCTGTATTCAGCTGGATCAGTTTTCTGCTGCCCAAATGGGTTAATTTGTGGATCCTTTCCAGAGTGTCTTTCAGAAGCCCTGGGGGTGGAGCCTCTTCAGGAGCTGAATCCTCCAGAGTCAAGGTGTGAATGGCCAGGCTCCTTGGATCCTGGAGGGCAGCCTCCTTTGCCTCTTGATCAGCCTTCCTTTTTCCCGCTGCAACTGGGGAGTCCCCTTTTTGGTGCCCAGGGCAATGTACAATGGCCAGCTCTCGGGGTAACATTACAGCCTCTAATAGGGCCTCAATCTTTTTTTTTATTTTTTATTTTTAGTTTTTAGCCGATGTTAGTAGCCCTCTCTCTCGATATATTGCCCCATGCACATGCGCTGTTTCGAACGCATACCGGCTGTCAGTATAGATTGTGGCCCATTTTCCTGCAGCCATGGTGAGAGCTTGCATGGGTGCGATCAGTTCTGCTTTTTGGGCTGAAGTTCCTTTTGGGAGGCTACTAGACAAAATTACCTGATTTTTGTCCACTATGGCTGCTCCCGCTTTCCTCTGCCCCCCACTCAGGAAGCTGCTGCCATCCATATACCATATCAGATCAGAGTGGGCTATAGGCTGGTCTGTTAGGTCCTTTCGGACCCTGGTCTCTTCAGCTAGGAAGGCCTCGCAGTTATGGACTAGTTCACTCTCACCCTCCTCCAGGGAGATTGGGAGGAGAGTGGCCGGATTCAAAAGGGACGGGGGCCCAAATGTGATGCGGTCTTGGTCTAGTGGCATTGTCTGGTAACAGGTGGCCCGGGCATTGCTCAGCCATCGTTTGGGCGGCTGGCGAACAATGCTCTCTAGCGCATGGGGAGCAATGATGGTCAAGTGCTGCCCCAGAGTCAATTTGTCCGCATCTCTCACCAGAGTAGCCGCTGCTGCCACTGCCCGAAGGCAAGTGGGCCACCCTCTAGCCACTGGGTCGAGTTGTTTGGATAAGTAGGCGATGAGCCTTTTCCAGGGTCCGAGAGCTTACGCTAGTACACCAACCGCCACCCCCTTTTTCTCGGGGAGGTACAGGGTGAAGGGCTTACTCACATGAGGAAGGGTGAGGGCAGGTGCCGACAGGAGTGCCTTCTTCAGTGTCTCGAATGCTGTCTGGTGTTCCTCTTGCCAGACAAAGGGGTTCTTTTTCTAGGAACTCCCACAGTTGACAGCGATCCGATGGGGCCAGGATGTTGGCCACCATTTTCTTTCGGGCGTCCGTCAGCCATCTTTTTCCTCCCGAGCCGGAACTGCTGTGGGTTTTAAGGTGACCACAATGGGTGGCTGTTCTACTGCCAGTCCAGGTACCCCATCTCTGCCCAAGCCTCCAGGAACCTGCGGGTCCATTCTTCATTTCCCAGTCCTGTGGGGACCATGGTCAGCTGGGCCGCGGGGATGGTGGTCCCATACAGTCGATATTCCTCTGCTGCTGGGAGTTCTTTCCCCAAGTTGACTGTTCTCTGAGTGGTCCAGGGTCTCTCTCTACTACCGTTGGCCCCTTGGACCAGAGACTTGCTGGAAGATAGTGGCCCGAGTGGTTGTTGTATTGCTGAAAAGACTGCTCCCATATCTACTTCAAAGTCGACTGGGGTCCCCTCCATTTCAAAGGTTACCCGGAGCTCAGGGAGGGGTTCTAAACCCTGACTTCCTCAGTCCTCAAAGGTCAAGACTGACTGGCCTCGTCCTCTTTGTTTTTTTTTTTTTGTGTGTGTGTGTGGGGGGGGTACTCTTGGGCCCAATGACCCTCTTCCTTGCAGTATGCACATTGGTTAGGCTTTAAAGGCGGGCGACCTCCTCTGCCTCGGGGCCCTGAGTTGTCCTTTACTGCCACTGCCAGGATCCGTGATAAATTTCAATTTTGCCGCTTCTCTTTTTGTCTTTTTTTTTAACCTAGTTTTTTTTTTCTGCAGTTTCTCTTTTATAATAAACTTTTTCTGCTTCCTTGACTAAATCTCTCAAACTCAGTCCCTGCAAACCATCTAATCTCTGTAACTTGCGTCTTATGTCTGCAGCTGACTGTCCTATAAAGGCCATCACTACCGCCCCCCTCTGTTCTTCAGACTGTGGATCAAAAGGCGTATACCTCCTGTATGCTTCCTTGAGCCTTTCAAGGAAGGCAGAGGGGGTTTCGTCAGGCCTGTGGAGAACCTCACCTACCTTAGCCAAATTAGTGGGCCTTCTGGCCGCCACACGGAGACCCGCCATTAGAGTCTGGAGATAGAGAGACAGATGCTCCCTACCTTCTGGGGTATTTGGGTCCCAGGTTGGTCGTCTTAATGGGAAGCGCTCATCAATCAGGGTGGGGAGTTGAGTTGGTCGCCCATCTGGCCTGGGGACTAGTTTCCTGGCTTCCAGGAGAATGCGCTCTCGCTGTTCTGTAGTGAAGAGGATCCCCAGGAGCTGCTGGTAAGCGTTCCAAGTAGGTTGGTGGGAATACATGATGGAATCTAAGAGACCTGTTAATCTGGAGGGGTCCTCAGAAAATGGAGGGTTATTATTTTTTCCAGTTATACAAGTCAGAGGAGGAAAAGGGCCAGTATTGGAGAGTGGGCATGTCACCCCCGGCCCCATCATTGACCATTCACCCAATGGGGGAAACTTTTTCATATAGCTTTCTTGTTTCTTCAAGACCTGATTGGGCCTAGGCAAAAGGGAATCAGACGGGGCCCCTGCCCCAGGGTCCCCACACTCCAGAGCATCCTCCAGAGCTGCAGCCTGTGGGTTCAGGACACGTCTGTCCCCCACCGTCCAAGGGCCTCACAGGCCGCTTGAACAGCTGCTTCCTGGCCGACTCACCACCATCCTTACCAATCTCGGTGGGACCTCCAAATGTTAGGGTCAGCATCCAAAACAGAGAGCTTCACTCCAATATTGGGTCACAAAAGAAGCTTTATTAGCACGAGCTCGTGGGCCACCAGTGTGGGAAATAATTGGTGACCCCGAGTCTAAGGCTCGTAGGCCTTTTATGAGGTGGTTCTATCAGGGCAGGGGAGCAGGGTCATCCAGAGTGCAGACATCTGGGGGCCAGATGTCTTTGCGGTCTTTCTCAGAATCTGGGTGGGTAAACGAATTCCAAGCTTATCTGGGTGGGTAAACGAATTCCAAGCTTATCTAGCAAGGGGTTATTTGGCAAGCATTCTTCTCAAGCAATTTATCTTGCAAGCACAATTGCAGGCAGTTATCCTGCAAGCATCCTGTTAGCACAGCATGATGGGCTAACTTTCTGGTATGGGGCGTGGGAACAGAGTGCAGTATTTTCCACTGAATCTACAATTAGCAGAGCTAGTCGGGGGGGGGGGTCTTGTTTCCCTTACAATGGCCTTTCATTAGTAGTTGTTCAGGCTAGATATCTCAGTTGTGTGCAGTATACAACAAAATACCATGGAAGTAGGCTTTAATTCTGGTACAGGAAGGAACTTCTGTTGTACCCATTTTGTGAAACCTCCAGAGACCACCAGGTTCCTATGCAAACACATAAGGATCCTTTTACTAAGTTTTAACCTGGGACACTGTATGGCAGACAAAAGGAAATATGGTGGCAGCTAAAAACCCAGGTGTAGAGAGTTTTTATAGGAAGAAACACAAGCCAGGAATTGGCAACTTGGCATTGGGTGGCAGGGAAATGGGGCACAATGATATTTTAAATGTTGTTATAGGCTTTGGGTGCAAAACCACATTTGAAACAATTGGGATTAGTCTTTTGGCAGGGAACCACAACTCACTGATCAGGATTATCTGGACTGCTAAATAGGATTATCTCCATATCTTCAAGGGCCATAAACCACAGACAGGATGTCTGCAAGAGGAGACTGCTCTTTATCCACTTGTGTTGTCATGGCACATTCCTGAAGTACTTCCTGGAACTGAGTACTGCAGGTGGAGTGAGATGGTGGCCTTTTCCCTGGGATGGACCCTGTAAAGTCAAGTCTAGGCCTTCCACTTGTAGTCAGTGCTAAGGGAAGCAGACCAACGAAGAGCTTCCTCCTTCAACATATTTTATATATGCAGGCTGTCTTCTGAGGTACAATCCAAATTACAGGGGAATCTTAAAGTTTGTTTCATTTTTTTTTTTTTGGTGTTTTCAAGAAAGAGTATGTTCAAGTAGAAAGGGAATTCATATTATGGCCCAGACTATTTCCAAACACAGGAAATTCCAACTTTTCTGCCTTCTGAGTGCTTTGGTTAAAAGTCTACAAATCCATCAAGTTGCTGAAGGTGGATTTCACCTCCAATGATCAAGATTGAAGACTAGTCTTGAATTTTAAAACATTAAAAAAAATTTCACCAGAATCCCCATCTCTGGGTTTTAGATAATTCCAGAAGTAGTCAGTTTGACTATCAAGAATAGCCAGCACAATGACAAAGAAACTAGAAATGAGAAAAAATTCTTACCTGCAGGAGGCAGGGAAAACATGCTTTTCCTAACCACAGGAAGTATGTGGATTTTACTTTGGAAGTATGGACAGCTTCATGTAGAATTCTCTCTATTCCTAGGCAGATGAATAACCAAATCCACTTTTGAACATGGTCACAATGTAAAAGCACAGACATTTGGGGATATTCTTACTGCAATGTCAGGCAGAATCATATATAACTTATAAAAATGATGGAAAGAAATGCCTCTGGGTGGTTCATCTTGTACCTCAAGTTCTTAGCTGAAAACTAATAAATGGCACAATGAAATACATATTTGATAGAGATTACATGTCCACACAGTTGGGCTTGCCCAGTGGACCGCCTAACTATTTCCGGTTCAGAATAGCCATCTGTGGGTCAGACATCTCACGGGTCCGGGACTCTGTGGCCTTACGTGGTTGCCTAAAGCGTACACGCAGCCATATAATCTACAAGCATGCGTGGAGTACCCACAGGAGTCCCTGTACGTGGCCCAAGCTTTAGAAAGCCAGTGCCATCTTGCATGAGCCCCCTTATCTCCTCACCCATGTGTGTTTCACACAGGCCTGTCACCTCTATCCTCTTTAATAAAACTCTTCCGTGGTCTTGTCCTGTTTGGGACGTGTTCCTAGCGTCGCTTAAGTACTAACAATATTGATTAGAAGCATATGCATCCTGTCAATCTTGATGTTCATTCTAAGAGATAACTGTACCAATGCCATTCTCACAAATGAAAAAAAATAGAGAACAAAAATACAGGAAAAATCAAGAAAAGTCAATGAACAACACTGTATGCTCAGTTCTTAGATGAATGGTAACAATCAGCTATATTAACCTCAGAATGAAGTAGCTTTTGCCTCTAAGTAGTCTGCCTCAGTGGAAGGCCACAGCTCCTTCCACGGAAGACCATAGGGGCATCATTTTAACTAGCCCTGAATGCTGACAATCTTAGGGCTCTGACATCACTGTAGAAAATCCCATTCTTCTCTTTTTCTAGATTAAAAAACTTAAATTATATGGATGTTTTCCATGCATGTGTCAGTGCACAGTACTTACAGAGGCCAGAAGACAGCAGGAGATTTCAGGAACTGTAGTTATAGTAAATGGATAGCTATCATGTGGGTACTAGAAAGAAAACCTGAGTTCACTGTCACAAGACAGTGTTCTTAATTGCTAAACCAGCTCTCTACCCCTTTTTACTTAAGCTTTATTTCCATCAATTATTAACTAAAGCATACTATATCACTTCCTCCTTTATTTCTTCATTTATTCCCTTCACAAATCACTTCTAAATTTTTCCTTGTTTAGTGGGGGTGAATAAATATGTTTAAATATATGAAAAAAACCTACTGCATTCATTGTTGTTGGTTATACATACATGGATATAAGGCTGACCTTGTTGTATTGAACAGATAATTAGAGAACTCATCCCTGCCTTATCCTCTCAAATGAAGGAGAATTCTACTTTATAATCAGTATCATCTGTCTGACCCTGACTACGCTGCCTTGGACAGGAAACATGATCAAGAATAGAAAACTAAGGGAAGAAAATACCTCAACAATAAGAGCACTACAGAAGATTCTTTCAGAGCTTTCATTTTCCGTTCCTAGTACATATAGAAGCTCACAACTATCAATAACTTTAAGACTTAGACCATAAAAACTATTTTCCAAGCTGTGTGTGGTAGTGTACTCTTTTAGTAATACCAATCAGAGAAGGAAGATTGCTATGAGATTCACAGCCTGTGATACATATTCTACACACACACACACACACACACACACACACACACACACACACACACACACTAACACACACACACACACAGTAAAAGAACAAAACTTAATAAAATAGAAGTATAGGAACATCAAAAATTGTAACAATTCAATATCTATGAAAGTCATTTCAAGTGTCTGCCACTGGTACCCATAGAACCATTTTCAAAAATATGTGTGGCCAAGCATGCAAGCATATGCCATCAATCGCAGCCACTGAGGGAAACTGAATACTTGTTGATGGGCCTCCACCATACCATGTGACCTGAACTACCCATCATGAGTGGGGTGTTATAAAATCCACCAAGTCATAAAGTACAAAGTGTACAACTCCATTTCGTTATCAAATGGAAGTACTATACAAGTGCGTTGGCCCAATCAGGTCTTCAAGAAACAAGAAAGCTATATGAAAAAGTTTCCCAAATGCCTATGATTTCTACTCCTGTTACAAGGCCCTCTGCTGTCAAGCATGCACCTCTAGGCTCATGGGTTATTTTGTGTGTTTGGTTGAATAAGATAGAGAATACTAGAGTCAGTTGATGGACCTGTACGTTATGCCGGTACCACCCAGAAGTGGACAGTAGCAGCATTTCAACACGATTTTTGGATAAGCCTGAAAGATATTGATGAATGTTGTAGGGGGCCCAAAAGAGCTTGAGTATACAGCTGCCATGAAATGTTTAGAGAACCAGGTACTGCTGCCATGACAGGCTTACTGGTAGACAACAATTGGATCCATAAACTGATACCACCCAGGGATCCACTCAAGACTGGGCCAGCAGCTGAGGGAAAGTACTTGACATTGCATACATTCCAAACATTCCACAAGAATAGATCAAGATTGCCAGATGTCTGTGTGAGGGTGTCTGGCCCCCTAGACCTGGAGCTACTGACAGTTGTGATCTGCCATGGGAGTGCTAAGAATTAAATCCAGATCTTCTAGAGAATAGTCAGTGTTCTTTAACTACTGAGCCATCTTCCCAGCACCATCATTCAGTCAGTTAACTATAGTTCTAAATAGTGGCTTTAGAACTGGAGACAGAGTTTACTTTCTCCTTCCTTGGTGATTGGAGCATTGAAGTTTGTGTTTCCCTTTTAAGTATCAATTTAATTAGTATTTGAATTTGAATAGATTAAAGAATGAATGCCTACAAGATTTAACAAATAAGTAGCATTCCACTAACTTACAGGAATCTATCAACTTAACCCAAACAAATAACCTAATCTTGCCACGTATCTAAGAAGTCATACTATTTCATAAATTTTTAAACTGAAATAACAGCCAACTCTATGTTTCACTATTCCCATGTTCTTTAGCTTTACTACATATAAAGCTATTTTCTGCAAATGTTTATGACCTGGTACTGAAGTATTTCCTAAGAGTATTTCCAATGTGTAGAGTATAAATTGAAAATTAGAATTTAAAAGTATATAAATTTAATTGACTGGGAACTCCAGAGTATAAGTCAGGGTTCTTCAGAGTCACAGAACTTATGGAATGAATCTCTCCCTCTCTCTCTCTCTCTCTCTCTCTCTCTGTCTCTACTGCCTATCTATCCATGTTTCATTCTATCAATATATCAGTGTATATACATATATATGTACATGCCAACACACACATACATGTTCATATATGAATTAACTGGAATGCCTTACTAGCAGCAGCTCAAAAATTAGAAGGTATAAATGGTAGGTTCATAAATGTAGTAGCTGCTCATACACACAAGGCTAGGTGACTTAGTTTTATTTATTTATTTTTTATATATGTTGTATTCCTAAGGAAGTAAGCTTGAATGCCATTTTAAGAATGGATGTACTCTCAAGGTGAAGTAAAATAGACAAAGAATTAATACATATCTATCCTGTTTTTCTTCTCATTCCAGCAGAAAGTGTGACCCAGATTAAAGGTGTGTCTTTCAGCCTCAAATTCTGGACTAAAGGTGTATGTTTTCTAGCCTCTAGATCTGGATCATAGGCACTGTTGTCTTCTTGCCACAAGGTCACAGTTGTGCCCCTCATTTCTGGATTATAGTTCATTACAGATATAGTCAATTGAGTTGACAACCAAGAATATTTATCATATTTTGTCAACTTGACACAATCATATCTCATGTAATGATTAATTTCCAAATGAAAAACAATAAGCATGTCATAATTATGCCTAAACATAACATAATTATCCCATATAAATTTGGAAATGCATTATATATTTAGAACACAGCAATGACTCTTGTGGACAACTGTAGTATCTCAAACTTACATCTGATAACTGTGAAGGCAATACGGACTCCATCTTAGGGAAGGGCCACCACCTTAGACCACCTGCTGTACTCAGTTCCAGGAAGAACCTCAGGAATGTGCCATGACAATTTGAACAGATACAGGGCAGTTTTCTTCTGTAGACATTCTGTCTGTGATTTAGGGCCCTTGAAGATATCTAGATAATCCTACTGAGTAGCCCAGATAATCCTGATCAGCAAGTTGTGGTTCCCCACCAAAAAGTCCAACCCAATGGTTTCATGCTCAAAGTCTAGATCAATAGTTTCAAAGACTTACCTTACCCCATATCCCTTCTACCCAATCCCAAGTTGCCAAAGCATGTAATTCTGTAATTTTGTTTTTTTCCCTAGAAAAATCTCTCTAGCCCTGGGATCACTGCTGCTGCCACATTTCCCTTTATCAGAAGTGTAGTGGGCCAGCTACAAGCCTGATAATTTTAGGACACTTATGTGTCTGCATCAGAAACTGGATCCTTGGTGGTCTCTTGGTTGGTTTTTGTTTGTTTGTTTCTTTTTGTTTGTTTGTTTGTTTGTTTTGGTTTTCCTTTTGTGCTTTTGTTGAGACAGGGTTTCTCTATATAGTTGTGGTGCCTGGCCTGGTTCTCACTCTGTAGAACAGGCTGGCCTCAAACTCACTGGGATTAACCTGGCTCTGCCTCCCTAGTGCTGGAATCAAAGGCATACACCACCACCACCTGGCCATGATATTCTCTTAATTGAAGTTGTAACGTATTATATGTATCCTAAAAGCACATATAATTATCTGTACAAAGGCATTATTATCAAAATACAATACAAGCTTTCATTTCAGTTATAATCCTTTTTTCTACAACAAGGCACATTGCCTTAGATGGTATTTAGAACTATCTTCCTCTACCACCCATTCTGTATTTTTCCACCCTCTGCAAGCACTACAGCACATCTGGTTCTTTTCCTGGAGGAGTGACCTATATTTTCATTACTGATGTGTCCGTGCCCTTTGTCATCCTCCCTGGATTAGATTGTTGTAGTTTCCCAATGACTTTAATCACAGGGCACAGTAGCAGCAAGAGATGCCCTAAAGGATCTCCTGCACTCCAGACACAATCCTTCTTTCCTTCATTGTGGAGAGACAGTCCAATTTCTCTATGGTAACCTGTAAATATCACCCATCTCAATGATGTTATTCCTTTCTTAGTCTGGTGTTTTCGGGGCATTTGAAGCCAAAAATGGCCAAGGCAAAGTCTGAGTTTCCAGCTCAATGGAAAGGTTTTTGTGCCTCCTGGTAGGTACACAATGGCTTCTGAAAAACAAACAAAAACCAAAAAACTTCTAGGCCACCAAAATTTAGTGTTGCAGAAACAAGCAGCAAAACTGTCCTAATCAGTCACTTGGGACAACCCTTTACCAACCCTTGATTCCTAGACATGTGGATCCTGGCTATAGGAGAAAATGTACCATATATTGGATACTGATTCAGAGCATACATTACCTCCTGACAGCCCACAATGCTAGAGTCCCTTGGTGACTTTTCTTATTGTCCTGTAGAATGTCTGGCAGTTTCCTCTGTGAAGCAGAGGACCATTTTATTATGCAAAGTTTAGTGGTCACCTTTGTATGGGTCCGGCATGTTCAGTTGATCAAGCAATCCAAGAAAGGACAGTTTCCTGCCCAAATGGCTATTTTTGCCAACATGAACATAAACTACATATGGAATGTCTCCAATGCCCATCCTCTTCTCTAAAGTAAATTGGTGCTGCCAGGAGCAGACATGTCTCACTGTCCAGAAAGTCTACATTTTCACAAAAATTTTAATTCCATGTTCTGTAGCTCTTTGAAGTATTTGAAGATTACATATCTATCTGAAATATAACTATGCATACCTAGAATACTTAACTAACATCGCTATGAGTATGATTATCATAGATGACTAATTATTAATCTATTTTTTAATTATCCATTAAAATTTTAAATGAGCTGTACAAACATAATACCTTAAACAGAGTAGAAATATACACACAGTATAACAAAATTAACTAAGTTTGTATCAATAAGCTAATACCTATACCAATATAAAATATTTTAAACAAGTTGTTGCTTTTTAAAAGTAAGTTCATTAATCTCCCCTTTTATCCTATTATATCTATATCATATCCCCTTTTCTTCTTTAGAAAGAGATCACATTTATAATCAACCTGACTTAAATAAAAATATTGGTTTTTCTCTGTTCCACACCAGAGGGCTCTTCTGATTTGGGACACAGAATCTTTTAACCTTTTCTTTTAGCAATATGTCTGGGTTTAGAGAAGGAGTGAGCCAATTCCATCTCCAAAGCTAGCTTGATATATTTGGGAATTTGGGTGTAGTTTCTCTTACTACTTCCTGCTGAATGGGGGCACTGTATCTTAGGGGGACACAAAGAAAATTTTAGGGTTATGGAGTAGTCCATGAGGGTATATCTTCTGAGCCAGTTGCCTTGAAACCATTTTGGATGTTGGATCATCTGGGCTATGGTGTCATTGGAGACCTTTCAGGGGGTCTTGGCTGGTCAAATCTGATGTATCTTAATCTGGAACACATCCATAGCCTCTGGCTTTCTGTGGAAACAAAAGCAGAGACTTGTAGTTGGAGAGCTTCTCTCCAAGTTCCACCAAGCCCCTGTGGTCCCACAACCCACACATAAAATAATCATACGGACATTTATATTATTTAAACTACTTGGCCATTAGCTCAGGCCTACCATTATCTAGCTCTTACTCTTATATTTAGCCCATTTCTGTTAGTCTATACTTTGCCATATGGCTTGTGGCTTCCCGGTGTCTTTACATGTTGCTTTTGATTTCTTGTAACATAAATAATAAGTACACATAAAACCCATTTTTTTTAAATGTGGAAAAAAACTCTTTTAAATAGTTTCCTTTAAAATATCTAATATAAATGACTTACCAATTCTGCGTAGAACAGTCCAAGGGAGTTTCCAAACAGCTACCTAGCGTCCGAGGTGGGAATCCAGAGAGAGTGAGAGACAGAGAGAAAGCAAGAAAGCGTAGCCACGTTCTGACTAAAAGCTTGAATCCAACCGCTTCAATGTTCTGGTCTGAGCCGAGTCGAGCCTGGGCTCTGGCTTCCTTAAGCTCCGACCGACCACATGCACTGGTGTTTCAGTCCAAAACAGCCTATCTGCTGTTGCGTGTAGCTCCTGCAATTAGCGGTAGCTCCCGCAGGCCTGAGTTCTTCGTAGCACCGGCTTTTTAAGCAAGTACCTCCAGCTGCGGCTGTAACCGCCCGTAGCTAAGGCAGGTTGGGCCTGAGTCCTAAGCTAAACTAGGCCTGGGTTAGACCGGGGCTAAGCCGGAGCTAGGGAGCCAGGCCCGCCCAGGCGGGAAGCTGGACCCACTGCCAAGGCAAGCGGTTTTTTAATGAATTCTTGCCACGTTGGGTGCCAATTGTAGATGTAACCAGCTTGTTAAATAAGAAACACAGAACCGATTGCAGAGTTAAAAACCACGAGGTCAGAGCAAAAGCAGAAAACCTTACCCTTCACTGCTTCTGCAGTTCTTCCTCTCCACAAGAGACCTATTTCTGTGCGTCCTGTCTATTTAAAGACTTTCTGTTCTGTTTTCTCATTGGTTGTAAACCCAGCCACATGACCTCCTTGTCACTGCCTGTTTGTACAGACCTCCAGGTCGTCTATGGTTGGTATTGAGATTAAAGGCGTGTGTCTGCCATGCTGGCTGTGTCCTTGAACACACAGAGATCCGCCTAGCTCTGCCTCCCAAGTGCTGGGATTAAAGGCATGCCCCACTACTGCTCGGCTTCTGCTCTGGCTTGCTCTGACCTCAAGGCAACTTTATTGACATACAAATAAAATCACATTTCAATACAAATAAAATTATCACTATACTTTGTGTTTTAAAAAATTTAAAACCTAATATTTTTTTAATTAGCAAAATTAACTAACATTAGTGTTAGTTAATTTAATAACTAAATGTAGTTAATTTAATCAGCTAAGTGTGTGTGTGTGTGTGTGTGTGTGTGTGTGTGTGTGTGTGTGTATGTGAGTGCATGTGTACATATGCACTCGTGTGAGATACATTTTGTTGGCATCTATTAACTGGATGAAGTAATGGTTTTCATTATTGGCCCTTTTCAGAAATTTTCATGTGCTTCTCTACTGTCATTATGTGATTTATTCTTTCCTAACTTCTTATGATTGTGACTGGTTTTCTTCCTCAGTGTGTGTAGAATTATTTAAGCATCTTCTGCAATGCTGGCTTAGTGGTCATGAACCACTTTAGTCTGTGCTAGAAGAGTCCTTAGTCTTTATTTCCCATTAGTATAGCTTTGCTGGGACACATGTGCAGCATCTCTACTAACACACACACACACACACACACACACACACACAAACACAAACACACACACACATACATTTTTCTTTTTTCTTTTTTGTATGTGGAGCTGAGGATCAAACCCAGGGCAAGCGCTCTACCACTGAGCTAAATCCCAACCCCAACACACACACATTTTTCTTTTCTTTCTTTCCTTCTTCTTCTTTTTCTTTTCTTTCTTTCTTTCTTTCTTTTTTTTTTTTTTGAGATTAAAAGACGTGCACCACTATGCCCAGCTGTGGGAGTCTCTGCAAACCCCAGGGTCAGCAGAGTAACATCCACATGAGGCAAGAAGGAAGTCTGATTCAACACAACTTAGTTAGCCAGTGTTGGTTCAAACTTCTAGAGTCTGACCCTGAGCAGTTTATTCTAGTGATATTTAAGCACAGTACAACTTTGGAAAAGCAGTTTCCTTATGACAATTATTACAATAATGCTGAAGACATGACTACATGAAAACTCTTTTGCACAGTACATGTGGCCTTTTCCATAAGGACAGGTTCTGTTGACTGAGAAACAATGTGCAGGATAAAGGTGTAGGGAGGAAGAGTCTGGATAAAAATAGTAGTCTGAAAGATTTGAGTGAGGCCTAGCGTATAGATAACACAGGTCACCAGGCTATTACCTACATCTTTTCCCAGACTTTGGGGCAGAAACAGGTATACATCACTTCCGCTGAAGAGACAACTCTGCATATTTCCTGGTTTTTGAGTAGTGCTGATTTGTGAGCATAAGGACTTGAAGCCCTCTACATCTCCTCATTTCTAAGTTTTTAAAGAAAGGATAGTGGCCATAATAGGGGCCATAGTTGAATGCATTGCCTTCATAGCTAATTTAATCAAAATAGGCAAGTATAAGAGAATGGTAACATTAGCTAACAGAGGGCCGAGTAGAGGGGAAGCCTTTTTAACCGTGATATCCATTCATGGTTACATTCAAAGATGAGAGATTTTGTCTATCTTTATGTAAATCATTAATTTGATCATCAATAGTGTGAGAAAAATCTGACACATTAAAGTAACACATGCAGGGAATTGTGGACAAACAAGATTATACTTGAACAACAAATAATCTATAGTAGCAAATTTCTACTGATTGCATTTTTGGTTTAACCACCTTTGGCCTCCATGGGAATTTGAGAAACATGCCATTATGTTTGCATTTCTTGGAAACCAATTATCCAGAAGAAATATTTAAAAAATTTTTTCTTAATTCCTATTTACTCCTATTTTACTTTTAAAATTCATCCCAAGCCTGTTATTTTAAAATTTTTGTTATGTTGTACCGAAATACAAAAGTGAAAAATAAAGTAATCGTAAATCCAATGGAATCTATGTGGCTTGGGTTCTCAGTGCCTAAAAGGCCTGAAATAAGGAAGTCTTCAATTTTGATGCAAAAGACAAGAGAAAATTCTTTATTTTGTGAATGCTGTGAGTGCATCACTGGATGGATGCATAATTTGACCCGGCATCAGTAGGGAAAGCATCTATAGTCTCAGATATAGACATAAGCACCTTGCCCCTTTGAAGAATCATCTGTAAAAACACTAAGCAAGCTCTATAGGATTTTTAGATGTAATTTTAGAAAATACCCATGAAGAACCTTGGTTAAAAAAATATTTATTTATTTTACTTTTATTTTTATTCATTTATTTTTGAATGCCAAATGCCATTTATTGAAGGAGGGAGGAGGTCTTAAATACAGGCTTACAGCACAATGGGAGAACCCCAGAAGGCAGAAATTCATTACGATGTTTTACAATCTTGCATCTAAGCTGTTAAAGCCCAATATGATGGATACACAGACAAGGAACTTCCCTTAAGCATTCAGGAGGGTGGAACCTGGTGGGGAATTCGCACAGGGAGGATATCAAGGTCAAGATCAGCAAGCAAGGTAACAGTTACCCAAAACGAGGGCCAGGGCCCTACAGGTTCCCCCTTTTACTAAAAAATGAGCTTCTGACTTACGTTGTGTGGATGTCAGCAGGTCACCTTACCCTTCATAGAGACACCTGTCCAGGCCACACAGGCGCTCTGTCTTAGGTTGGTGAGCACCCCCAGACATTACCCATCTCTGAATATTCATTATCATACAGACTTAATTGTGTGTGAGCTGCAGAGTTAACTGCTGCCAAAGATCTCAAAGTGGCGCTGGGCTTGCAATCTGTGTGTTCAACACAGAAAAGACCAACAGAAGTCCTAACCCACCCATAGCCAGTAGGTTAAAGACAACTAAGCCATTCCCTTCCTTAACGAGCCTTACTGCAAATTGGAATCCTTGTAAGTTGGTATCCCAAAAGCAAATGGAACTTGAGTTTATAAATTTATAACTTTCAAAGCCAATTGAAATGTATATAACTATTGAATTAAATTTATCATGCCCAATAGAATGAAAGATTAACTAACTGTGGTAGCTACTTTTGCTGCCAGGGTCTCCACTGTGCTAGCTGTAGTAACCAATTATGAAATGGCCATCCCAGAAACAGTAGCAGTGGTGGCCACCACTGCTATAACAGGAACTATGGCAGCAGTGATGTAAATTTTCTTCTGGAGTGTGTGGGCATCCACTGGCATAGACACAACTCTAGGAACACAAACCTCTGAGGCCCATTTTTCTTGATCTCAGCAGGACTTAAGCTGGCAGCTCTGCAAAAGAACAACTAAAAACCATAAAGAAAAAATAGGCAGCTCACAAGGAGCAGAACTAATGGTCTCATAATGGCTACATTTAGGCTCACAAATTTTAAGGTATCTTCATAGGGGCTAAATGAATTTCAGGAGGCCAATAAATGTTACACAGAGCCACCCCTAAAAAGTAGGTACTACTCTAGTTTGAATAGGATTGTGAAAATGAAAACGCTTAGCTGGCATGCTACTGTTAACAAATGGAGGTCAGTGACCTTCAGGATTATCCTTAATCTCCAAGGTGTCTGGGTGACAGGTTCTCAAACATACTTGAAAAAGCAGTTACCATACATTACTTTCTGGAGAATCCAACCAAATGGCTATAGTTCCTACGCTTACGTTAATGCTTGCCAAAGCTGGCCATATTGGACTCTCGATCCCCATTGTCATCAGAAGGGGAGAGTTTTTCATGAAGACCCAATAGGTCTCTGCCATGTTGGGATTCAGCAGTAGCCACATGGCACACACAGCACTCAGGAACCCAAAGAGTAACCTCATTGTCCTGAGGAAAGACATAAACAGAATCCCAGGCCCACACCAACACCAGATTGCGTCCTTCTACTGCTCTAGAGGGTGATTTACAACTGGAGCCCTCTTGTTTTTTTGAGCTGAGGACCGAACCCAGGGCTATTTACCACTGAGCTAAATCCCCAACCTTTCCCTTTTTGCTTGAGCAAAATACGTTTGTTTTTTTAATAGTTCAAATTTTTCTTTTCTTTTTAATTTTTTTAAATTAATTTCTTTTTCTATTATCAGCTTGATACAGTATAAATTCTTATCTTAATAGTGAAATGTTTCACTGAGGTTTGCTCAGAAATTGAGTAAAACCAAAACTTATAAGCCACAGTCATCCTAGGGTCCCCCATGCTATATATATAGCCTCCATGGTTCTGTGGGTTGCAATCTGTTTGTTCTTTGCTTTATATCTAGAATCCACTTATGAGTGAGTACATACCATGTTTGTCCTTCTGGGTTTGGGTTACCTCACTCAGGATATTTTCTAGTTCCATCTATTTGCCTGCAAATTTCATGCTGTCATTGTTTTTCTCTGCTGAGTAGTACTCCATTGTGTATATATACCACATATTCTTAATCCATTCTTCAGTTGACAGGCATCTAGGTTGTTTCTAGGTTCTGGCTATTACAAATAGTGCTGCTATGAACATAGTTGAGCATGTATCTTTGTGGTATGATTGAGTATTCCTTGGGTATATGCCCAAGAGTGGTATGGCTGGGTCTTGAGGTAGATTGATTTTCTGAGAAACCACCATACAGATTTCCACAGTGGTTGTACAAGTTTGCATTCCCACCAACAGTGGAGTAGTGTTCCCTTTGCTCCGCATCCTCTCCAACATTGACTGTCCTTAGTGTTTTTGATCATAGCCATTCTGACAGGTGTAAGGTGGTATCTCAGAGTTGTTTTGATTTGCATTTCTCTGTTGATTAAGGATGTTGAGCATTTTTTTTTCTTCGAGACAGGGTTTCTCTGTGTAGCTTTGCACCTTTCCTGGAACTTATTCCCTCCCTTCCTCCCCCCCTCCCTCCTTCCCTCCCTCCCTCCATCTTTTCTTCCTTCCTTCCTTTTTTAGAGAAAACTTTTCTTACCTTCCCCAAGGGTTGAGCCCTTCACATTGAGTGACATTTGTAGGGTCTCTGCCAACACTAGGGCCAGCAGAATAACGATCCATGCGAGGCAAGAAGCAAATCTGGTTCAACAGGACTTAGCTGGTGTTGAATCTGACTGACAAGGGGCAGTTTGCTTTAGTCATATTTAAGTACAGTACAACTTTGGAAAAACAGTTTCTTGGTGATAATTATCACAATAATGCTTAAGGCATGACTACATCAAAACTTTTTTGCAAAGTATGTCTTTTGTACAGATCTTTTGCAAAGGACAGGTGACCTCGTCCATCAGGATGTGTTCTATTGACTGAGAAACAATGGGCAGAATAAAGGTGTTTAGAGAGGGAGAGTCTGGTATAAACATAATACTCTGGCTGTAGTTGGAGATCTCTCCAGGTGCCACTAAGCCTCCGTGGTCCCACAACCCACAAAGAAAATAATCACTCAGATGCTTATATTACTTATAAACTGTATGGCCATGACAGGCTTCTTGTTATCTACTTCTTCTATCTTAAATTAATCCATTTCTATTAATCTATAACTTGCCATGTGGCTCATGGCTTACTTGTACCTTACATCTCTCTTGTCATGGTGGTGGCTGGTGGGTCTCTCTCCCACCCAGCCTTCCACTTCCCCCAATTCTCCTCTTCCTTGTCCCCCCTATCCTATCCTTCCTGCCTGGCTACTGGCCAATCAGCACTTCATTTATTTTAACCAATCAGAGCAACACATTTGACATACAGAACATCCCACAGCACCTGGCCTACAGATAGCACAGATCACCAGGCTATTAACTACATCCATTTTCAGCTTTCTGGGTGGAAACAGGTATACATACATTTCTTCCATTGGAGACACGATCTTATGTATTTAATATTCCTGGTTTTTCTCTAGTGTTGCTCTGTGAGTGCAAGGACCTCATGCCCTCTACACTGAATTACTGGATAATATGTTTTTTATATTATTTATTATTGTATGTTTGTGTATAATTTGTGTGCAAGTGAGTGTGAATGCATGCATGCACACGGAGTCAGTTCTCTTCTTTCACTGTAGGAATTGAACCCAGGGCAGGCTAGGTGGCAAGCTCCTTCACTTACTGAGCCATCTTGTCAGCCCTTTGTCTACTTTCTGGTCTTCAGCTTTCAATCTCCATTCTTTAACTGTAGTATGACTTGTGCAGGTTCTCTCGAAGGGTCCAGGAATATAGACATTTAAAATTATAAGCTTAAGAAGTGGAAACTGGCTGGGTGGTGGTGGTGGTGGTGGTGGTGGTGGTGGTGGTGGTGGTGTGCACACCTTTAATCCCAGGACTGGGGAGGCAGAGGCAGGCAGATCTCTGTGAGTTCAAGGCCAGCCTGGTCTACAGATCTAGTCCAGGACAGGCTCCAAAGCTACAGAGAAACCCTGTCTTAAAAAACCAAAAAAAAAAAAAAAAAAAAAAAAGAAATGGAAACTGATAATTATCAGCTCTAACAGTTAACAATGGCTGTCTGCTTTACAGCCAGCTCCTCTGTCAATAGCCAGGGGTTAACTTTTAACCCTCTTACCCCTTACAGCCAACAACTGCCTGAACCAAAGTTAACTTTTAGTAGTTGTTTCTACGTGACTTCTAGCATGCATCCCATGCCTGATGTATCTACATGACTCCTAGCATGCACTCTGTGTCTAATGCCTTTCCCCTTACTATAAAGAGGGGCTCATAACCCCCTCCAACTGCCACAGCCTTAAAATCCAACTCTGGCTGTGGTCTCAGTTAGCTGATAAACTTCTGTACTCTGTGGTGACATTTTTTTAATTTTATTTTTCTCTCATTTTGTTTTTCTGGCATAAAGTTTGCTTCTGGTTTAATAGACTTTGGTTGTCTGTCCCCCACTATTGTGAGACCCCGGGCCCAACACTGTGCGGATGCCCATGCTTGGGGCTCCAATTTCACAGAATAGTTGTTCCTTGTTGTTATTTCTATTCTATTCTAGCTCCTCCTTCAAGCCTGAAAACTTTTACATTTGAGATCTCTCCTTGTCTTCCCAGACAAGGTTTCTCTGTATAGTTTTGGTGCCTGTCCTAGATCTCACTTTGTAGACCAGGCTGGCCTGGAACTCACAGAGATCCACCTGGCTCTGCCTCCCAAGTGCTGGGATTAAAGGTGTGCACCACTGCTTGGCAAATTTGAACTCTTAATTGTGTCTAGAATTCTTTGAAGTGGTCATGATCGCTAGTTGTTGGTTGTTTCTTTTTTTCTTTTTTTTTTTTTTTCCTTTCCCTTTATGGCATCTGAATGCAATAGTCCTTTGCTCTTGCTTTCAGGTCCTGTTATTATTTTTTCTGCTGATATAGTCAACTGATGATTCTTTTCATTGAATTTTAAAAATTCCATGTTTTGGGCTTGGTGGTGAGTTCGAGGACAGCCTGGTCTACAGAGTGAATTCCAGGAAAGGTGCCAAAGCTACACAGAGAAACCCTATCTTAAAAAAAAAAGTCGATGTTTTGAACTTTTTTTTCCAAGATTTATGCTTTAGATTTTATAAAAAAATATTACATTTGTTGTGTGTGTGTGTGTGTGTGTGTGTGTGTGTGTGTGTGTGTGTGTGTGTGTGTGCATGTATCATAATGCATGTGTAGAGGTCAGAGGATAACTTGTGGTAGATGCTTCTTTCCTTCCATATGAGTCCTAGGGATCAAACTCAGGTCAGCAGGCTTGGAGGTGTCTGGTTCAAAAAAACAAACAAAACAAACAAACAAAAAAACAACCCAGGGCTAGACTAAACTACCTGTGGCAGCTCCCAGTAATCACTTCTTACCCCACCCCTACCCTAAACCTACCCAGGGGTGGCTGGGCCTCACTTCCCTTCCCCCAACTTCTGATTCCCAGTAACTCAGCCATTTTGGCTACATGCTCTCTTGGTTCTGCTGTCCTGTCTCTCCTCTCTTCTTTTCCTCTCTTGCTCTCACCCCCTCTCCTCTCGTAGTCTGCTGGCCAGGTTCAGTCTTGAACCTTCCAGATGCCTCTGGCTGTTCTTTTCCTCATATCTACAATACAACCCTTCTCCTCAACCATACCTTGGAGCAATCATTTCCTCATTTAAAAATTTTTTTTAATTTATTCTATTTATTTATTTTTGGAGCTTAGGATCGAACCCAGGGCCTTGTGCTTGCTAGGCAAGTGCTCTACCACTGAGCTAAATCCCCAACCCCGATCATTTTCTCATTTTTAATCCATCTGGTGCCCAAACTCCAAGAATGGCATCTGCAAGTTCCCTTCCAAGGGACTCAGCCTGACTGAACAGAGCTGTGGATTTGACTTGCCTAAGTTATATGGATTATATGTTTCTGCTGGCTTCTGCCCTCCACCATATTTGATCCAAGTTTTAGAGTCTGACTCTTCAGCCGCTTCTTCTTTTCTCCTGCTCTACAATCTATGTCTCTCTTTGCCTACTGGGGGCCCCACCATATGGGCAACTCCCTACTAAGACCTGCCACCCTCAGTTGGAACCCTCCCTTTCCCAAAAAGCCTCTCCCAGTCTACCTCTTCAGCTGTTTTCTCCTCTACATGCTCTAACCACTCATCTCTCCTCCTCTGCTGGTCAGTGTCAGCCTGCATTGTCTATCATTACTACAAAAGCCACACCTGTATGCCAGGATGCTCCTCTCACCCTTACTGGACCCCTATCACATGGAAAGGGATGTCTCTCCTCTGTGATTTGGGACATTTCTCTTTGACAAGTCTTTCAGTCTGGTTGAGGACACCCTGGATGCCACCCTCTGCTCTATGTCCTCAGCTTCTTCCTTGAGTTTCCTCGCCTCCCTCTAGGAACTGGGGTCCCATAGCTTCTCTGTGCCTTCATGTCCTCTGTGACGTTGGAATTCTCCCTCAGGTGGAGCTCCTATTTACAACCCTTTTCCCTCATAGCTACATTGGTTATGCCCCCTGGGCATGTACCTTTTGACCCTTGTCCCTCACCCTAGGAACTGCCTGCTAACTCCCCCAGCTTCTCCATGCCCTACTGGATGTCTACAATATCAGAGTCCTTCCTGGGGCAGAATTCCTATCTGCAGCCCTGTTCTCCATCTCTCAGCTCCCTCTTGGAGCTCACAGGAACTGTCCCTCTGGTTTGTTTTAAAGCTCTTTCTCTATTACTCCTCAGACTCAGAGATTTTACCACAGCCTTAGTGTAAATGGATTGGCCTCAATACAGATAAATGGCCAAAAATTGACACACTGGATTTTCATATTCTCCCAATCTTTTGCCATGCACAAACAAATGACCCCCAAATCTGTTATATCTAAGCTTTCTCTGCTCTACACTCCCCAAAGTGTCTTATCTCTAAAGTTTTCCAAATTTCTACTCTTGAAAAATCTTTATCTCTAAGCCTTCCCTGTGCTGTCCCCTCAAGACATGTTTGAAGACTCTTGTTTAAACACCCTTTAGCTCAGAATGGGTAAGGTCATTGGGTGTGGTTAAAGAATCTGTAAAACCTGTAACAAAAAAGTTAACTTAAGACTTGTAACAAAAGGTTGAATCTTAGTTTCCAATGTGTGATTCAACTCTTATTTAGGAAAATAGATCTACTTACTTTGTATGTTGCTTGAATTCAGCTCCTGTTTAGGAAAATAGATGTTTTTAAATAGCAACCATGTGGCTTGCCTCTATCTTGGAAATGACCTCATTAGGATGGGAGCAGCCATGTGGCTGGCAGCCATCTTTACTAAGGTTAAAAGGTGCCATGTCATTGAGCTTCACACTATCTCGGTTAAAATGAATACATGGTTTAAACCAACTAAACAGCAGTTATGAAACTTCTTAGTCCAACTGAGCCCTCAGCTTATCACTGTATCTATCTCCTTTTGGACTAAGGAGGTAACAACAGGTTTCCAAAATATTTTGGAATAGGATAGATTTTTGTATGATAAAAAGTTCTTAAGGTTATACAGGTGTTCCTAAGTTAACAGAAACTGACTTAGAGATGTAGGTCTTTGCTAACTGTTCAACACCAGGCTTCAAAAAATTTTTGGATAAGAAAGAACATATGGCTGGGTGGTGGTGGCGCATGCCTTTAACCCTAGTACTCAGGAGGCAGAGGCAGGTGGATCTCTGTGAGTTGGAGAACTGCCTGGTCTACAAAGTGAGTTCCAGGACAAGCACCAAAACTAAACAGAGAAACCCTTTGTCTAAATAAATAAAGAAAGAACATATGTTTGGTAAATAAGGTTTATACATTTCTAAGGTCTACTGATGTTAATAGTAACTGAATTAAAGATAGATGTTTAGCTTCTTTGCTAACTTTGTTAATATTTGGATAAACTTGAGTCTTACAAGAAACTGTGATATTCTGTAATGGTGCACTATGAAAAGATAAAAAAAGTTAAGTCCTCAGTCTCTCTATGGACTGTATTTGTGGTTTAAAGTTTTATTTTGATGATAAAGGAGCTTCAATTAAATCTTTAATTCAAATATTTAGGGCTCAAAGTTAACATGGATAAAGTTGTAAAATCTTAGTCTTACATAAGCTACTAATTTGTTTTAATCTGCTAAAGATAATTAAGACATGAAAGTTAATGCTCAGTCATTCTATAAAAGACCAAAGTTCTTTTTTAAGCTTTTTAAAAAAAGATTTATTTACAATGTATACAGTGCTCTGCCTGCACACCAGGAGAGGGCACCAGATCTCATTACAGATGGTTGTAAGCCACCATGTGGTTGCTGGGAATTGAACTCAGGACCTCTGGAAGAGCAGCCAGTGCTCTTAACTTCTGAGCCATCTCTCCAGCCCATAAAGACCAAATTCTTTAATGTGCTCAGAACTATGTTCTTAGTCATGCCAAGTAAAAATGTATTCCATTTGCAGCGACAAACTTTACTTAGCCTCATATATATTGTTTCCAAGGTTAAGCCTAAAACAAGTGACTAAAAACAAAGTTTGTTTAAAATCAAGTATACTTATACATATTAGTCCTTAAACTCTTCAGAGTTCTTCTGAATATGCATTTAAAACGTTTAATGAAAAAGCTTCCTGTGACAGTCAAAATTGCCAGCTCCTAACAGCAACCCTAAGGTCTCCAAAGAGGATGATGGGACTCCACCTGGATTGTGGTAATGCTGACCACTGGACAAAGACCCCCATGCCTTGCCTATCACCAGGGCCTTGCTTGAACTGTGCACACTGTTGGGTTGTTGACTGCCCTCTTCTGCCTTGCCAAGGTAGGTCAGTTTTCCCAAGTACCTCCTCAACAGAAAAATCTCTGAGACCTTCTGGGTCTGGCAGCCAAAAGTTTAATGCTGTTTTGTGCAGTAGCTGACAATGTAATACTGTCCTGTGTGATGGTCAGAAGACTTATGACCTTTGTCTCCCACCCACTCCTTGAAGCTGTTGTGACCACAGGAGCCTAGAGTAACTGTCCACCACAGAAGCCTGGGTTAACTGTCCAGGTAGTGGTAAGTCTATGTCATTTTTTTTTCATTTCTTTTTCTTTCAGAGCTGAGGACCAAACCCAGGGCCTTGCACTTGCTAGGCAAGCACTCTACCACTGAGCTAAATCCCCAAACCCAGGTCTAAGTCATTTTAATTTGGATAGAAGCTATTTGGATTATACTGCTCTAATTCCCCCTTCTTGCTCTGGGATGGTCCTGACAGCCAACTGTAGCTTTGTCAGTTTAACTGTCACTCCCAACTCCTTCCCCAGGCTGCAGCCACCTGCTCAGTTCATTTCAAATGTAAAACCAGGCCTCACTTTTCTACAGGTACTAAGTCTCTTCCTAAGAAAAGCAGACAGTACAGTTCACCTTGCCTGCCAGCAGACTTCACTGTGAAAGAGATAAACTCACAAACCCAGTTTCAGTGTAACTTTTTACTGGTTCCTTTATTTAAAGTAACTTGATTCACACTGCCTCCTCTCAGGAATCAACCACCCCTGTCTCATGGTAAGTGACTAGATGAAAAAAAAAAAGGTTTAAAGTGTAACTTGTGAGGTCTAAGGAAGAAATGCACATTGTAAAATGCACTTTTAAGGAAGCGATTTAAAGTATGTAAAAAATGAGAATGTTTTCAGATTTCTCTCCCTCTCTATTCTATCTTTATACTAAGACTTCAAAAGTTCAGAGCTTTGACATTAATCAACACAGTTCTACTAGGCTATTAATCTGGGAAAGCACTGCTACTGTTATCACAGTCACAAGCTCGAAAATTGAAATTTCCTTTGGTTGTCTTCTAAGTATAGACTTAAAAAGTGCCTCTCAATTGTGCTAAAAACACCACTGTTCGGCCTGGTGGTGGTGGTGCACGCCTTTAATCCCAGCACTCGGAAGGCAGAGGCAGGTGGATCTTTGTGAGTTCAAGGCCAGCAACACCACTGTTCAATCTATAACTCCAACCCTCTGGATACATAGGAAAAGGGTTCATGCTTTTAACTCAGAGTAATATTTTTTGGATCCCCAAGCTTTTTTTCAAATGACTCAAAGTCATGATCCTACTGCTTTTTCTACAATAAAGATTTCAGTATAGATTATAAACAGTGGCAATGCTAATATATATAACACTTTTTATAACTATTTGTAAACTTAAAAAAATTTCTTGTAAGCTTCAGGGTATTGAGACTTGGATCCATCTCTCACAGGTCAAATGGACCCCAGAGAAGTACTCGTCAATCAACAGCCTAAGTTTTCTCACTTGCCTCTTCTCAAAGGTAGGATTTCACTCTTTCCTGTGGTCTTGGGACTCCCCCTCCCCCACTCTGCCCCACCAACTGCCAGGACCATGGGCCTGGAAGTTTCAAATGTACACCCAAGATAAAAATATTTCACCTAAGTTCTTTAACACTACCTTCTGTCCCTAGTCTCTATCCGTCCTAGCAGATTTCCAATGAACTCCAGACTGCAAACTACTCCCAAACTGCCTACAATGTGCCAGCCTCAGGTGCTCCTTCAGGACCTGCACCCCAGACTTCCCCAAAGCAGCCTGCACTTCACTAACCCCAGGGGGTTCCAAAGAAGCTGGGTGTCTTCCAGCCTATGTTCCTCTCTCTCTTCTAGGCTTTGACCAACATTCCATCCTTCCCAGGCTCCCCCCCCCCCCCCCCCCCCCGACAACAATGTCACAATTTCAGCTCAGAGGCACTTGTAGAAGAGATTACATGATCCCTGATCAACAAAAGGCTGGAATGCCTGATCCTAAAGAAACCTGCATCAAATCTCACTCAGTCCTGTGGTTCCTCCAGCACATCTCACCCTGACCTCCACCCCAACCTCTCCAGCTCAGGGGCTGGGCTCTCCTTCCCCCAGCTTCTGATTCTTATTTAACTTAGACATTTTGGTTACATGCTGTCTTTGGTTCTCTTGGCCTCTTGGTTCCTGGCTAGTCAGCCACTCTGGGCCTCTTGGTCTGCTCATCCTGTTCCCCCACCCCACCCTGCCTTTCCTCTCTTTTTCTCCCTTCTCTAGAGTCTCATGTGTAGTTAGAGTTTTCCTGCCTGGCCCAGTCAGGACAAATCTCTCTTACCCGCCAGTCCCACAGTCGCTCAGACCCAACCAAGAAAGCACACAGAAACTTACATTGTTTAGAAACTGTATGGCCGTGACAGGCTTCTTGTTATCTACTTTTTTTTTATCTTAAATTAACCCATTTCTGCTTATCTATACTTTGCCACATGGCTCATGGCTTACCGGTGTCTTTACATGTTGCTTCTCATGGTGGTGGCTCGCGGTGTCTCCCCAACCTTCTACTTCCCAGAATTCTTTTCTCTCTTGTCCCGCCTATACTTCCTGCCTGGTCACTGGCCAATCAGAACTTTATTTACACAGAGCGATATCCAAGCACTCATGTCCCAGTCTATTCTGCTGGTCATGTCCAGTCTGGACTCTTCCAGATGCCTCTGGCTGTTTTCTTCCTCATATCTAGAATAACATCTTTAATAGAACCCCTCAGCCATACCTGGGAGGGGTCATGTCTTCATTTTCATTCAAGAGGCAAGCAGTTTTGCCCACTGAGCCTTTTCCTTAGTCCCTTATGGTTTAATTCTCCCCCCCCCAAAAAAAAACCCTTTTGCTTACTGGTGAATTTTCTCTGTCTCTCTCTCTTTTTCAAGACAGGGTTTCTCTGTGTAGTTTTGGTTCCTGTTCTGGATCTCACTTTGTAGACTAGGCTGGCTTCTAACACACAGAGATCCTCCTGGCTTTGCCTCCTGAGTGCTAGATAGGATTGAAGGCATGCACCAATGCTGCCCGGCTCCTTGGTGAATTTCTTATCCAAGATTTGGATGTCTTGGTTTTATTTCTCTGTTTAGTTGTGTACTCTGTGCAGTGATTGGTCATTACAAAAAGAAGGCTTTTGAATTCGCTGCCTGTCATTTCAATGATTTCTGGGTTTGGTTGTTGAAAAATTATAAGCATTTGGGGAAGGTATTGTTAATATTCTGATCCCACCTCAAACTTCACCCATTTCTCTTATCTCTTCTGCTTCTCTCTCCCTCCACTTCCACAAGGTATGCAGCCTTTGACACCTCCCCTCTGTCTCTCTTTTGGCCTCTTCATCTCTCTATTATAATAAATTCTCCATGAGGATGCAGCATCTGGGCTGTGAATATCCACCCGCCGCCATGCTCACATGGTTTCCTGTACTCCCAGGATACCCACAGGGCAGGGGTGGGGGCCTGAGTGATAAATCATAACAGGTGTATCATCTTGCTCCTTTATATACTTTATTTCTTTTTTTCATTTTTCTTTTATTAAGAAATTTTCTACTCACTCCACATACTATCCACAGATCCCCCCTCCTCCCTCCTCCTACTCCCCAGCCCTCTTTCCCAAGCCACCCTATATTCCCACATCCCCCCAATCGAGGTCTCCCATGGGGAGTCAGCAGAGCCCAGCACACTGAGCCTATGCAGGTCCAAGCCCCTTCCCACTGCACCAAGGCTGTGCAAGGTGTCACACCTCTGGCACTGGATTCCCAGAAGCCTGCCCATAGACCAGGGACAGATCCTGATCCCCCTGCCTGGGTGCCCCCCAAACAGTTCGAGCCAAATAACTGTCTTCTGCATCCAGAGGGCCTAGTCCAGTCCCATGGGGGCTCCACAGCCACCAGTCAAATGTTCATGGCTTCCACTAGTGTGGCTGGTCATCTCTGCATGTCCTCCCATCATGATCTCAATGTCCCTCGCCTGTAGAATCCATCCTTTCTCTCATCAATTGGATTCCTGGAGCTCAGTCTGGTGGCTGGCCATGGGTCTCTGCATCTGCCTCCATCAGTTACTGGACAAAGGCTCTATGATGACAGCTAGGCTATTTGCTAGGCCGGTCACCAGTACTTTATTTCTACATCCATAATGTGTTTGCTGGGATGAGACTTCCTCGAGTTTTATGAGGGCTTCTGTTTAGTGGCTCATTGTCTTGAGTGTTCATTTTTCTTGACTTCTTAAAGGAGAGAAAGCAGATTGCTACAACAAGAACTCATAAACAAACTGGGTTTTTAGACTATCAGGAAGAAAAGCCCCAAACAGTTAAAAACACTTATATCCCCAACATGTATAGAAAAGGGAACTAAGATCATTGTAGAACAAACTAGGATTTTTTTTTTTTTGAGCTGAGGATCGAACCCAGGGTCTTGCGCTTGCTAGGCAAGCACTCTACCACTGAGCTAAATCCCCAATCCCGGATTGTTTTTAATAATTAAGAAAAATGAAAGTACTGATTCAGCACTTAAGAAAAAAAAATGAGCATGGGAATAAGCTAGACAGGAAGGGAAAGGTCTGGGTTGAAGGTTCCAGCAGCTGCGTGAGAGGAGAACAGTGAAAACAGTATTGGACAAACAGAAATGACAGCAGGGGAGGGGGAGGGAGAGAAGAGATTGAAAACAGGAAATCAGGAGGGACAGGAGAGAAGGAGCAGAGAGAGAGAGAGAGAGAGGACACCTTACAAAGGAGAGAGACACTTCTGCCTTAGACTTGTTTATTTAGGATATGGGCTGGGGGAACTGGGAGGTAGTAAGTAATGTTCTCTCTGAAGCCCAAACAGGTCAGACCAGAAAGTGCCTTTTGCAGGCTGGGTCCTGCCTGACATGTTCCCCACCCCCACCCCCAACCATGTGCATGCCTCTGTAAGTGGTGTAGGATTGAACTGTTGTCAGGATTCTCCGTGTGTAGGTCCAGCAACATAGTGAGCCTAGGAGCATGTCCTCAAGCTGCTCCTGCCAGCTAAGCCCCTGAACTGCTTGCTTGGCTTTCCCTACACCAGTGGCACTCCAGCAGTGTACCTGTGGGAAATATCTGCATGGTGCCTTTTTCCACCAAAAGTCTCCCAGAAAGCCATCAAACCAAAGCAAAATGCTCAGTGGGGAGGCGAAGGCACCCCACTGAATGCTGACTTAGCGGCACTCATCCCAGCCTCTATTTAACTCACACAGCAGGCCTGTCATTTCCTTCCTTCCCCCAGATGTCAGGTTGCAGTTCCCAAATGGGGGAAGCTGCCTCTGCTTCCCCCAGCAGCCAGCTAGCTAACACCTCACTCCGTGTAGACCTGTGACCCAGGGTCTCTTTGCAAGTCATAACCAGTTTCCTGGGCTCACACTAATTCTCAGAGTGCTTGCTTAGTTAGCCAATGGAGAGGCTTAGAAATGTGTTTTAAAAAAGCAAAGGTTTTTGCAGCACCAGAAGGGTTGATGTTAAGATGTTCCCACACCATAGCACCAGTGAGGAAGCTGTAAAGTACAGGGGTCTTCCTTAGGGTCTGTTTGCTGCTCATATCACACATCTGTTTGCATTTTTGCAGGCTGCAAATTGTGCATCTGTGGAACTCCTCCAAGACTTCCTTTGTTCTTTGGCTCAAAGCCCCAGGGAGAGAATTTTTGTCTTCTCTATTGTTGCCTAGAGTCTATGTTAGCCTCTCTCTGTCTCTCTGTCTTTGTTTCTGTCTGTCTGTCTCTCTCCCTCCCTCTCCATCCCCCTCTTCTTTTATCTTTGTTTCTCTGTGTAGCCCTGGCTTCCTGGAACTTGCTCTGTAGACTAGGCTGTCTTTGAACTAACAGAGATCCACCTGCCTCCGCCTCCCTCCCTAGTGGTGGGATTAAAGGGGTGTGCACCACCTCACCAGGCAGTCTTTTGTTTCTTTTACAAATCTGAAGCTCAGTATTTCTGGCTTTCATTTGGTCACTGCCTACTGTTGTTCTCTGTGCCTTCACACACACACACACACACACACACACACACACACACACACACACACACACACCACTGCAGCTTTTCTAGCAGCCGCACACCTGATGGTTGCTCCAGGTTCAGGAAGATTTAGGAAAGTTCTGAATATCTTTAATTCAGCCGCTTTGAGTCTTCCAAAACTTCATGCTCTGTAGTGCTTTCACTGATCTCTCATAGCACATGTGTGCCTGCATTTTTGTGTATGTGTGTTACAGTATGTGTGTATGTGGTATGTGTGCATGCATGTGTATGTGGTGTGTGTACATGGTGTGTGTGTCTGTGGTGTGTGTTCAAGTGTGTATGTGTGTCTGGTGTGTGTTACAGTGTGTGTGTGTGTGTGTGTGTGTGTGTGTGCTGTATGTGCACATGTGGATGTGGCCATGTGTCTGCCTATGTGCCTGTGTGCAGAGCAGGATGTCAGGTGTTCTTCCCTATCATTCTTTACTGTATCCCCTTGAGACAGGGCTACTCAACAGAACATAGGGCTAGGCTGGCAGTCAGGAAGCCCCGGGACCCTCCTGTCTCCACTCCTCTCAGTGCTGGGGCGCGCTGCTACTGGCATGCTTCTTGTACCTGTGCCAGGGATTTGAATTCCAGACATAACGCTTGCCCTGTGAGCACTCTTGCCCGCTGAGCTGCCATCGCCAGCCTCCTCCTGCGCTTTGTGGTATGTTGTGGTACCATTTTTTATTTTCCCACAGCTACATTTTCCTCCTTTCCTGTGGTTATAGGGACTGAGCACAGGCCTTGTGCTTGCTAGTAGTTAGTAGTGTTTGACTACCGAGTCACTTTTTTAGCCCTCAAGGTGCTTTAAAGTTTGTAGCACAGCAAGTGCCATTAAGGGCACTTACTGCTCTTTCAGAGGACAGTGGTTTGGTGAGCTCACATGCCCAGCTCAGGACTACCTGTGGCTGAGTTTCTGTCTCCAATAACACAAAATACTGAGTAGAGAAAAACAGCATTCTTTAGATGATCCGTGGAGGGCCAATCAGACTTCTCAAAGGGTGTTAGTTGTTCTGGTGCCAAAGGCCTGCACTATTGCCAGCAGACACCAGGTGGTGGTGTGGGTGTCCACAGAGAAGAGCATAAGCAATGCCCAAGTGAAAAAGTACACGCACAAGCCAGACCTGGCTTAAGGGGCACATAATCTCTATCCAGGTTGACTGACAGTCTTCCCCTAAACAAAGCCAGGCCATGGGAACTGGGAGAAGCTGTTGTATTGTTGTTGCAGCTTGTCAAGTGCTCAAATTTCTGCAAAAGAATACAAGGCATAAAAACACAAGAGAATGGCTCACTCAAGAGAGACAAGTTTCTAGGATTGCTGTTTGCGTTACTTGAGACCAAACTCATTCACAGGAAGCCCCACATTGGGAGGTTCCCACTTTTTCACCTCCATACAGAAAAGACTGGAGAGTTCAGAGTTTGTTCAGCTATAGGACATTTCCTCCTAATCATAGGACAGTTGGGGCTGGTGGAAAGGAGGGTTGGCTGCATCCTCTGGCATGCTGTGACATTTTATTCATTCCTAAAAGTCTCACAAAGGCAAGCTTGTATTATTGTTGAGTTCTTGTCTCTACCAGTGAACAGGGAAGGGCATGGGACTTCCTGTTTCATCATCACACTGACAGTACAGGTCCAGCCCAGAGCTCTGTCTCTCAGCTTGTTTGTGGCTTCACTTCCTTCCTGGATGAGTGTGTTGAGACTCTGTAGTTCCTGCACTGGAGGCACTGGAGGGAACCAGCAGCAGCCATGCTCACTGGATCCACACAAAAGTGTGTCTGTGAGAAACATGACCTCATCCTGGCCATCACTACTTCAGCATTGTGCACAGGCTGCCCAACAATATCAAACCCAATCAGAGCAGAAGAGTATAGAATATACTTCTTATCCAACTCATGATGTAGAAAACCAAACCTAACCTGAGATTAATGTGCAGGAATTCCTGGGATGATCATCCAAATGAGGAATTGCTTCCCTGTAGCTCTGAGATCTGAATTGGGCACTGGAACCCACATCATAGTTCATCTGAAAATAAAAAGATTGCCTAGGTCCTGTCCATAGTTCTGAAATTCTTGCCTATTAATGTCATTTTTCTTCCATCTATTAAAAACCCGTAAAAAGTTATGCCAGGTATGGTGGTACACACCCTGAATTCCAGCACTTGGGAGGCACAGGCAGAGAATTTGAAGCTAGCCTGATTTACAGAGAGAGTTCTAGAACAGTTAGGGCTACATAATGAGACCCTATCTTGAAACAAACAAACAAACAAACAAACAAACAAAACAACAACAATAACAACCCCCCCCCAAACCAAACCAACCAACCAACCAACCAATCAACAAAACAAACAAAACAAGCCCAAAAGGCAGGGCACGGTGGCCTTCAGTTTTATTCCCAGAACACAGGCTTTTGGATCTCTGTGAACTGGAGGCCAGCATCATCTACATAATGAGTTCTGGGACAGCCAGGACTATATATAGAAACCCTGCCTCAAACAACAACAACAATGACAAGACAGATACCAGAAAAGGCATAAACACGTGAATCCACATAAGAACAGGTTATGAGCTTGTCTGAAAAGGTATCATACTAAAGATGTTAAAAACCTTCCTTGGCTCAATGTACCCTTTAGTCCATACATCTTTACTTGTAAGTGTTCAATGCTTTAAGTCATTGGTCTGGTTTGAGGCCTCTGGCTTCTGCTACACTATTGATAATCAGCCCTCACTGGGACTCTGCATGGATATCCTGTTGTTGTCCTGTGTCATGGAGATCCTGCAGTTTTGGATCTGTAGGTCCAGCCCCTTCATATACTCTAGCAGTTCATAGATAAAGAGGATGTAGTGGGCCAACTCATAGCCCTGGTTCTGGGCCAGAGTGGTAGCTGGTTGGTCAGCTTACCAGCTTTCCCTCATTGTCATTACCAGGGCAAGCTCTCCAGCATTGCCATAGCTAGATCACTTAATGCAGCAAGGAGCAGGGCCAGTTTTCCTGCTTTCAGGCTATGGGGTTTGGTTCACTGGTACTACCAAGGCCAGCTCTACTGTGTTGTTCAGGCATGTTGCAGGGCCTGCTCTCCCAATTGCTGTAGGGGAAACAAGGGGCTGGGGTGTGGGGGGTCAGCTTTCCTGCTCTCACACCCTCAGGGCTGACTCACCTACATCCCCACCACCAGGGTCAGCTCTAGTGTGTTGCCCAGGTGAGGTACAGGGCCTGCTCTCTCTAGTCCTGCAGCCAGTGAAGGGCGGGGCCAACTCTGTGCTGCCCTATCCTCACTGCCTTCAGTGGTAATAGGAGCCATGGGGACATCAACACAGACTGTGGCTGTGGCAGGGTCACAGACCCAGACATGGCCCTTGGCAACAGCCCTGGCCCAGAGGACACATGGCCCAATGGCAGTGCAGGCCACCAGACCTCTCTCTTAGTTGCTGGGACTTGCAGGCAATCCTTCAGACCTTGCCTTCTAGATCCACTGCCTTATCTCTGGTTTCATGCGCACAAGGCATATTCTCCAATTAATTAATTAATTAATTAATTAATTCATTCATTCATTCTTCTCTCTTTCTCCTCTCCTCTCTCTATGTTCATAAAGACACTCTTTTTTCTTTTCTTAATTAATTAATTAATTAATTTTTATTACCAGATTGATACAGTATAAATTCTTGTCCTAATAGTGAAATGTTTCAATGAGGCTTGCCCAGTAATTGAGTAAAACCAAAACTTATTATAAGCCACAGTCATCCTAGGTTTTGGTACTAGCCTCCCTGGTACTGTGGATTGCAGTCTGATTGTTCTTTGCTTTATATCTAGACTCCACTTATGAGTGAGTACATACCATGTTTGTCCTTCTAGGTTTGGGTTACCTCACTCAGGATATTTTCTAGTTCTATCCATTTGCCAGCAAATTTCATGCTGTCATTGTTTTTTCTCTGCTGAGTAGTACTCCATTGTGTATATGTACAACATTTTCTTAATCCATTCTTTAGTTGACAGGCATCTAGGTTGTTTCTAGGTTCTGGCTATTACAAATAGTGCTGCTATGAACATAGTTGAGCATGTATCTTTGTGGTATGATTGAGTATTCCTTGGGTATATGCCCAAGAGTGGTATGGCTGGGTCTTGAGGTAGATTGATATTCTGAGAAACCACCATACAGATTTCCACAGTGGTTGTACAAGTTTGCATTCCTACCAACAGTGGAGTAGTGTTCCCTTTGCTCTGCATCCTCTCTAACATTGACTGTCCTTAGTGTTTTTGATCATAGCCATTCTGACAGGTGTAAGGTGGTATCTCAGAGTCATTTTGATTTGCATTTCTCTGTTGATTAAGGATGTTGAGCATTTCTTTAAATGTCTTTTAGCCATTTGTGATTCTTTTGAGAATTCTCTGTTTAGTTCTTTAGCCCATTTTTTAATTGGATTGTTCAGTATTTTGATGTCTAATTTCTTGAGTTCTTTATATACTGTGGAGATCAGTCCTCTGTCAGATGTGGGGTTGGTGAAGGTCTTTTCCCATTCTGTAGGCTGTCTTTTTGTCTTACTGACCACGTCTTTTGCCCTGCAAAAGCTTCTCAGTTTCAAGAGATCCCATTTATTAATTGTTCTCAGTGTCTGTGCTACTGGTGTTATATTTAGGAAGTGATCTCCTATGCCAATGCATTCAAGAGTACTTTCTACTTTCTCTTCTGTCAAGTTGAGTGTAACTGGATTTATGTTGAGGTTTTTGATCCACTTGGACTTGAGTTTTGTGCATGGTGACAGATATGGATCTATTTGTAATCCTTTTTTTTTTGTATGTGGAGCTGAGGATCGAACCCAGGGCCTTCTTGCACTTGCTATGCAAGCGCTCTACCACTGAGCTAAATCCCCAACCCCTATTTGTAATCTTTTACATATGGACATCCAGTTATGCCAGCACCATTTGTTGAAGATACTTTCTTTTTTCCATTGTATAGTTTTGGCTTCTTTGTCAAAAATCAGGTGTTCATATGTATGTGGATTAATGTTAGGGTCTTCAATTAAATTCCATTGGTCTGTATGCATAAAGACATTCTTAATACCAGTTTAGGCACATGCCTTGCTCCTAGACTCCAGTGTGGCCTCAACTTGCTGGTCTCTACAAAACCCTATTTAGAAATAAAGCTGACATTTCCCCCCTTTACTGGATAGGGCTTGTAATAACTATTTTTAGTTGTCAACTTTACTACATTTGAAGTTAGCTACAGTTCAGAACTGGAAGACACACCTGTAAGAGATTTTTTTGTCTGGTTTGAAGTAGGTGGATTTACTTTTAGCCTTGAGCTTTGAGGTAGTAGGACACATACTTTTGATCTGGATCTTGAGACATGAAGTCACACACCTTTAATTGGATATTGAGGCAGAAAGACTTGATATACTTTCATTCTGGGCCACTCCTTCTGTTGTATAAGGACATGGAAGGAAGAAACTTCTACTCTTCACCTGCTTGCCCTTGCCTTGCTAGCAGGTCCGTTCCTTCACTGCTGTTAAAGCTGGCTTGTTTGGGATTCCAGCATCTACTGAAGGCCGGCTGAGACATCCAGCTTTGTGGACTGAGCAAATGCTGGATCCTTGGACTTTCCATTACAGCCAACCATTGTTGGATTAGTTGGACCATAGCCTGTAAGTCATTCTAGTAAATCCCCTTTATACACACACACACACACACACACACACACACACACACACACACACACACATATTTATATATACACACACACCTACATACATACATACATACATATACACATCATACACACATATACATATATAGGATTAATTCTGTATGTTCTGTTACGCTAGAGAACCCTGGCTAATGCAAGGTTTCAACATCTGAAAACACACAGATCACCAACACCCTTCACCAGACCTAGGGTCCAAGGAACATGCTTTAGAGGAAAATGTTCAGAGGTCTGGAGAACGTCCATTCCAGGCTGACCAGGTACTGTCAGGATAAGTAGAGAGGTGAGGTGGAGCTTTAAATAAAGCTGTATGGTGTAGGAACTCTGAGTGGCTCCCCTTGCCATCCTTCTCAAGTTGTTATAATGGATGCTGTGCCCAAAGCTAGGAGTGCTAGGACTGCTGCCTGTTTTCAAGAGCGTGTGAATTGTCACAGACGACTCTAGACCAAGGAATTTGGCTTTTGTTCACTGAAGTGCTATAGCAGTGATCTACCACGTTTTAACCTGTGACTGTGTGCCGTGTGCTGGCTTTTGTGTGTGTGTGCACACATATGTGTGTGTGCATTCATGTGTATGTATGTGTTTTCCTACTCATGATGCCTCTCCATAGCCGAGGCTGGCCTCTTACTTGCTGCTACTCTTCCGGCAGCCTTCCTGATTCCAGGTTTGGTCCATCATATGCTGTCTCAGAATGTTTGCTTTTGATGTCTGAGGGCCCATCTCTGATGGTGCAGTGCTCAGGTGTCTCCAGCCTGACCCATGAACAGCTCATCACATCTTCACTAACAGCCTCGTGGCTGGTGTGAGCTCTGCTAAGGCTCTAGGGGACATTTTCATCACTACATATGTGATTTCTCTCTCTCTTTTATTTTGACCTCTACACTGTAATAGTCCAAAGATCTTCCCTAAGTACTCGTTCACTTCAGGGACTCACCTTTCCTTCTTCCTCCCCATCATCCTGACCTAGTTTCTCAGCATCCTTTATTTCTCATCTTCGAGTATGAGTCTTAGGGAGGGGAAGAGCCATTCTTGAGCAGTGTTTGGAAGTGAGCCCTCAACTCCCCACAGATAAACAGTTTCTACTGAAGCAGAGAGATAATTTCTGGCTTTGGAAGGAAGAGGTGTTGAGGGGCTTCCCTGTGACCCTGGAGAGACTCCTAGAAAGGGCAGACTGGCTTCAGGTTGGTCTTGGATGAGCTAGTTAGCGGTAAAGCAAGGGCTGTACAATGTGACACCAGCGGTCCCTTCCCTGGTCATTCTATTGTATCCTGGAGAGCCCTGGCATCTCTTGTGATGTCACCAGTGTTGTGGTGACATCAACTGCACATGGGGCATTCATTCAGTGCTTTTATGGTTCACCCATGAACGTAACGGGAAGACTGAGGAATCTACTTGGGAGAGAATGGATGGTGTAGAGAGACCAGAGAGAAGCAGAAGGAAGCTGGCCTTTGGTCTCAGTTTAAAACATGGAAAAATAAATGGTTCTAGGGAAGGCACAGTGGGTCCTGGGCAGGGGATGGGGAACTTCTGGGAAGAGATGAGGCTTCAGCTGCACCTTCCAGTAGTGGAACTCAGCAGCTGGGAGCTTCTGGAGAGCAATGGGCCTATCCTGTTTCTCTGGGCTCCTAAAGAGCAGACGGAGAGTCAAGGATCTCTGATGGATGGTTTGGGAGAGCCACAAATTGTTCAGGTTGCAGCTGCTTTTCTGGGAACTCCAAAATTTCATCCTGAAATTGGCAAAGAGAGGCAAGAGGCACTGAGCTGTCATCCCTCTCTGGGGAGGGTGTTTCTGCACTTCATCCCAGTGGATTCCTACAGATTCCATGGGAATCTGATGCCCATAAGAAGGGAGGGAAACTCCACTGACCATGCACCCAAGTCTCAGATATTCAGATGCTTTGGTCCTGGGCACATGTGATCAGGACTTGATGCTGCTAAGTTCTAGGGACAAGGAGACTTACCTGCATCACATCAGATATGAGCTGACACTGTCTTCCAAATCTACATGGCTGGGGTATCTGATGATTTCTTGCAGGGCCAGGGGACTGACTGCATTAGGGAGGGAGGCACATGCCTGGCCATGCTGGTTGAGGACAGAGACAGAGCTCATGGGCCCCAGTTTGAGGATAGCTGCCCTGTTTTTTGGAGCCTCACTGGGTCCCTAGCATTTCCTCTTCCTCAGGCTTCTTCTTGGGACTCAGCATGATCTCCCCTGGCTCTATGTCATTCAAGTATACACGTTCACTTGTGTTTATCTACCCGCAGGGACTACTGTGGAGGCACAAACCCAACTCTCCATCTTCACTGAGAAGGAGCATGGAGAAACTAACCATTCAGCTACAGATGATGACCTGTGAGAGGAATGAATTGCCTGGCATCTTGACCCATTATACCAACAATGATTTGAACAGCAGGTAGTCATTATGCCTAGTTCTCTGTGGACTGTCTTGAAACCACTGGGTCAAGCCCAGGTTTACTGAGGAACAGGATGCTGAAACTCTAGGTTGTCCTGGTGCCTAAACTAATTTTCCTGAGTGCAGGTTGAGATGCAGAACCTGGTCCCTGGGTAGGAGTGAGATGGGGACACAGGTTGTTCTGCTTCCTCCAAATGGGAAGTAGAGCCTGTGGCCTGAATCACAGTCTGGGGCAGTAGTGTGTGAATTCTCAATATTTCTTTCTTCCTTCCTTCCTTCCTTTCTTTTCTTTCTTTCTTTCTTTCTTTCTTTCTTTCTTTCTTTCATTCTTCCTTCCTTCCTTTCATGTGAATTTTTAAAAAAAGATTTATTTATTTATTATATATACAGCATGTATGACTGCAGGCCAGAAGAGGGGACTAGATCTTATTACAGATGGTTGTGAGCCAACATGTGGTTGCTGGGAATTGAACTCAGGACCCCTGGAAGAGCAGTCAGTGCTCTTAACCTCTGAGCCATCTCTCCAGCCCTTGTATGCATTTTTATTAAGAATTTTTTTCATTCGTTTTACACATCAATCAAAGATCCCCTCTTCCCTCCCCCCTCCCCACAATGAGAAGGCAAGGATCTCCCATGGGAAGGCACATCCAGTAGAGACAAGTCCAAGCCCTTCCTCAACATGCATTTCAAGAAGCCTTGACAGGTGTTGGCTTGTGGGAGATGCTAGGTGCTGTGAGTTCCAGGTAAGTCTTTATACTTAGCCAGCAGGTTCTTGGCTGCTGGCTGCTACTGGCAGCAGCTGGAGGAGCCTGGTTCCACTTAGTTCATCTCATTGTGTGTGACTAGAAGGCTGGAGCTCATCACTGCTCCTTTCTGGTCTTCTTCCTTATACTCCACCCTCCTGCACTTCTTTGTCAGCATAATTTTGTGTGTATGTGTGTCCCCATCTCTCCGGATCTTGAGAGTAGGTGTGTCTGTGGTGGGCTCTGAGGAGTCGCCTGTCTCACAACTTCCAGGTGATGCCTGAGCTGGCCTCATAACCTTTCTCAGGTTGCACAGCTGTATTCTGTCTATGTATAATATGAGGTGGTGGATCACTCACTCATCATGAACAATGTGTGTGTCTCTCCTATGCTGTTGACTATGGTGTTAATATGCTGTTACTTTTTACAAAATGATGTCCCTAGAGTGTAGGAGAAAGTTCTGTTCTTTAGAGTAGAACAGAGAACATACAGTACTCAGATCAAAAGCTGACACTTAGGACTAGCTACTCTGCGATCCTTATTCCTTGGGGGTACAAACACTGGCTTTAGTCAAAAGTTCAATGTTGACTGGTGAGCACAGTTGAGTTAATGGGATGCAGCAGCTTGAGAACTCAAATGGCAGGTCTCCACTGGGCCTGTGTCTTAACTACCTTCCTCTCTCAGGTCTGAAAAACTCCAGCCTGCGCTGGAGCAGGCCACACTCCATGATGAGAGCCTTCTGCAGAAGGAGCTATTGAACCAGGAGCCACCTGCTGAGCCCTGCACCCACTTCACTACTCCCAGCAATAAGGGAAACCAAAGGAATTCCTGGGATGGATTTTCTTTCTTGAATTTGGTTTCCTATGTGTGATAGACCCTGATTCTACCTAGCCTGGCTGACCTAGGGAGGCTGCTTCTGAGTCTGATTCCCTTTCTTTCTTGATAACACCACTTGAGAGGACTGAAGAGGCCAATGGACAAGTTGAATCCATGACATTCTCTACTCTAGGATCAAGGCCGTCTCAGAAAAACAAACAAACAAACAAACAAACCACCACCACCACCACCACCACCACCACCACCATCACCACCACCACCACCCTTTGTAGCTGTGAACTCATCAGTGAGGAAAATAACAACTGACCTCCAGGTGACCCATGCCCACTCTGATCCATGTGTCTGTTGACTCAGTAGTCCTGAAGAAAAGAAAGTATCACAAATAAGCTTGAGATCCAGAAAACCTGAGACAAAAATTACTCATAACCCCATATCCACCAGCAAGTGGCCCCAGTGAGGAATATAACACCGTGGAGGGAGGAGATGTTGGAATACAAAACTTTACTATGTCAGTTTATGGTCAAGGACTTTCAGAAGCTGACTGAGTCCTCAGCTCTCCATTTGTGGCAGGAAATCATCTTGGAAGACTTTATTGATGTCATGCTGTTATCCACACAGACCACCCCAAAAGCATAGGATTCTCTCTCCAGTTCAGTGCTGAATCAGACCGACTCTATGATATGCAGAAGCACTGCTGAAGATAGTCCCCACAGATGTGACAACAGTCCCTCTTTCCATGTAGTAGTTATTTGATCTTCCATTAGGAGGACCAATGGGGATTCTCAGTTTCTCATCTGGACTGAAGGGATCAGACCTGAAAAGGATCTGTAGAAGGTGTCAGAGTCACCTTTGACCTTTGTGGACACTCAATGATCTTTATGGATTTGTGCTCTTGAATAATCACACAGGCAAATGTTGACTGAAACAATCTCATAGTGGCCAACACATTGCAGGTTCATCCTCCTGCAGAACTTCACAGATCAGCTAGCTAAGTCTGTGTATGTTATGCCAGCAGAGGGCGGTAAATAATCAGAAAATGTCCTTTAGTGTCTCAAGAGTGTTCTATGAATTACCAGGCAGTGATAAGCCCGTGTTGGATAGGGTCTAGCAGTTGTTTGACGGGGAAATATCAGTTAATATCACAACACTCAAGAGCTATGTCTGGTGTTGCTGGATCATGTGAATGTCAGCTCAAAGACATGTATATAGAAGGCACTATTCCAAGATTATCTGGAGGCAGCGTGTCACCCTTCATGCAGCGCAATGAGGTCAACTCCCAGTCTGTTGTTTATGATGAGATCTTGCTGAGTATAAAGGAAAGGTGTATGGGAATTACCTCTGCATCATGTGACAGTAGAAAAACTAGACAGTATAGCATCATGACCTGCGGGGAGCATGGCCTGAGCTTAACATCAGTGTTGTATCTGCAGCTGATGAGGTTCAGACATGACCGACAGATGATTTAGATATTGAGACCAATGATAAGTTTGAGTTTTTAGGACAATTACTACTTGCTGAATTTTGGGGAAAATCAGAACCCAAGGACCCTACAAATTAGTCACCACACAGTACTGATACCTAGCACAGAGACTCATGATGGGTTGCACCGTTAATCTTAGTCCCAAAGGAGATTGCAAATGAGGTGATTCGGGCATGATGAGGTGTGAAAAATAAATGTGTTTGATAGAGGGGACCTGATGTTACCTTTGAAGGTGTATGTTCCTAAAAGCTGGAGCATGAGTTACTGTGAACAAATGTAGATGCCCACATATATCTGATAAATGTATGACTTGTTGTCTGTTGAGAGAGAGAGAGAGAGAGAGAGAGAGAGAGAGAGAGAGAGAGAGAGAGAGAAGGATTTACTCAGGATGTGAGAGGTATTTTCTGTGATTAAGTTAAACCCAATGTCTCAGAGGATTCAGGATTCCAATTTCTCTCTTGACAAAGCTCTTGGTTTAAAGGAGGATGGTGGCACATTAGAGTCGCAGAGGGATGTGACCTGAAGACACTAGCAGTCCTACTGCAAAATAAAAGAGCATTCCAGAGACTTCTATTGGTTCAACACAGACCCCATCTGGCTGCAGCTTTCCAAGGCTCAAGGTTGTAGGTTTGGACCATGTTTTTATTTGGTGATTATCCAATTGTGTAGAGACAGCAAAAGCTTTTATAATTCTTCAGGCAGAGAACCTAAGAAACTTCACTATCAGCAGCTTAAGTGAAAAGCATTGTGAATGGATAGCTTGTGAATAGACAAAACGTTAAGTGCATGAGGCTCAGCAGCCAGCTCAGAGCTGAGGAAGGAACACTATATCCAGACATGCATGACTATGTGCAGGATGCCTTAGGGGGAAAAAAAGCTGTGGGATTCAGGAACAAAGCACCAGGGAGACTCAGGCTGCTAGAAACTGTATGCTGCAAAAGTATTGGTGCACCTTAGGAAGATGAACTTTCAGATTTATGTCTTTAGGATGGAAAGATTGCAGCTGAGGGAAAGCCTTGGCCCAGGTAGACCTTTAAGGTGTGTTTGCACATGGAGGTGTTTGGGATTGCACTCTTGCTAAGGATACACAGGGGAGGGCTTTGAAGAAGTGCTGAAGCTTATCCAGAGCTGCTGGGCATCCAGGAGTCCGGGTGTATAAATCATGCTTGTCCTGATGGACCATCAAGGATACTGTAGTGGAGATGACTCAAGTGAATTCAACAGTCTTTGAGCCAAAGCCTGTAGCATGTTCCATTCTTTTATTTTGTTTTTTTTTTTGATATAACAATATTTTATTTTACATTTTTTTATTTAAAAAAAGTTTTCCTTTTACATACCAACCAGAGTTCCCCCTCCCTCCCTTTCTTCCACTTCCTTCCACCTCCCCTACCCCCATATCCCATTCATTCCTCAGATAGGGTAAGGTCTCCCATGAGGTGTCAACAATGTCTGGCATATCAGGTTGTGGCAGGACCAAGCCCCTCCCAACTTCATCAAGGCTGAGCAAGGTATTCCACCATAGGCTCCAAAAAGCCAGTTTGTGCACTAGAGAAAAATCCTAGTTCCACTGCCAGGGGCTCTGCCAACTGTCCAAGCCATACAACTGTCACCAACATTCAGAAGGCCTAGTTTGGTCCCATGCAGGTTCCTGAGCTGTCAGTCCAGAGTCCACTAGCTCCGGTCATCTCTGAGGGTTTCCCCATCATGATCTTTAACCTCCCCCCTTCCTCCGTGCCCTGCTTGTGCTTGCTTATATCATCCCTCCCTTTCTTTGGACTCCAGGAGCTCGACCCAGTGCTTAGCTGTGGATCTCTGCATTTGTTTCCATCAGTTACTGGATGAAGGTTCTATGAAGACAGTTAGGGTAGTCATCAATCTGATTACAGGGGAAAGCCAGTTCAGGCACCCTCTCCACTATTGCTTAGAGTCTTAACTGAGATCATCCTTGTGGATTCCTGGGAATTTCTCTAGTACTAGATTTCTCCCTAACCCCCATAATGCTCCTTCTATCAAGATATCTCTTTCATTGCTCTCCCTGTATGTCCCTCCCCCAACTGGACCATCCTGTTCCCTCATGTTCTCATATCTGCCTCTCCCCACATGTGTGAGCTCCCAGTTTACCTAGGAGACCTTACTATTTCCCCTTCCTAGAGCGATCCATGTATGTCCCTCTTAGGGTCCTCTTTGTTACCTGAAATTGTGGTTTGTAGCCTGGTTATCTTTTACTTTACATCTAATATCTAATTTCTGGGTCTGGGTTACCTCACTCAGGATGTTTTTTTCTAGTTCCATCCATTTGCCTGCAAATTTCACAATGTCATTTTTTAAAACTGCTGAGTATGAGAAATACTCCATTGTGTAAATGTACCACATTTTCTTTATCCATTCTTTGGTTGAGGGACATCTAGGTTATTTCCAGATTCTGGCTATTATGAATAATACTGCTATGAAATAGCTGAGAAAGTGTCCTTGTGGTATGATTGTGCATCCTTTGGGTATATGCCCAAGAATGGTATTGCATGGTCTTGAGGTAGATTGATTCCCAATTTTCTTTTTTTTTTATTATTACTTTTTATTCAGAGCTGAGGACCGAACCCAGGGCCCTGCACTTGCTAGGCAAGCACCCCACCACTGAGCTAAATCCTCAACCCTGCTTCCAAATTTTCTAAGAAACTGCCATACTGATTTCCAAAGTGGCTGTACAAGTGTGCACTCCCACCTACAGTGGAGGAGTGTTCCCCTTGCTCCACACCCTCTCCAACATAAACTGTTTTCAATTTTAGCCATTCTGACAGGTGTAAGATGATATCTCAGAGTCATTTTGATTTGCATTTCCCCATGACTAAGGGTGTTGAACAATTCCTTAAATGTCTTTTGTCCATTTGAAATTCTCCTGTTGAGAATTCTCTGTTTATGTCTGTACCCCATTTTTAAATTGGATTATTTGGTATTTTGACGTCTAGTTTCTTGAATTCTTTATATACTTGGGAGATCAGTCCTCTATCATATGTGGTGTCCTTTGCCTTACAGAAGCTTCTCAGTTTCAGGAGGTCCCATTTGTCAATTTTTGGTCTCAATGTCTGTGCTACTGGTGTTATATTTAGGAAGTGGTCTCCTGTGTCCATGCATTCAAGGCTACTTCCCACTTTCTCTTCTATAAGATTCAGTGTAACTGGATTTATGTTGAGGTCTTTGATCTACTTGGACCTGAGTTTTGTGCATGGCAATCTTTATGCAATCTTCTACATGTTGACATCCAGTTATGCCAGCACCATTTGTTGAAGATGCTTTCTTTTTTCCATTGTATTGTTTTGGCTTCTTTGTCAAAAATCAGTTGTTCATAGGTGTGCATATTAATGTCAGAATCCTTATTTTGATTCCATTGATCTATGTGTATGCCAGTACCAAGCCATTTTTATGCTACAGTTCCATAGTAGAGCTTGAGGTCCAGGATGGTGATGCCTCCAGAGGTTCCTTTATTGTACAGGATTGTTTTGGCTATCCTAGGTTTTTTTTGTTTTTCCATATGAAGTTGAATATTGTTCTTTCTTTCTTCTTTTTTAAAGATTTATTTATTGTGTATTATGTATATAGTGTTCTGTCTATGTGCCAGATTTCATTACAGATGGTTGTGAGCCACCATGTAGTTGCTGGGAATGGAACTGAGGACCTCTGGAAGAGCAACCAGTGCTCTTAACCTCTGAGCCATCTCTCCAGCCTGAATATTGTTCTTTCAAGGTTTTTGAAGAATTGTGTTGGGATTTGAATGGGGATTGCATTGAATCTGTAGATTTTGGTAAGATTGTCATTTTTACTTTGTTGATCCTACCTATCCAAGAGCATGGGGGATCTTTGCATTTTCTGATATTTTCTTCAATTTCTTTCTTCAAAGACTTAAAAGTTGTTGTTACACAGGTCTTTTATTTGTCTGATTAGACAGGTATTTTATGTTATTTATGGATATTATAAAGGATGATGTTTCTCTTATTTCTTTCTCAGCTCATTTATCATTTGTATATAGGAGGGCTTATAGCCAAGGGGTTTCTCCAGTCCTGCCTGGCCCCATGGTTGGGACAAATCTCTCCCACCCATGGCCTATAGCTGCTTGGTCTCAAGTAAACACACAGAGGCTTATATTACTTACAAACTGTATAGTCTATGGGTCAAGCTTCTTGCTAGCTAGCCCTTATAACTTAACTCAACCCATTTCTATATATCTGTATGTTGCTACATTGCTGTGGCATTACTAGTCTGCATTTTGTTGTTCCTTGGGCAGTGGGCTGGTGTCTCCCCAACTCTACCCTTCTTCATCTTGTCTTTAGTTTGAATGTACTGCCTAACCTTTTCCTGTCCTGCTATAGGCCAATGCAGCTTTATTTATCAGCCAATCAGAGCAATGCATATTCACAGCATACAGAAACACATCCTATAGCAAGGGCTACTGATTTTTTTTTAGTTGATCTTGTATCCTGCTACATTACTGAAGGTGTTTATCAGCTATAGGAATTCTCTGGTAGAATTTTTTTTTTTTTTGGATACAGGGTTTCTCTGTGTAGCTTTGTGCATTTCCTGGAACTCACTCTGTAGCCCTGGTTGGCCTTGAACTGACAGAGATTGGCTTGCTTCTGCTTCCCAAGTGCTGAGATTAAAGATGTGCACCACCACCACCTGGACCCTGGTAGAATTTTTTGGGTAACATATATAAAATCATATCATCTGCTAATAGCAGAAGTTTGACTTCTTCCTTTCTAATTTGTATCCCTTTAATCTCCTTTTGTTGCCTTATTGCTCTAGCTAGAATTTCAAGTACTATATTGAATAGATATGGGGAGAGTGGACAGTCTTGTCTTGTTCTTGATTTTAGTGGAATCACTTTGAGTTTCTTTTCATTTAGTTTGATGTTGGCAGTTGGCTTGCTATATATTGCCTTTTTCATGTTTAGGTATGTTCCTTGTATCCCTGATCTCTCCAAGATCTTTATCATGGAGGGGTGTTGGATTTTGTCAAAGTTTTTTTCAACATCTAATGAGATGATCATGTGGTTTTCTTTTCTTTCAGTTTGTTTATACGATGTATTACATTGACAGATTTTCTATTAAGAGATTAGATTTTCTATTCATTTTATATACCAACCACAGATTCCCCTCTCCTCCCTCCTCCCACCCCCAGCCTTCTGCCCAAACCCACTCCCCATTCCCAACTCCTCCAAAGCAAGGTTTCCCCTGGGGAGTCAGCAGAGCCTGACACATTCAGCTTAGGCAGGTCCAAGTCCCTCCTCCTTGCACCAAGGCTGCACAAAGTGTCCCACCATAGGCCCTGGGCTGCAAAAGGCCAGCTCCTGCATCAGGGACAGGTCCCAATCCCACTGCCTGGGGGCCCCCTAAACAGTTCAAGCTAAATAACTGTCTCACTTTTTCAGAGGGCCTAGTCCAGTACTATGGTGGCTCTTCAGCTATTGGTCCACAGTTCATCCATCTCCACTAGTTTCGCTAGTTTTCTCTGTACTTTTTCCAATCATGTTTCACTATCTCTTGCTCATAGAATCCCCCCTCTCTCTCATTGATTGGACTCCTGGAGCTTGGCCTGGGACCCAGTCATGGATCTTTGCATTTGCTTTCATCAGTCACTGGATGTGTGCTCCATGATGACAATGAGGGTATTCAGCCATCTGATCACCAGAGTAGGCCAGTTCAGGTACCCTCTTGACTATTGTCAGTAGTCTATGGTGGAGTCATCCTTGTGGATTCCTGGGGACCTCCCTAGCACTCTGCATCTCCCTAATCCCATGGTGTCTTCATTTATCATGGTATCTCTTTCCTTGCTCTCCCACTCTGTTCCCATTCCAGCTCAAACCTCCCACTCCCCTAAGCTCTCATCCCCCATCCCTTGCCCTCCATTAATCCGCCTCACCCCAAGTTTGCTCAGGTAGATCTCATCCATTTTTCTGTTGCTGGGTGATCCATGCATACTTCCTAGGGTTCTCCTTACTAGCTAACCTTCCTGGAGCTGTAGGTTGCAGTCTGGTTATCCTTTGCTTTGTATCTAGTATCCACTTATGAGTGAGGACATACCATGTTTGTCCTTCTGAGTCTGGGTTACCTCACTCAGGATATTTTCTAGTTCCATTCATTTTCCTGCAAACCTCATGATGACATTGTTCTTTTCTGCTGAGTAGTACTCCATTGTGTATATGTACCACATTTTATTTATCTATTCTTCAATTGCAGGACATCTAGGTTGTTTCTAGGTTCTGGCTATTACAAATAATGCTGCTATAAACATAGTTGAGCATGTGTCCTTGTGGTATGATTGAGCAGTCTTTGTATGGGTCTTGAGAAAGACTGATTTTCAGTTTTCAGAGAAACTGCCATTCTGATTTCCAAAATGGCTGTACAAGTTTGCATTTCCACCAACAGTGGAGGAGTGTTCCCTTTGCTCCACATCCTCTCCAACAGAAGCTGTCTTCAGTGTTTTTGATCTTAGCCTTTCTGACAGGTGTAAGAATGTATTTCAGAGTTGTTCTTATTTTCATCTCTCTGATAATTAAGGATGCTGAGCAATTCATTAAATGTCTTTTGGCCATTTGAAATTCTTCCTTTGAGAATTCTCTTTTTAGCTCTATAGCCCATTTTTAAAATTGGATTGTTTATTATTTTGATGTCTAGTTTATTGAGTTCTTTATGTATTTTGGAGATCAGCCCTCTGTAAGATGTGGGGTTGGTGAAGGTCTTTTCCCATTCTGTAGGCTGACGTTTTGTCTTATTGACTGTGTCCTTTGCCTTACAGAAGCTTCTCAGTTTCAGGAGGTCCCATTTATTAATTGTTCTCAGTCAGGTGGGTGACTGTTGCTGTTGCTGCTAGCTTTGTATGGCCCTGCTTTTTTTTAAGTTAGCAGTTTTTCCCAGATTTTGCACCTCCTTTACCTTGGCTCCACACTGTATGACAACTGCAGAAACCCTGGTATCTCCAGGACACACTCAAATTCTCTTGCTTGCTCCCTTTGCTAATTGCTTCCAGATCACTGGTTAGAGACAAAGACAAAAACGCTGAAAGTAAGAATTAGCAATGCTCCAAGGGATTCTTTTTCTATACTAGGGCCGTTTACAAGTGAGTCTCACATTCAGACAGATGTTTCTTCCAGGTGAATTTAATTTTTTGCACCTACAGAAAGAGAAAGAAATCTGAGAAAGAAAGGTCTGAAAGCTTTTAGATTTTTAGAGAGAGATTTGACTCAGTTTTTCTCCAGGAAAGCTTTCTTTTTTTTTTTTTTTTGAGCTGTGCATCAAACCCAGGGTCTTTTCCGTGCTGGGCAAGCGCTCTACCACTGAGCTAAATCCCCAACCTGGCTTTCAGTTCTTGAGAGAAAGATTATTAAGTTTTCCCCCAAACTTCTTTTCTTTAACATTGACTTCATGGTCAAATGGAAACTTTGATTTTGATTGTGCTGTGTTGCCAGTGGAGCAGAGAATTTTGTTTAGTTCGCATCTGCCTCAGGGAAAATTACCCCCTGCTTCTCAAATCTTGATTTTAAGTTGTCTAATCTTTTTCTGCCCATTTTTCTCTCTCCCTTGTTTGTTTGTTTTTTATGATAGGGTTTCTCCGTGTAGCTTTTGCACCTTTCCTGGGACTCACTTGGTAGCCCAGGCTGGCCTCAAACTCACAGAGATCTGCCTGCCTCTGCCTCCCGAGTGCTGGGATTACAGGCATGCACCACCACTGCCCAGCCACTTTTTCTCATTTTTGATAGCTTTTTTTCTGACTCTTCTTCTGGATTTTGTATAGATAGCCCCATATTGGAAAGCAAGGACATAGTTCCTCTGTCTTGTTGCTTATTTTGTCCTATTTTTTTCTTAAACTATATTTCTAAGCCAATATTTCTATTTTCTAACTTATTTTAAATTTTTTCCTACATATTTTCCTATAGATAGAAATTAAGAGAGAGAGAAAAAGAAACTTGATAGAAATATACATCATAGCCCAAGTTTTCAACTTCAGGATTTCACTGCCTAATTTAACTCTTGAGAATAAAATACCATCGTCTTTATCATTCTTATCGGCATGCCTTGTATACACACCCTGACATTTCCTTTCACCAAGTCCCTGGGTTCCTGTTCAGGGTGCCATCTGTGGGCACCCATATTGTTGTTATTTATTAAGATCAATCCATGTGAGTCTATTTAATGGGTAATAGGGATTTATTAAGATATAAATTGAGGAGATACACTCATGAATACAGAACGAAGTAGAGAGCTGAAGTTGTTCTCTGATCTGACCAGGAATGAATCCACCTCACAGGCAGGGAGAAGGGGCCCCTTTCCTTTTAAGAGGTCACATACAATGGCAAGAAGAACCACCTCCTTTGGGCCCTATAGCCCAAGGTCATGGGTGGAGCAAATACCACTACAGTTGTTGTTGGTAGTGTGTGTTTCTCTTCTTTGGGATTTGCTGGTGTGAGGTTATCTATTGCTTGTGTTTTCATGGGTGCAGCTTACTTCCTTGGGTTGGAGTTTTCCTTCTAGTACTTTCTGTGGTATTGTGTTCCTCACAATATTGTGCACCGAAATAAATTTATCTAGGGTCAGAGAACAGACAGCCACTAGAACAGAGCCAGAAATGGTGGCGAGAAAACAGGTCAGAGCAAGCCATAGCAGAAGTTGGGTGGTGGTGGTGCATGCCTTTAATCCCAGCACTTGGGAGGCAGAGCCAGGTGGATCTCTGTGTGTTCAAGGCCACTTTAGAAACAGCTAAGCACGGTGACCCATGTCTTTAATCCCAGAAATCCAGCCTTTAATCCCAGGGAGTGATGCAGAAAGTAGAAAGATATATAAGACGTGAAAACCAGGCACCAGAGTAAGTTAAGCATTTGGCTGGTTTAGCATTCAGGTTTTGGAGCAGCACAGTTCAGCTGAGAGCCATTGGGATGAGGACACAGAAGCTTGCAGTCTGAGGAAATAAGACCAGCTGAGAAACTGGCAAGGTGAGATAGCTGTGGCTTGTTCTGTTTCTCTGATCTTCCAGCATTCACCCCAATAACTGGCCTCAGGTTTGATTTCATTAACTTTCTGTAGGGCTGGATTTATGGATAGTTACTGTTTAAATCTGGTTTTGTCATGGAATATCTTGTTTTCTCCATCTATGGTGATTGAAAGTTTTTCTGGGTATAGTAGTCTGGACTAGCAGCCATGGTTTCTTAATGTCTGCAAAATGTCTGTCCAGGACCTTAATGGCTTTCAGAGTCTCCTTTGAGAAGTTGGGTGTAATTCTGATGGGTCTGCCTTTATATGTAATTTGTCCTTTTTCTTTTCCAACTATTAATATTCTTTGTTTATTCTGTATGTTTAGTGTCTTGGTTATTATGTTGTGAGGGGACTTTTTTTTCCGGTCCAGTCTATAAGCTTCTTGTATCTTCATAGGCATGTCCTTCTTTAGGTTGGGAAAATTTTCTTCTATGGTTGTGTTGAATATGTTTTCTGTGCCTTTGAGCTGGAATTCTTCTCCATCTTCTATCTCTGTTTTTCTTAGGTTTGGTGTTTTCATTGTGTCTCAGATTTCCTGGATGTTTTTCCTAAGACTCTATTGGATTTAAGCCTAGCAGTGGTGGTGCATGCATTTAATCCTAGCACTTGGGAGGCAGAGACAGGTGGATCTCTGTTAGTTCAAGGCCAGCCTAGTTGACAGAGCAAGTTCCAGGAAAGACTCCATAGCTACAGAGAAACCCTGCTTGAAAAACAAACAAAAAAGGAATGTTTGATTTGACATTTTCTTTGACTGATGAATCTATTTCCTCTATTGTATCTTCAATGCCTGAGAGTCTCTCTTCCATCTATTTTATTCTGTTGGTTATGCTTGAATCTGTAGTTCCTGTTCATTTACCCAGATTTTCCATTACTAGAATTCCCTTGGTTTGTATTTTCTTTATTGTCTCTATTTTAACTTTCAAGTCTTGAACTGTTTCTATCACCTCTCTGATTGTTTCCTTTTGGCTTTCTTGGTTTTCTTTATTGCTTTCTTCCAATTTTTTTGTTTGTCTTTTCCTCCATTTCTTTAAGGGAATTTTGTGTTTTCGCTTTTAAGGACCATTATCATCTTCATAAAGTTATTTTTAAGGTTTTCTTCTGCTCCATCTGCATTGCGATATTCAGGTCTTACTGTTGTAGAACCACTAGGTTCTTCTGGTGCAATATTGCCCTTTATGTTGTTTAATGTGTTCTTACATGGCCGTTTACCCATCTGGGTTTTGGGTAATTGTAGGTATAGCTATTGATTCTTCCTCCAATCGGTGTGTGTGGTGCTTGTGCCTCCAGGGGCCTCTGATGCTGCTGCGGAAGGTGGTGGAGCAGTCTGACCACAGGAGTCTTGCCTGTTGACTGGCTTTTGGGACTCTTCCTCCAATCAGTGCAGGTACAGGCGTTGCATTCATGGGGCCTCTGATGCCACTGGGGATGGTGGTGGAGCAGCCTCTACATGTTTCATTCTTGATCTTGGTGAGAACATGACATATAAAGCCCCAAAGAGGCATGGCTATACTTGTTTTCAAAAGGCTGTTACAATCAGTGACTGCCTTGCTACCTTACGTCCAAGAACAAGCACAGGTTCCATTTCTGAGCTGCTATCCACACACACCCAGGGCACTAATCTTCTGTGTCTCCCTGGCTGGCTGGGAACTCACTATGTAGCCCATGAAGCCTGGAGCTTGCAGAGATCCATCTGTGCCTGTTAGTTCTGGGGTTATAGGAATGTGACACCATACCTGACTAAAGAAGTCTGGGTTAAGTGTGAAGAGTTAGAAATTGCTTTTTTATTCATAAAAAATACATTTGCCTCAAAAGGGGCTCTAAAAGTGTAGTTAATATAAACAGGGAATAGCCTTAGCAAATTATGAAAATCAAGAAGAGCAAATAACATCAAAATAACAAAACCAAAGCCAAAACAATGAAAAGCAAAAACCTAAACCAAAAACCAAAGAAAATTAAGATAAGCAGCATTCTCTCACTGTATATTGAACAGCACAGATCTATAACCTGTAGCTGGCCTTGGAGACATGGTAGGAAGACAGTCACTAGTTGTAACAGCATTTTCAAGATGAGTAGAGCCATTCCTCTTTGGGGCTTTATCTGCCATGTTCTCCCCAATGGTAAGGGATTTTCTTCCTTCTGAGTTCATAGCTACAAAGGGGTGTCATTTTCTGAGGAGGCCTAGATCCAAGGTGATGAATGCCATGGTTTCAAGTCATCTGTGGCTTCCTTTGGCTTCCTCAGTTCTCACAATAGGTGTTGTCTACAGAGTCTCCCTCTGCAAGTGGCTCTTATCCTGAGCTGGGGCCTGTTCCAGCTCAGGCTGAAGTTTTCTGGATCTGGAGAGAAAAGTAGTTAAGACACAGGTCAGGAGGGGAACCCGCCATGTCAACTATCTAGCTACTACCTCCAACCACCTCAGCTGTGCTAGACAATCAACACTGATCCTTTGACTGATGTCATTATTTGAACCCCCAAGGAACAAGGCTCACAGAGTGGCAGGGACTAGAACTTTTCTTATCCCTAAACACATCATAACTTAAACTGAACACTGTGTGATGTCCTCTCTACTAAAAAAATAAAATAAAAATAGGATATTCTCCTACAGTTCAGGGACATTATTTTGTAAATAGCAAGAGGATGTTAATACCATAGTCAACAGTATATGATCAATACATGTGGTACTGATGATGAGTTACTGATCAACCACATCATTTTATTGATAGCCATAATACAGTCTTGCCATCTGGGCACCTGAACAAGGTCATGAGGTTAGCTCAGTCCTCATGCCCAGGAGGCACCTTGAACATGACCAACATGCAAGACAGAGTTAGTCAGTAATCCTAGAGCAGCATTTCCTGAGATGTGTGCCTGAGAACACTGGCCCTGATGGACTCTGGGACCAAACAAAAACTTGTGATTTCCTTAGGAATATGCTGGGAATCTGCATGCTGACCTTCTTTGGGAGAATGTTACAGAACATTCCCTTGAAGGTTCTGATCTTCCCTGGAGCTAGGCATCAGCCTGGATTCATTCTGGAAAGTCCTTAACATATTCTATCCTGAAAACACTTTACACAGTAAATGGGCAAAAGATGCAGAGAGCATTGTTCAAAGATGGGAATCTCTTCTCTACAGGGAATGTTCCTAAATAAAAATGTAATTTCAGCCAGGTGTGGTAGTGTACACATTTAAATCCAATCACTTGGGATGCTGAAGCAGGCAGATCTCTGTCAATAAAAGAAAATCCTGCTCAGAACACAGAGAGTTCAGAAGAGAAGAAGGGAAACTCAATTCTACAGATACACTGAGTATCAAATGTATTGTTTTCTGGACCAGAACATTTATGTGAGGTCTTCTTTCCCTGGTTGTAGCTGGGAACCATGCATTTGAACAGAGGCCCATAAAAGACAGGGATCTCAGGTACAGGGGACCCACTTGGCTCTACCTCTTCTCTCATGCCTAGGATCCCAATTCATCTGGGAGAATTCAAAGTAATGCTGCAGTTTTTCTGTCAAGTACTTTTCCTGGGTGACCCATCTCCTTCTGCTTCAGCAGGAACTGAAATATTTCCTCCAAACTTTGGAGCTCCTGTTCATTAGAAGATTGGGTTCTTAGTGGAGGGCTATACACTGTCATACAAATGCAAGCACATACACAGAATCCCAATAGCTTGCTGGTCAGCCAGGCAGGCAAAACAGTAAGCATCTGGGGACATAAGAAACAATGATTAAATGTAGAGAGAGACAAGAAACTCAGTCATCTCCTAGGTAATGCACACATACATGATGCACCACAACACCCACATGCATACACTACACACACACACACACACACACACACACACACACACACACACACACACAGAGAGAGAGAGAGAGAGAGAGAGAGAGAGAGAGAGAGAGAGAGAGAGAGACAGAGAGAGACACAGAGAGACAGAGAGACAGAGAGTGAAATAAAGAGGGAGAGGGAGGAGAAATGGAGCTAGCAGAAAGAAACTATGGCAGATGAGCAGTTGAGTTTAAACTAATCATACCAGCCTTTTATAAGAGTCACACAACTTAGCCATTACTCCTTGGGGGTACTAAGACTGCTATGGGAAACATAATTGGCTTGCCTAGACTATGTTCAGTTGCTCAGAGAAATTTTGCCCCCAAATATCCCACTCTCCACCACTAGCTTGTCAAAAGCCCCCAGGTAACCATCCAATGAACCTCAGATATATTCTGTTGGAGTGGCGAACTGTCTAGCACCACTCACAGAAAACAGGGCTCACAAGCTGCTACTCAGGCTTTTGTAACTGTGACCAAGAGCTGGGAAAAGTGAAGAGAACACATCCAGATGCAGGAAGAAAGAAGGCCGCATGCCACCAAATCCATAAAATGAGAAGCACTCATTTGGCATGTTCACAGAGATATCTTCCTTGCAAACTGCTTCCCACAAGTGATCTCACATGAGCTTTGCCAAGCAGATGAGCCCAAGGACCCAGAACTCATTTACTCAAAGCTCTGGACATAGCACCCTACCTATCATAATGACATGTAGGTTTGATATGTTATTGACCCATTTCCCTCATTGGACTGCAGTTTCAAGCAGAGCAGCAGGGATGGCTTGCCAAAAATTCAGTTTCTCAGAAGAGGCTAACTTCCCAGAAGTACTTGTGCATGGACACTGAAGTGAACACCTCAGATGGCATGAGGTGGGTGGCTGGATGGGAGCATGAACGAGTAAGGTGATGGGTGAAAGCACAGGTACGTAGATGGGCAGACAGAAAATCCAATGAGCAAATGGTGCCAGACTTTAGGCTGACCCACCTACCTGCCTTTACCTGTTGTTGCTGGGTTTGGAGGTCACTGGTCTCTTCCTCTTGGTCCTTACAGATAACTTTCAAGTCCTTCAAATGGTGCTTCATCAGGACTCAATCCTCCATTAGTTTCTTGTTCTCCTGCCTCAGCATGTCTACCTTCTTTTTCAGCTGAGTCTGTTCCATCAGGAGCCGGCTGTGTAGACCACTGGAGACACATTCTGCATAATAAGGCCCTGACAGCCTCCTACCACCCATGCCTCCAGGAACCAGCAGCCCAAAAGGTGCCAGGTTTCCAGGAAGACAAAGCCTAGAGTTCCATACAGCCATGACAGGTGCACTCAGAAGGCCAAAAACGAGAGAACAGCTAATACCAGAAAAAAAAGACCAAAAATCTCAAACTACTATGGAAAACCCCAACACCCAAAGGGATCCACTTCCCTTCAGTAGAAAGAGGAGTCCTCCAACTGTCCTCAACTGTCTGTGGTAATGGGGAAAACTCAGCAAGTGGTGGATAAATACCCTCTGAAAGAGGACAGGAGGCCCAAGGAGAGTTTATTCTATCTACATGTTCCACAGCAACTAAATCTGTAAAGCCTGGGTATGAGCTACAGGTAGCCAGGGCTGCCTGATATTGCCCTCATGGTGGAAACTGTTTGTCTAGATGTTCCTGAGGCTCCAGGACAATGGTGGCAAGGGCTAACGGTCTCTTTCACACTCAGCAAAACTGTGTCCAAGAGACACAAGTCCAAGAGCTGCTTGCTAAGGCTGCTTACTAAGAAGAATGGCTAGAATCAGAGTTAGGGAAACTCCAGTTCAGAGAAAAAGAAAGGCAGAGATAGCCATTCCACAACATGGAGTCCATGTCAGGATGGGCACTTACCGATAGAAGACTGTCTCCTTGGTCAGATCACTGAACTTCTCTGAGGACTCAGTGTTCTCATTCTGTAAGCTCTTTAATTTTGACATGATCTCTTTACGCTCCAACTTTAGTTTCTTACCGAATTTGGCTTGCAGTGGAGACTACAAACAGGAGGAAGGAAGCCTGAGAAGACAGGCCTCAAGGATCACGGGAACTCAAGTTGTATCCTAGTCTACCACTGCACAGTGGATGCCACATTCTGGCTCAAATGTAATGGGACCTCCTGGTGCTTCTAAATTTGTTATCCTGGCCCCAAGTCAGCAGAGGCTGAGGGTTCAGATGGAAGGTGCCCTGGCTGCATGAGCCCACTCAGTAGGCCTGGAGGGTCAGTCTAGCTTTCTATATTACCAGGAGTCTATTCCACAGGACTTGGCACACCACATATTGCAGTGACATTTCTCCTGTTTCACAAGAGTGATTCTAGGTCCTAGGTGACTATTACTGAACAGTTAGAGCACATAATTCTGGTGTTGAGACACAACATCAGGACAGCTATAAAAACTCCCCAAGGCATTCCTAGGTGCCACCAAGCTGGGCACATTGGACAAGAGCAGAGCTGCTTAAAGTGGGGCTCCCAGACCTCAGCACTGGATCACCTGGAAACTGATATAGGCAAATCCTCAGGCTCCACCACAGTTCCCTTGCTCCCAGAGTCTGGAGGGACATACAAACCTGCAAACACACACACACACACACACACACACACACACACACACACACACACACAGGAGAGAGAGAGAGAGGAGAAAGAGGAGAAAGAGCACACACAATCAGATACTTAAGAAATGCATGGAACAGAACTGTCTAAGAATATAGGGCACAAAACTACAGAGAACCAGTGATGAGCCCCAGTCACATATTGAAATGGACCAAGTGGGACTGGGCCCTTGTAGCTGCTACCAGGAGCTTCTAGCACACCTTCACCTGCCAGGCAAGTTCAAAGACTCACCACAGACTCACAGCAGCTAGTATCTCACACAAGCCAACATCTGTCAGGTTCTTTCAAAATGTATCCTGGGAACTCACACTACTGCCTCAATCCCTGAGTTGTGTGACTCAGACTACAGGCTCTGGTTTTCATTTGTAGAAAGCAGAATAGTTTAGAGTCCCCATCTCGCTCCCTCCAAAGCTTCAGGTCTACTTCTCCTCTGAGAAGAATTTAAGACATGAGGTTGGGAAACAGAATCACTTTGGAAGTGCAGCCTCCTAGAACCCAAGACCTTGAAAGGAAGAAGGCAAGGGTGACATTGAGGACATGCCATGGAGTCTGAAACAATGGATACCTATTGTCCATGGTTCCTTCAGTGACGAAGATCAGGCGATCCTGTATCTCATTTCTTTGGCTGGTCATTAGCTTCAGCTCTGTGGTCAGCTTCTTCATTTCCCTCCTTCCTTCTTTCTTGGTGAGGAGGCTTGGGTGGGATGATGGCTCCATAGCAGACTCTGTGGGTAGATGAACACAAGTGAACTTGCATAATGACAAGGCATAGAGGATGGACAAACCACCCTGAGGCCCAAACATTAAGATCACATCTGCAACCCAGTGACAACCCAAATATTTGGGGACAGGCTGAGATGCCCCCTCTGTGGATCTCAGCTCTCCCATCACTCTGTAGAGATGTGACTGTGTAAGCAGTCAGGGATTTCCTTTGCCTCCCTACGCATGCTTCAGGGGAACAAAGACCACCTCTTCAGGCATATTCACAGCATCACAGGATGCAACATGGTCCAGAGCCCTGAAGTAGGCCCGTGGTTTCAGAAGCCAGTAGAAAAATGGCACAGTGCACAAGCACTCAGGTGTTGTGAAGAGCCCAGATCTCCTGCCTGGTCACTCCAGGACCACAGTTATGGATTGAAGTCATGCAGGGACACACCATGGTCTAAAGACTCAACAAATTACTCCATTGACAGCCCAAACATGGACTGGCACGAAGGAGCCAATCTCTGCCCTAGTCCCACATCTCTACAGTTGTTTGACTACACTAGAGAACTTCCTGCCATCCTCAACTGCTGATTCATGACCCTAGGGGGGCACTGTCAGAGAAAAGTGGTCAGAGGAGTCTGCTGGACAGCCTGACGACATAATGTCTTGACCAGAAGCACTTTTCTCTCCAGGTGACTAGAGTCGACAGCCACTGCACCTAAAGGAATCTCCCGAAGCTGAAGTGCAGTGAAGCCTAGCCTCAGCTGGGGACACATTAGTCCCTCTCTGCCTCCTGCTGGTCTCCTTCTGTCCCCACATTGCACCCCAAAACCCAGGAAAGGTAAAAGCTAGGAGTTCCCAGCACAACAGAGCCTGGGCCTTGCCAGCTCCTGGCTTAGGAGATAAACTAATATTCTGGAATCTTTGACTTTCAGGAATTATGATAAACAGGGATGCCCATTTGCTTCTCAGAGGCTCCAGCTCTTCTGCCCCATTACTGGAAGGCCAAGCTCAAGCATACCTCCTCCAGGAAGCTCCCCATCTCCTGCCCAGCACTCACTGTGCCTTTGCCAGAACCACTTAAATGTTCCCGTTTTCCTCTGAGCTTGGACAGCAGCTTCCTTCTGCCTCTCTCTGGACTCTGGATGTTCTCCATTCTTTCTCCCAAGTAGATTACTCAGTCTTGACAACATGTCTATGGAGTACCTGATAGGCATGGAAGGAATGCCCTAAGTGATGTTGGTGTCTCTACAACACTGGTGACATCACAGGGGATGCCAAGTGCTCTCCAGGATACAATAGAATTTCCAGAGAAGGGACTGCTGATGTCATGGAGAACAGCCCTTACCACCCTGCTAATTAGTTTTCCCTGAACTGACCAGAAGCCCAGATTCCCTTTCCAGGACCCTCTCTTGGGACATAGGGGAAGCCATTTAGCACCTCTTTCCAAAGCCAGCGTTTCCTTGGCTTAATTGGAAGCCCCATTGTACTTTTCTTGGTGAGAACTGAGCTATACTTTTCAACCAGGAATGTCTCATTCTTTCCTCAAAATCCCTCTATTAAATAATACTGAGAAGCCACATTAGGATGGAAATAGCCAGGGGTTTCCTCTACCTTCCTACACATGCTTCAGCCAAACACAGAAATGGTCTCTTTCGGCACAGGATGCAACATGGTCCAGAACCTTGAAGTCTGCCTGTGGTTTCAGAAGCCAGTAGAAAAATAATACAGTGCACAAGCACTTAGGTGTTGTGGACAGTCCAGATCTCCTGCCTGGTCACTCCAGGCCCATGGCTGGGATTGAAAAGTCATGCAGGGGCACAACATGGTCTAAAGACTCACCAGGTCACCACACTGACTGCCCAGAACATGGAAGCTGGCACAAAGAAAGCCTATCTATGCCCTTGTCCCATGTCTCTGACAGATGTTTGGCTACACTAGAGAACTAGCTGCCATTCTCAACTTCTGATTCATGACCCTAAGGGACCACTGTCAGGGAGAGGTGCCCAGAGGAGTCTGCTGGACAGCCTGACGACATAATGTCTTGACCAGAAGCACTTTTCTCTCTAGGTGACTAGTGTTGACAGCCACTGCACCTAAAGGAACCTCCCGAAGCTGAAGTGCAGTGATGCCTGGCCTCAGCTGAGGACACATTAGTCCCTCTGCCTCCTGCTGGTCTCCCATCCCCACATTCCACCCTCAAGACCCAGGAAAGGTAACAGATAAGCATGCCCAGCATAACAGTCTTGGCCTTGCTAGATCCTTACTTAGGGAACGAATAAACTAATGTTCTGGAATCTTGACTTTCAGCAATTATAAGCAGAGATATCCATTTGCTTCTCAGAGGCTCCAGCTCTGCTGCACCATTACTGGAAGGCCCATCTCAAGCCCACCTCCTCCAGGAAGCTCCCATCTCCTGCCCAACACTCACTGTGCCTTCACCAGAATCACTTATTTGTTCCCGTTTTCCTCTGAGCCTGGCCAGCAGCTTCCTTCTGCCTCTCTCTGGTCTCTGGAAGGTATCTATTTTCTAAAAGTTCCCTTAGCTTGATTGGAAGGCCCATAGTACTTTCCATGTTGAGAACTGAGCTATACTTTCCAAACACTGTCCAGGAATGTGTCATTCCTTCCTCAAAATCCCTCTATCAATATGAGCAATTAAATATTACTGAGAAGCCACGTTAGGATGAATGTAGACAAAAAAAAAAAAAAAAGATCACCTTCCTCAAGTACAAGTGATTGAAAGCATATTCAGGAAGAACCTGCAGGGATGGTTACAGTGTGGGGTTTGGGTTAATCATGGAAGCCATGTGCTGAGCTTCAGGGAATTGCCCCAGGAGTCCTTAGCAGATAGAGAATGCAGCCATCAGGGAGCTGATAAAATTGTGATGATCTATTAGCAAAGGAAACAGAAGTAGTGGATCCACCATGAGAAAAAGCCTCAGGCTGAGTGGTGTTCTCCACTCTGCACCAAAGACACCAAAGCAGGATCAGTTACAGGTCTCTGAGTTACACCAAGATTCTGCCTCTTGGGGAAAAGAAGGGATAGTGGGAAAATAAGGACAACACCTGAGACACACCTCACTTGGGAGAGTGACTGCCTAGCACGCAGCAAGTCCTGGGTCAATGCCTAGTGCTGTCTCCACCGGCTAAGTGGCCCCACCTGTATCTCAGCACTTGTGAAGTGGAAGCAGGATGAGCTAAGCTCAAGGTGAACCTGAAAAGCCAGTGTGAGGACAGCTTGGGGCACATGAGACCCTGTCTCAACAAATGATGCAGAAACATTCCCTACTCCAAGGCCTCACCTACCAATCCTTTCTAATGAAAAGAACTTACCATTCTCCCTACCAGTCTTCTATCTTAGGGAGATGGAGGGGAAGGTGAAGTGATGTTTTATATCTGAGGACCTTGTTCAGGCCTTTCCTTAGGTCCACATAGAGACCAAATGAAAGTGGGTATGACCATGTGAACTACTGAGTAATATCCACTGCTGCTAGCATAGAACTGTGCCTATGACAATCTCTGCCTTTCCCTAAGGGATGCTGCACCAGCAGGTAAGTGTCAGGGTCTGGAAACAAATACCAGTGATCCCTTCAAGGGAGTAGACAGAAACCATCAGAGACACCCCACTTCCTTCACCAGAAATTAAATCAAGCTGATCCATTCCAAACCTGGTTGGCTATTGAATCACAAAGGATACCTCCATCCAATTATTTACATTCCTCATAAGTGCCTTTGTATACTGCCCAAAGCCCAGATTTGTAGACAAGCAATGTGTTTCTGTTACTAAGAGTTACCCTGCCCAGGACCTCTGTCCATAAGAGACTTTAGAGAAACCACCCCTCTTCTTCCTCAGGTCTGTTGATGATTTTGTACAGTCTTCACTTGGGAGCCACAGGCTACAGAGCCCTTCAAAAGTGACTCACTTTACTAGGAAACTACAAGTTTCTATTTCCTTTGCTTTTAAGGCAGTTAAATTCAAATAGACAGTGCCTAGCCAGGAACTAGCCATCCAATACTGAACCTCACATCCTAAGTACTTTTCAGGAATGCTTTGAAGGTAGTTTTCTTGGTTTACAGCTTCCAACTTTTAAAATAAATATGAGTGATATATTTATAATGAGTACATCAGTGGAAAATCCAGCCTAACTGAATGGGCAGCAGGACTGTGTCCTGGCCCTTATGTACCTAGACCTGGCTCACAGGCAGGAGTGAGCACACCTTAGGGTCTTCTGCAGGGACAGAGTGAGGTAGAATGGGCACTGATTAGGCTGAATAGCCATCTTGAACTCCCCACAAGTTAGGTTACAAGCAGACTCCCAGTTAACCTTCCAAAGAGATCCTGCTGAGGCCATGGTCTCTGATTCTGTGTACCATAAAAGGTCATGAAGGTGTCTGTTGAAGGGACCCAAAGTCCTTCCATTTAGCACCCTACAGGACAAGGAGCCAATGTCAGGAATGATGACCTCCTGTCAAACTATGTGACAAGAGGGATGTGGAATTTGTGTCGAAGATCAGGGGCCTCCTGGGTGGTGCTGGGTCCCTGTTGGCCTGTGTAACAGCTTGAAGAGCCCAGTTCCCATGTTCATTGGGATTCCCATGATGATGCATTCAGACACACCTGGAACTAATCAGAACCAAGGTCAGAGAGATGGATTCACAGAGTGGAAGGAACATGACTGAATCAGGATTGCAGAGTTGGGATCTGAGGTCCAGCTCTACCACATATCACCTGGCTGAACTTGGTTCATCATTTTCCTTCCCATGTGTATACCCTAGGGGGATGGCCAAGAAGCACTGTCTCTGGAATGACAGTGACTGCCTCAGACCAGTAGGTCACCAGAAGCCAATTCAGTTCAGGCCCGTTCTCTGCAACAGGAGTAAAGAGTAGGAGATAGACAGCCTTTGAGAGAGTGCGTAGGCAGCAGGAACCTGCACATAATCAGGAGATGGTGAGTGTGCCACCTTCCTTCCTTAGCTTAGTGCCCAGAAAAAAAGATGCCAATGGGGGGCTGGAAGTGCAGGGCCAGGGGCAGCAGTGTCCTTATCAGAACACTGGAAGGCAGGCTGCTATTGACTTCCAGAGGGATAGCCATTTCCTTCGTTCCTGGCTCCACTTCACCTCTCTCTCTTTTGGTTTTTGGAGACAGGGTTTCTCTATATAGTACTGGCTGCCCTGGAACAACTCCTGTAGACCAGGATAGGCTCCCCAGAAACTTAAAAATCTGTCCACCTGATTCCAATGTGTGGTGATTAAATGCATGGATATACACCACATGATTCAGTTCAAGTTTTAAAAGCTCTAAAGCTCCATGCTAGGACTCTGTTTTTACAGGAAGGCAGTTGGAAGTAGATGCATTCTATGTTGATGACAAAGACAACTCCAGGACAGAGAGTCAAAGAGCCAAACTAACCCCATCACACAGTGAGAGCTAATGTTGGAGTGGAGTACTCCACGCAGAGAGATGGGACATTTCCTGTAGTGTGTGGGACAGAGGCTGTGCCAAGGCTGCAAAGGTGTTGGTGGTGGGTGCTAGGTTTCAGTCCTGGTGTCCAACAGCTATACTCTGGCTTGTATATGGGCTTCTCCCATTCTAACCCTCCTTTTCTTGCACTTTGTGTTGATGTTTTGAAGACAGGGTCTCACTGTGTAGCCTTAATTGGCCTGGAACTTGTTATGTAGAACAAGCTGGCCTTCAATTCAACAGAGAACTGCTTGCTTCTGACTCTTGAAGGCTGGGATAAAAAGAATCAACCACCAGGCCTGGATTTCTCATTTCCTTCTCTGTCTCTCCATCTTTAACCTGTGTCTCCCCATTTCCTATCCTACATGGCTCTTAAAATGATGTTCAGTGCATCATGAGGAGGCAGGACCACAGACTACCCTACTGCTACACCCTGTCTACCTTCTGTCAATCCTGGACAACACGTAGGCTGTTAGTAAATGTAGCCAAGTACAGCTTCAAGGACTAAAAGGTCCCCACTGGCTCAGGGTCCATATTTTATTTTTTGCAACTCAAAACTGTCTGCACTGAAAGTAGCTCTCATAATGGGGAGAGGGAGGGCAGGGTGCCTTAGTTGGGCTCTGGAGACAAATGATCCATTGTTTCTGTAAGCCATAGGCCTGGACATAGGAAACCTACTGCATATGGAGTCTTTCTGCCAAGTAAGCAGCATCAAAGAGATGGTCAGCTGTCTTTTCAAAGGAGGTCAGCATCAACACCCACTCCGTCTTGGCCAGGCATGTTGGGCCTCATAAAGCCCAGGCGTGAAGTCCAGTGTAACTTCCTGAGCCCAGCTTGAGTTTGGTGACCTGTCTTCGGACATGACTTCTGCATATGAGTGACTCAGCTCAACCTGATCTAGAATTGCCTCTGCTTAGTAACTGCTGAGATGGCATCATTTCATTGGCCTGCTACCCTCACTTCATCCCTCATCGTCCCAACCTATATACGTCCACTCCTGATGCAATAAAATGAATTCCTGCTTTGACAAGACTCCCGGCTCAGTGTGCTTCTCTCCAGTGAGCAGAGGAGGTCTAGGGCCACTGACACTCACCATCCCAATCAGCCCCGGGGAGAGACCGGCTGGAATGATCCTGCCTCCACCCTACCTGTTGGTCAGACTGACAGACTGGTGCCCTGTGTGAGGAACGATTTCTTCGACAGAAGAATGCTGATGGGCCAATCGGTCTGTGGGTGAGTGTACCTCCATAAGATATAGGGCAATCTTCTTCTAAGCTAAATCCTTCCTTGGAGTTCCTATGAGTATTACTAAAGAGCAATGGTCTCAACCTCTCTGATAGTCAGGCACTCCAGACATGGACTTACCTCAATAAGATCGCCCCATGGTTGCCTGATGGCAGTCTTTTCAACTAGGACACCTGGGATAGAATAGAAATCCTGATTCATAGGACCCAGGTTGACAGAGGAGAGACTGGATGATAATTGGTGCTGGTGGAGGTGCTGGTTGTGGTGTGAAAATGTCATGGTCATGACAGAACCCAGTGTTAGTTTTTAGAGTTTTAATAGGAGGGAAGGGGGGGAGGAAAAAGGAGAGCCAGTCCTGGAGGGAGAGAAAGATGGTGGGGGCAGAGCAAAGCAGAGAGAGAAAGAGAGAGAGAGAGAGAGAGAGAGAGAGAGAGAGAGAGAGAGAGAGAGAGAGAGAGAATGGGGTCTGCATCCAGCTTTTAAGGCACAGGTTTTGTGACCATGCTGCATGTACATAGACACCAGCACCCCATGATGACATAAGATGCAAGATCCTGAGCTGTGCATATGCAGGAGTGAGGGCAGGATCCTAACATTCCAAACTTTTTGCTTATTATAAAAAAAGTGAGTGAATAGGAATAGGGGTGTCATTTCTCCTGGAAAAACTGCTTCCAGCTGACTTGGTGGGTACTGGTTGGTTCTTAGGGGGGTAGGGAAGGGGGCCTTTCAAGGTAGATAGGCATCCTGGGATGGTGGGCTGTTCTGCTGCCCTGGAGCCATCCATCCTTCTTGGTTTGGCACTCTGGCTGCTTTTGTATCTGACAGGATGCTGGTGAGACAGGAAAAGCCTGAAGTAGATCCCACCTGTCCAGATGGATTTAAGCTGGTTTCTGGAGCTTGGGAAAAATCTTGAACATGTTAAGAAGCAGCCATGAGAAAATTAGTGACCATTGTAGTGTTTAGTACTCTGCTTATAGTGGTTAGTGTTATGAGAGAGACAGAAAGATTGGAACATATTTTTTTTTAAAGATTTATTTATTATGTATACAATGTTCTGCCTCCATGTAACCTTGCACGCCAGAAGAGGGCACCAGATTTCATTATAGATGGCTGTGAGCCACCATGTGGGTGCTGGGAATTGAACTCAGGACCTCTGGAAGAGCAGTCAGTGCTCTTAACCTCTGAGTCATCTCTCCAGCCCCATGTTTTTAAGCTTTATCAGAGACAGATTATTTTAAGGCACCTGTTTCCTTTACTAGTTTAACATCCAGGAGACAAAGGTGATCAATTGTTGAGAGCATTTAATAGTAATAGATGGTTACATTAAAGTCTGTTTTTGTAGAGCCCAGACACTTTTGGGTCTGGGGGTGTAAATACCTTTTAGCTGTTACAATTTCTTACTTGATGATTGTCCCTGAACTCCAGTTCTGTGGTGGTCTGAAGCAGCCATTAGCCGAACAGTTAGAGGAGGGAACCAGGAAGAGAAAAGCTTGTGGTGCATGAGAACTTATTTCTTTGGAATTAGGGTCAGGGCCCTGTCTGTGTTCGTGAGGAGGAGAAGCACTTCTGATAGGTCTGGAGTGAGGCACATGGAGGGAGCAATGAAATGAAAGCTCCTACCTTAGCTGGAAAATCTTTTCCCAATAAGTAACCCTGAAAGTGCAATTAAGTCTGGTGGGGTGGGTAAGGCTGTCCTCCCTACCCTGACAATAGGGAAATGAGAGGTGAGACCCCAAAACTCCCAGGACTGAAAGAAGGACTCCCAGAAGAAAAGAAACGGATCGCTTCTATGCTGCATTCTGGATTCCCTGCGAACGAGCCTGTGGCCAAGCCTAGGTCTGCTGGAGGTCTTTGTCTGTCCCCCTGCCTCTTGGTGCCTGGGGGCAGTCAGCTGACAGGTTGTCTTTCTAGGTGGCACTTTGGTTTTTTTCTTTTTGAGACAGGGGTTCTCTGTGTAGCTTTGTGCCTTTGTTGGAACTCGCTTTGGAGACCAGGGTATCCTTGAACTCACAGAGTTCCACCTGCCTCTGCCTCCTGAGTGCTGGGATTAAAGGTGTGCGCCACCACCTGGCTTCTAGGTGGCACTTTGAACAAGGGTCAATTGATGGCCTGGCAGGGCATGTACTAGACCACGTGGCCTTTTTTTTTTCTTTTCTTTTCACAACCAACAATTTTCAGGAGACAGCTGGACACTTGGGTGTTTTTATCTCTCATCTCTCTCCTGGTACACCTTAAATGCCACAGATGAAACTTCCACCTGTGGGTTCAGGAGCCTTGCTCTCCAGATGTTTAAGTTTTAGTCCTATGTCAGGGAAGTCTGGGGGACAAGAGACGGATTTTACTGTGTGTCTTGAAATTTTTTTTTTTTTTTTTGGTTTCTGTTGGCTTGGGGACAGCTTTAGGAAGACTTTCCAGGAGGCAGGATATAAAATCTATGGCTAAAGAGCCATCCTTATTACTGTAAACTTATTTGCATGGATCCTAGCCTGCTTCCAGACCTGTCTGTGCTTCTCAAGGCAGCTTGACAATGAGTGGGAGGAGTTAAAGTGAGAGACAGGGTTGGGCAGAAGTGGCCCAACCAATAACTGGAGAGCAGAGAACAGAAGTCAGATAGACACAGTAGTGGCTGGCTGCACATGGCAGAGAAAGAATCAGAAATGGAGAAGGAGAAGAGTCCAGAGCTTCAGTAGAAAGCTTGGGGATAAGGTAACTCTACATTTGCCCATTTGCTGGCAGAAGTTAAATAACTCCCAAGAAGTATCGTGGTTGAAACAGCCAGATCTTCTGGTATCCACCCCTATGTCCCATGGCTGCAGTACTGAGAGAGGAAAATAAAAAATTAAAATAACAACCAGGATCCCATTTCCTGTTTCAGCTCCTATTTCAAGTGTCCTTGAGAATAGGCAGTCTGCACAAATTACCCAACTGTTGTCACGATAAGGGTAAGGGCTGGGGTGTACTTACTGGAGGACCTCCCAGGGGCGTGGACAGCATCCTATACTTCCTCAAGATAGAATGTGTCATGATACTCAGCAGAGGACCCCCCCCCCAGGGGTCTATCATGAGTAATATAGCTCAGGCTGCATTTGTGGGAAATGGCAGGGGACTCACCAATCTTGGCAGCAGTGGTCATGGTGGCAGGAGAAGTCCTGATGCAGTACCGAGGTGGCATCAGCAGCGTCAGCTGGGCAAATGAGAAAGCAAATAGGCAGTCGCAGGTCCTTAGTATAGGTTTCTGACAACGCTCAGCCCCAGAGGCTGAGTGGAATCTCCTATGGGAGTCCACGGCACCTATGAAAAGATGGTAATCAGTGCTTGTGAGGGCGCTGGTTGCAGCTGGTCACAGTCAGACAGAACACAGTGTTAGTTTTTAGAGCTTTATTAGGAGGGAGAGGGGGGAGGAGAAAGAGGAGAGCCAGGTCTGGAGAAAGAGAAAGACAGTGGCTGGGAGGGAGCAGAGCAGAGCGGAGAGAGTAGAGTGCATGGGGTCTGCATATGGCTTTTAAAATGCAGGTTGTGGTTGGGGATTTAGCTCAGTGGTAGAGCGCTTGCCTAGCAAGCGCAAGGCCCTGGGTTCAGTCCTAAGCTCCAGAAAAACAAATGCAGGTTGTATGACCACACCTCGAGTACATAGTTGCCAGCACCCGCTGATGACGTCAAGACCCAGAGCTGCGCATGTGCAAAGTGAGGGCAGGATCCTAACAGATATTCCCATTGTTACTGCCTTAAAGGGCTACTTTCCACCAAGGCCCATTAAGGAGAAATGGCCCGTGGATACCTTGGAACACCCCAAGAGGTGAGACATAAATCTGGAGCCCTACAAGGAGAAGGGGCCTGTAGGGAGACCTCAAGAAGATGGAATGAAGCCTGGGGACAAAAGGGACATAAAAACTCAGGCCACACCCAAACCAAAACCCGAGTCAGCCTGGCTCATTTGGCTCAATGTATCCATCTCTCGATCCTTTGATGCTGCCCCCTGGCCTTCAAAGGGCCCAGCAACATCTGTCGGCTCTCCCTGCCAATCCATTCATAGGCCCCTCCATCCCGCATTCCATTTCCCCAATCTGTCTGCACCTCTGCCCTACTCTGGGTGGGGCGCGGCCCCAGAGGAGATGACTGGCTTCTTTCCTGTTAATATTAACCCTGGCAGCAATCGCTCCCTTCCCTGGTACCCCTGGGAGGCTTAGAATCTTAAGGGCCTTAAAAAGGCCGTTTCAGCGGATGGGCCAAATTCCTCTTGAGCTGAGACTATCCTTCTTGGTCTGGCTCACCAAGCCTTGACCACTCTGGATTGGAAGACCCTCGCCAAAGCAGTCCTCTCCGGACCCCTCTACTTGAAATGGGATGCCTTCTATCTAGAGGAGTGTAGGGTCCAGGCAGAGAAAAATCAAGTGGCCTACCCTCAAATCCCTATCACCTTTGGTATGCTGTCCAGTACCTCCGACCAGTACTCCACTGGCCTCTAGCAGGCCGCCATCCCTGCCCCCTATCAAGATCAAGTTAGGGCACTTGGGATAGCTGCTTGGAAAAAAATTGGATGAAGGCCCCACGGAGGCTTCTATATCCGGGGTCTATAAGAAATCAGGCAAGGACTAGCGATGTATGTTGAAAGGGTCAATAAGAGTCTCCAGAGAAAGTTTCCTCCTGGGGAGCTGAAGGATAAATTTGTAAAAATGTTGGTGTGGGACGGCACGAACACTGATCATAAACTTGCCTGTGCTGGATTGAGAGATCAAGACATTAGCAAATGGATTGTGGCCTCCCGAGATGTTGGCTCTACTCCTCACCAGGCCCAAACCATGGCCGTAGCCACGTAGGCAGCTAATAGGGAACAGACTACAATGTTAGTCAATGCCCTCCAGCAAGTCTCTATGGGAGGAAAATGGTCCTGTTTTGGTTGTGGGAAGGAAGGCCATTTTAAAAGAGTGTCCTAACCATGTTAAGGGCACCTCCATGGTTCCTCCTCATAGGGCCTGTCCCAAACCCCATGCCCCAGGTATAAGAAGGGGTTCCACTGGGCAAAAGACTGTAGATCTAAATTCAACCTCCAAGAAGCGCCTTTAAACTCTCCCAGGTGTGATCCCCAGCCCCATTAAATAAGGGGAAAGAGGTGGTCAAAGCCCTCTGGACCATACCCTTGGCACAGGTCCTTGCCCTGAGGCCCAAGATAACCCTGACTATTGAAGGAAAAACCTTTAATTTTATCATAGACACTGGGGCTGACTGCACAGTCATCCAAAAGGAGGAAGTTCCCTCCTCCTGGCAGTTGGTTCCCGGATCCCATGTGCTTGGCATTGGGGGGGGACATTCTATGTCATGGGAGAAAGCTAATTGTTTGCCCTGGACCGACCCTGACAGTAATCACAGGAGGTTCGCTCCTTTGTGGTTCCTGGTGTAACTGTTACCCTTCTTGGTCAGGACATCCTTGGGGAAGCTGAGGCCTTTATCACCACAGGCCATAAGGCCCCTCCTTATCAGGACGTGCTTGACATTGAAGAGTACCAACAGCAGTTTGAGGAGGGGCATGAAACACACCCCAATTACAGGCATGATCCCTATTTTGAGAAGCTCAGATGAGACTTTTTCCAGGTTCATCCCCAATCCTAAGGGCCACTGCTCACCCCCTGGTGCCAAAGATTCAGTGGACACCTGGGGAACCTTTAAATTACAATAGCTTGATGCTCTGGTTAAACAACAATTATCCTTGGGGCATGTTTGGCCATCCACCAGTCCCTGGAACCCTCCTGTTTTTGTTATAAAAAAAAAGCTAATGGTTCCAAAGGGGACTTCCCTGGATACCTGCCATCCCTAATACCTATTATATGACTATTATTGATAATAAGGATTGTTTTTTCTCCATTCCATTCCATCTAAATGATATGGAGAAGTTTGCATTATCCCTGCCCTCTACCAATTTCAGGGGCCCTGACTTAAGGTCTGAGGGGGACCATTTTGCTCCAGGGGATGGCTAACAGCCCCTTATGTGTCAGTACTTTATGTCACATATTTTTTTCTCCCTGATGGGATGCCCTGACATTTTATATTTACATGGATGATATTATTTTAGGATGCCTCACTTTGACAGACCTTCAGGACCTCACCACTAATTGCCTTACCATCTTGAAAGCTCATAATTTTAGGGTAGCTCCAGATAAAATACAGTCCATCCTCCTTTTTAACATTCTGGGCTCTCTACTGTCCCTTGATACAGTTTCTCCAGCTAAACCCCAGTTGCTTATTCAAGAGGCCTATACCTTAACTCAGCTTCAAAAGATGCTGGGAGAAATAAATTGGCTGAGGCCATGGATCTCTGTGCCCACAGAGCAGCTAACCCCTTTAAATAAACTCCTTAAGGGCCTTGACCTTTCATCCCAGATAGTCTTATCTTCCACCATCTGCAAATCTTGCAACAGGTGCAACAAGCCATTGATACCACGGCCCTAAGGAGATTCCACCCTGACCTGCCTGTCTCCCTGTGTATTTTTCCTGGGGAAACCGTATGCACTGTGCTGTTCACACAAGAGGGGGAGCCCATTCATTGGGTTCACCTCTCGGTGGGTAGAGCCCCCCGGGTTTACTCCCTGACCAACCAGGTAGCCAATTGCATTATTAAGGGCAGGGATATTTCTGTCAGGATGTTTGGCACAGAACCTCATTTTGTTATTGTTTCATTTAAAATTACTGACTTCAAAGAAATTACTAGCTTCAAAGAAATAATAGCAGAATAGCCACAGCCCTTGAGGGGTTTCCAGGGAAGGTTGACTGCCATTATGGCCCTTCTCCCATCTGGAGTGGAGGCCCCCTAGAACTTTTCTGCCTCACCCAAACCCCGATTTTCTTATGGTGTTTACCAATGGGGGACATTTGGGGGCTTCTCTAGTTGTGTTCCCACCCCTTGGACGAGGAGAGAAACCTATACCTATAAAAACAATTTCCCGGTCAGGTGGTGGTGGCACATGCCTTTAATCCCAGCACTCTGGAGGCAGAGCCAGGTAGATATCTGTGAGTTCGAGGCCAGCCTGGACTATAGAGTGAGTTCCAGGAAAGGTGCAAAGCTACACAGAGAAACCCTGTCTCAAAAAACAAAAAATAAACAAAGAAACAAAAAATTCTCCCATGAGGTGGAGGGATCTATGCAGTTTAAGGAATTGTTTGCTGTTGTTATGGCACTAGATTCCATATCAGAGTCATTTAATCTATTCTCTGATAGCCTTTATGTTATAAATCTTTTGCCCAACCTGGCAGAAGCCCATATTAAATTAGATTCCAACCCCATTTCTCTTCTTATGATTTGCTCCTTACTTAAACGGAGACTCAATCCCATTTATTTACAACATCTTAGAGGTCACCAAAATTTGCTGGGATTCCTTTCCAAAGGAAATCAGTTGGCTGACCATCTGGCTTCAATGCTTCAATGTAATACTGTTACTGAGGCCACAGATTTTCACCTACTTACCCATGTTAACTGGAGAGGCCTGAAACGTAAGTTTCCTCAGGTACTGATTAAAGATCTCAGAAAAATGGTCTGGACCTGTAAGGCCTGACAGCCCTTCCTTCAGATCCCTCCCCTCCAAAAGATGGAGAGCAATACCCAAGGAGTTCACCCTAATCATCTCTGGCAGATTGATGTCACACACTATTCCCCATTTGGAAAACTTAAATATGTTTTTCTTTCCATAGATACCTTCTCCCGTGCCTGTTGGGCATCAGCTCATGCCAGGGGTGGGGGGGTCCAAGCATGCTATTAGTCATATGCTTCAATGCTTTGCCACCCTCGGTTTACCCAGCCAAATCAAAACAGATAATGGCCCGTGCATTACTGGCAAAGCCTTTATAAATTTCCTACACACCTGGAAAATTTCTCATTCTACTGGCATCCCCTATAATCCTAGGGGTCAGGCCATCGTGGAGAGATTCAACCAAACACTTAAGTCCCAATTACAAAAGCAAAAGGGGGAGTCTCTACCCTCACATGATCAACTAAGAAAGGCATTATTAACCTTAAATATTTTAAATTTTTCTAGGGAAGGTAAATTTTTGTCTCCTTTTCAAAAACATTAGTCCTCCTTGGTTACTTATAGTACCATTTGGGTCAAGTGGAGGGACCCCTTAACTGGGGCTTAGAGAGGGCCAGACCCACTCCTCACTGCAGGAAGAGGGTTCAGATGTGTCTTTCCTCAAAATGAAAAGAGACCCAATTGGGTATTGGCCAGAGACCTCAAATATTTACCCCCAAAAGGGGACAATGATAATTATGGCTCCAGGGAGTGTTCTACCACGAAGTATAGTCTTTTTGCTTCTTCCTCAGAAATCACCAAAGATGCAGATGCTATTGCTCATCCTGATGGTGATATTGACTACCCAGCCTGGTGAAGAAGGTTTTGGGGGTCCTTATGATGCACAAGAAACCCTGAACATGATATGGAAAACCTTGTGATAGTGGTAGTGGACTGTTCAAAGCCTTACCATACTCTGGACAGCTGGTGAGCATGGCAGATTGTGGTGGCAAGGTTGCATACCTCAGCATTTGTACCAGCACCACTGTTATTGGATCTGCCTCACATAAATGGGTTTATGTAGAGAAGCCTAAAATCATACCTACAGTAAATGGCAAACCTGGGCCCTGCTCCTGCACCTCCTTTTACCAATCCATGCATGCCACCTGCTATACCACGGTGCATGAATACATTAGAAAGGCTGATAAGACCTACTGGATTGCCACCAGAAATGGCTCTGGCTATTTTTGGGTACTTTTGGTTCTGCCTTGGAAGGCAGATGGGGGAACTGAATCCTGTTTCTGCCATTCTGGTTACCATGTTTGCTGGGAATTGGAGGCCCCCATCAGTTACTCTGAAGGCAGAGGAATACAGGACCAGTTGTGGGAATTATACACCCCAAAGAGAGTGGAACAATTGCTTAAAGCTGAGTTCCCCAAGCTCTCCTACCGCCCCTTAGCCCTCCATGATCAGAAAGGGGACCAACCTTGAAGCTGATATCCAGGCCATCAAGGAGACATCTCTCTCCACACTTAATCAGATCAATCCCTCCCTTTTGGAAAATTGTTGGCTCTGCCTCTGCCCAGGGCCACTGTGACCATTGGCATTGCCTGTTAATGTTTCCCATTCCAACTTTACATTTTTTATGGTGCATATCTTATTTATTTATTCCTTTGTTTGCTCATTTGTTCGTTTGTTCATTCATTTATTTATTTTCTGGATTCATTCGTTTGTTTATCTATCTATCTATCTATCTATCTATCTATCTATCTATCTATCTATCCATCCATTTATTTTCTGGAGTTGAGGACTGAACCCAGGGCCTTGTGCTTGCGCTCTACCAAAGAGCTAAATCCCCAACCCCAAACTTTACATTTTTCTAAATTGATGTTTCCTCTACTGTCCCCCCACCTGGCTGTTCCCCTGCCCCACCTATTAAGATGCAGCCCCTCCATGTTTTGCCCACTAATTCCTGTCTCTGGATTCCCCACAAAATGGTACAACACCATTGACATGGACCAGGTCTCCTCTTTCTTTTGTGCTGGCAATGGCACTACTCCTCCCCCTTTAAGCAGATATGTCCCCCCATGGAAATGGTTTTTGTGTGTAGAGGAGGAATGGCTTTTAGCTTTCTCCCTGAGACATAGACAGGCCTTTGGGTCCCCGCCATACTCATACCAGATGTGGATATCATCCCTGGTAATGAGGCTCTTCTAGTACCCTCTTTTGACTACACAGGAGGAAGGTCCAAGAGAACCATTCAAATGATACCTCTCCCTGTTGTCCTGGGAGTAACTGCAGGCATGGTCATAGGAGCCGTGGGGACAGGCCTGTCCTCACATCTTTTTAGGAAATTATCCATCCAGTTAATTGATGATGTAAAGGCCATCTCCAGCATCATTCTTGACCTGTAGAGTCAGTTAGACTCTCTGGCTGAGGTAGTCCTCCAGAATAGGAGGGGATTAGATCTGCTAACTACAGAAAAGGGGGGGTGTCTTTGTTTTTACAGGAAAAATGATGCTTCTATGTGAACAGGTCGGGGATTGTCCAGGATAAGATAAAGAGGCTCTAGAAAGACCTAAAAAGGAGACAGTGGGAGTTTCAAGACAGTCCTCTGTGGACAGGCTTTCATGGATTCTTACCCTACTTCCCCTCCTTGGACCCTTCCTTCTGCTTATTCTTCTCGCCATTGGGCCTTGTGTGTTCAATAAGTTCACATAATTTATCCACCAGACTGGAAGCAATCAAGATAAATCAGGTACAGGTACACTACCAAAGATTAGCCACTCGGAGTCTGGTCCATCCCATGGCAAGATATTCTCCTACAAATTCCCTTCTTCTGCTCTCCATTTGACCAATGATGGGTAAGTTCTCAGAAGGGCTGAGACAACCCAAGAGAGGTCACGGAGCGAACCCCACTCTCCTATTCATGATACATGGTACTCAATGACGGGTAAGATCTCCAAGTGGGGGACAACCTAAGACAGGGGCCCACATCTTACAAAAAAAGAAAAGGGCCGGGTGTGAAGCCCAGTGTAACTTCCTGAGCCTAACTTGAGTGTGGTGACCTGTCTTCAGACATGACTTTCACATATGAGTGACTCAGCTCAATCTGAACTAGAATCTCCTCTGCCTAGTAAGTGCTGAGATGGCATCATCTCATTGGCCTGCTACTTTCACCCCCTCCCTCATCACCCTGACCTATATAAGTCCACTCCTGATGCAATAAAATGAATTCCTGCTTTGACAAGACTCCCGGCTAAGTGTGCTGCTCTCCAGGGGACAGGGGAGATCTGGACCATAGACACTCACCATCCCGCCTCAGCCCCAGGGAGAGACAGGCTGGACTGGTCCTGCCTCCACCCTACCTGTTGGTCAGACCGACAAGGCCAAACCTAGTAATACCCAGGACTTCACCCTGTGCCAGGGAAGATGGTCAGATGAGTCTCAAGCCATTCCAGGAAGTTCAAAACCAAAGCAGAAGACACCAGAACCAATAGGAACAGCCAAGCAGCTATTCATAGCACCACTAAAGGCAGATGGTTTTTAGTGCAGCTTCACAGCCACTGGGGGATCCCAAGGACAGCATGTTACCTCTCAAGTGTACCCAGACACTGTGCCACACAGAATTAGAAATGAGTTTAAAAAAGGGGGTTTCTTCTCCTTTCCTATGATCATTAAGCTGATACTAGAAACAATTTAGTTAATTCCTGTCAAGGAAATAAGCCAAACATACAACAGACCCATGTGGGACCAGTACTGTCAACATCTTATCATGTGAGGGAGGACTTCATGAAACCTCACCTGAGGATTTATAGCCAGGTAGTGGTTTTTGGGGATGGAGACAGACATATACTTCAATGGTGTAAACACTGCTGAGGTGCCCATGGTCTAGTAAATAACCTATTCCTAACATCTGCCCTTATAAGCAGCCCTAATGATAACCATTGGGTCATTAAAAAAAAGGCAAGAAAATAGAAGGACTAGGAGGAAGAGGAAGGGGACAAAGGGGTGTGCGAAGTGCACAAGAGAGGGAAACAGGAGGTGAATATGACCAAATATGTCATGATATACATATACAAAAAGGTCATAATGAAATTCATGTTATGCACAATTAATATATGCTAATAAAAGCATTTGAGGAAACAAAATCAATGGGTCATGAGGAAGAGTAAACAAGGGGGCACCCACATGATTATGCACCCACATATGACAAATAGATATAAAGCTGTATTGCAGAAAAAGTGAAATACCATAATCACACATTTTCAGATACCTTCTCCTTCATGGCTGCCATGGTCATGCCTGGTGTTTGTATTTTGGTTCTGGAGGTGAGCCCAGAAACACAGAGATATTTACTATGACCTTGCTCTATGTCTGAGGTATACCTCTGGTTCTATAATGTCCTCTACTTCAGTATAGGCTCATCAGGTCATAGAAATACAATGCACTACTGTATGGGGAGGAATCAAACACCCACAGCAGCTTCCTACTACACCTCTCTCTCTCTCTCTCTCTCTCTCTCTCTCTCTCTCTCTCTCTCTCTCTCTCTGTGTGTGTGTGTGTGTGTGTGTGTGTGTGTGTGTGTGTGTGTGTGTGTGTTTGTGAGTGCTGATGGAGACCAAGCACAGGGCCATGCATGCTAGACAAGCACTCTGTCACTGAGCTACACCCCCAGCACTACTCTGGAAATGGCTACAGAAGCAGCACTGGAATGGGTCAGGGAACCATCACCCCAAGTCACTTGGGCATCTTAGTTTTGGTAATGGCCAGTTTGGCTGTAGAATAAGACTCAGGACATGAACAAAAGCCATGTTAGAGCTTTTCTCCTCCAACGACTGGTTGTGTTGAAATTCTCACATGGAGAATTTACTGAAACACCTGATCCCATCAGCACACATGGGCCTTTGGTGGTGACACCTACTTCCTGTCCAGGTCAGTCCTCACAGAAGTGTACTTTCTATGTTGTATACACTCTTTGGCTGTTTGCCTGACTGTAGGTTTCATGACCCCTGACAACCTAGAGCCTCCCTTCTCTCACACCTTGTAGGTCATCAGGTCTGAGAGCAGCATCACGTGCCTCCTGTCAATGCTCATGCCATGGTTGACCATCGTGTACTGGATCTCACTGATGATGGTTATCCGGGCAGCCTCAATGCCCAGAGTTTTCTCCACCTAGGGAGAGCTAGGAGTGAGTGGAGGCAGTTCCTTCTGGGAGCTACCTCACTCCTTCCCATTTGACAAGCACAAAGCAAACACTGCCTTATTTCCCAAAACAGATTGCTGTTTAAATGCTGGGAAAGAGAGAGCAAATGCCAGAGGCAGGAAACAGCTGGGTACTGGCTTAGGGTCCAGTTGCAATGGTACCTCATAGGTGTTACTGGAAGTGTTGTGGGTATCTTCTATACCATGGGTGGCCATGACTGCCCACAGGCTGTCACCTTCTACTAGACACTTAAACTTTCCCTTTGCCCTCTACTCATTGATATGGATGACAGCTCTGGACACCCCTTGGATACCCTGTACCATCACCTATGTTCAACACAAATGCTCAAGATGCTGCAACCTCTAGGTCCCTACTGAGAGGATCAGAAATAGGACTGAAGAATGGGCTAGTAACCTAGTTCATGGCATTCTCAGCCCTGTTATTACCAGCAGAGTGTGTACTCCAAGAATGCCTAGGTACTGCCTAGAGTTAGGGGACACACAGTTCAGAGGACTGTGCCCCAATCTATAATCAGCTTGAAGAGAGAGCAGAAAGAAGATGGACAGACAGACTTCCAGTCTAAGAAGTCAATACAAGAGCTAGCTGAGGTCTCAGTGGATAAAGGAGCTTGCCACAGACTGACAACCTGAGTTTGATCCTTGGGACCCACAAGGTAGTGAGAAGGAGTCAAATACCACAAGCACACTACCCACTCTCCCATCCCCCAAATCAATTAAGAACCAGGCTGAGCCAGTGGGTATATGGCCATGAAGTACTCGGTGCCATCCTTGGTCTCTGTAGTGCCCTTGTCCCCATCCTCACTCTGGGTTATCTCCAAAAGAGGACTCTTGGCCTCACCTTGGGTAGATCTTTTTTCGGAAACTGCAACACATAATACATGGAGCTCTTGCCGTTTTCCCTGGGTGTGACACACACCACGGCCTCACCATGAACAGCTACATCACCAGGCTTCACTCGGAGCTTGGATGTGCAGATGGAGCACCACACTGTCTCAGCATTCACCTGCAAAGTGCCAGGGGACATTACCAACAGACATCTGCTGACTTCTGTGTCAAGGCTTTCATCCTTGATGTCATGGTGGCTTTTTCCCCTCGGAGACAAGATTTCTCTGTGTAGTCCTGCTGGTCCTAGAACTCACTATGTAGACCTGATGTCCTTGAACTGAGAGACTGGCTGCCTCTGCCTTGCTCATGAGGGCTCTTGAAAAAGTCTTGGTAGTCATGTTTGTGCTGCCTGGTCTACCACGAAATTCATTTTATTTTGATTCATGTGTATGTGTGTTTGCCTGTGTGAATGCATGTCACCTGTGTATAGGTACACATGAAGACAGATGAGGGGGTCATCTCCCCTAGAGCTGGAGTTACAGGAGGTTGTGGGTGCTAGAACAGAACTTTTGTCTCCTGGAAGAGCAGTTAAGTACACCACAAAATTATGATATAGAACATATTTATGTTCAATATCTCTGCTTGATCCATAAATAGTAGATTCTTTACACTCAAAAAATGAATGTTTTCCTTACTGAAAATTTATGCCCTACCAATGACAACAAATAGAGCCCATGGAGAAAGTTCTGGACTGTCTGGAGAACAGAGGCCAGGAGGACTAAAAAGGTTGTGGTTTGTGTGCTACACTCCCACATGTAACTGGATTCTTCATTTTTTCTTTTTTTCTGGTCCCTAGATAAAACCCAAGACTTCGTACATGTGAGGCAATTCCTCTCCTAACAAGCTACATCAATGCTTATAAATCAGCTCTGTTACCAGAGTCACAAGGCGCACAGCAAGATAGACTTGACTGTCATGTGGGAACCACAAGAGTGTGGACTGTGGCACTTGAGAATGGCTTCCAGAACTGTTTCAAGGCTAAGACTGCCATAAGGATTAGAGAGCAAGGGTAAAGAGGCTGTTATCAGTCTACAATCCCAACCCAAGTCAGCTGACCCCTAGATACATGGTTACCAGTCAAATGTTCTTTATCTTCACAAATACCAGTGTGAGGGGTCAGGTTAACCCACCAACTGAAAACATTACAAACCAGCCAAGCCCTGTGCTGAGACTCACGGGTGAGTAAGGCAGAGCTGGCCCAGGCTCCTTCCATAGGATATGAAGATGGACACAGCAATCAAATATCCTAACATGCTGTGATGGTAAACCCACAAATGTAGATCACACTCACACCAAGTCAAACAATTTCTTATGATGGCCATGTCTTGTCTGCATCAGGGCCAACTGAGAAGGACATGACAGTTAATGGGGTGCCCAACAAAAAAGACCAGTCAGAATCTTTACACTGATTCTCTGCCTGCTGAACGTTAACCCTGGTTTGGTAGCACCTGTCTCAGGACCACAGGATCACATCCTCCACATTTTATCTCTCTGACTCACCTCCAGTCTCAGAAGTTGGATCTGTTCCAGGGAAAGCTTGATGAGAATAAAGCAGTCATCAGGAGGAAACACTTCTTCAATGTAGTCTGAGATCTGCCAGGATGCTGAACCCAGTGAGAATATCTCAGGCATGGGAATCCTGCATGGATGCCTGGCAGTCTAGAACAATTAGCATACCTATCTCATGTACTTGTCCATACAGGTCTTCAGAAACTTCTGGGTGGGGGTGATATGGTCCAAGTGGTACAGCACACGAGGCTGGAAGGACAAAACCAAGTGCACATCTGTGAAGCACTGTGTCCCTACATGTCTGGGAAGGCTGTACCTCTATTGTACCATTATTGTTGATGCCATACTTATCTCTGGTTTTCTTGATCTTCTCAGACACCCCTTTAATGAATGTTTTTTACTGAAATTATTCCCTGAAATAATTACAGAACACACAAACATTGTATGATTCTCAATGATTTAGACAGCACAATCATTCTGTAACTTCTAACAATGGACACAGTGTACTATATAGCTTAGGAACTGGTAAACACACAGCATCAAGGATGCAGTGTGGGCCTTGGTTCTCTTACACAGTGCTATAAGGAGCCTTCCACTCTGGAAAACTGACTCTCTAAAGATGTGACTAGGTCTCATTACCCAACCTTTTCCCATGTGTTGTTTGATATTTTGTTTGTGTTCTGAGAAATAAAGCTTGCCTGGAGATCAGAAGGTGCAGCTAGCCACTAGTTAACCATAAAGGCCAGGCAGTGGTGGCACACACCTTTAATCCCAGCACTCGGAAGGAAGAAGCAGGAAGGCCAGGAGTTCAAGGCCACCCTTGGTTACTGGAGATTGAACCAATCTAAAAGAGAAACAGAGCTGGGAGGTGGTGGTGCACTTGTTTAATCCCAGCACTAGGGAGGTGGAGACAGTAATAAAAGGCAGGTGGAGACAGGATCTCTGAGATTGCCTAGAGGTAAGAAGTATCTAGTGGCTGCTGCTCTGCTTCTCTGATATCCAGGCAATCTTTATTTGTCAGAACAAACAAAAAAATCATACAACACCCAAGAGTTGTCCAGTGCCCTTAATCTCAGTCTCATTGTTGTGGGAAGAAGCTCAGCATAGCTCTGGGGATTTTATGAGGCATACATACATTTCCACACTCAGTGTGCATGACTCCACTCTGAAGGCTTCTCTGGACACATTATCAATCACTCTGCACATCACTCACTGTTTCTGTCCTATGGTTACAGCTTCTCAGAGTGGGTTGGAATAGTCAGCTCTTTCTTTGTTTGGTTTTTCTCTGTGTAAAAGCTCTGATTGCCCTGGAACTCACTTTGTAGATCAGGCTGGTCTCGGACTTACAGAGATCCACCTACCTATGCCTCCCAGTGCTGGGACTTAAGTTGTGTACCACCATGCCTAGCTCAACTCCTCCTTTGTATTTAGAAGGTATGAGACATGTAGGATAGCCCTGCAGTTCAGACATCTTTCTAGATAGAAATGATTTCATTTAACAAAGAGCTTTATTAAAGTAAGAATTAAAGTCTCAGGAAGGGCTAGAGAGATGGATAGGAGTTAAGAGTACTGGTTACACTTCCAGAGGATCTAGGTTCAATTCCAAGTACCCACACAGTCAAAAACAAAATGTAAACCAAGGAAACCCTCAAGGCACACCGTGATCAAGGCCCCCAAGAGGAATGGGAACACAACACAATGGGTTTCTGATCCGTGATGGGAAGACTCTGCAATCTGAGACGGACACATGGCAGTCACTAGTGACAGATGTTCAGAATGGCTGCAGAAGAAGTAAGAGAGTGGACATGGGGCTGGTGACAGGGCTCACACAGACCAGTTCTCTAGGTTCTTCCTCCCAACAGGAAGACAAGACATTAATTCTTCATGCTGACTAGTGAGATACTGTCCAGGACACAACAAAAACATACTAAGACCACAGCTTACATAATGCACTGGGAGGCATTTGTTAGACCTTGTTCTCACCACCACAGGGCAGAGCCTACCTGCAAGAAGCTGTCTTGGCAGCAGAGAAACTTGTTCTTCTTCATGATGGCCTTAGTGGTCAAGATGAGCTCATTCTTACTGAGAGCAGGTTCGCTTTGACATGGAAACATTGCCTGAGTACAGAAAGGACATGGCTTTACATATGTTTGGTGAGGGGGAGGGAGAGTACTAGGCAGAGGATTTACTAGACATAAAACTACTCAGTGAGCTTTTAGCAACCTGTGGCTGTCTTTGCTAACAAACTGTAGACTCCACTTTTCATCCTAAAATGAAAACCAGATAAGCTGATACTCTGCCTTTTGTTTGTTTGTCTGAGACAGTCTTATGTGGCTCAGGCTAGCTTCATGCTCACTATGCAATGAAGCTGACCCTTAACTCCTGATCCTCTTCCCTCTCAAGCCACAGGATTACAGGCATGCACTATTATCCCAGTCAGCAATCCCCATTTTATTTAAAGAGTTCCACTCTTACTGGTTAGTATGGATCTACTATTCCAAACTCAACTCCAGCCCAGAATTGCATTAAAAAGGTACATTGCTGGAGCCAGGCTACATGGCACACCCTGTAATCTCAGCTATCTGGATGGCCCAGGCACATAAATCACAAGTTCAAAGCTTGCCTGGCTACAGAACACATTCAAGGCCAGTTTAGGCAGCTGAGCAAGACCTTGCCTGAAAATAAAAAGTAAAAGCATACCAAAAGATCAAGGTATTGGTGCTAGTAGAGTTTTTGCCCAGCATACTCTAGGTCCAGGCCTCAACTTTTGCACTACAAAAACCATCCAGCCAACTACACATCTCCAGAGGGGAAGTGTGACAACACTCCTCAAACTCATGGGGTTTCCTCAAAGTTTTAGTGGTTTCTGACCCATTCTCATCTGGTAGCTTCCAACTACTAGAAACAACTGAAAAACCACCTCAGTGGAACCACCTTCTGCTGCTAGAAGATCTGGGTCATAAGGCACTAAACTGAAATCCAGATGAATATTACTATTCAAAAATATTGGTTCCAACTCATATTCTTGACTACTAGCAATAGTGGAGACGGTGGCTGAGATGGCTTACCCCGATGATCAGACTGGTGACTACTCTAACTGCCATCATAGAGCCTTCATCCAGTAACTGATAGAAGCAGATGCAGAGATCCATAGTTAAGCACCAAGCTGAGCTCTGGGAGTTCAGTCAAAGAGAGGGAAGAGGGATTCTATGAGCAAGGGGCATCAAGATCATGATTGGGAAATCTACAGACAACCAAACCAAGCTATTGGGAACTCACGAACTTTAGACCAACAGCTGTGGAGCCTGCATGAGACTGGACTTGGCCCTCTGCATAAGTGACACAGTTGTGTAGCTTGGTCTGTTTAAGGGGCTCCTGACAATAGGATCAGAGTCTATCCCTGGTGCATAAGCTGCCTTTTCGGAGACACCTCGCACAGCCTTGATGCAGGGGAAGGGCTTGAACCTACCTCAGATGAATGTACCAGGCTTTGCTGACTTCCATGGGAGGCCTTACCTTTTTGGCGGAGGGGATGAGGAGTAGGTGGGAGTGGTAGGTGGTGGGGGAGCAGGAGGAGGGATGAATGGGTATCTGTTGTTGGTATGTAAAATGAATAAAAAAATTCTTAATAAAGAAGAAAAATGAAGAGCCCTATGAAGTTACCACCACGAAAGAAGTTTTCTAGAGCCAAGCCCCTGGCAGGGCACACAAACAGCCAACCTTAGCTCACCTTTGGAGCCACACAAGGTGGGGCAGAAACAGAAGAAAATGCAGTCTCTGAAGGGACATGCTTTGGGCCTGCAAATCACAGATCTTCATATTGACATTTATAGAAAAACCGAGAACATTTCATCAGGATGTCAGATTTCTAATAAATGAAGTTTCTTGAACTCAGACAATCACATAGGCCAAGTTACACAAAGGCATTTCTTCTGCAAGGGTCTGGGAGAGTGTGAATAGCAAATTACAACAAAATCCTACAAAAAATTTCAAATTGTTCATGAAGTAGAATATCTATGGTTTTGTGTATTCCTGTCTATGTGACAGCACGTGGACATCCAGTCATGTGGGCATGCACCCTTGTAAATGCACAATGCTCATGTGAAGGAGAACTAGGGATTTATCTCTACCTGTTCTCACCAAGCATACTTTCAATCTGCATGAGCAAAGAATGTGACAAGATGACTTGAGGACACCCTGACCTGTGAGCACATAACAACAGACAACAGTGAAACCCAGAGAGTCATCAGGTCATACTTCAAAAACCTGTATTCCATAAAATTGGAAAATCTGAAAGAAATGGACAATTTTCTGGATGGGTACTACATACCAAAGTTAAATCAAGACCAGATAAACAATTTAAATAGACCAATAATCCCTAAGGAAATAGAAACAGTCATCAAAAGTCTCCCAACCAAAAAAAAAAAAAAGGCCAGGACCAGATGGTTTCAATACAGAATTCTACCAGATTTTCAGAGAGCTAATTCCAATACTTTTCAAATTGTTCCACACAATAGAAACAGAAGGAACATTACCAAACTCTTTTTATGAGGCTACAGTTACCCTGATACCTAAGCCACACAAAGATGCAACTAAGAAAGAGAATTACAGACCAATCTCCCTCATGAACATTGATGCAAAAATACTCAATAAAATATTGGAAAAGTGACTCCAAGAACACATCAGAAACATTATCTACCATGGCCAAGTAAGCTTTATCCCAGAGATGCAAGACTGGTTCAACATACGAAAATCTGTCAATGTAATACAACATATAAACAAACTGAAAGAAAGAAACCCACACATTAGATGCTGAAAAGGCCTTTGACAATATCCAACACCCCTTCATGATAAAGGTTATAGAGATCAGGAATACAAGGAACATACCTAAACATAATAAAGGCAATTTACAGCAAGCCAACAGCCAACATCAAATTAAATGGAGAGAAACTCAAAGTGATTCCACTAAAATCAGGAACAAGACAAGGCTGTTTATTCTCCCCATATTTATTCAATATAGTACTTGAAGTTCTAGCTAGAGCAATAAGACAACCAAAGGAGATCAAAGGGATAGAAATTGGAAAGGAAGAAGTCAAACTTTCACTATTTGCAGACTATATGATACTGTACACAAGTGACCCCAAAAATTCTACCAGGGAACTCCTACAGCTGATAAACTCCTTCAGTAATGTGGCAGGATACATGATTAACTGAAAAAAATCAGTAGCCCTCCTATATATAAATGATAAAAGGCCAGCCTGGTCTACAGAGCGAGATCCAGGAAAGGAGCAAAGCTACACAGAGAAACTCTGTCTTGAAAAACAACAACAACAACAACAACAAAAATGATAAAAGGGCTGAGAACGAAATCAGAGAAACATTACTGCTGTGGGATGTTCTGTATCTCAAATGTGTTGCTCTGATTGGTTAAAATAAATAAAGTGCTAATTGGCCAGTAGCCAGGCAGGAAGGATAGGGTAGGCGGGACAAGGAGAAGAATTCTGGGAAGTAAAGGCGGGGGAGGGAGACGCTGCCAGCCACCACCATGACAAGAAAGATGTAAGGTACTGGTAAGTCACGAGCCACATGGCAAAGTATAGATTAATAGAAATGGTTAATTTAAGATAAAAGAAGTAGATAACAAGAATCCTGCCACGGCCATACAGTTTATAAGTAATATAAGTCTTTGTGCGCTTACTTGGTTGGGTCTGAGCAACTGTGGGACTGGCGGGTAAGAGAGATTTGTCCTGACTGTGGGCCAGGCAGGAAAACTCTAACTACACATTTCCCTTTACAATAGCCACAAATGATATAAAATACCTTGGGGTAACTCTAACTAAGCAAGTGAAGGAACTGTATAGGAATTTTAAATCTCTGAAGAAAGAAATTGAAGAAGATATCAGAAAATGGAAGGATCTCCCTGCTCATGGATAGGTAGGATTAACATAAAAATGGCAATCTTACCAAAAGCAATCTACAGAGTCAATGCAATCCCCATCAAAATCCCAACACAATTCTTACAGACTTGGAAAGAACAATACTCAACTTTATATGGAGAAACAAAAAACCTAGGAGAACTAAAAGAATCCTGTACAATAAAGCAACCTCCTGAGGCATCATGGTCCCTGACTTCAAGCTCTATTATAGAGCTATAGTAACAAAAACAGCTTGGTATTGGCATAAAAACTGACATGTGGAACAATTGAATTGAACTGAAGACCCTGGCATTAATCAGCACATGTATGAACATCTGATTTTTTACAAAGAAGCCAAAACTGTACAATGGAAAAAAGAAAGCATCTTCAATAAATGGTGCTGGCATAACTGGATGTCAACATGTACAAAATTGCAAATAGATCCATATCTGTCACCATGCACAAAACTCAAGTCCAAGTGGATCAAAGACCTCAATATAAATCCAATTACACCAAACCTGATAGAAAAAATAGTAGGAAGTACTCTTCAACACATTTAAAAGATCACTTCCTAAATATAACACCAGTATCACAGACACCAAGAGCAAAAATTAATAAATGGGACCTCTCAAAACTGAGGGCAAAGGACACAGTCAATAAGACAAAATGACAGCCTAAAGAATGAGAAAAGATCTTTACCAACTCCACATTTGACAGAGGGCTGATCTCTAAAATATATAAGAAACTAGACATCAAAATACCTAACAATCCAATTAAAAAGTGGGCTAAAGAGCTAAACAGAGAATTCTCAACAGAAGAAGCTCAAATGGCTAAAAGGCAGTTAAGGAATTGCCCAATATCCTTAGTCATCCGGGAAATGAAAATCAAAATGACTCTTAGAGATACCATCTTACACCTGTCAGAATGGCTAAGATCAAAAACCCTGAAGACAGCTTATGTTGGAGAGGGCGTGGAGCAAGGGGAACACTCCTCTGCTGTGGTGGGAGTGCAAATTTGTACAACCTCTTAGGAAATCAGTACGGCAGTTTCTTAGAAAATCGGGAATCAATCCTCTTCAAGATCCAGCTATACCACTTTTGGGCATATATCCAAGGAATGCTCAATCATTCCACAAGGACAAATGCTCAACTATGTACATAGAGGCATTATTTGTAATAGCCAGAACCTAGAAACAACCTAGATGCCCCTCAACTGAAGAATGGATTAAGAAAATGTGGTACATATACACAATGGAGTACTACTCAGCAGTGAAAAACAATGACATCTTGAAATATGCAAGCAAATGGATGGAACTAGAAAATATCATCCTGAGTAACCCAGACTCAGAAGGGCAAACATGGTATGTACTCACTCATAAGTGGATACTAGATGTAAAGCAAAGGATAACCTGACTGCAACCCATAGCTCCAGGGGGGCTGGCTAGCAGGGAGGACCCTAGGAAGGACGCATAGATTGCCCAGTGAAGGAGAAATAGATGAGATCTACATGAGCAAACTGGGGGTGAGGCGGAATAATGGAGGGCAAGGGATGGGGGATGAGAACATAGGGGAATGGGAGGTTCAAACTGGAATAGGGACAGAGTGAGAGAGCAAGGAAAGAGACACCATGATAAATGAAGACAGCATGGGAATAGGAAGAAGCAGAGTGCTAGGGAAGTTCCCAGAAATCCACAAGGAGGATTCCACCATAGACTACTGGCAATTGTGGAGAGGGTGCCTGAACTGGCCTACTCTGGTGATCAGATGGCTGAATACCCTCACTGTCACCATAGGGCCCACATCCAGTGACTGATGGAAGCAGATGCAGAGATCCACGGCCAGGTGCCAGGTCAAACTCCAGGAGTCCAATCAATGAGAGAGAGGAGGGATTCTATGAGCAAGGGACATCGAGATCATGATGGGAAAATGTACAGAGATGACCAGCTAAACTAGCAGAAATGCACAAACTGTGGACCAATAGCTGAGGAGCCCCCATGATACTAGACTAGGCCCTCTAAGGCAAGAGAGTTGTTTAGTTTGAACTGTCGGGAGGCTCCCAGGCAATGTGAATGGGACCCATCCCTGGTGCATGAGCTGGCCTTGGTGCAGGGAGGAGGGGCCTGGACCTGCCTCAACTGAATGTGCCAGGCTGTGCTGACTCTCCATGGGAGACCTTGCCTTGGAGGAGGTGGAAATGGGGTGGTTTGGGGGAAGAACTTGGGAAAGGAGGGAGGAGAGTGGAATCTGGTTGGTATGTAAAATGAATAGAAAATCTCTTAATATTAATAAAAAAGTAATTTCAACGCAATAAGAACAATAATAAAAACAAATAGCAGATTCTTTTGCAGATATAAAAATGCATTCTTTTTTCATCTATAGCTGTCTCTAACTGACAGTGATATGGTAAGAGCTGGTGAGATGGCTCATTGGTTTGGTAGAAGCACTTGCCAGCAGGTTTGAGGACCTAAGCTCCATCACTGGAACTCACTGTGGGAAGAACTGACTCCTGAAATTTGTCATTTGACCTCCACATGCACACTAGAGGACATGTGCACTCACACTTATGCATGTGTGCATCCACATACACTAAAAGACAAACAGAATACAAAGACAGTAACTTAAATACTTTATCCATCACCCCTTTAAACACTTAAAAAGTGGAGATAGGCATGGTGGCACAGGCCTTTAATCCCAGTACTTCAGAGGCAGAGGCAGGCAGAACTCTGTTAGTTCAAAGTCACCCTGGTCTACATAGTAAGTTCCAGGACACCTACACAGAGACCCTGTTTCAAAAAACAAAACTAAAACCAAAAACACTTAAAAATGAAATAATTATTGAATATAGCTATTGTACAAGAATTGTCTCCTTATAGTCAGTGAGATTCCATTCGTGGTCTGTGGAGCAGGGTGTAGGTCAATGGTCCAGTGCTTACATGTTTGGCCCCAGGCTGGATCTCTACCTCTTCAACATACAAACAAACAAACAAATGAAAATCCAACAACCTCTAGCTACAACTATGACTGTACCAGTGTAGATGTTACAGAGGTTGTGTGTGTTTAACACAGTGGAATGAGCTGGAGAGATGGCTCAGCAGTTAAGAGTACTGGCTGATCTTCCAGAGGTCCTGAGTTCAATTCCCAGCAACCACAGTGTAGCTCACAACTATCTATAATGGGTTCTGATGCTCCCTTCTGGCATGCAGATGTATATGCAGACAGAGAACTCACTTAAAAATATCATTCACAAAGCTGTGTGGGTTTCTGGGGACTTGCTTCTATATGTAGCATGAACTATCAAAATGGAAACGTTGGATTGGAAACAAAGAACTGGGTAGCTGAATGGTATTTACCTTCTCAGGAAAAGTAAGAATTTTGGCCACATGAACTGGCACAGCTACTTCATCAATCCGGAGGTTGGGGTCAGGTGAGATGATTGTTTGGCCAGAAAAATCCACCCTCTTCCCTGACAGATTACCTCTGAATCCATCTAAATAAATAAAAACACGATAGGTCCCATTATATGCCTCAGGCTATTTCTGAGGATCTGAACAGACATATACTCCCTCAGTGGGTAACAATCTTGTCAGGAACCTACTTACCCTGCTTCCCCTTCAGGCGCTGGACAAAGCCTCGAGTCCACTTCTTGGGGGCCATGTTGAGGGGGATGCCAGAGAGCTCACTGTTGATGTAGAGGGCACACTGCAGCTGCAGGAAATCCCAGTCCTCCATGATCATCTGCGTCTTGGCTCCTGAGATCCGGTGCTACAATTACAGAAAGATCAGAAACAAACCTGCTCTCTGAGTTTTCTTGCATTCTAGTGAGCTACCATCTCTAGATGCATGTGGTGCAGAATGCACAAGTTAATGGGAAACAGTGACCTTTTTAATAACATCATTTAGGAAATTGATCTCTGTCAGTTTCATTGTCAGGTCATCTTCATTAGTTCCAGACTTCAAATCACTCACGACAGAGGGTCTGATGCACAAAGGAGGCACAAAAAATCAGGTGAGAATCAAATCAGAGGGCTTTCCAGTTTCTGGGTTCATCAGAAGTAAAGGGATATCTTCATTGGGGATGCACATAAACTCAGAACAACTAAGGGATTCACGTTCTCCTATAGAAAGTAGGAAGGAAGGAAGGGAGATGGGAGGTTAGTTTCTTAGGGGTTGGTAAAGTTATCTGTTGTGTCATGTGTTGGCTCCACACTGTCCTTGGAAGAAGCAGGTGCACTCTAGGATGAATTTCAGCCTTTGCAGGGGAGTCAGCCTCTGTCGAACTGAAATACTGTAGCTTTGCGAAGGGCTTTTTTATGGAATACAATTCACATCTTTAGCAAGTCAATTTCTGCATACCAAAACCTCCTATCTGAAGCTCCCCAAAGAGACAGAAGCCATAGGAATTCCCAGCCACAGGACATCTCAGTTTGCTGAGTCATCCCATAACCAAGCTTTGCATAGACTTTGAATCTTTAGGAAACTCTCACATAAGATTTACATACTTCAAACAGACAGTACTGGACACAAAAGGTAGCACTCAGAAAAGACAGATCAAAGCCAGGTGCTAACACTCTGGAATCAAATCAGCTGCAGAACTCTGCAGGAACTCTAGATGCAGTTATCCTTCCTTATATTTGCTTTTCTTGAAGACAGGATCCCATGCAGCTTCAAACTTGCTATGTGGTAGAGACTTGCCTAGGGCTAGCTGGCCAGCGAACCCTAGGGTTCTTCAAGTCTCCACTTCTCCAGAGTTGGGACTATAAACATACACCACCATACTGGCTCCTTGACCACATGTGGATTCTGGATAGTCAACTGAAATCCTTTCACAAGCACCTAACTACTGATTTTGTTTTCTTTTTATTATAATCAATTTTTTCTTAATAAGTTTATATTACCTTTGAATTAAGTTCATCAGTGTAAGTATTATGTTGTGGAGGAGGGGGAGGGCTCACAACACTCCACCCTAGCTAAGAAGCCATTGCTAGTTTATGGTTGGTTTTTAGGGAAGGGAGAGACAGTTCTCTTTTAAGGGTGTGGCTCCTGGTGGGTTAACTGTGTTCTAGCAGAGGACCCCATACCCTTGGGCAGCATAAATTTGACTGGTGGGTTATTTAAAAGAGAGAGAGAGAACATGAAGTTGGGAAGGCATAGGCAGTGGGTCTGAGTGGATTTAGGGGAAGAGTAGGGTGTTAACATGATGAAAATATATGGTATGTATGTATGAAACTCTTAAATATTGACAAATACATTATATTTAAAATGTTAAGCTATGAATCACTAACTTACTAAGAACTCTGCAAATTACTAGAGACCTAAAAATCTTAAGAATGGAGTTGGGCATGGTGTCACACACCTTTAATCCCTGCTTTTCAAGGCAGAGGCAGGCCAGCCTGGTCTACATAGTAAGCTCCAGGACAGGCAGGACTACATAGAGCAATGGTTCTCAATATTCTTGATGCTGAGACCCTTTAATACAGTTCCTCATGTTGTGGTGACCCCAAATCATTAAATTATTTTTGTTGCAACTTCCTAACTTTGTAACTTTGCTATTGTTATGAACTGTAATGTAAATATCTGTCATTTCCAATGGTCTCACATGTCCCCTGTGAAAGAGTTGTTCGACCCCAAGGGGTCAAGACCCATAAATTGAGAACCACTGATGTAGAAAGACCCTCGCTCAAAAACAGGCAACAAAAAATGGTCATTATGTGTCATGGTTTCTACTTACTAAATTTTCTGGAGATTTTATTAACTGAATCTTAAGTTTCAATAATGAAATGTTATACTTAGGTTGACTTTAACAAACATTTTCTCTGAGGATCTAGGAGAGAAACAAAGTTAGAAAGAAAGCATCTGAATAGCTACTGCCATCAGGATCCCAGAGCATGGGAGGCATCAGTGGTGCAGCAGAGATGACACCAACTACATAGAGCGGTAGAGGCCCTCACCAAACACCCTTCCTTAGCTCCCATCTTCCAGACATGAACACCTCCCTACCTATCTGAGAAAATAAGGAAGGAAATCTTGAAAAGCATTGAGAAATGATAGGAAGAGAACAGAGGCCAGAACGCAGCTGAGGATCTGTCAGAGCTGGACAGGACACTGGCATGCCAGGAAACTGAAAGGCCTGAAGACTGCAAAGTCTAGAAACCACTTACTAGCAAAAGTAGTTCTCCAAGAGTGACACAACAGCCTGCCAAGGGGCACTGGGTCATGTATAGGCTTTCTCCCTTTCTGTATTTTCTAAAAAACCACAACCAACCAACCAACAGACAACAACACAGTAAAGCAACAGTTTACAAGCCCAAATAGATTATCTAGATTTACCATGCCACTTTTCATAAAGGACTTAACATCCTCATAGTTTAGTATCTGTTCGTGAGTGCTGGGAGATTGGAACCAATGTCCCATGGAGTGATGACTGTTCATAAAAGATGTAGAGAATCAAAATGACATGGAATGGTGTAGTCTGGGGGCACACTGGGGTCTCTGCAGAAAGCTTCTCTGCAAAACTGACCTTCCAGCTGAATTCCAAGTAGGAAAGGAGCCAATACATAAGGCAATTAGAAGAATGAACATTGGAAGCAGCAGACAGATCCCTGGGCCCCCACACTCTGGGCATCTTCAAACAACCACATTCAAGCAGAACAATGGGGCACAGACAGCTAGCTAAGGGTGCATGATGGCTCTAGTGAGGCCTGCAGGGGGGGCAGAGCTTGGGAATCAGGAGAGTATGAAGTGTCAATGTAATAGAGAGCTACTGGAAGATCCAAGTGACATAGATCTGGTTTCCTTTTGAAATGAAGGCTCTTGCTATGTGGCTTCGACTAGCCTCAAATTTATGATCCTTCTGTCTTGGCCTGAGTGCTGGGATTATGGGCCTGTGACATCACAATTGACCTCATCTGCATTCTAACACTATCCTGGGGCTGCTGTGTGAGAAAGTATTTTAAATGGATAGGGTGGGTGTGAAGTACTGGGAGGGGTGATACTTAGAACAGGTGGGGGTCACCCAGGTTAGACATCTGTTCTAGTGAATGTCAACCACACACTTAACAATGTCCATCTCATTTCTCTCTTACCTCCATCTCTACTCTTTTTTCAACTTTACACACTAAGCCTCTTTGAATCCCCTTCTCTCCATGTCCCTACACCCATCCTCAGGTCCCCACCCTCAGGCCATCATCATTCCCAGTCTGGATCCCTGCCATGGCCTCCCAGAACCAGGAATCTTACTCAAACTCTGTCCTGGTCAAACACTTCAAGATTCTGACACTCCTTTCAAGACTCTCATTGTGTAAGTCCCCTGCTTCACTTCTATCAGACTACCCGGTCCCTCCAATACTGTTTTGAAAAAGGCCTGGTCTGTGGAGAGCCCGGACTTATTATTACGTGTGCTCCCATGATCCCCTCTGTGTGTTGATGCATTTGCCGTAACCATGGCAGATTTGACTACTCTCCACTGGACCAAGCAGCAAATGCTGCATTCATGCGGAATCTTTAACGCTCAACACTGACCTCAGTACTGATAGTCATGCCCCAAAGACTGCTCAAGCTTTCCGGATCACATCTGCATGTCTGCATAAACCCATGTGTGAGTAATTCCCTTGCATGTAATCTATGCGCATGTGTGGAGTAGCCTTGTGGACCCAAGTGCTCATATGCACTAGCCCTTAAAAGACAGACCGTGTACCATACTTTCTTTCCTTCCACGTGTTTTCCACAGGCCTGAACACATCTTTTGTTTCTCTCTCTCTTTCTTTTTTTTTTTTTTTCTCTTTCTTTAAGTAAAACTCTTGTTAGTGGGTTTGCGGTGTTCATGACTTTTCCTTGCAGGGTAAGTGCGCCACAAAAAAAAACCCAACAAGTACTCTCTCGTGTTCCTTAAAAATGAACAGATCTACATTAAAACAAACAAACAAATAAATAAATTACAAAACAAAAACAAACAAAACAACAAACAAACTGAAAACTCATAAGGAAAGTCTATGGTTAATTAAATAAGCTGTGAAGCCGAGGGCCCATAATAGCAGTTTGGATCTCAGCCTGCCACCTAGCTGCTATGAACCCACTTTCTAGCTGACAACCTTGGGTCAGCACACACTGTCTCCTAGTGCCAGGGAAAAGTTCCTGAGAGGAGTCAGTGTGGGGCTTCGGGAGGTGGCATCTTGGCTCAGGACAAAGGTTCGTACATTGCTTGGCCCATCCCACTTTCTCCGCCTTAGTTCAGGGACCCCGTAAGATCTGAAATCCCATCCTGAAGCTTCTCTCTTCGCTCTCTTCCCAACTGTCCCTCATCTGGAACCCTCTGGAACCCGGGACCCCAATCTCCGCCCCCAGCCGTGTCTTACATTTTCTTAGCTACATCCCTCTCCCGGAACTGCTCCGTCAACATGGTGCCGGGTGCCCTTCTCCAGGCTCGGACTACAGAAACACTGTCGCTGCAGCTTCCTGGGCGCTTCCGGATTTAGAGCTCAGAGAGCAGCAGCTGTCCCTCAGCCACCATAGAGTGCCACACGTGCTGCTTCCTCTTCTGCCACAGGGGTCTGTCCAGATAGGCTTCGCACATGCGCTTTGAGACCTCCTGCTATACCGCCACCTACTGGAGCACCAGGGTGCCCTGATTCCTGGCCCCCCCAAAGAAAAACCTATTTTCTTGTGGGTTTCTCAAAACAACAGTGAAATGCCACACTTTCTTGTTTCAAGGCCAATAAATAAATAAATAAATGAGTAAGTAAATAAATACATCAAATGAAAAAAACAAAATCAATATTTTGTGAATGAAGAGCATTGGAAACCAAAATCTACCTGCCAAAGAAAATAGATTTTTACTTCATTAAATCTATCCCTGAAAATTCTCAGCTTTCTTCTTTATTTTGTTTTATTTTTCTTTATTGTATCTCTTTATTAAGAATTTTTTTGTTCATTTTACATACCATCTACAGATCCCCCTCTCTTTCCTCCTCTTGCTCCATGCCCCCCCAACCCCCCTCCATTTCTACCTCCAAATATGTAAGGCCTCCCATGGGGAGTCAGAAAAGCCTGGTACATTGAGTTGAGGGAGATCCAAGCCTCCCCCCCTGCATCAAGGCTGTGCAAGGTGTCCCACCATAGCCATAGGTAATGGGCTACAAAAAGCAAGCTCACACCAGGGATGGATCCTGATCCTACTACCAGGAGCCCCTTAAGCAGAACAAGCTACACAACCATCTTGCTTGTAGAGAGGGCCTAGTCCAGTTTCATGGAGGCTCCACAACTGTTGGTCTAAAGTTCATATGGAAAAAAAAAAAAACCCAGGATAGCTAAAATAATTCTGTACAATAAAGCAACCTCTGGAGGCATCACGATCCCGGACCTCAAGTTCTACTATAGAGCTATAGTAACAAAAACCAGCTTGGTATTGGCATAAGAACTGAAATGTAGATCAATGGAATCGAACTAAAGACCCTGACATAAATATGCACACATTTGAACACCTGAATTTTGACACAGAAGCCAAAATTGTACAATGGAAAAAAGAAAGCATCTTCAACAAATGGTGTTGGCATAATTGGATGTCAACATGTAGAAGATTGCAAATAGATCCATATCCTGGCCTCCAATAGTGTGAAAGGCACCCAAAACACTTCCAATAACACATATGAGGTACCATTGCATCTGGACCCTCAACCATTACCCAGCAGTTTCCTGTCCCTGGCATTTGCTTCCCCAACAATTACAAAACAATCTACTTGGACAAACAGAGCAGTGTTTGCTTTGTGCTTGTCAAATGGGAAGAAGTAGGAGTGAGGTAGCTCCCAGAAGGGACTGCCTTCACTCACTCCTAGCTCTCCCTAGGTGGAGAAAACTCTGGGCATTGAAACTGCCCGGACAACCATCATCAACAAGATCCAGTACACGATGGTCAACCATGGCATGAGCATTGACAGGAGGCACATGATGCTGCTCTCGGACCTGATGACCTACAAGGTGTGAGAGAAGGGAGGCTCCAGGTTGTTAGGGGTTATGAAAGCCATTGTCTGTCAAACAGCCAGAGAGTATATACAACATAGAAAGTACACTTCTGTGAGGACTGACCTGGACCGTGTCACCACCAAAACGCCCATGTATGCTGATGGGATCAGGTATTTTAATAAATTCTCAGTGTGAGAATTTCAACGCAGCCAATTATTGGAGGAGAAAAGCTCTGACACGGCTTTTGTTCATGTCCTGAGTCTTATTCTACAGCCAAACTGGCCGTTACCAAAACTAGACGCCCAGGTGACTTGGGGTGATGGTTCCCTAACCCATTCCAGTGCTGCTTCTGTAGCCATTTCCAGAGAGTAGTGCTGGGGGTGTAGCTCAGTGACAGAGTGCTTGTCTAGCATGCATGGCCCTGTGTTTGATCTCTATCAGCACCACACACACACACACACACACACACACACACACACACACACAGAGAGAGAGAGAGAGAGAGAGAGAGAGAGAGAGAGAGAGAGAGAGAGAGAGAGAGAGAGAATTACCTCCTTGCTCTCAGGTGGGAGCATAGGGGAAGCTGCTATGGGTGTTTGCTTCTTCCCCATCCAGTAAGTAGTGCATTGTGTTCACATGAAACTTTCCTGATAAGTCTATCCTGCTGTAGAGGACTTTATGGAACCCGAGATGTAGCTCAGATGTAGATCAAGGCCTGGGTAAATATCCCTAAGTCCCCGGGCTCATTTCCAGCACCAAAAATACACTACACCAGATGGATCCATGGCAGCCCTGAAGGAGAGGGTGTCTGCAAGTCTTCTTCTGCTTTGATTTTTTTTTAAGGTTATGGTATTTCACTGGATCTGCAATACAGTTATATATCTATTTGTTGAGTGTACATGAGGGTGCATAATCATGTGAGTGCTCCTCTATTTATGTGGAGGCCACTGGTCAACCTTGAGTACTCTTCCTTATGAACCATTGATTTTGTTTTCTTAAATGCATTTATTAGCATATATTAATTATGTATAACATGGATTTCATTATGGCCTTTTTTTGTTTTGTTTTGTTTTTGTTTTTTGTTTTTTCAAGACAGGGTTTCTCTGTGTAGCTTTGCGCCTTTCCTGGAACTCACTTTGGAGACCAGACTGGCCTCAAACTCACAGAGATCCGCCTGGCTTTGCCTCCCAAGTGCTGGGATTAAAGGCGTGTGCCACCACCGCCCGGCCATCATTATGATCTTTTTATGTATGAATATTTTGACGTACTTTGTTCATATTTACCTCCTCTTACCGTCTCTTGTGCACTTCCCACATCCCCTTTCCCCTTTCCTCATCTTCCTAGTCCTTCTATTTTTTCATGCCTTTTTAAAATGACCCAATGAATGTCATTAGGGCTTCTTTCAACAGCAGGGTTGAGGAACAGGTTCTTTCCTGGACCATGGGCACCTCACCATTGTTTACACCATTGAAGAATATGTCTGTCCCCAACCCCAGCAGCCACTACCTGGCTATAAATCCTCAGGGGAGGCTTCACGAAGTCCTCCCACACATGAGAAGATATTGACAGTGCTGGTCCAGTGTGGATCTGTTGTATGTTTGACTCATTTCCTAGACTGGAATTAACTAAATTGTTTGTAGAATCAGCTTAATGATCATAGGAAAGGAGAAGCAACCCCTCTTTTAAAACTCAGATTCCTAATTCTGCGTGGCACAGTGTCTGGGTACAATTGACAAGGGACAGGCTCCTTGTCCTTGGGATCATCAAGCGCCAGTGGCTGTGAAGCTGCACTGAAACCATCTGCCTTTAGTGGTGCCATGAACAGCTGCTTGGCTGTTCCTATTGGTTCTAGTGTTGGGATAATGTCTTCGGCTTTGGTTTTGAACTTCCTGGAGTGGCTTGAGACTCATCTGACCATCTTCCCTGGCACAGGGTGAAGTCCTGGTTATTACCAGGTTTGGCCTGGCCAAGATGAAGGAGAGTGTGTTAATGCTGGCCTCCTTTGAGAAGACAGCTGACCATCTCTTTGATGCTGCTTACGTTGGACAAGAAACTCCCAGTATGCAGTAGGTTTGCAGTGTAAATGACCTATGGCTTAAAGAATGAATGGATTATTTGTCTCCAGAGTTTAACTAAGACATCCTGCCCCCCCTCTCCCCATTCTGTGAGCTCATTTCAATGCAGACAACTTTCAGTTCCAAAAAGAAAATATGGACCCTGAGCTAGTGGAGACCTTTTAGTCCTTGAAGCTGTACTTGGCCACATTGACTAACAGTTTACATGTTGTCCAGGACTGACAGAAGGTAGACAGTGGAAGAGCCTCCAGGTGTAACAGTAGGGTAGTCTGTGGTCCTGCCTCCTCGTGATGCACTGATCATCATTTTAAGAGCCACATAGGCCAGAAAATGGGGAGTCACAGGTTGAAGATGGAGATAGAGAGAAGGTGATGGGATATTCTTGCATGGGCATGCACACCTTTCATCCCAGGACTCAGGAGGCTGAGGCATGCAGATTTCTGTAAGCTCAAGGCAAGCCTCTTCTACATAGCAAGTTCCAGGTCAGTCAAGGCTACCCAGTGAGACCCTGTCTTAAAAACAACATTAAGATGAAGTGAGGAGGGTAAGAATGGGAGAAGCCCATGTACAAGCCAGAGTGTAGCTGTCAGATACCAGGACTGAAACCCAGCACCCACCACCGACACCTTTGCAGCCTGGGTACAGCCTCTGTCTGCTACCCTACTTAGAAATGTCCCCTGTCTCTCTGTGTGAAACACTCTAGCCCAGTGTTAGATCTCACTGTGTGTTGGGTTAGTTTGGCACTTTGCCTCTCTGTTCTGAAGTTGTCTTTGGCATCAAACTAGGATGCATCTACATCCTGCTTCCTTCCTTTTGAATCAGAGTCCTAGCATAAAGCCTTAGACTGTTGAACTGCACTTGGGTGTGGTTTTCCACACCTTTAATCCCAGAACTCTGGAGCCATAGGTGGAAAGATCTCTGAGTTTCAGGAAAGTCTGGTTTTCAGAGGTAGTTCCAGGGCAGCCAGGACAACATAGAGAAATGCTGTCTCTAAAAACAAAACCAAACAAACAATAAATAAGTAGACAAAAAGACAGAGACAGGGAAAAAAGAAAGTGAGAGAGACAGAGAGAGAGAGAGAGAGAGAGAGAGAGAGAGAGAGAGAGAGAGAGAGAGAGAGAGGAAGGAAGGAAGGAAGGAAGGAAGGAAGGAAGGAAGGAAAGAAGGAAGGAAGGAAGGAAGGAAGGAAGGAAGGAAAGAAGGAAGGAAGGAAGGAAGGAGGGAAGGAAGGAAGGAAGGAAGATATGCTTGAACTTCAGCCAGGATTGGAGGACACCCCTTCTGGAAGTCAGTGGCAGCCTGCCTTTCAGTGTTCTGATTAGGATACTGCTGCCCATGGCCCTGCACTTCCAGCCACATTGACATCTTTTCTTCTGAGCACTAAGCTAAGGAAGGCAGGTGGCACACTCACCATCTCCTGATTATGTGCAGGTTCCTGCTGCCTAAGCTGTCTCTCAAAGGCTGTCTATCTCCTGATCTTTACTCTTGTTGCAGAGAACTGGTTGAGCTGAATCAGCTTCAATAACTGGTCTGAGGCAGGCACTGTCATTACAGAGACAGTGCTCCTTGGCCATCCCCCTAGGGTATATGCATTGGAAGAACACTGAAAGGCAGGCTGCAGGGGCTCAGGATGGTGGTTCAGCCTGGTCAGTGTCCATTCCACCACCCCCCTCTCTCTGCAGAGGATGCTATAACCTGCACCAATCCTGCCTCTGTCTAGGTGCACAAAGATCAGGACACAGTCCTGGTTTCCCACTCCTCAGTTAGGCTGGATTTGCCACTGATTTACTCATGCAAATATATTGTTATTTATTTGTTCTTTCTGAGAGATATACAGTGTTCGTTGTTATTTTACTTTGAAACCAGAAGCTGTAGAAACAAGAAAACCACCTTCAAAGCATTCCTGGAAAAGCACCTAGGATGTGAAGTCCAGGATGAGATGGCTAGTCCCTGGCTAGGCACTCTCTATTTGAATTTAACTGCCTTAAAAGCAATGGAAATAGAAACATGTAGTTTCCTAGTAATGAGAGTCGCTTTTGAAGGGTTCTGTAACCTGTGGCTCCCAAGTGAATATTGTAGACCATCATTAGCAGTCTTGAGGAAGAAGAGAGGTGGTTCCTCTAAAGTCTCTTATGGACAGAGGTTTTGGGCAGGACCTCTTACTGACAGCAACACATTGCTTATCTACATCCAGTCTTATAACAAAGCTGGGCATTGAGCAGTATACCAAGATACTCATCAGGAATGCAAGTGTCTGAACTCCATCATAGTTTGAACTCTGAATGAGAGGAGTTCGGTATCATCTGTGGTTCAATAGTATTTAATTGCTCATATTGATGAACAGAGGGATATTGAAGAAGGAATGAGACATTCCTGGGCAGTGTTTTGATAGTATGGCTAAGTTCCCAATATGGGATGTACTATGGGACTTCCAATGAAGCTAAGAGAACTCTGGCTTTGAAGGAGGAGGTGCTGAATGGCTTCTTCTATGTTCCAAGAGAGGCTCCTAAAGTGAACCTGAGCTTCTGGTCAGTTAAGGGAGAACCAATTAACAGGGTGGCAAAGGCTGTTCCCCATGACATCAGCAGTCCCTTCCTGGACATTCTATTGTATCCTGGAGAACTCTTGGCATCCCCTCTGATGTCACCAGTGTTATAGTGACATCATCTGCCTTAGGGCATTCCTTCATTGCCTACAGGGTAGAGCATAGACATGCTGCTGGCAAGACTGAGGAGTCTCCTTAGGAGAGAGAATGGAGAACATCCCGAGACCAGAGAGAGGTGGAAGAAAGCTGGCCTTGAGTCTCAGAGGAAAACAAGAACCAAAAAATGTTTCTGGGGAAGGCACAGTGAGTGCTGAGCAGGAGATGGGGAGCTTCCTGGAGGAGGTGAGCTAGAACTGGGCCCTCCAGTATTGAGGCTGCAGAGCTGGAGCCTCTGAGAAGCAAATGGACTTCCTTGCTTCTCATAATTCCTGAAATTCCAGGGTCCAGAACATTAGTATGTGCCTCCTGTAAGCTAGGATCTAGCAAGGCCAAGTCTGTTATGCTGGGCATGCTTATCTGTTACCTATCCTGGGTCTTGGGGGTGGAATGTGGGGACATGAGGAGACAAGCAGGAGGCAGAGGGACTAATGTGTCCCCATCTGAGGCCAGACATCACTGCACTTCAGCTTCGGGAAATTCCTTTAGGTGGAGTGGCTGTTGACACTAGTTACCTGGAGAGAAAAGAGCTTCTGGTCAAGTCATTATGTCCTCAGGCTGTCCAGCAGACTTCTCTGACCACCTCTCCCTGACAGTGGTCCCTTAGGGTTTTGAATCAGCAGTTAAGGATGACAGATAGTTCTCTAGTATAGTCAAACAAGTGTAGAGATGTGGGACCAGGGCAGAGATTGGCTCTTTCATACAAGCTCTGAATGTTCTGGGCTCACAGTGGAATGACTTGGTGAGTCTGTTAAGCATGTTGTGTCTCTGCATGACATTTCAAGCCTAGCCATGGGCATGGAGTAACCAGGCAGGAGATCTGGACTGTTCACAGTGCCTGAGTGCTTGTGCAGTGTTATTTTTCTCCTGGCTTCTGAAAGCACAGGCAGACTTCAGGGCTCTGTGGTACCATGCATGTTGCATCCTGTGCTGCTGTGAATTGGCCTGAAGAAGCCATCTCTGTGTTCCCTGAAGCATGTGTAGGGAGGCAGAGGAAACCCCTAGCTGCTTACATAGCAACATTCCTACAGAGTGATAGGGAAGCTGAGATTCACAGAGGGTGCATCTTCACCTGGCCTAAAATATTTGGATTGTCACTGGGTTGCAGACATGATCTTTCTGTTTGGATCTCAGAGTGGTCTGGCCATCTTCTATGCCTTGTCACTAGGCAAGTTCACTTGTGTTCATCTACCCACAGAGGCTGCTATGGAACCATCATCCCACCCAACCCTCCTCAACAAGAAAGAGGTGAGGAAGGAGATGCAGAGGCTGAACATGGAACTGCAGCTGATGACAAGGGAGAGAAATGTACTGCGTGATCAACTATTCTTCATCAGGAAAGGACCCGTGCACAATAGGTATCTCTTGTTTCAACCTTCCTGGTGTCAATCTTGCATCTGGAAAGTCACCTTCATCTTCATCTTAACTTCTTGGATTTTAGGAGCTTGAACCCTCAGGGTTTCCCTGTGCCCTACTTCATGTCCCTAAAAGCCTCTCAATTGAGAGGCAGAACTTGAAATGTGGGTGGGAGGGACATGGGGATTCTAACTATTCTGCTTCCTCCAATGAAAACCCAAGCCTAGAGTCTGAGTCACACAACTCAGGGATTGATGCAGTTTTGTTTGAGTTCCCAGAATGAATTTGAAAAGACCATGACATGGCTTGTGTGAGATACTAGCTGCTGTGAGTTTGTGTGAGTCTTTGAACTTGCCTGGTAGGTATTGTGTGCTGGAAGATCCTGGTAACAGCTTGTCAGACTTGATCTGACTTGATTTATTTCAATGAGTGACTGAAAGTCTTGGGTCTCATCACTGTTTTTCTATTTCTTGTGAGTTATACTCTCAGACAATATTGCTCTGCGAATTTCTTCAGTATCCCATGTGTGCTCTCCTTCCTTTACTCTTTCTTGCACTCTATGCCTTCATTTCCCTCTCTCTCTCCCCACCCCCCTCATTCTTGCATGCAAGGAACATGCATGCTGGCGCATGCGTGCATGCGTGCATGCGTGTGTGTGTGTCTGTGTGTCTGTCTGTCTGTGTGTGTCTGTGTGCTTACATGAATTTGCAGGTTTGTGTGTCCCTCCAGAATCTGGGAGCCAGGCGTCTATGGTGGGTCTAATGATTTATTTGCCTGTCTTATACTTCCAGGTGATGCCAGCGCTGACATGAGATCTGTGATACTCACTTTCAGCAGCTCTGCTCTTGTCCTATGTGCTCACCTTGATGACAAATAGGAATCCCTTTGGGAGACTTTATAGCTGTCCTGATGTTGGGTCTCATCCCCAGAATTATGTGCTCTGTCCATCTGTGCAGTAGTAATGACCCACAATCAAGAATCCTTGTCCTGAAACAAGACCTGTAGCATAGACTCCTGGGAACAGAGAGCTAGATGCCTCTCCAGGCCTACTGAGTGGACTCAGGCCTCAAAGACACCCTCCATCTGAACACCCAGGCTCATTGGCCTGGGCCAGTATTACAAGTTAATTAAGCACCAGAAGTTTCAGTACATAGTAGCCAGACTGAGACCTCCACTGTGTTGTAGAAGATCAGGACAACAGCTTGTGTTCACATGATCCTTGGGGCCTATATTCATAAAGTTCTTTGTTCCTGGTGCCATGCCCTCCCACAGGCTAAATACTTGGTGTGAAGATCTGAAGATGGAACATGAGGAGGTCATGACTGACCTACAGAGACTGCAGAATGAGAACACTGAGGCTTCAGAGAAGGTGGATGAGCTTGCCAAGCTGACAGGCTTCTATCGGTAAGTGCCTGCTGGCATGGACCCCAATAGTTGTTTAGTGGCCATCTCTGCCTTCCTTTTTATTATTATTATTTTTTAATTTAATTTGATTTTATATGTCAGCCATGGATTCCCATGTCCTCCCTCCTTCTGCCTCCTGCCCCTCCACTTTACCCCAATGCACCCCCCATTCCCATCTCCTCCAGGGCAAGGATTCTCCTGGGGATTCAGCTCAGCCTGGTAGATTCAGTCGAGGCAGGTCCAGTTCTCTCCTCCCTTCATCCAGGCTGAGAAAAGTGTCCTAGCATAGGCCTCAGGCTCCAAAAAGCCAGCTCATGCACTAAAGACAGGTCCCAGTCCCACTGCTTGGGGGCCTCCCAGACAGTTCAAGCTAATTGGCTGTCTCATTTATCCAGAGGGCCTGATGCAGTTGGGGGCTTCTCAGCTATTGGTTCATAGTTGATGTGTTTCCACTAGTTTGGCTATTTGTCCCTGTGCTTTTTCCAATCATGGTCTCAACATCTCTCGCTCATACAATCCCTTCTCTTTCTCGCCAATTTGACTCACGAAACTCCATCTGGTGCCTGGCCATTGATCTCTGCATCTGCTTCCATCAGTCATTGGATGAGAGTTCTTCCATGACAGTTAGGGTGTTTGGCCAACCTATAACCAGAGAAGGTCAGTTCAGGCTTTCTCTTGGCCATTATCTAATGTCGAGGTGTCTTTGTGAATTTCTAGGGACCTCTCTAGCACTTTGCTTCTTCCTATTCCCATGGGGTCTTCATTTATCATGGTCTCTCTTTCCTTGTTCTCCCTCTCTGTTCCTGATCCAGCTTGGATTTCCCACTTCCCTAAGCTCTCTTTCCCCCAACCCTTGTCCTTCATTACACCCCTCACATTCAGTTTGCTCATGTAGATCTCATCCAATTCTCTGTTGTTGGGCAATCCCTGTGTCTTTCTTAGGGTTTTCTTTACTAGTTAGCCTCCCTGGAGTTGTGCGTAGCAGTCTAGTCATTCTTTGTTTTACATCCATTATCCACCTATGAGTGAGGACATACCATGTTTGTTTTTCTGAGTCTGGGTTACCTCACTCAGGATGATTTTTTCTAGATCCATCTATTAACCTGCAAACCTCATGATGTCATTGTTTTTGTCTGCTGAGTAGTACTCCATTGTGTATATGTACCACATTTTATTTATCCATTCTTCAGTTGAAGGGCATCTAGGTTGTTTCCAGGTTCTGGTTATTATAAACAACGCTGCTATGAACATAGTTGAGCATGTGTCCTTGTGGAATGATTGAGTATTCCTTGGGAATATGCCCCAAGTGTGGTATAGCTAGGTCTTGGGGGAGATTGACTCCAAATTTTCTAAGAAAATGTCATATTTATTTCCAAAGTTGCTCATCTCTGCCTTTCTTTGTCTCTGTACTGGAGAGTCCACAGCTCTGGTTCTCTCATTTTTGCACCTTAGCAAGCATCTCTTTGACTTGTGTCTCTTACACTTAGTTTTGCTAAGTATGAAAGAGACTATTCACTCCTCCCACCATTGTCTTGGAGCCTCAGGAGCCTCTAGATAGAAGAGTAAACTGAGCTGTGGTGGTGCCATTCCAGTACTCTGGAGGCAGAGGTAGGCAGATCTCTGTGATCTCAAGGCCAGTCTGGTCTACAGAGAATTCCAGAGCAGATAGGACTGTTAAGCAGAGAAACCCTGTTTCAAAAACCAAACAAACAAAAAAAGAAAGAGAGGTTGGTGAGCGCCTCTCAGGCATTACCTGTCTCTGAATACTCATCATACAGGCTCAATCGTGTGAGAGTTCTTTATCGAGCCTTACTGCAAATTGGAGTCCTTGTAAGATGGTATCCCAAGAGCAAATGGAACTTGAGTTTGTAAATTTATAACTTTCAAAGTCAATTGAAATGTTTACAACTATTAATTTAAAATTGTCATGCCCAATAGAATGAAAGATTAATTAACTGTGGTAGCTACTTTTGCTGCCAGGGTCTCCACTGTTCTAGCTGTAGTAACCAATTATGAAATGGCGATCCCAGCAACAGTAGTAGCTAAGGCAGAGCATCTGTGTAGCCTGGACAGGTGTCTCCATGATGGGTAAGGTGACCTGCTGACATCCCATGCAACCTTAATCAGAAGCTCATTTTTTAGTAAAAGGAGGGGGGACCTGTAGGGCCCTGGCTCCTGCTTTGCGTAACTGCTGTTGCCTTGCTTGCTGTCCTTGACCTTGATATCCTCCTTATGCCAATTACCTTCGAGATTCCACCCTCCTGAATGCTTAAGGGATGCTCCTTGTCTGTGTATCTAGCATACTGGGCGTTAACAGCTTAGATGCAAGATTATAACACATCACAAGCAGGGTTGGGGATTTAGCTCAGTGGTAGAGTGCTTGCCTAGCAAGTGCAAGGCCCGGAGTTTGATCCTCAGCTCCAAAAAAAAAAAAGTAGTAGTAGTAGTAGTAGTAGTAGAAGAAGAAGAAGGGAAGAAGAAGAAAAAAGAAGAAGAAGAAGAAGAAGAAGAAGAAGAAGAAGAAGAAGAAGAAGGAGGAGGAGGAGGAGGAGGAGGAGGAGGAGGAGGAGGAGGCGGCATCAAGATCATGATGGGGAAACACATAGAGACAGCTAACTGCTGCTAGTTGGAGCTCACTGACTCTGGACTGACAGCTCTGGAACCTGCATGGGGCCAACCTAGGCCTGCTGAATGTGGGTGACAGATGTGTGGCTTGATCTGTTTGTGGGGTCCCTGGCAGCAGGACCAGGACTTATCCCAGGTGCATGAACTGGTGTTTTGAAGCACATTCCCTGTGGTGGGATACCTTGCTCAGCCTTGATACAATGGGGAGGGGCTAGGCTCTCCTTCAGCTTGGTAAACCAGACGATCATGGGAGGCCTTACCCACTCTGAGGAGTGGATGGGGATAGAGAGGGAGGGAGGTGAGGAGGCAGGAGAAGGGGAGGGAAGGGGAACTGGGGTTGGTGTGTAAAATGGAAAAAAAAATTAATTAAAAAAAAGAAAGAAAGAGAGGAAGGAAGAAAGAAGAAAAGAAAAGGAAAGTTAAAAGAAAGAAAAGAAAAGAAAAGAAAAGTGATTTGCACTATGGGGGGAATGTAAGACAGCCCTGGGCATCTGGAAACTCAGACCTAGGCTTTACAGATCTGGTTTCTGTGGAAACTGTTGATTGATTAAACTCCCCTTCAGTCTCCTGTCCTTTCTCAGAGGGTATTTGTCCACTACTTGCTGATGTTCAGGACAGTTGAGGGACTCCTCTTTCCTTTGAAAGGACATAGATTCCTATTGGTGTTGGGCTTTCTGAAGGATTTCGATTTTTTTTTTTTTAATTAGCTGCTCTCTTATTTGGCCTTTTGAGTGTAGCTGTCATGGGTATTTTGTGCTCTTGGCTATATCTTCCTGAGAACATGGGGCCATTTATTGTGATGGTTCCTGGAGGCAGGGGTGGCAGAAGGAGACGAGCAGGGCCTTACTATACAGAGGGTCTTTCCAGTGGTCTGCACAGCCAGGTCCTAATGGAACGTACTCAGCTGAAGGAGAAGGTAGACCTGCTGAGGCAGGAGAACAAGAATCAGAGAGAAGATTGGGTCCTGCTGAAGAACCACTTGGAAGCATTTAAATTGATCTGTGAGGACCAAGAGGAAGAGACCAGTGACCTCAAAAACCAGCAACAACAGGTAGGGCAGGGAGGTGGGTCAGCTTAAGGTCTGGCACCTTTTGCCCATTGGATTCTCTGCCTGCCCATCCACCCATCTGTGCTTTTACCCATCACCTTACTCAGCCATGCTCCCATCCAGCTACCCATGTCATGCCATTTGAGGTGTTCATTTCGGTGTCCATGAACTAGTACTTCTGGGAAGTTGGCCTCTTCTGAGAAACTGAATTTTTTGGCAAGCCATCCCTGCTGCTCTGCTTGAAACTGCAGTCCAGTGAGGGAAATGGGTCAATAACATATCACACCTACATGTCATTATGATAGGTAGGATGCTATGCACAGAGCTTTGAATGAGTGAATGTGGGTCTGAGGCTCATGTGATTGGCAGGGGTCATGTGAGATCACAGATGGGAAGCAGCTTACAAGGAGGAGTATCCCATGTAAATGCCAAATGAGTCCTACTCCTAGTCATAGATTTGGGTGTCATGTGGCTTTCTTCTTTCTTCATGAATCCCAATGTGTTCTCTTCCCTTTGACTGACTATTGGTTCACACTGACATAAGCCGACTACCAGCTCATGAGCCCTGTTTTCTGTGAGTGCTTCTTGAGAGATCTGCCTTTGTGGAGAATACAATCTGGATTTGATTGGCTGAACAGAAGGGGGCTTTTGACAACCTGAGAGCCAGGGTGGGTGCTTTGCTGCTTCTGAAGTAAATTCTCTAGCCATTTCAACACAGTCTGGCCAAACAGAGCACACTTTCTCCAGCAGTATTAATCCTCAAGGAATGATGGCAGAGTTGTGAGACTCTTCTGAAAGTGCCGGTGTGCTTCTTCTACTCATCTGTTCATCTTGCATGATGTTGTATTCTGATCACTTCTTTTTCTATGAGTGTAGTATAAGCTCTTTTGGCTTGCCTCATCTACCAGTAAGCTATTTTGATCCTTTGTATGTGCTTCATGTGTATGACACTGTGTGCATGCCTGTATACAACCCTCCACTAAGAACACAATGTTCTAATGAACAAGAATTTGAAAGATTGGAGGGAAGTCTTCAGGTCCTGCAGAAGCAGAAGGAGATGATCACTCAGGAAAAGGACTTGGCAGAAAAGTTGCAGCATCACTTTGAGGTCTCCCAAATAAGTTAGGAACCCAGGCTGGGGGGGAGCAGATGGAGCCAAGTGGGTCCCTTGTACCTGGGATCACGGTCATTTATGGGCTCCTGCTCAAATGCATGCCTCCCAGCTACAAGCAGGGCAAGAACACTTCAGAGTATTTTTCAGGTTGAGTTACCAAACAATCTGTCCAGGAATCAATATATTTACTACTCAGTGTGTCTGAGCAATTGTGTCCTTTCTCCCTTCTGAGTGCTCTGGTATGGCCTGAGAAGGCTTTCCTTATACTCACAGAGATCTGCCTGCTTCTGCCTCCCCATAATGGAATTCAAAGTTGTGTATCAGCAGGCCTTGATGAAATTACATTTTCACTTAGGAACATCCCCTGTAGAGAAAAGATTCCTACCTTTGAATACTGCTCTGTGCAGCATTTTCCCATTTCCTGGGACAAGTGTTCTCTGGACTGAATAGGTTAAGGACTTTCCAGAATGAACCCAGGCAGAGGCCTCAGCTGTAGAAACTTTTCGGAAGTGTTCTGTAACAGACTGTCAAAGAGTCAGGATGTAGATTCCTAGTTCTGGTTAAGGGAATCACAAGTTTCTGTTTGATCCCAGAGTCCATCAGGGCCAGTGTTCTCAGGCACACATATCAGGAAATGCTTCTCGAGGATTACTGACTGACTCTGGCTTGCCTGTTTGTCATGTTCAAGGTGCCTCCTCTCTATGAGTCCTGAGCTATCTTCATAACCTTGTTTGAGTGTCCAGATTGCAAGGCTGCAATATGGCTATCAATAAAATGATGTGGTTTATTAGTAATTCATCATGAATAATGAGTATCACTGGTATGCTGTTGACTATGTTATTAGTACATTGTTACTTTCACAAAATGATGTCCCCAGACTGTAAGTAAGACCCTTTCTTTCCATTAGAACAGAAAAAACACTACTCAGCCAAATTCTAACAGGTATTTAGGACTGAGGAATGTTCTAGGCCAGCTACCCTGTGACTCTTATTCCTTGGGGGTACAAACAGTGACTTCAGTCAAAGATCCATGTTGACTCCCTAGCACAATTCAGGTGGTGGGAGGCAGCAGTTTAAAAGCTGACAATGGCAGGTCCCCACCGGGATTGTGTCCTAACTGCCTTTCTCTCCTAGGTCAGAGAAACTGATACATGAGCTGGAACAGGCCACAGCCCAGGATGATATCCTGCTTCAAAAGGAGATGTTAAACCAGGAGCCACCTTCTGAGCCCAATCTCCAGGAAATTCTGGATTATGATGCACTTTCTCCCTATTATTTTATTTCCTGAGTGTGAATAGGCCTTGGTTATGCCTAGCCATTGACCCAGGATGGCTGCTTCTGGACCTTGACTCCCTTTCCTTATTGACAATACTGTTTGAGAAACTGAAGAAGCCAAAGGAAGGCAGACACCTTGAAACATGGCATCGTTCACCCTAGGATCAAGGCCTCCTCAGAAAAAGAACCTCATCATAGCTCTGAACTTACCATGAGGCAAAAACCATCTGACCTCCAGGTCATCCAGACCCTATCTGATCCCTGTGTCTTTTGGCTCAGTACTGCTGAAGAAAAGAAAGCATCAAAAATAAGACTGAGATACAGAAAACCTAACAAAATAATTACTCAGAACCCTGACACCCACCAGCAAGTGGCCCCAATGAGGAATACAACACCATGGAGGGAGGAGATGTTGGAATACAAAACTTACTATGTCAGTTTATGGTCAAGGACTTTCACAAGCTGACTGAGTCATCAGCACTCCATTTGTGGCAGGAAATCATCTTGGAAGACTTTATTGATATCATGCTGTTATCTGCACAGACCCAAAGCATAGGATCCTCTCTCCAGTGCAGTGCTGAATCAGACCGACTCCATGACATGCAGAAGCACTGCTGAAGATAGTCCCCACAGATGTGACAACAGTCCCTCTTTCCATGTAGTAGTTATTTGATCTTCCATTAGGAGGACCAATGGGGATTCTCAGTTTTACATGTGGACTGAAGAGATCAGAGCTGAAAAGGATCTGTAGAAGGTATCAGAGTTACCTTTGACCTTTGTGGACACTCAGTGATCCTTATGGATTTGTGGGTCTTGAATAATCACACAGGCACATGTTGACTGAAACAATCTCATAGTGGCCAACACATTGCAGGTTCATCCTCCTGCAGAACTTCACAGATCAGCTAGCCAAGTCTGTGTATATTACACCAGTAGAGGGCAGTAATCATTAGAAAACATCCTTTAGTGTCTCCAAGAGTGGTCTATGAATAAGCCAAAGGGCCTAGAAGTCATTTGGTTGGGAAAGCTCAGATAATGTTCTGATGCTCAAGAGTTGTGTCAGGAGTTTATGGATCATGTGAACATCAGCTGAATGCCATGTGCATAGAATGTGCCATTCCAAAGACCAAATAGCACCCTATATCCAGTTCAGGGAGGTGGACTTCCAGCACCTGCTTTGGGATGAGATCTTCTGGGTATAAAGGAAAGATGTATGGGAATCACCTGTGCATCATGTGACAGTAGAACAACTAGACAGTACAGCATCATGACCTGCAGTGTGCACAGCCTGAGTGTGCTGCCAGTGTTATGCCTGCAGCTGATGAGATCCAGGCTTGACCCCAGATGACCTATATATATCACAACCATTCTATCATAAGCCTGAGTTTTTGGGACAATTCTAACTTTCTGAATATTGGATGAAGACAGATCTTCAGGACCTGCAATTTATTTACCATGCAGCCCTGATGCCCAGCAGAGAGAATCATAATGGGTTACTGGGTTTATCTTAATCATAAAGGTGATGGGAAATGATAAAATTTGGGGAAGAGGAGTGCAAGCAAGCATGTTTCATAAAGAGAGGACCTGATGCCATCTTTGAAGGTGTATGTTTCTAATACATGGAACAGGAGTTAGTATAAAGCAAAATGTAGAGACTTGTGAATGGATGGACAAAGCATTAAGTGCATGAGGATCAGCATGCACTTCAGAGCTGAGGAAGGAACACTATATTCAGACATGCACGACTATGTGCAGGATGCCTAAAAACAATTAAAAAAGCTGTGTGGTTCAGGAAAAAAACACCAGGGAGACTCAGAATCTGTATGGTGCAAAAGTATTGGTGCACATTATTAGGAAGATGAGCTTTCAGAAGATTTATCTCTTTGGGATGGAAAAATTGCAGCTGAGGAAAAGTCTTGGCCCAGGTAGACCTTTAAGGTGTGTTTGCACATGGAGGTGTTTGGGATTCCACTCTTGCTAAGGATGAATGGGAGAGGGCTTTGAAGAACTGCTGATGCATATCCAGAGCTCCTAGACACCCAGGAGGATTCTGGGAGAATAAATCAGTGTTCATCCTGATGGACCATCAAGAATCCTTTATTGACGATGACTCAAGTGAATTCAACATTGTTTGAGCCAAAGCCTGCAACGTTTTTATCCTTGAACTTGGTGAACACTGACTTATAAAGTCCCAAAGAGGCATGGCTATGCCCATCTTGAAAAGGCTGTTCCAATCATTGACCTCCTTGCTACCATCTGTCCAAGGCCAGGCACAGGCTCCAGGTCTGTGCTGCTCAGTCTGCAGTGAGAGAATTCTGCATGGCTTAATTTTGTGTTTGATTTTTGGTTTAGGTTCTTTATCTTAATTGTTTTGGTTATGGATTTGTTATTTTGTTGTTATTTGCACTTGTTATTGTTTTTCAAAATTTGCTAAGTCTACAGTTGATTCCCCATTGAAAGACCCCTTTAAAAATATATTCTTTATGATTAAAATAAAAAATAATTTCAAACTCTTCACACGTGGATCAGTTTGTTTTGTCGTGTGTGCTGTCATACTCCAGTAACCCTAATACTTGCTCTTAGCTATGGACCTCTGCAAGTTCTAGGCAGCCTGCACTGTATAATCACCTCCTACCCACCAGTGTGACAGAAGAGATTGCTGTCTTGGGTGTGGATTGCCAGGTTTTCTCCCTGCATACACACTTTATGATGGAATCAGTATCCATACTGTATTCTTGCTGTCATGTATGTAGTAGCTGTCCCTAAAATATGGTACTCTATAGACACACTTTCATGAATAGGTCATAAAGACTGACCTATTGAGAAATGCACCTTTACTGCTCTACAGACTCTCAGGAAATAAAACCATTCATTAAGAGAGTCTAAAAGAAATCAGGAAACCCAGAGCTATCTGCCTCCTTTTTTTTTTTCTTTTCTTTTCAATACAGCATCATTGATAACCACACAACAGAGATAAGGACCTTCCAAGTCACTTTGGGAAATAGCTTTTTGTAGATGCTGTTGGTCTTGACCATGCATTTTGTATACTTTTTTTTCTATTTAGATTTATTTTTATTTTATGTGAATGAGTGTTTTTCCTATTGTACATCTGTGCTAGATATGACTGCAGTTCCTGAAGAGGACAGAAGACGGCAACAGATCCCATTGTAGCTGGTTGTTAGATACCATGTGAGAGAGCACCAAATGCTCTTAACCTTTGAGCTCTCTCTCCAGATCCTTCATTTGGCTTTTGACTTTCCAGCCCTATGTGCTGTATAGGTTGAACTGGATCATCTCCGAACAAAGAAAGAAGTCTCTGGAGATGTGCAGGGAAGGGTACATAAGGTAGGCATGCTAATTTTCTGAGGCAGACTGGCACTTATGTAGGGCTCTGGTGTCCTTACTGATCTCTGTGGGTTCAGGATCATGCTCCAGTGTTACTTATAGTCTGGCTTGTAGCAGATCTATCACCTCACATCTAGGATAACAATGTAGATTAGGCACATCTGATGAAATGCAGAGTTGAGGTGACCCTCCTAGGTCCTGGGTTCATGGTAAGGAATCCTTGATACAAGAAAAATCTCCAGCTAGGAAGTATTGGGAGGAAGCTCCAGAGCAGGCACAGCACATGGAGCCTACAGCAGAGGACACATGCTTCTGGTTGAGAGCATACACATGCAAGCTTGGAGCAGGAGAGGGACAGTTGAAGTTGCCCTTGGCAGATCTCAGAGTGTATTGAAGAAGGATTTCTTACAGGTGACTGTTTTATAATTGTAGAGCTTCTGGGAGCAGATCAAACATCAGACTTGGGATGAGTCAGAGAGTTCAAGTGTGGAGGAAACAATCCTGTGGGTCCCCAGATAGGTGCTGATAAACTGTTACTTTTACAATATCAGCAGTTAGAAAAGCCTGATAGATGCTTTGGTTACTGTCTGTCATAGATCACCTCTTTCTGAGCTGACCCTCAGACAGAAAGTGTCTTCTATAGACATACTTGAAATAAGGCATGACATTGTTTAGGCCATATTGCCAAGTTATTACTATATTGAGTGTGTGGACCATCTTCTCTGTATCTGGAAGCAGCCTGGGGCCAGCTATTCCTTACTCAGCTGTGGGTCCTCAGTGTTGTGTTTTGCTGGTTTGTTAAATGACACCATATTGGTAGATTAATGTGGCTTCTTCTATTAGCATTTGTGTAGGTAGATAGTAGTTTCCTGTCAAGTCTTTGAAGGGTAAATTGTCCTTAGTGCCCAGTGTGAACTTTGCCCCTCTTTGGTCTCCCAGATAGCTAAACATCCCAGGTGGATTTTTTGTTTGCCATCTTCCTAAGACAGGGTTTTCTGTGTAACAATCCTGGCTATCTTGGATGAACTCCCTATGTAGACCAGGCTGGCTTCAAATTCAGAGATCCACCTGCCTCTGCCTCCCAAATGCTGAGAGTAAAGGCCTGTGCCACCATTGCCCAGCTACAATCCCAGTCTTGAGAGTATTCTGTCAGACATTTCAGGGACCAGTCTTGAGGTGGACAAATTGAGAGCTGACTCTCTTCATCCAGCCTCTCCTGTAATTGTTGTGAACGATGAAAGGAGTTCCAGACCTGGCACGTAACTCAGTGGTCTAGCAGTTATTGAGCATGCACATTGTCCTAGGTTCAATCCTAGCTCTAGAGGCTAAAGGAAAAGTTAAGAACACTATTACATCAAGAGTGTAGTTTATGGGATGGGGATTTAGCTCAGTGGTAGAGCACTTCCTTAGCAAGTGCAAGGCCCTGGGTTCAATCCTCAGCTCAAAAAAAAAAAAAAAAAAAAAGCGTGTAGCTTACAACCAAAGTGGAGGTTCTGTAGAGGCTTCAAGTCCTCCAGACCCCAGAATCCAACCTCCTACCTCCAACTGATAAGTCTTTGCAACCTGTAGGCCTCTCTGCTGATGCAGCAAATTAAATCCAAATTAAACCAAATGAGACTGAATTGGAAAAGCCTCAGTTTAATGGGTAAAGTGTTCCTGGCTGATTTTCAAGCCCCTCAGAGAGGAGACTGGGAAGAGAGACCAGAAGAACCATGGGTCTGTTTTCTGGGATGCAGTTTATATACCCTGTTGGAGTGGTCTTGGGCCTCTCTGGGGGAGGAGCTGTGTTTGATGGGCTCTGAAGGGGCAGGTGTAGGGAGGAGCTGTGTTTGGAAGGCTTTGAAGGGCAGGTTTGGGGAAATAGATAGGAGAGAGGAATTGAGATGGTTCTTCCACTAGAACATTACAGACTCTTTGGGTATAGGGATGCCAGGTTGCCAGGAATTGAGGTGGAACATCCACCCAAACACCAACCTCCACAGCTTCCTCCATGGACATCATTGCTGAAGAGAGACTTTTACTAAGGCAGTCAGTCATTGTATGGGTGGGGCATCGAATCTACATTTACTAGTAAAGCACAGAGATATAGTCAGAGAACATCAATTCTCATGCACACCTCATAAAACCACGATTGAGTTAATTGTCTGCTGAGATGGCTCAGGAGGTAAAGGTACTTGCTACCAAATCTACACACCTGAGTTTCTTGCCTGGCACCCACATGGTAGAGAGAACAAACCTTCCCAAAACTATAGTCTGAGCTTCATGTGTGTGTTTTTATGCATCCTAATACTCAACACAGCTTTTAAAAATCACTCAAAAGACCATGGTGAAATCAGTCATCAAGGAGAATGCAGACCCTTGTCAGTAATGGCTCCTAGTGACTTGCTGCAAAATACTGAAATGCTGGGCTACTTCAACCACACACCAGAATGTGTCACTGTGGCTGTTTTCAGAAGAGCCTGAGCTCCATGTCTTACATGCTGAAGTTCCCAAGGCAAGGAAACACCTCTTTTCATTCAGAGATAGCAAGAAGTAAGACCAGAGCTAGGACATCACTATTGAGAGCAAGGACTGCACCATTCCTGGCCACAGTGTGAAATGATTGTCCTGGGTTTTGTTCCAGCTCTCAGTAATAATTAGAAAGGACCTCAGAAGAGAGAGGTAGGGAAGGTAGCTAGTCAAAGGGAGTGTTTGTGCTGGGAGGTGGTGATTGATGAGGAAGGGCCTTCCATGAAGGAGCTCATAAGGACTCAAACCTCTAGGAGAGGGTGGGGTGGACTAGAGGCGGGTAAGGGCAATGGGGAGAAGGGAGGGCAAGACAACCAGAGTTCAGTGGAGAGCTTGGTGAGCTGTGGTTCAATGAGTCCATTGGCCTTCTCACCCTTTCCTGAGGATAAAAGTGTCAAACATATTTATGAGGTAATGAAGTTCTTTGGGTGTGGGCATGTGAGTGAATTCCACATGCCAATCCTTGCCTGGTTGGTATCCTCGAAGCTCATGCAGAAGCTGACATATCTGGAGGGCCCCTGTGAATGGACCTCTGAAATACTCAGTAGAGAGTTGAGAACCAAAAGGCAGAACAGATTGTGAACCAGCAGAGGTGTAGGAAAAGCAGGTATGACCAGTAAAAGAGTGAGAGAAGAATCGCCCTGCAAGGATGCAGGGAAGTGTCAGGGTCTTAAGTGGGAAAGAAGGGATCCTGTCCATGCCTGTGACAGAAATTGGTGAGGGAACTGTAGGACCTGAGTGAGATGTCAGAACAGAATAGGTAGCTTCCGTGTCCAAAAGAAAGTCAGTGGACTTACCTGTTACCTGAAGTGTCACTCTAGGTTTGGAGGGGGCCGTGGATTAAGCAGTCTAGACTGTGTCAGTCTCTGCCAGGCTTAGGAGTTCTCAGTTGCCAGTGTTGATGAAGCTGTACCTCCATGGCATGGCATAAATGATGAGCCTGCAAGGGGGCATTCTGGTTTCCAGTGCCTAGGCTGTTGGCAGATAGGGTGTGGCCTCCTTGTCAGCTGGAGGTCAGGACAATACTGTGAGCAGTGGCTTTCTTCCTGTATTTCAAGCAAGTTTTTGGCGAAGTTGACTTTGGGTTAGGTTTAGCGGCATGGAGCCTCGTGGCCAACTTCCCTTGTATTCCTTGTTGGGGGAGGAGCTGGTGGCTTCAGAGCAGCTGCTAAAGCTTTGGCTTGGAATGTATTCTGTTGCAGCTTGTCTGTTGGGTTGACTCAGCTTTCATTCTTGAGCATTACAATCTTTAGACGCCATTTTCACCAGTTCTAGTAGGAGAGTTTGGGGACCCTCCCCAGCCTTTTTATTTATTTTTTCTAATATCTGCCACTGACTGAGAAATGAAATGGGTGGGAAGGCAGGAGTCTGATAAGTTGGAGTATGAGAAGAAAACTGAGAAGATTTGGGAGTGTTAGGCCAGTGTGTAGGTTGAGGCATTGTTAGATGGGGGAAGCAGTGGAAGGAGGGGAGGACAGGAAGGAGGGTAAGGAGGAGGAATTTGGTCTTAGATTTGTGGCCCCAGAGAAGGGGGTTGGGTAGGTAGAGTTTGGGACAAGTGGGGGTGGGGTCAGTGTCTCCAGCAGTGAATGGAACATGTAGCTCCATTTGAGGGGATTGGGCAGGTAGAGATTGGGGGAAGTGACGGAGGGGCCAGAGTCCCTGGCAGCATGGTCAAAGTGGAATTTTTAGGATCCCAGTTTCCAGATAGTTGGGAATCTGGAGGGGCCATGACCCTAGCCAACAAGACTGGTGATGTGAGACATTTGCAGTACCTGTACGGAGGGCAGAAATGTAGAACCCAAAAACTGTGGGTGTAAGGTCATTCTGTCCAACTATATCAGATAGCCAAAATTTGAATGGGTTTTGTAAAAGACCCCCAGGGGCATTTGGGAATCAGGCTTTAAATGGCAAGCACCATTTCTCAAGTCTATGCTGGGGACCCAAAGCCTAGCACAATGTGTCCACTGTGGTAAGTCTTGGGTCAAAAGCAGGGGGTATGGGTAATTCCCTTCAACAGAATGTCTTCTGCAGAAGGGTCCCATGCAACAAATGCTGCTTCTTGCTTTGGAATGTGTCGGGGGAGGGGCTGGTGCAGACAAGTCTTTGACAGCATACCTTGAAAAATGAAGATGTCCTGGGCCTCCTAGACAATGACTTGGAAAAGAAACTTAGCAATCTGGGAGCCAATCTCAGTCAGTCAGAGAGCAGGTGTGGGGAAGAGTGGGGTTTTCCCACCACACTGCCCTGGGCCAGTGGGAAATATCCACTCCCCCCTCAGTGTAATCTCCAGATTGTCTTTGTGCACTCTGATAGGCCTCTCCATTGACACAGCAATCCAAATTAGGAAAAGCCCAGGTTTAATGGGTAAAGCATCCCTGGATGATTCCCTGGGTCCTCAGAGAGGAGATGGGGAAGAGAGACCAGAAGAACCACATGTCTGTTTTCTGGGATGCAGCTTATATACCCTGTAGAGGGGTCTTGAGCGTCTCTGGGGGAGGAGCTGTTTGGTGAACTGTGAAGTGGCAGGTTTGGGGAAAGAGATGGGGGAGGGGAGTTGAGGTGGATCTTCCACCAGAATATTCCAGACTCTGGGTATAGGGATGCCAGGTTGACTGGAATGGAGGTGGAGCTCCCACATAGACACCAACCTTTACAGCTTCTTCCACGGTCTCCATTTGTTGAAGAGGGACATATACTAAGGCAATCATTTTTTGGGTGGTGGAAAGGATCTACATTTACTAAGAAAGCACAGAGATATACTCAGAGAACATCAATACTGATGCAAACCTTATAAAATTCCATGACTGAGGTGATCCGATGGTGAGATGGCTAAGCAGGTAAAGGTATTTGCTGCCAAGCCTCCATACCTAAGTTTCTTTCCTGGCACCCACTTGGCAGAGAGAACAAACCTTCCCAAAACAGTTGTTTGAGCTTCATGTGTGTATTCTTATGCATCCTCATACTCACCATAGCTTTTAAAAATCACTCAAAAGACCATGGTGAAATCACTTGTCAAGGAGGATGCAGACCCCTGTAAGTAATTGCTCCATGGGAACATTTTCTGCTCCAATCTCCATGGTCACTCTCCAAGGTATGGTGATACTTAAGTGATTATTTGGAGACCCCTAAAAAATACCCATAGTGGTCTATTCTAGAAGTATTTGGCTCTGTTTTTGGTGTTGAAGTTAGGCATGGGGCCAAGGCTTGCAGGCAGATATGGGGGGAGGAACTGAGGAAGAGTCATTACTTATTGTCCTGGATCTAGCTCTATGAAGCACCCAGTCTGGCAAAATTGAAATGGACCCTTGTGAAAAAGTTCAAGGACAATAGACTCCGGCTTGTGTAGTCCTTGAAAAGGGGGATTGTGCAGCAAAGTGGCCACCTGAGCCAGGCTCCAGGTCAGATGAGTGACAACGTCATTGGAATCAGGTATTCCAGGCAGGTCTGCTGGGCTCCAGGACCCTTACTCCTTCATGCTAAATTCAGGGGAACTTGGAGCTTGAATTCACTCCATCCACATACTTAGTGTGTTTATTTTAGGTGCTAAGAATGGAAACAGACCCTTCCCTGTGCTCCATCACAGAGCCATATCTCCAACCTAACTGATGTGACAGTTCTTTGGCTATCTTTTTTGAAAATTTCTTTCCTCTTTTTTATTTTTACAAATTATTACTTTGCATATGAGCTCATGTAGAAGTCTAAAGACTACTTTGTTTGGTCTCATTTTTCTTTTTGCTTCACATTTAAGAAATTTCTGGGGATTGAACTTAGATCTCCAGGTTTGTACAACTAGTCCTTACTTGCTGAGTCATTTTATAACCCCCTGACTTGCATTTGTATATTATTTTAATTTTTTGTTTTATCCATTTTTAATTCTTATTTTGTTTTTTTATGTTTGTGAGTATTTTTCCTGCATGTATGTTTGAGCACCACATGTGTTCCTGGTGACTGAATAGGCTGGAAGAGTATGTTTGAACCTCTGTATGGTTGCTGGGAATTGAACCCTCATTCTCTACAATGAGCAGTTGCTCTTAACTGCTGATCCAACTCTCCAATCCACTTTTTTTTTGTTTGTTTGCTTGCTTTTGGAGATAGGGTCTTAATATGAGGCTCTGGCTGTCTTGGAGTCATTCAGTAAACCACCCAGTCCTCAAACTCATAGACATCTCCCTGCCTTTGCATTCTGTGTGATGAGATCAAACACAAGGTCCACCATGGCCTACTTCTGGCTTGCATGTTTAAAGTGCTTCCTTGCTGGTGTTATCTGTATTCCCGCCCGGGCCCACAACCACTCAGATCCAAATAAACACACAGATGCTTATATTATTTAACTGTTTGGCCTAATGACTCAGGCTTCTTTCTATCCAGTTCTTATATCTTAAATTAACACATTTCTATCAATCTATAAGTTGCCATGTGACGTGTGGCTTACTGGTACTTTCACATCATGCTTCCTCTGTCTCTGACTGGTGACTCCTGACTCAGCCTTCCTCTTCCCAGAATTCTCTGCTTATTCTGCCTATAATATACTTCCTACCTGGCTACTGGCCAATAAGCATGGTATTTATCAGTCAATCAGAGGAACACATTCATAACACCCCCAACAGTGCTTACTGTACAATGGGCCCTGTGCCAGCATTGAAGATGAACAGTATACAACAAATCAAACCTCACATTGCTTCCATCTCCCTGAGGAGACAGATAGCAAGCAAAATGAAATACACCCAGCTTAGATGGAGGCCCCAGTGTCAGACAGGCTGAAGATGCTCAGATCAGCTACAGCCCACAATCACACCAGTGCTTTGAGGCATTGTTACAGTCATGGTCATGGGGCTCAAGACAATTCCTGAAAGAGAAATGGGATAAGAATTGACCAAGACTTGACACAGAACAGTGATGACCAGTATGTGTTTTCCTAAAGCTCACATATAGACTTCTAGCTTGGAAAATCAACCAGGAGAATCATCCTTGGGAAAAATCATTCTCACCTTCCTCAGTCACTAGTTTCTTGTAGTATTTGGTCAGGGGAGAGCATCTCATTAGATCCACCTAACCCTTCTCAGTTAGTATGTGTACTGGCCATGTTTTCTCCTTCACTTGAGATCTTCTTACATGGCTCAGGGTCTGTCTACCTTGCCAGATTTGGCTTTGGGTTCATAGTTCCTGTATTATTCCTGCTTTGTATATTCTGTCTGCATTTTATGACCCTTGGAGATATCTAGATAATTTTGTTGAGCAGTCCAGATAATCCTGTTCAGCAGATTGTGGTTTATAGTTGAATTACATCCATTGGTATTGAGGGCATAAATGACCAATGATTGTTACTTCCAGTTATTTTTTGGTGGTAGTGTGTGTGTACTTCTCTTCTTTGGGTGTTTACTGCTGTGGTATTACCTATTGCCTGTGTTTTGGAGGGTGTATCTTACTTCCTTAGGTTGGAATTCTCCTTCTAGTGCTTTCTGTAGGGCTAGGTTTGTGGATAAGTATTGTTTAAATCTGGCTTTGTCTTGGAATGTCTTGTTCACTCCATCTATGATGACTGAAAGTTTTTCTGGGTATATCACCTAGGCTGGAATCCATGGTCTCTTCATGTCTGCATTATATCTGTCCAGGTCCTTCTGGCTTTCAAAGTATCCATTGAGAAATCTGGTGTTATTCAGATGGGTTTGCTTGCTGTGGATATCACTTTGTATAAATAAAATGCTGATTGGGTAGTAGCCAGGCAGGAAAGATAGGGTAGGCGGGACAAGGAAGAGGAGAAGGCTGGCAACAGGAAGGCTGGGAGGAGACACTGCCGGGAGAAACAACATGTAAAGACACCGGTAAGCCACAAGCCATGTGGCAAAGTATAGACTAACAGAAATGGGCTAAATATAAGAGTAAGAGCTAGACAATGGTAGGCCTTAGATAATGGCCAAACAGTTTAAATAATATAACTATCTGTGTGATTATTTTATGTGTGGGTTGTGGGACCATGGGGGCTTGTGGAACCTGGAGAGAAGCTCTCCAACTACATTTGCTTTTATATGTCACATGGCCTTTTTCCTTTGCTGCTCTTAATATTCTTTCTTTATTCTGAACGTTTAGTTGTTTAATTATTATGTGGTGAGAGGGATTTTTTTGGGTGGGTCTAGTCTGTTTGGTGTTCTATAGGCTTTTTGTATCTACTTAGGCAGATCCTTTTTTAAGTTGGGAAAGTTTTCTTTTATGATCTTGTTGAATATATTTTCTGTGCCTTTGAGTTGGTATTGTTCTCCTTTCTCTATCCCTATTATTTGTCGGTTTGGTGTTTTCATGTTGTCCCCATTTTTTTTTTTTTTGGACATTTTTTGATATACTTCTTTTGGCATTGGTTTTTCTTTGACTGAAGAATCCATTTCCTCTGTTGTATCCTCTACACCAGAGATCCTCTTTTCTATCTCTTGTATTCCTTTGTTTAATCTTGCATCTGTATTACCTGTTCATTTACTCAGATTTTCTATTTCCAGCATTCCCTCTGTTCATGTCTTCTTCATTTATTCTAATTTCCTTTTCAGACCTTGGACTGTTTCCCTTATCTGTTTCATTGCTTTTTCATGTCCAGATGGGAGCTCAAGGATTGATGGGAGCTGGGGGCTGGTCTCTAAGTCACAGAAAGTGGCTGCGGTCTTGGGCTGATGGGTGTGGGGTCAGGGCATGTAAATTGCAGTGTCTTCTGGGGGATCATGATGAAGAAGAACCTTCCCATGGGCCCCCACAAAGCATAAAGAGCAATACAGCATCACCAAAAACCTGCCTGCCTCCAACAGTTATCTTTTTGTTGTTTGAGTATTTGTTTTTCTTTTTCAGAGCTGAGGACTGAACCCAGGCCCTTGCACTTGCTAGGCAAGTGCTCCACCACTGAGCTAAATCCCTAGCCACCCATCAGTTATCAAATGGAAGTGGTATATAAGGACTTGAGCCCAAGCTGGTTTTAGAGGCACAGGCAACCTACATCAATAAGTTGACCAAATGTGTTTGGTTTCTACTCTTGTTACAATGCTTTCTGCTGCCAAGGATGCACCTCCAGGCTCATGGGGTGTGTTCCCTATAATTTCTTGACTGAGGAAGAGAAGACTAAGGCTTGATTTAGTGATGGTTCTTTACATCATGCAGGCACTATCCAGAAGTGGACAGCTGCAGCAGTTCCACTCCATTCTGGCACAAGCCTGAAAGATACTGGTGATGGGGAAATTGTCACTGAGGGCTGTACACAGGTTCATACAGTTTGTTTGGGAGGAGACATTGTCTAATGTGCAAATAGTCATTGATTGTTTGTCAATAATCAATGGACTTGTTGTGTGAAGACTGTTAGGTGTCAGCATCTTGAGGGCTGCGGCAAGGTTCTCCAGGAAGTAGTGTATGCTCTGAATCAGTTTCCTATATATGGTACATTTTCTCCTATAGCCAGGATCCATGTGTCCAGGAATCAAAGGTTGGTAAAAGGGATAGTTCCCCTCACTATTGTCACTAGTGACTGACTAGGACAGTTTTGCTGCTTATTTCTGCAACACTAAATTTTGCTGGCCTAGAAATTTTTTTTTGTTCATTTGTTTCTTTGTTTGTTTTTTTCAGCAGCCCTTGTACTCCTGCCAGGAGGCACAACAAACTTTCCATTAGCTGGAAACTCAGATTTTGCCTTGGTCATTTTTGGCTTCAAGTGCCCTTAAAATACCAGACTAAGAAAGGAATAACATCATTGGGATGGGTGATATTTACAGTTTACCATAGAGAAATTGGACTGTCTCTCCACAATGAAGGAAAGAAGGATTATGTCTGGAGTGCAGGAGATCCTTTAGGGCATCTCTTGGTGCTACTGTGCCCTGTGATTAAAGTCATTGAGAAACTACAACAATCTAATCCAGGGAGGATGACAAAGGGGCCTGGACACATCAGGAATGAAGATATAGGTCACTCCTCCATGAAAAGAACCAGTTGTGCTATAGTGCTTGCAGAGGGTGGAAGAAATACAGAATGAGTGGTAGAGGAAGATAGTTCTAAATGCCATCTAAGGCAATGTGCCTAGTTGGAGAAATAAGGATTAAAACTGAAACGAGTGCTTGTGTTGTATTTTGATAATATTGCCTTTGTAGAGATAATTATATGTTCTTTTTGGATACCTATAATACAGTGCAACTTCAATTAACAGAATATCATGGCCAGGTGGTGGTGGTGCATGCCTTTGATTCCAGCACTAGGGAGGCAAATCCAGGTAAATCCCAGTGAGTTTGAGGCCAGCCTGTTCTACAGAGTGAGAACCAGGCCAGGCACCACAACTAAATAGAGGAACCCTGTCTCAACAAAACCACAAAAGGAAAACCAAACCAACCCAACAAACAAAAACAAAGAAACAAACAAAAAGCAACCTAGAGACCACCAAGGAGCCAGTTTCTGATGCAAGCCCATAATAGTCCTTGAATTATCTGGCTTGTACCTGGCCCACCACACTTCTGATAATGGGAAATGTGGCAGCAGCAGTGATCCCAGGGCTAGAGAGGTTTTTCTAGGGAAAAAAAATTGGATTACATGCTGCTTTGGCACTTGTGATTGGGTAGAAGGGATATGGGGCTAGGTAATTTTTTGAAACCATTGATCTAGACGTTGAGCATGAAACCACATTTGAAATCATTGGTTTGGACTTATTGGTGGGGAACCACAACTTGCTGATCAGGATTATCTGGGTTACTCAGAAGGATTATCTAGATACCTTCAAGGGGCATAAATCACAGACAGAATGTCTACAGAAACAAACTGCCCTGTATCTGTTCAAATTGTCATGGCACATTCCTGAGGTCCTTCCTGGAACTGAGTACAGCAGGTGGTCTAAGCAGGTTGCCCAACCCTAAGATGGCGTCTGTAATGCTTTCACAGTTATCAGATGTAAGTTAGAAATACTAGAGTTGTCCAGAGGAGTCATTGCTACTATTCTAAATATATAATGCATTTCCAATTTTATGTGGGATAGTTATGTTATGATTAGGCATAATTATGACATAGTTATTGTTTTTCATTTGGAAATTAATCATGACATGAGGAGATATGATTGTGTCAAGTTGACAAGCTGTGGAATATGATAACTATTGTTGGTTCTCAACTCAATTGACTATATCTGCAATGAAATGTAATCTAGGAATGCAGGGCACAATTGTGATCTGGACCTTGGGGCAAGAAGACAACAGTGCCTTTGATCCAGTTCCAGAAGCTAGATAACATACACCTTTAGTCCAGAGTTTGAGGCTGGAAGACACACCTTTAATCTGTGTTACACCTTCTGCTGGAAGGACAAGAAAAAAAGGAAAGATATGTATTAATTCTTTCTCTGTTTTACTTCACCTTGACAGCACATCCATTCTTAAACTGGCATTAAACCTAATTCCTTAGGAGTACAACATATTAAAAAAAAACAAAACTAAGTCACCAAGCCTCGTGTGACTGAGCAGCTACTAGATTTATGAACCTTCCATTTATACCTTGAAATTTTTGAGCTGCAGCTAGTAAGGCATTCTAATTTATTAATTTATGAACATGTATATGTGTGTTGGCATGTACATATATATGTATACATATATATGCATGCACAGATATCATTAAAATGATACGTGGATAGATAGGCAGTAGGGAGAAAGATAGATAGATAGATAGATAGATAGATAGATAGATAGATAGAAAGATAGAGATAGATAGATAGATAGAGATTCATTCCATAAGTTCTGTGACTCTGGAGAACCCTGACTTATACACTAGGGTTCCCAGTCAATTAAATTTATATACTTTTAAATTCTAATTTTCAATTTATACTCTACACATTGGAAATACTCTTAGCAAATACTTCAGTACCAGGTCATAAACATTTGCAGAAAATTCCTTTATATTGTGTAAAGCTAAAGAACATGGGAACAGTGAAACATAGGGTTTGCTGTTATTTCTGTTGAAAAATTTATGCAATTGTATGAGCTCTTAGATACACAGCAAGATTAGGTTATTTTTTTGGATCAAGTTGATAGGTTCCTGTAAGTTAGTGGAATGCTACTTATTTGTTCAATCTAAAGGGAAACACAAACTTCAATGCTCCAATGACCAAGGATGGAGAAAGTAAACTCTGTCTCCAGTTCTAAAGCCACCATTTAGAATTATAGTTAATTGACTGAGTGATGGTGCTAGGAAGATGGCTCAGTAGTTAAAGTACACTGACTACTATCTAGAAGATCTGGATTTAATTCTTAGTGCTCCCATGGCAGATCACAACTGTCAGTAGCTCCAGGTCTAGGGGGCCAGACACCCTCACACAGACATCTGGCAATCTTGATCTATTCTTATGTAATGTTTGGAATGTATGGAATGTCAAATATTTTCCCTGAGTTGCTGGCCCATCCATGGATGGATCCATGGGTGGTGTCAGTTTATGGATCCATTTGTTGTCTACCAGTAAGCCTGTCATGGCAGCAATACCTGGTTCCTTAAACCTTTCATGGCAGCTGTGTACTCAAGCTCTTTAGTGCCCCCTACATACTTCAACACTAGCTTTCAGGGTTATCCAAAAATGGTGTTGAAATGCTGCTGCTGTCCACTTCTGGGTGGTACCTGCATAAGGTACAAGACCATCAACTGACTCTAGTCTTCTCTAACTTATTCAACCAAACACAGGAAATAACCCATGAGCCTAGAGGTGCATGCTTGACAGCAGAAGCCCTTGTAACAGAAGTAGAAATCATAGGCATTTGGGAAACTTTTTCATATAGCTTTCTTGTTTCTTGAAGACCTGATTGGGCCCAAGCACTTGTATAGTACTTCCATTTGATAATGGAATGGTATTGTACACCTCGTACTTTACGACTTGGTGGATTTTATAACACCCCACTCATGATGGGCAGTTCAGATCACATGGTATGGTGGAGGCCCACCACCAAGTATTCAGTTTCCCTCAGTGGCTGGGATTGATGGCATATGCTTGCATGCTTGGCCACACATATTTTTGAAAATGGTTCTATGGGTACCAGTGGCAGACACTTGAAATGACTTTCATAGATATTGAATTGTTACAATTTTTGATGTTCCTATACTTCTATTTTATTAAGTTTTGTTGTTTAACTCTGTGTGTGTGTGTGTGTGTGTGTGTAGAATATGTAGCACAGGCTGTGAATCTCACAGCAATCTTCCTTCCTCTGTGTCCTGATTGCTATTATTAAAAGAGTGCACTACCACACACAGCTTGGAAAATAGTTTTTATGGTCTAAGTCTTAAAGTTATTGATAGTTCTGAGTTTCTATATGTACTAGGAATGGAAAATGACAGCTCTGAAAGAATCTTCTTCAGTGCTCTCATTGTTGAGGTATTTTCTTCCTGTAGTTTTCTATTCTTGATTATGCTTCCTCTCCAAGGCAGCCTAGTCAGGGTCAGACACATGATATTGATTATAAAGTAGAATTCTCCTTCATTTGATAGGATAAGTTAGGGATGAGTTCTCTATTATCTGTTCAATACAACAAGGTCAGCCAACTATTCACATATGTATAATCAACAACAATGAATGCAGCAGATTGTTTCCATGAATTTAAACATACTCATTTACCCCCACTTAAGAAGGAAAAATTTAGAAGGGATTTGTGAAGGGAATAAATGAAGAAATAAAGGAGGAAGCAATATAGTATGTTTTAATTAACAATTGATGGAAATGAAGCTTAAGTAAAAAAGGGCTAGAGAGCTGGTTTAGCAATTAAGAACACTGTCTTGTGACAGTGAACTCAGGTTCTCTTGCTAGAACCCACATGATAGCTACCCATTTACTATAACTACAGTCCCTGAAACCTCCTGCTGTCTCTGGCCTCTGTAAGTACTGTGCACTGACACATGCATGAAAAACGTCCATATAATTTAAGTTTTTTAAGTTAGAAAAAGAGAAGAATGGAATTTTCTACAGTGATGTCAGAGTCCTAAGATTGTCAGCATTCAGGGCTAGTTAAAATGATGCCCCTATGGTCTTCCATGGAAGGAGCTGTGGCTTTCCACTGAGGCAGACTGCTTAGATGCAAAAGCTGCTTCATTCTGAGGTTAATATAGTTCATTGTAACCATTCATCTAATAACTAAGCATACAGTGCTGTTCAGTGTCTTTCCTTGATTTTTTCTGTATTTTTGTTCTCTATCTCTTCTAATTGTGAGAATGGCATTGGTACAGTTATCTCTTAGAATGAACAACAAGATTGACAGGTTGCATATGCTTCTAATCAATATATTTTCAGTGTGTCATTTATTGGTTTTCAGCTAAGAACTTGAGGTAGTAGATGAACCATCCAGAGTCATTTCTTTCCATCATTTTTAGCCCTTCCACTGAGTGTGCAATATCCTTAAGAAAGTTGGCCTGCACTAGATAAGACAGCAAGCTTGGCATAAGACAATGACTATGTTAGAGAGAAAGCCTGGAAACAAAGATTCCCCATGATTTTTGCCTTCAGTTGCTAGACTGAATATCTATCCTAAACACTGACACTGATGGATTGTAATCTAGCAGAATGAGCCAAATAAGCACATTTGTTACCTAAGGTGCTTTTGTGTAGAAAATTGAATCAAAGCAAGAAAAAAGCAAGTTGTAAAAGAATGTGGTAAACCAAAATTGATTTTGTTGTTCAAAGGTGCTGGGAATGATGACTTTTTGGGTGAATGTTGAGCATATCAAAATTTAGATGGCAAAGGACATAGAAAGCTGCACACAGTGCTTAATTGGTTATTCTTGAGGTACTTTGAATAAACTACTGTTAAAGGTATTGCAAACAGTGGAGGTAGAGGTCAAAGGATTTCAGTGGAATTAAAATAGAGGTCATTTGTGTGATATTTTGGCACCTAACTATTCCTATTTTGCCCATGTCCTCAAGAAGTTGAGTTTGGCAGAATTAAAAAAAAAATAATAATAATGGGGCTGATTTCTTAGATGGAACATTGACTCTCTTGGATAACTTACTTCCTAGATGTAGTGTCTGGTCTTTCTGAGTCATTAGATTACAATTGTATGACTCTTGCTTTTTGTGTTTCTTTTGATGCTTTTTTTAATGAATATGATTATTTTTGTCTGTATATACATGGATATTCACCATATGTACACCTGTCCTCACAGTAGTCCAAAGAGAGTCTTAGAACCCATAAGCTTGGGATAATTGAGCCCATCTATATGCAAGACCAGTAAGAGCTCTTAACTTCTGAGCCATCTCTCCTTCCCTTTGTTGATTATTTATGATCATCATTGATATTGCTAATGTTATCTTCTTTCTATTTGTAACTGTTTAAATGCACAGTTCCTTTTAGTAAGATTTATTAAAGTATAGGTTAAATTGGAGCAATTCAGGTTTCTGGAAGATGAATACAGAACTGAAGTGAATGCCAAACTCTTTGTAGGATCTTCAGTAAATAAAAATCTCTGAGTTCATGTAATCTTTTTTGTTTGTTGAATAGAAATTTGCAGGTCATATGGGTTCTTCATATTTAATTCTTGCTGTCCTATAACTCATTGCATAGACTAGGCTAATTTTCACCTCAGAAGCACATATACCAGCTTCTACCTTCTAAGTTCTGCGATTAAAGGCATGAACCGATATACCCACCTTACAAACTTTCTTTGTTGTCAACAAATGTTCATAAAATTTCTCAGATGTATGCTCAGTACTGTTGAAGTGTTTGCTTGTCTCTCTATCTCTGTTAATAGGCATTTTTCTTGCAAGGTGATATCCTGTTCAAAGCATTCAGAAATAATAGGGGTAAACTTTCTATTCAGTTTCTTTGTAAAGTAACTTGATGATTTCATTGTAACATCTGAGTTACAGAATATGTGTAGCAATCACCAGAACTGTATGACTATATTGTGAAATAAGCACACATTTAGTATGTATTATCATGCTTTCAGTTTTATACATGTGGATGGCATATTTATATATGGCATATTTTAGAATATAGTGACATATAACAATGTGCATGTTGACATCACACATGAAGAATGGGCTTTATTGGATCCTTCACAAAGGAATCTCTACAAAGATGTGATGCTGGAGATGTATATGAACCTCACTGCTATAGGTAAAACTGTGCGTTTTCTTCAATTTTAAATAAGGAAAAAACAGTTTCTTGATTATTGATGCACTTCTGTAATTCTGATTGAGGATGAGGAAGAATGATGTGAATAAAACAGGCTTAGTTCTAAGGATCACTAAAGATAGTAATGTAAATTATTCAGTTCTCTGTAATATTCCATGCATTTCCTTGTTTGATATTTTAGGCTACAATTGGGAAGATCTTGAAGTTGAAGAACATTGTCAAAGTTCTCAAAAACATGGAAGGTATTTTTTTTTTGTGCAAGCTGATACAAATGTACCTCTGGATATATTTAACTATCTGGAAGTGTTAAAGAAATGAAACATTGTAAATAATTACAGCTTAAAACCCACTGATGATCATAAACACACATACCTCAATGACAGGTAAGTGTTTGGAAGTGATTATTTTAAGATGGAAGACAAGGAATCAATGACTTTACATGAATCATTTGAATAATAACTTCATCAGAGGTATGCTGTACAAATGACAACCCATTTAGTTTCATACTATTCAAATTACAAAAGCTATACTTACTGAATGTATGATAAGAATATGTTCACAATCTTTTAATAAGCAAATAATCCATACTAAAAGCTGTGTTACTCAAAAAGTTATTCTGTCTTTGCTAATTTTAATTAGATAGGTGGTTAGAGTCAAGAATTGAGGGGAGGTGTTGTAGACAAATATTAATCCTTATATCACGTGTTGATGGGGAAAAGAAAGCCCAGCTATGAATAAAATGTGAAAACCTTGTTATTCTTTCTTTAATAGTTATATCTTATGTCACTTTGGTTATCAGCCATATGAACATAAGGACAGGAAAGGAAGTAATGTTCATCTCTCAATCTCAGAACAATTACAAGACATGTAGTAGTCCCTTGTTGAGTAAACTTGTTGAATGAGATTCAAGTTTACAAACAATTGGTTTTCCAGCTTAATTTGGAATAGATCAACAAATACACCACAGAAAAGACCTACTCGGCTGTGTAAATGCTTCAGTTAGTCCTGGTTCTCTTTGAAAATGTAGCAATAATCACTATATAGGAAAAAGTTTCAATAGAGTAAGTGATGTAAATGTCTGAATTCTCCACGTTCTCTTCAAATATTTGAAAAAATCTCAGAAAAATGATGCCATAAATATGAGCCTGGTATTAAAGCTTTTACTATCACAGGCATGTTCAAATATGAAAAGACATCTTTTATGCAAGGGAACAACCTGAATGTATACAACATGTAAATATTAAGATAACATTATTCTTTATATCCACACAAAATTGTAAAATTAATTCACAGAGATAAAAAGACTCAACATTGTAATAAATATGGCAAAGGTATTAAATGTTTCAATTAACATTGCAAGTATGAAAATAGTCTTACTACAGAGAAATTATGTGAACATTATCAGTGTGGTCAAGCCTTTGCACATCCCACTCATCTTCAAGTACATAAAAGAACATGTACTGGAGAGAAACCCTATGAATGTAATCAGTGTGGTAAACCTTTTGCTCAAAACAGTTGTCTTCAAAGGCATGAAAGGACACATACTGGAGAGAAACCCTACGAATGTAATCAGTGTGGTAAAGCCTTTGCTTATCACTCTGATCTTCTAAAGCATGAAAGAACACATACTGGAGAGAAACCCTATGAATGTAATCAGTGTGGTAAAGCTTTTTCTTGAAACAGTCATCTTCAAAGGCATGAAAGAACACATACTGGAGAGAAACCCTATGAATGTAATCAGTGTGGTAAAGCCTTTGCTTGTTACTCTGATCTTCAAAGATATGAAAGAACACACACTGGAGTGAAACCATACAATTGTAATTGATGTGGTAAAGACTTTGCTTATCACAGTGCTTTTCAATTTCATGAAAGAACACATAATTGAGAGAAACACTATGAATTTGAACAGTGCAGATTAGCCTTTGCACAGCCCAGTCGTCTTCATGTATATAAAAACACATACTGGAGAGAAACCCTATGAATATAATCAGCGTGGCACTGCCTAGTCAAAACACAGAGCAACTCTGTAACTATAAAACTTTTAGTGTATAATTGGTCTCTTAAAGTCTTTGAATATAACATCAGACTTTGATTTTGTGAAAAAAACTCATACCAAAGAAAATCTGAATATATATTATAGTGATATTTTATTTGTATATTAATAAACTTGCCTTGGGGTCTGAGCAAGCCATAGCAGAGGGTGGATGGTGATGCTGCACACCTTTATTATCAGCACTTGGGAGGCAGAGCCATGTAAAGATGGATATTACACAGAGAATCTAGATTTTTTTCCCTTTGTTATTTTTAACTGAAAAGAGATATTTGATTGTAAAGGCAGTGGAGTTAAGCCAATCTTTATATTTGAAAGACATCTTGACTTCAAAAGTTGGATGTAAGGATATGTTGCTTTGGAAAAGAGTCTCTGCTTTTGTTTCCACAGAAAGCCAGAGCGTATGGATTTGTTCCAGATTAAGATACATCAGATTTGACCAGCCAATCCCCCCTGAATTATCTCCAATGACACCATGGCCCAGATTATCCGACATCCAGAATGGTTTCAAGGCAACTGGCTGAGAGGTTCACCCTAATGGACTACTCCATAATCCTAAAATTTTCTTTGTGTCCTCATCAGATACAGCAGCCCCCTCCAGCAGGAAGTAGTAAGAGAAACTACACCCAAATTCCTAAATATATCAATATGGCTTTGCAGATGGAATTGGCTCACTCCTTCTCTAAACCCAGACATATTGTTAATAGATTAAAGGATTCATGTGTCCCAAATCAGAAGAGGCCTCTGGTGTGGGACAGAGAAAAAACAATATTTTTATTTAATCAGGTTGATTATAAATGTGATCTCTTTCTAAAGAAAAAAAGGACATATGATATAGATATAATAGGATGAAAGGGTAGATTAATGAACTTACTTTTAAGAACAACAACGTGTTGAAAATGTTTTACATTGGTATAGATTTTAGTCTGTTGATACAAACTTAGAGTTAATTCTGTTATACTGTATGTATATTTCTACTCTTGTTTAAAGTATTATGTTTCTACAGCTCATTTAAATTTGTAATAGATAATTAAAAAGAGATTAATTATTAGTCATCTATGATAATCATTCTCATAGCCATGTTAGTTAATTCTTCTTGGTATACATAGAGATATTTTGGATAGATAGGTAATCTTCAAATACCTCAATGACCTACAGAATATAGCATATAAAATATTTTTAAAATTTAGACTTTCTGGACAGTGAGACATGTCTGCTCCTGGCAGTACCTATTTACTTCAGAGAGGAGGATGGGCATCAAAGACACTTCTTATGGAGTTTGTCTTCACCTTGGCAAAAATAGCCATTTGGGCAAGAAGCTGTTCTTGCCTAGACTGCTAGATCGACTGTACATGCAGAACCCATAGAACGGTGACCACTGAATTTTGCTTGACAAAATGGTCCTTCAGGTTCCTGCTTCAAAGAGGAATGCCAGAATTCTACAGGACACTAAAAGAAGTGACTGAGAGACTCTAGCCTGCGGGCTGAAGACAGATGCCCCAACTTTATAGAAGAACATTAAGTGACTTTCCAGGCTGCCAGCTGTGTCTGTCTACCCTGGAAGACTCCTGAAAGTTGCTTGCATCCTTCTCCCATTTCTCAGATAATATTATATCTTTCTGAGGACTTTGATGTGGTTGAAGCTAGATAGTTACAATTTTCATTAGTTACAATAAAAGATAAGTTAGATATGAAACCTTAGACTCACAAATATAAGATAGATAGGATGTCTTCCTTAATATTGTAAGTGTAATTCTTGCTTAATAATTGTTTTGTTATATGTAATTTTACTACATAAAAGTTAAAACCTTCCTTTAAAAAAAAAGGAAAAGGGGAAGTGCTGTGGATATTGCTCTGTATAAATAAAATGCGGACTGGCCAGTAGCCAGGCAGGAAGTATAGGCAGGAAAAGCAGAGAAGAGAATTCTGGGAACAGCAAAGCTGAGGCAAAGAGTGCTGCCAGATCTTGCCATGACAAGTGAGATATAAGGTACAGGTAACCACGAGCCACGTGGCAAGTTGTAGATGAATAGAAATGGGTTAATTTAAGATAAAAGAAGTAGAGAACAAGAGGCCTGCCACGGCCATACAGTTTATAAATAATATAAGCATCTGAGTGATTATTTTATACGGGGGTTGTGAGACTGCAGTGGCTTGGTGGCACCTGGAGAGAAGATATCCAACTACACCTATGCATGAGTACATACCATGTTTGCCTTTTGAGTCTGGGTGATTTTTTTCTAGATCAATCCATTTTGTCAGGGACTAAGATGTCAGGAACCAAACTTGAACCATGGAAAAGTACTAGCTAGGTATAGAACAAGTCAACAAGAGCAGTAACACCTGTATACTAACCAGAGGCCCTCAAGAATAAGAACATTCCACAGTCAGTTGCCATAACAACCAAACATAAAGAGCATTCCATGGTCAGGTATCCTAGCAACAGAAAATATGGCTCCTGACCAGTGACCTTAGCCAACATCTTGCAGTTGCACGATCCTGCATGTCTCCCTTGTCTTGCACCTGTTCACATTCTGCACTCCCTTCCCTCTTCCCTCCTTCCTGCCCCTTCCCCCTTATATGCTCTATAAGCCTTTCTGAGGAGAATAAAATTTGCAGCTTGATCAGAATTCTGTCTTGCTGTCATCTTTCATGTCCCCTGTTCCTTTCATTTGCTCCCACAGGTGTTTACCCCCCCATTGAAATCCCACTAGCCTGGGCACCATTTGCCTGCAAACCTCATGATGTCAGTGTTTTTCTCTGCTAAACAGTACCCCATTGTGTATGTGTACCACATTTTCTTAATCCATTTGTGTTTTAATTTTACATATCTGCCATGGGTTTCCCTGTCTTCCCCCCTCCCAAAACCACCCCCATTTTCCTCCAGTGCCTCCCCCCGTTCCCATCTCCTGCAGGGCAAAGACTCCCCTGGGGATTCAGCTCAACTTGCTAGATTCAGTACAGGCAAGTCCAGACCCCTCCTTCCAGGCTGAGCAAAGTGTCCCCACATAAGACCCAGGTTCCAAACAGCTAGCTCATGCACTAAGGACAGGTCCTGGTCCCACTTCTTGGGTGTCTCCCAAACAGTTCAAGCTATTTAATTGTCTCACTTATCCAGAAGGCCTGATCCAGTTGGGGGCTCCACAGCTTTTGGTTCATAATTCATGTGTTTTCATTAATTTGGGTATTTGTCCCTGTGCTTTTTCCAATCTTGGTCTCAACAATTCTCGCCCATATAATTCCTCCTCTTTCTCACCAATTGGACTCTGGGCACTACATTTGGGTTCTGGCCGAGAATCTCTGTATCAGCTTCCATCCTTTATTGGATGAGAGTTCTCTCTGGTTATATTACTGCCTCCCTCACTTCTGTCTATTCCATTTTATAATTTTCTGTTTTGTGTCCCTCAAATTTATCTCTATGTTCATAAAATATATGGTCATTCTGCTCTGATTATTAATATTTTGGTTAGCTTATTTATGCATAGAATTCTCGTCCCTCTAAACAGCTGTGATATCATCTAGCAGTTATTTTAGGGTCCAGTGTGTGTTGTGTAGTTTCTCTCATGCAATGCCAGTTTTCCTATGAGTATGGATCTTGTGAGCTTTATTAGACTTATTTACTGATCATGACAGGAGAGTATGTGAAACACAGCCAAGATCAACCGAATTTTCATAACTCATGCTGTCCTCTCTGTTTCTAATTGTTACATTGTGAATTGGATGTGATCTAGATTGGAAGTCATCTTCAAAAACCTGAATCAAAATGGTGGATTTTTCCCAAGATAACAGACATTATAGATCACAATTATGCAGGTAAGCAGAGGGCTCCATAAGTACAATAATTCAACAGTATAGAATAATGTATAGGGCTTCTGTTTTATTGATGTTGCATGTACACAGGTTTAGGTTTGTGTGGTGAGTGTGTTTCTGTGTTGTAGCAGGTTGCTGCAGTGTGGAGGGAGTTAGCTCTGTCTTTAGAAAACATTGTTTCTGAATAACGAAAGACTTTCTCACATTTTAAGGAGAAGTACCATTATGGAACAAGTTATGTCAACCATACTTGGTTTTGTCTTAATAGTGTCTATTAAGTGTAGTAATTGAATACAAAGGTAGAAGGAACTGGTAGGTTTCTACACTGAATTACGCACTTGAATAATGTAAGACTGCTCACTGCATACCTGCCTTACCCTGTTTCTAATTTTAATCATGTGCAATATTATTTACATGTAGGCACACAAGAATATTGTTCTTTTTTTATTAAAATTTCAAGTATAGTACACCAACTTTTTTGTTTCCAATGTACTGAAACAAATTCAGATGACCTTTTTCCCCCTTTCCTCAGAGAAGTAATATTTGGAGCCATCAATAAAAAGAAACGTAAAGGGAAAAGGCAGGAAGGATTTGTGATGAATAGATAATTCCTGTCTTAGAAATGACTTCTAATTGCAGTCTGACCAATGTGGAGATCCCAGTTAATTAGTATAAAAAGACAGCATTTAAATAAAGCCTAGTGGAGCATATGTTTGTCATGCTCTCAGAGTGTTTCCCTGAATTACATCCATGAATGGAATTGTGTCTGTTTCAGGAGAACACAGCAAGTCACATTGTGCCAGATGTGTATTCTCCTCGATCTTAAAATAAAAATCTTTATTATAGTATCTAGTTGTAAAAGCACGGTTAAAAAAGGAATCTTTTCACTGTCCATGCATATTCCTCTCCTAATCTCAGTGAGTCTCATGTTCCTTCTGGGCAGGAGTGGAATTGATACAGTATACTCAGAGACTTGATGACACCATGCATCTAATATCCATGTAATTCAGATACCAGATTTATCTTGTTGGAAGCTACTAGTCTGCATGAAGTTACCAAATAAATTACTGAGAAAACATAAGCAAATTATCATAGTTGCTTTGTTATGCTCACCATGAATAGGGAGAAGCACCTGGTTTGTATTATTTGTCATCATTATGCTTCTGTCTATTTCTCTAAACTGATTGCATTTAATTATACCCCGAGTTTTATTTTATTCCTCTTATTCATGGTTCCAATCTGTTTTCTTTCTGCAGAGTGCTGACATACATGTCTCCATGGTGGTGAGACATTTATTCACTTATAAAGAAGTTGGTTATGCTGCAAAATTTATATTCAAAGAAGGTCATTGCATTTTCTTCAGTTTAGGAGTAGTTTCTCTTTAATCCTGTTTAGGACTTATAAAAATTATGACTTTCCTTCTAATGAGAGGAATTAGTGTTCATTAGAATTCAATTGAAAAAAAAATGCATAGTTTGTAGAAACTGAAAATTGAATAGGGAATTTAAACAACACTATGGAGTTCCTGTGCATTCTTCATTTCTGCCCATGGCATGCATGTTATACAGTCCTGTTTCTAGGAAATGCCTTACCTTAGTGCAAGAAATAGACAAAAAACCTGAAATTTTGTCTACTTAATTCCAAGTATTAATGGGATGTTTGAGTAATTACTATGCAACTATGTAGAAATCAAAGATCAACTGAGTATGAGTTCAGATTTCTATGTAGTCAATGTCACTTCCAGGGAGTGTTCCATGAATTCCTCTTATAATTAAATTAATAAAGTCCAGTTTTGCAAATCAGCCTTATGTAGTAGGGCATTTCTTAACCATCAATATATATTAAAGTTGCCAAAAAATGATGTTAAATGATGGAAATCAGTGTATTTCACTAAAATCTTAAGGTATTAGAGGGTTCTAAGGAACTCAAATACTTTAAAAACACCACTTGTTTCTTTGGATTTTTCTTTCTTTTTTTTCTTTCATTCCTTTTGAATTTTCAAGACAGGTTTTCTCTGTGTTGCTTTTGGCCCGTCCTGGAACTCACTTTGTGGACCAGGCTGTCCTTGAACACACAGGGATTCACTAGCCTGTGCCTCCTGAATGCTGGGCTTAAAGGCATGCACCACCAGAACCTGTCTCCTCGTTTCTCACTCATAATTACTTAAAAGTGTTCCTAGGTGATGTGATATTGTTGTGAAAATAAATTTGTGAAAAGTTTTAATCACGGTTCTCACGGCAAAATTTGCAGAATATTACTATAGATTGTATTATGGTAACCAAAGGGAAAAGTCATTGGAGACTTTAGAGGGAAATACATTGCCTTCATGCTTCTTTGACAGAAGTAACTAGATTTTTTTTTACCCAGTTGCAGAATTACTTTCATCTGAGATACCTGACAGATACTGTGTGTTGTCCTCTATGGAAGCCTCATTTTAATCAACTTTAATCAACCACCTCAGAGAATGCAAATGTGAGTGTCCTTAATGCTTCTCAATGTCAGCTGTGCTCAGCCTCAATTTGAAATACCCACCTGATTCTGCTAGCTCTACCAAGTCAATTTAGCCATGTTGCCAGGTCTGTACTAAAGTCATTCATGCTGGCCAAACAGTCTACCTACCTGAATGCATGAAAGTAGAATGTTCAGTTTTGTCTGCCTCTGAGAGCTCATGTTGTTATACTTCTTTGCTCCATTAAAGCACAGAGATTGAGCTTTTTATCCTCCTTTTAGTCTCTTAGTGTGGTAGAATGTACACACGCTTTTTATGCTTTGAAACCAAAATATTATCAAGGTGAAATTGTGAAATAAAGTTTTCTGAGAGAATCCAAACAGAAGGGAAAAGGAGAAGGCTTTTTCTCAGGTAAATGTATGTATGGAGGTGAGATTTCTTGCCTGTTTTCCTACAAATGCTTCTTTTTTGGTGATCCCAAACATTAACATTACCTCACAGTTTTACAAGGTTTTGTTTTTGTTTTTATTTTCTATTTCTGATGCAGTTGTCAAGGTAAATTTTTTGAATGCATGTCACATGAGTGTGTGCTGCTTTCCACTGTTTTCTCACCTTATTTTTTCAAAATATATTCTCTGCATTAATGAATAGTATATTCATTTGATATATAAATATATATATATGCATACCCATGTCCTATTGAAAATGGAAATGAGTCATCTCATATGAATGATAAAGATTCTATGTTCCATGATGGCTTTCAAATAGATGCTCAAGTATCTATTTGTTATTATAGACTATTCTGAGAAAAGGCACTGTGAAAAAAATGGAATGTCTTCCTGTCATTGGATAATGTTTAAAGCAGTATTGCTATGAAAGTATACTGTGTTATATACTAAGATGAAGTGTTCAAATGAAATACAAACTTCCAAATGGAATTTGCCAGTCATAAGTTCATATTAAATTATCCTATGAGGCAGCTTTACTTCTGTTTTCTGTTCTTATTTTGTGAATTGATTCAAAGAGTCTATTCCATCATTTCTGTCTGCTAAGTACTACCCTTACCGTGACCTTGCAATACCCCTTAGTTCTTCTGACATCTGCTTATAATCACTCCCCTGGGAGTTGATGCAGTTTTACATCCTATGTTTATATAGTACATTTTTTTAAAATAATGAACTAATGGAGAACTGGTTGGCAACGTGTACTCATATTCAAGTTGATTTTACAAATGGTCAAAAAGTCTCAACAATGAACAATTAGTTGGTTGGAGATGAGGTGCCTTCTTAACAAACAGAAGTATTAAACTGGATGCAAGAATTGCATTATTTAGACACACCATTTGCAAGTTAATCCAAAAGAAGCTTTTTCACTATTTAAAATATACTAAAGAGAGAATCTAATTACTTGTCTGACAGCAAAACTGTAAAATGTTGGAATTTAAGAATGGATTATGGAAACTAAAGGGAATGTTTCATTGGAGACACTTGTGTGATATAAATTTCCTGCTGGGCCTTGGCTACAGGCAAGTATATAACTTACCCAGTGTGAGAAATACTTTTAGCTGTGGCTACCCCTCAGATTCTGTCTGCTATTTCCAATACAGGTGTCAGTTATTTTTAAATTAACAATCTCAGGGAAATGGAATGAGAGGAAGAGTCACTACAAGTTCTTACTGCTTTTTTAGACTCAATTTAAAAGGTCTGTGCATAATATAAAGCAGGGTCCAGAAGCCACATATCCAGATTTTAGAGATTTCCATGATCTGAAAGAATAATGGACTCCCCCAAAGCAATAAAAGAGAAACAATAAAGTTTTAAAGCAATAAAGTTTTGACCTGTCAGTGAAAATTCATGGTTTCTGCACCTCTGCTTTGCCAAAAGCCAGCAATTGGGGTCTCTGAGTGTGGTAGCATGGAATGCATGTGCTGGTGCCTTTGCACACTGAATAGCATCAGAAAGCTGAAACTGTAAGATAAACTTCCTAATAGAATCCTTAAGAAAGGGGTAGGACAGATGGATTGTTCTCAGGAAAATGTAGGTACAAGGATGGGACAGGTTGGTGACATTCTACACATAAATGCTTCATCTGCAGAGCTCTCAAACTTCACTATAATCCCTCACTCTGGAATAACATATTTTTGTGTTTTATTATATTTTAATATAAATTCTTTATTATAACTGTCATTTCTGTTCTACATCCTGCTTTCCATTCTTTCTTGCCTCTTTTATTTTCCACTATGAGTTTTCTACATGAGTTTGTGGTCTGAAATATTTAAAAGTTTTATTATATTAAAGACTAATATTGAAATAGAATTCCTACTGTGGACAATTTCAGATATTATTTATCATGGATAAAAGAAACATATTTCATGATATGTTTAGATGCTGGGCACCTTGATCTCATGAAAAAGCCACAACGCCCTCCCTTTAATATATAACATTTAAAAATTGCAGATTGATTACTTATAACACAGAGAGTTCCTTAGTTAAATACACTTTTTCTGGGGCAAATAAGGACTCAAACCATCATAACAAATGAAAATTGAATTTTCACCTCAGAGCCCATCAACATTCAAGGATGTGGCCATCTATTTCTCCAAGGAGGAATGGGGATGCCTGGACACATCCCAGAGGGATTTGTACAGAGAGGTCATGTTGGAGAACTACAGCAACCTGGTTTCTATAGGTGAGAATAAATTCTTTCATAATTGCTGCTTAGACCTAGAAATGTCTAGTAACTTTTATTAGTACTTGAATTGTTTTCTGTCACTGAATTCCAGCTCCCAATTATTACTAGATATTGGTGAGTTTAACATTTATTGAAAATTTTCTTATTCTAAATGGTCTTTTAATTTAGCAAGTACTCCCTTTAATCCCAAATTGTTTTTTTTTTTTTAGGCAGTCATTCAGTGGCAAATATGTGTGAATACAGTTTGATTCCTACAGTTTTATTTATGTAAGGGGGAATATAAGGAAAGTTAAATGCATACACAATTGAAATTATGGATTTCTTTTTTTTCACTAATTGAATTTATTTTATTTATGCTATTATCCAAGTCCTACTATTTTAACATTAAACTCACTTTAAGCTTCTACAAAAACCCATAAAATTTATATGTATTTATGGGGAATTTCAACGCATGTCCATATTGTGTAATGTTTAAGTCAGCTTAAATACATCTCTCTCCTCAAATATTTATCATTTTATGGCAGAACAACTAAAATTTCATTTCCATTTTTACAGAATTTTATGACTGTGCATGGCCATCCTAAGGTCAACATGCTACTTCCTGTTCTTATCTAGGCATAACAGTGTACCTATTAACCAAACTGCATGCATTCCTCAATACCACCCAGGATATGATGGGTCAAGTCTTCTCTCAATGTCTATGAAGTTCATCTTTTCAGATTCCACACATGATCCAAAGCGTCTGGTCCTTCTCCTACAGCTAATGGAGTTATTTCACTCCAGATAGTGAACTTTGGATTCCATCTATACTGGCAAAAGCAACGTAATTGATACAATAGCAAATTAAAAAATAAATAATAATAATTACTTTAAAATAAAGGAAAAAATAGCTTCAGTCAAATCTCATGAATGATAATTCATGAAATAATACAAAATGAAAGCAGAAATGCATGAGTTGTAAATCAAAGATCAAACAATGTAATTAACCATAAAATTTTAGAAGTTATTTTTTCCAGGCCTAGTCAAGAAATGAAGAAATTAAAAAAAAAAGATTCACCAACAAAACAGACAGCAGACTTTAACATGCATTAATTATGAAGAAACACATTAGGTAATTTATCATTATAAATTGCAAAATATTCAGGATACATAAAGATTCTGGAAAAATCACCATCCACAGAGAACAAAGGAGACCAAATAACCTGCACTCAGTAGATTGAGTTACAGAGAAAATTCTGAGTTAAGAAACCCTCATCTTTAATGGTGAGTAGTTAAGTCTATTCCTAGTGTTAAGCCACTGCATCTATTTTTAGAAACAATTGTACAGCAAAATTATTCCTGATGTAAAAGTAATCAACATACCAAATTACAAGATGTCCAGAAACTAAAAGCTTCAAGAAGAATTGTCTGCATTCTAACACTAACAGCTCCTTTCCACCACATAAAATTCAATTAAAAGGCAAATGAAACTCAGGAAATATTATTTTCTATAGCTGATATGCATGATCAGTACAAATCCTTATTATGTAAAAAAAAATTCTTAGAAAACAGTATTAAAGCACAGCATGATTAAGAAAAAGTTTAGCAAAAACAAAAATGGAAAAAAAATCCACAGATGAGAAAGTTAAATTGGCCAAATAACCAAAGTTTACTGCTGCTGAGGATGCAAAGTTATGCACAGTATTTAAACAAATACTTAACTTTATATCAGGAATTTGAAGACACACATTCAAAATGACCTTGTCTTTTCCACTTCAAGTAATAGAGTCTTAGGAAATCGCTGCAGATAAAAGTAAACTATTATGCCAAAGTAGATTCATTGCCCAAGTTCTTCTTAGCAAGAAAAATCAAAAATAGCTTTAACAACCCAATAATCCAATAATCAAAGAATAGATCATTTTTATTGAGATACATGAAGTGAAATTCATAACAGCGGGGGAAAAAGATATGTTGCTGTCTCAAATACATGAACTCAATTACTAAGTTCATATTAAATCTGGGAAGAAGATAAAGCTAAGTCTTAATTGTGGTGACTGCTTGGTTTCAGGCTTTTGAGCATTATTTTAAATTCAATTTGTCATATTTCTGAAGTTTTATACATTTTGTAAAAGGTATATTTAAAACTAAGTTAGTTTTCCAGTCCTTCTCACTGAAAACAAAAGTCTCCATTCTTTAACTGCTATGCTATACACACACATCTACATAAGAAAATGAATGAAATAATCAGTTTATCTTTGGACAGGCTATGTTACTCCCAGTGCCCAGAGGCCTCCTGTTTGCTCAGTTCACACTTGTGTTACAGGGAGGAGAGGGGAAGAAAACCCAGCAGGAGAACAGTGTGAGGCTTGTTCAAATCCATTGCTCACAGCAGGGAAAAACAATTGCTGCCTCTTCCACTTGCAGTGACCCAGGGATGAGAGCATAGTGTCTAAAAAAGGATCCAGAATGGCCTCCCACATGGCTTCCCAGTGTTGTTTTTACTTTGGAAAATCCACAGGAAAAAGACCCTCTGAGAAACCTCAAGGTGTTATATGACCATGGTTCTCTTGGGCTAAAAGTCTTCAATAGACACCTGTTTATCTTATAAGAGGGCTCATAGTAGGAGTCAAGAACCCATATGACTACTCAAACCATATGAATGATTGGCTCATTAATTTCTAAGGATATTACCACATTCTCAAAAGTAATTCCCTGTGATTTCAAACCCCTGTAGATAGGAAGAAGTCTTTTGTAAATACTCATCCCTTCTTGACAAAGAAAAATAATTTCCCTATTATTCTTTACCCATTGCTTGTTTACTGCTCCTACCAGTGTCAATCATGAGTGTTTCCAATGTAGAGGCCAAGAACAAAGACAAAATATGTGAATTTAGACTTTGTTTACAAAGATGTTTGAAGGGATTAATTATCATGTGGCCATTCAGACAGAATCAAAGGTATTTACTTGAATAATAAAGGCACATTATAAATGCATATGCTGTTTCTAATTAATAGCCTGGATGCCTCCCAAACAATTCAAGCTATTCAATTGTCTCACTTATCTAGAGAGCCTGATCCAGCTGGGGGCTCCATAGCCTTTGGTTCACAATTCATGTGCTTCCATTCATTTGGCTATTTGTCACTGTGCTTTTCCAATCTTGGGCTCAACAATTCACACTCTTACAATCCCTCCTCTTGCTCAACAATTGGACACCTGGAGCTCCCCCTGGGGCCTGGCTGAGTATCTCTGCATCCACTTCCATCAGTTATTCGATGACAGTTCCAGCACGACATGATGTTTGGCCATCTGATCACCAGACTAGGTCAGATCAGGCTTTCCCTCAACCATTGAGAAGTCTACAGAGATGTATCATTGTGGATTTCTGGGGACCTCTCCAGCACTCTGCCTATTGCTGTTCTCATGTGTTCTTCATTTATCATCGTCTGGTATTCCTTGTTCTCCCTTTCTGTTCTTCATCCAGCTGGGATCTCCAGCTCCCCTAAGATTTCTTTCCCTCAAACCTTGCCCTTCATTACTCCCACTGTCATCCAGGTTGTTCATGTAGATCTCATCCATTTCTCTGTCATTGGGTGATCCCTGTGTCTTTCCTAGGATCCCGTTTTCTAGGTAGCCTCCCTGGAATTGTGTAGCATTATAGTCATCTTTGTTTTACATGTAGTATCCTCCTATGAGTGAGTACATACCATGTTTGGTCCTTCTGAGTCTGGGTTACCTCACTCAGGATGATTTTTTTCTAGATCCATTCATTTGCCTACAAACCTCATGATATCATTGTTTCTCTCTACTGAGTAGTACTCCATTGTGTATATGTACCATATTTTCTTTATCCATTCTTCAGTTGAAGGGCATCTAGGTTGTTTCCAGGTTCTGGCTATTACAAACAATGCTGATATGAACATAGCTGAGCAAATGCCCTTGTGGTATGAATGAGCATTCCTTGGGTATAAGCCAAAGAGTGCTACAGCTGGGTCTTGGGGGAGATGGATTCCCAATTTTCTAAGAAGGTGACATATTGATTTCCGAAGTGGCTGTACAAGCTTGCATTCCCACCAGCAGTGGAGGAGAGTTCCCCTTGCTCCACATTCTCTCCAGCATAAGCTGTCTTCTGTGCTTTTGATCTTAGCCATTCTGACAGGTGTAAGGTGGTATCTCAGAGTCATTTTGGTTTGCATTTTCTGGATAATTAGGGATGTTGAGCAATTCCTTAAATGTCTTTCAGCCATTTGAACTTCCTCTGTTGAGAATTCTTTGTTTAGGTCTATAGCCCATTTCTTAACTGGGCTGTTCGGCATTTTGATGTCTAATTTCTTGAGTTCTTTATATATTCTGGATATCAGCCCTCTGTCAGATGTGGTGTTGGTGGAGACCTTTTCACATTCTGTAGGCTGTCGCTTTGTCTTGGTGACCACGTTTTTTGCTCTACAACAGCTTCTCAGTTTCAACAGGTCCCATTGATTGATTGTTTCTCTCAGTGTCTGTGCTACTGGAGTTATATTTAGAAAGTGATCTGTGGTGCCAATGCATTCAAGAGTACTTCCTAATTGCTCTTCTATCAGGTTCAGAGTGTCTGGATTTATGTTGAGGTCTTTGATCCACTTGGACTTAAGTTTTGTTCATGGTCACAGATATGGATCTATTTGCAACCTTCTACACGTTGACATCCAGTTATGCCAGCACCATTTGTTGAAGATGCTTTCTTTTTTCCATTGTACATTTTTGGCTTCTTTGTCAAAAATTATGTGTTCACAGGTGTGCAGGTCAATGTCAGGGTCTTCAATTTGATTCCATTGGTCCACATGTTGGTTTTTACTCCAGTACCAAGCTGTTTTTATTATGGTAGCTCTATAGTAGAGCTTGAGGTCAGGGATCATGATGCCTCCAGAGGTTGTTTTATTGTACTGGATTATCTTGGCTACCATGTTTTTTTTTTCCATATGAAGTTGAGTATTATTCTTTCCAGATCAGTTTAGAATTGTGTTGATAATTTGATAGGGATTGCGTTGAATCTGTAGACTGCTTTTGGTAAGATTTCCATTTTTACTATGTTAATCCTGCCTATCCATGAGCATGGGAGATCTTTCTATTTTCTGACATCTTCTTCAATTTCTTCTTTAAGGAAATTATGGATTTCTTAAAAGTCTACAACACCTGTCAAGTATGTACTAATAAGACTTCTCTACTGATTCTTTCCTTATGTAAATTCATATCCACTGAGTACAGCCTATTATACATTCATTTTCAGAAGCATATATGGGGAAAAAATAAGGCCTGTGTATGGCCATGAGTTAACTAGAGCTCTTTACATGGGCACATCAAAATCAAGGACCAAGACATAGACATACATAAAAAAGGCACAGAAATTTTCCCTCATCACTTGAGGCTGAAATATTATAAATCCTCTTGTGATCTTATGAAGATGTTAATAGTTAAGGGAAAAAAATTCTCTACCATAATTTGCTCTTTTCAGATGTTTAGGCCTGAACAATTCAAGGCTAAAGAGACAGAAACTACTGAGTTGAGTCAAGAATGAGTATGTACATAGCTTTTGATAGCAACCTTTCCTTTCTATTATCATCATGGAGTAAATCTATTGGAATGTAGGTATTATTGACACAAATCTTCTAAAGTGTTGTGGTTTCACCTCAGTGAACACACACATCTGACCCTAGCTTTCCTTTGGGTTCCAGTGTCATATCCATCTGTATTTTCTTCATTCTCACACCAATCTACATAGATCTGTAACTAGAGACATACTGGACAGGAAAGCAATAGACAATAGTCTATTAACACAAGGAAGGAATTATTTGTGTACTTGTAATGAATTGTATTCATAATTTCTCATTAAGAAAGAAATTACCTACTAATGAGCCTGAGATTAGAATTTCTGCAATAAAATATTTTAGCAGAAATGAACAGCCATCAGCAAATAGTTTCTAATCTTAGAATATAGGAAAGTAAATATGAAACTAGTCCCTATATAATCAAATAATCACTAGTTTTAAAGAATGGAAGGATGACTCCTTTAATCCAGAAACTGTTCTTTCTTCAATGCCTGATCGCATAATTTTGTTCATGTACATGTGAATTTTTTATCTTGAGGAATGTTTCATTTATTTAAATGAACATGGTATAGTACATTCATTTATGTATTGTAAATATACATCTCAGAAAGAACATTATACACACCATTTAACTATGCCCCATTATTTGTAAATCTATGTGTAGTTAATCTGGAACCCCTGCTGTGGATACCGCTCTGTATAAATAAAATGCTGATTGGCTAGTAGCCAGGCAGGCAGGACAATTAGAGAAGAGAATTCTGGGAGGAAGAAGGCTGAAACAGAGAGACATTGCCAGTAGCCACAGTGAGAAGCAAATGATGATACCAGTAACCCACAAGCCAAGTGGCAATTTATAGATTAATACAAGTAGGTTAATTTAAGATATAAGAACAGATAGCAAGAAGCCTACAATGGCCATACAGTTTGTAAGCAACATAAGTCTCTGTATTTACTCAGTTGGGTCTGAGCAGCTGCAGGATTGGTAGGTGAGAGAGATTTGTCTTGACCATGGGCCAGAAAGGACCAGAAAACTGTAGCAACAATCCCCTATAATTGGGGCATTATGGTTGATTACTCTAGAAAAGATTTTTTGAAGAAATTTTTACTGAATTAACATGCACAATACTGATGCAGCCATATCTGATGGGAAGAGCAAAAGTAAAAAAACATCACAGCTGCCTGAAGAAGATCCAGAATCCCTGATCAGCATAATGACCGACACGCCTTTTTTCATTTTGATCTTGATATATTACAGATTTCAGGACTTTTAATATTTGTACAATTTGGGATATAAATTGCTGGAAATTTTCTTATGCATGGTTTATAACTTTTTCCAGGATTTCTGCTTCTAAGCTTCTCCTATAAAGGCCTGAGCATACTACCTCTTCCACTTTTAAAGAGATAGCTTTATTTATTTCACTGTCTTTTTAGCCTTGGGGATTCAGACACACATATAGAAGACAGACTTCTCTTATGAGAACATGAGATATTTTTCAAACATCTGTCCCTGTATTTACTCAGGAACAAGATAATGACACCAAAGTAAATTTACAGATGTCAACAAGATTCAGTGAGCTAAAGGAGCTGGCCATAGTTCAGAATGCAAGCTCTTTCCCACTAAACACCCAGACTGTTACATGGCACATACAGCATTAAAGTGAAATTAGTAAAAATTACCTCTGCCCCACACAGAAACATATATTGATACATTGTGGTGGGAATTTTTGTGGCTTGCATGCAATAAGAGCTAGAACATTAGACTAGTCTCCTAGCCAAGCTTTCTGGTTCTAAAAAGCCTAGGGATTCATGTCCAAAGCCATCCCCTGCCTGATTCCATTTTGGGAATTAAAAACAAGGATCTTCTCATGGAGAGTGACTGAAAAGACATCTGAGACAAAAACATAAAACAAAAAACAGGCACCACAGCAAGTTTCCCAAACAGCAGTGTCATGGAATCTCTGGTCTTGCCACACTGGGTTTTTCACTGACAAGGCTTTTGAGGTTTGGCCAGGGGCCAGCCACCTATTCTTATGAAACTCAGAGTCCGCCAATCCCAAGCCTCATTCTTAATGAGCCAATTTTGTTTCTGTGGTAACCCAAGCGACCTGTCACTGTGAAGGCCTGCCTGTGAGAAATTTCATTCTTTTCTGATGGGAGCCATAAGCCTGAATGACCCTTGACAAACATGGCACATGATTTGGATTTCTGTCTTCTTTTCCTAGATCTAGGGCCTTGCTTAAGTCTCCATAGCACCAGAACCTCCTATCATAAATACTAGAACCTCTTGTCAGAAATCAGGTGACTGCACTGCTGTTAGGGAGTTAGTCAGGAATAGATAATCCCCATAGCAACATTTCCTTCTGGCTGAACAACTCATGATTAATGTCCCCTCCCTGCTTAGAACCCACTTTATCCCTGCCTATAGATGCCTTAAGAGGAAAATAAAATTTTGGGGCTTGATCAGATATCCTTTCTTGCTCTCAAGTTTTGTATCTCTTGTCCCTCTCATTCACTGGCCCTCCCTTCACATACCCATTGAAAACCCTGCTGGCCAGGTTACTTTTCATGTAAAAGGCCAGTAGCTGTCTCTTGGATTCACACAGAGATTTTGGCAGCCAAACACATGGCAAAACAGTTCTTGCTTGGTAAGATGTTGGACTCATACAGCAATTGTCATTCCAGAGTGATAAAGGAAGGGAATATACAAGTTCATGGTCTTTTGTCAGGATGTGAGTCAAACCAGGAGTTCTGAGTCTCCACCTGATCTATCTTGTCACTGGCTAAACTTGAGAGATAGTTTTGCCCAACAAGGATGTCAAATTTAGAGGTTTGTTCTTTTTTCAAGAAGCATACTTGATTCTTGAAAAGGGGTGTGGCTCCATTGTCGAAATCTTATCCTGCATGCATGGATGAGGCTAGTTCTATGTCCAGAAATGCAGGGCAGGTGACACAAAAGTTAGAGCTGCATAATACCAACGGGTATGCACAAAAGACATGAAATTTAATAAGTGGGGTTACTTCTTCAAGGTGACAAATGCAAATCGTGTCACTTTGCAGAGGAGGAAAAACAGGCAGAGAGTTTTGCAGGAAACATAAGGCACCTCTTCCAGAAGACTTCCACTGAGTCATCTGCTGCAAATGCACAGAGAAAACTGCATGACCATAGATATAACTGGATAATAGAGGTTCTCTGGCCTTGCCCCGATGGGTGTTAGCACACCCCCATGCTTCATCTTGCCTTTGAACACTGAGGACCCCAACAAAAATCCCATATGCATTCTAGGTTCCTGTGTCTCCTCAGAGCCTCTGTGAGAACTCACATGGACCTTGACCAACTTGCATTTCTAGCCCTGAATGCTGAAAACATGGACACCTGACAACTTACCAGAAGGTCCTCTCTAAGCTGCCCTGCCTACCATTTCAAGCAAACCTACACTTTCAAGTTCTTGAGGGACTGTGTGCCAGTTTGTCAAAGAGGTGGGGAATTCTAAGGACCCAACCCATCTGAGGGCTTGCTGATGATGATCACCTTCTTTGGCACAGTATCTTCTCCAAGTTCTCAAGAGCAGGGAGAACACTCCTAGCTAGGTTCTCAAGCTTGCAACAAGGGGATCAATAAGCTAGTGCATTATGGCAGGGATATCCTGAAGACATGCTACTCACACTGTCTTTTGTCTGGCCAAATGAGAGTGTCTTCTTTTTGTGACCAGGTATCACTGGACTACCACCTCTCAGGATTTTTTAGTATTCCTTATCACTTTCCTGGGTTTGAGTATCACATGCCTTTCCAGAATTTGTTTTTATGTACATGATGGGGTTTCAAACTCATGTCTTCAGACTTGTGGACCAACAACTAAGACCCTCCACACATCCCTGCTTGATGATCATTAATTTGTCACATCAGTGCTGGCTTGTCTGTTCAATTATTTTCTCAGTTGGATATTTTTTCAATACTGAGTGTGACAGTTTTCTGTAGTCAGTCTTTGTGGCAAGTTGTCAGCAGCTAGAGCCAGTAGGTAACATGTCTCAGTGAGCAGAAGTTCTAGATTAATTTTATTTTATTTTATTTTTTATTTTTATATACCAATCACAGTGCACACCCTCTCCCTTCCTCTGATTGACCCCCATCTCCCCCAACTGCATCTGCCATCCACTTGTCAGAGAGGGTAAGTCCTCCCATGGGGAGTCAAGGAAGTCTGGCATATCAAGTTGAGACAGGGACACCCCCACCCAAACACAAACACACACACACTGCTTCAAGGCTGAGCAAGGCATTCTCTCATATGGAATGGGCTCCAAATTCCAGTTCATGCACTAGGGATAAATATTAGTCCCTCTGCCAGGGGACCCACAAACTGACTAAGTCACACAATTGTTGCCCATATTCAGAGGGCCTACATTGGTCCTGTGTAGGTTCCTTAGTTGTCAGTCCAAAGTCTGTGAGCTCCCCCTTGCTTGGATGAACACACTCTGTTGTTTTCCACATCATGGTATTGACCCCAGTGCTCATCTAATCTCTCCCCCTCTCTGACTGGACTCCAGGATTTTGGCCCAGTACTTAGATGTAGAACTCTACATCTGCTTCCATCAGTTACTGCATATAGGTTCTATGATGACATTTAGGGTTGTTGCTGCAGGCCACAGGACTATGAAAAAGAGACTCAGTTGTATATGATAAATCAATACCTAGAAGGATCAAAAAACCCTTCAGGGAACTCTTGATGTTATTCAGCGTTTAATATAACTGCTGTTTTCTGCTATCAATTTCTTGTCTGCTCATACTCTTAGGCCATAATGGCAAAAATTATAAGCTTCTCAGAACTACTGCTGATCTGAACTAGGTAACACCCTTACAGAGACAATGCTTGTCTCCTAGGTTGTGTAAATGCATTGCTTTTTTTCTTGTGCAAACGAAGCTCTGAACCTTCTTCCCTTCAAAGGCCAAATGGCATTCCAAATCTATTGACTCAGAACAAAACAATTTTTTTACATACCAGATGAGGGAGGATTGAGGTAGAATTATTAGCTCATAAAAGAGTCACATGGCCAAACAAGAATGAACAAGGCAGAGTTTATTAGATGATAGGGATTGATTGAGTCAGGTCAGAAGGGTAGGAAAGGAAGAAATGAGCATGGATGGAGAAACAGGATGAAGATTAGATTGATAGCAGAAGAGCATAGTTCAGGCTATGAGAGGACAGGAAGAGAAGGGACAGGGAGAAGCTGAGTGTGAGAACAGAACTAAGCCATGTAGAGGCAGAACACGGGAAGAGAAGGGACAGAGAGGAGCTAAATATAAGAATAGAATTGAAGCAGTATAGATAGAATCTTGACTCAGGAAAATAAAATATAAGACTAAAGAGTTTCATGTACTTAGATTCATTTATTATCATAAAAGATTAGATATTCAGCAGGTTGTCCATTCTTCCCAGACCCTAGGAGAGGGCTATCAAGGGGCTAGACCTTCCATAGTTTGCTATTGGTAGTCATCAATCTGATTATAGGGGAAGGTCAATCTTTGTGGATTCCTGGTTCTATTTCTAGTACCAGGTTTTTACCTGATGCCATAAAGTCTCCTTCTATAAAGAGACCTCTTTCCTTGCTCTCCCTATCAGTCCCTCCCCAAATTCAACTACCCCTTTCTGTCTTGCTCTTATCCCTCACCCCACCCTTTCACTCCCAGTTTAACCAGGAGATCTTATCTATTTTCCCTTGCTAGGACTATCCATGCATGTACATCTTAGGGTTCTTCTTGTTACCCAGCTTCTCTGGGATTGTGGATTGTAGCCTTGTTATCATTTACTGTAACACTAATATCCTCTTATGAGTGAGGATAATCTATGTTTGTCCCCATCATTCTTGTTTACCTTACTCAGGATGACTTTTTCTAGTTCCATCAACTTTCCTGAAATTTCATGATACAATTAATTCTTACCACTGAGTAATATAATAATCCATTGGGTAATACATTCAAATCTCAGCAGAAATGACAGCTCAACAGAACTGTTCTGAACACCCTACCTTCCCTATAGTATAGATTTGGTCTTCCTTACAGCTCACTACAATAGAAGAAGAGAAGACTCCTTGAAAGAAACTGCAAGATATCTGCTACTAGTACTGATTGCTAACCTTTCTCAGAGACCTTCATTGTCTAGGGCCACCCAGGTGGATGAGAGAATATCAGCAGCTACATTACTAGGAGAGCAGATATCAAATGATTCAGAAAGAACAGTTTTTCTGTAAACAGCCAGTAAACAATGCCCTAGTCTAGAAAGTTTGTACTTTAGTAGACATTCTTCCACTCCCCTACAGTGTTGGTTAAGGCATTGGTGCTGCTGTTGGCTGGCTAGGAGCCAGCGGCAGCCATGCCAGAAGAGGAGAGTGCTGGATGGAAGAGTCAGTGTACCATAGTTACCTTTTTAGAGCTTTATTGGGAGAGGAGGAGAGAGGGGGGAGAGGAAAAGAGAGAGAAAGGGAGAGAAAGAGAGAAAGGACCACGTGGAGAGAAGAGAGAGTATAGAAAATGAAAGTGGGCACACAGAGGGCCCAACCGCTTTTTTTAGGCTGGGCCGCCTTTGCAGGATGATGACATAATTAAGGTCAGAATCCTTACATAGAGAACATCCTGTTTCTAATCTACAAGCACAGGGTTCTTTGTGTGTACACTCTATTACACACTCATTATGCAGGGCAACTGGCTCATGGCCTTGTAGCTGTGGGTCCTACAGCCAAACATACTTCAAATTCATAGAGTAACTGTTGTATAAATTATTGTGTAACTGTTGTTAAAGAAAAACAGGCCATGAATTAGAAAGCAATGAAATCCTGGTAGGGCTTCGAGACAGGAAATAGAATGTGAATATGATATAGATATAATTTCCAAAAAAATTTTTGAAAAGTTGAAACAGGCTTTATATTCATGGGCTCCAGAGACTAGGGATTTATATTACAGCACATCAAAGATCTCTCAAAACTTTTATCTCAAAGTGTATGTCTAAAACCCAAAAATAACACTCCTGTTAGGCAGGGTCACAAAATTTTACCCAGATCTATTTTGGTTGAACTATTGTAAATATAGCAACTTTGTTTCACAACAAGTTCAATCCTGTATCCAGATTCTTGATTGCACTGGTCAGTGAACCCCAAGAAATGGCCTATCAGGATATTTATGGAGCATCTGAAATTGATTATGTAATTCCACTTTGCTAATCTCAACTACTGATGAAGTAGGAATCCTCTCAAGCACTATCCTGCCTCTCCCTTTCTGCACTGTGACTCTACCAGCTTCAAAGTTGGTCAACAAACTAAACACTTGCACAGGTACCTCCTAATTGATAGATAAATCCCCACTAAAAGCCAGAGAGATTGGAGGTTACTCATTAACTGGTCTATTTATCCTTCTCACTGAGCAGTCAAATCCCAGACTGGTTGGAGTTGTGGGACTGTCTACCTAGCACTGGGTAACAGAGGCAGGATTGGGTGTTCAATGCAATTCTCAATTATATAACACAAGGCGGTGATATTACAATAAATATTCTCCCATGCCAGGATGGCAGAGCCTCCCCTCCCTAGGGAATCCATATTTAACAAACCTCAGAGGCCAAATACCTCAGGATCCATCTCAGTTCAAACAGCTCTGACAGCTCAGGCAACCTGAAATTCGTAGTCTGGAGAAGTGGCCCCCACACTTACCATGGCATGGTTTGTGGTTATCCTCACAGATCCATACAGCAGAACTAAAGGAGAATCCTGGAAAGAACCTCTAAGCATCCTCCAACTGGTAGTCCTGGCTGCTAAGGCTTCCCAGAGTCCCTCATTAGTTAGGACATTAGCAGTTACCCTACTGGGTGAGCAGAACTCAAATAACTCAGACCGCATACAACGTCTCAAATTTGCCCTTCCACACTAAGGTCAGACATGATCCTAATATGAGAAATTTGTAGTTTAATGAAAACTTCCATTCTCCCAGTGTACTTCCTATTACTCTTCTAAGGTGCAGGCTCCTATGTGTGCACATTCCATTACACACTCAATGTCCAGTGCAGACAACACTTTACTTCAGAGCTGAGAGGTTCTTCAGCCAAACAGAAGTAACATTCAAAGTGTAACTATTGTTAAACAAAAGGAGGCAATGGGATAGAACACAATGAAGGGTTGATGACATGGACTTGGAGGCATGTAAGAGATAATGGAGATGACATAGTTTTAATCCAAAACAATTCTGCTAAAAAGTTGAAACAGGCTTTATGGCCATGTGCTCCAGAGACTAGGGATTTCTATTAGAACATACCAAGTCCTACTCACATTATTCTCTCTGGGTTTACATATTAAACATGGAAAACACAGTCACATTAGGAATGACCACACCTTTTTTTTTCAATGGCCTGTAATTCAAATCTCTCAGCTATCATAACTTTGTAAATAGTGATTGCAAATATTTGCATAGGAGAGTTCTATAATTGGAAACTGAATACTTAGTAGTTCAAGCTATCATTCCTAAACTGTACACCCACCAATTCTTTCTGTTTTTATTCACAAGGAAAAAGAAATACATATAGGAAAATTACAAAGAAAGTCACTTACCATGCACCATAGGTCCTTCTTTGTAAAGGAGATCCGTGAAATTCAATGCCTGAATTATTACCCTCTGAGCTAGGTGTTTTCTATTCAGTTTCTCCCTGCAGTATACACAGTACACTGTCCCTACTTTTCTTATCTGAAGGAAAAGCCATGCTGCACACATAAATCTTTTTGCTGTTACTGTAATAGATAGCCCACTATATGACTCAAACTTGTAATTTTAGAACTCTGTGGTATAGCAGGTCTGTAATCTGAGAATTTGGGGTAATTAGTCAGGAGGATAAAAAGGGCAATGCCCTGTGAGGCTACAGAGAGGGTTCAACTACACCTCTATCAGTATAGGAACATTTGTTGTGAAACTCCTTTCAAAAAGGCTGGAAATGCAGCTGTTGTATAATTATGATACCTTCATGGCACACCAGGACTCAACGTAGGTTGTGAACCTGTAATGGCTTCTAGACTAGCATGTTAGAGGCCTTTCTGGGACACCAGTAAAGGGATTCCTTTTCTGTCTATTATTGAGAGTTTGGTCTTGACAAGTGGCCCTCTGGAAGGGATCCCATTACTTTCCACCTGATAATTAATTCATTTGGGAGAAAACAGATCAGTCACTGCCCCATCTCATAAAGGCAGTTAGGCTTAAACCTTCAGAGGGAGGTCTGATAACAACTGGAGGTAAAAATCAACTAGACAATTAAGGGTAAAAAGAACCCCCAAAGAAAAGTAAGAAGTTGTTTTCTTACCTAACAGCCAGAAGTGTCACTGGGATTCTGAGGATTTCATGTATGACAAAAAAACAAAGATGCCAAAAGTGTTTTGGGAACTCTGGTTTCTGATGATGCATGATTCTACATGCTTTAGGAAAGAGGAAAGTTAAAAATAGTAATGAAGGCCTGTTAAAAGGGACCTTGGTCAGGAGAATAGGATCTCTGTCCTGGGTACAGAATCAACATTTCAGTGGGGATATGTCTATCTCCTGGACAAGGGACCTAGTCAGTGGAGTCCAAGAAATGATCACTCAGTACATTTATCCATCACTAATAATTGATTAATTGATTGCACATTGGCCACCCAAACTACAGAGAAAAGTGGAATTTTTTTTCTTGGTTTTTCAAGACAGGTTTTTTTCTGTGCAGCTTTGCACCTTTCCTGGATGTTGCTCTGTAGACCACACTGGCTTTGAACTCACAGAGATCCACCTGCCTCTGCCTCCTATGTGCTGGGATTAAAGGGGTGTGCCACCACCACCTGGCGAAAAGTGGAAGACTTTGTGGTTCCTTCCCAACCTTCCCTTTCTTCACTGTGAACACCACTGGTTGCAATATATAGACAATGAATTCCTAGTCTTACACATGCACCTCTCCAATGCCCCTTCACATTAAAAACCATAGAATGAACTATAATTTTCATTGCCCAGTTCCTTTTGCATTCTCACTGAGCAGGTAAGGACCAGCCTAGAATGCCTGACACATTTGTGCTTAGAGACAAATAATAGATGGTGAAGATGATGAAATGATATCCCCAGAATTATGTTAAGAAATTAAAACAGGCTTTATAGCCATGTGCTCCAGAGACCAGAGTTTTGTATTAGAATACAGCAAGGGCTACTCATAGCTTTTCTCTCAGGTTAAGCATCTTAAACCTGGAAAATAACAGTCTGGTTAGTCAGGATCACAACACTGTATTCAGATTTTCTATTTTGGTTCAACTGGAGTTAACTACAATAATTTGTGATTTGTTCTTTATCTAGATTCTTGATACCTTGGTCTTGGACAGTCAGGACAGTTATTGATTACCTAACATTGATTACTTCAGTATTCTTTACTAAAGTCATCTACTGTCACTGCATGAGAGGTTTCACCAACTTTTTTGCTCACCTTTTTCTTTACTGTGTCTAAACATGATTAAAGTTGGTCTGTGAACTCAATTATTGCACAGGTCCCTCTTCAATTGTATGTTCCCAAAAACATGCCAGAAGTTTTGGAAGAAACTCCTTCACTGGTCTATTTTTCTTTCTCACTGACCAGTCAAGACTCAAAATAGAAGGAGTAGCAGGACTGTCTTCCCAGTCCTCAACAGCACAGTCAGGAATAAAGGATCAAAGCAATTCTCAATTACATTGTGTGAGGAAAGCCTGAGCTACAGAATAAAGTGCTCCAAGTAGAAAAAACAAACAAGAGATCACTTCCTTTAGGCTGAAAGTTGTAGGACTCTCAGCTACTTCTCTGGCACCATGTCTGCTTGCACACTGGCATGTCCCACTATGATGATAATGAACTGAACCTCTGAACTGGAGCCATGGGAGCTACAGGATGCTGCAGCTGGGGAAACTTCCTGGAGATAACAGTGAGGAGACAGTGTAGCCTCTGACGTCACCATCAGGTTACACCCCATTGGAAGGAACTATGATACTGTATTTTCATCTGAAAGGGAAGCAACTATTTACTATCAGAGACTGAAAACAGACACAGCTGTCCAGTACTGGGAATACATTCTGCACCTCTTGCAAGGAAGACAGCTGGCTTCAACTTTTCAGAGTTAAATTGGTCAGTTTCCCTAAATATATTCAAACCTCCCCTTGCGTGAGCAATAGAAATCAACAGAAGAAAATCTAATTTTGACTTTAAAGCTGAAGCCAGCCAATCAAGTTAGAAGAAGGGTCCAGGAAGCTTTTGGCACAATGTGGTAGAGACATTGTTTTTACACTAGTTTTCAAATCACTTCTTGGATAGATGGTACAAAAATACTTTTGATGTAATGGTTTTGAGTTGAACAGTGAAAAGTTTTTGCATCAACGATGGATCAGAAACTTCACGCTGGGCAGTGGTAATAGGCACAGAGGTTCTGAGTACCCCTCCCTCAGTTGAAATAAGATAGGGTATCCTTGAACACAGCATCTCAGGAAGACCCATTTGTTGTCACAGAAACTGGGCTCTTGGCTTTGACTAAAATAGCAGTTCTCAACCTGGGGTTTGCGACATCTTTGGGGTCAAAGGATCCATTCACGGAGGTCACCTAAGACCAGCAGAAAACACAGATATTTATATAACAACTCATAGCAGTGGAAAAATTGCAGTTATGAAGTAGCAATGAAAAGAATTTTATGGTTGGTGTCCCCACAACATGAGGAACTGTATTAAAGGGCCACAGTATTAGGAATGTTGAGAGCCACTGGAAGAAATGATCTCTGGAATTGGGGGGGATAATGTCCACCTTCCTAGAACTGTGTGTCCACTGAACTCCCCTGGTTTTCCGAAGCTGATGAGACATATTATGTTAAGTCACCTTTACCAAAATTCAATTGTAGCATGTTTCCTCTGGTTTTTCATTTCCTAACAAGAATTTGCCATCTACTTCCTGTCTCACTGTATTTGCCAAGGAACACTGTGGACCAGGGAAAGCCCTAGCTGAGTGGGGAGCTGCAATTTGGCTGGTGAAGGCATTTCCTGAACTCATGATAAGGGAGTAACAATGAGACAGTCATGGAGCTGCACACCAGCAGGACCAGCGACATTGGACTAGCCTTAGATTCTACTATGCACTTGATGTTGTCGCCTTACAAACACACTTATTCTCTGGAGCCTGAGAACTTCTTTCTGAGCCTGTGGTAACATCAACCTTGAAATGATGACCACCAGCATGCTCCCAGGTTTCTCCTGAGAAAGTCTCAGGAAACATCCAGTCCTGCCAATCACAGAAGCGGACCTCTACCTGGGAATGTTTACATGTGCATATGGGTTTAACTTAGCATCCGATACGCTAGGCCCTCTCTGACCTCTTCTAAGCACAGCATACACATATGATCCAGAACTAGAAGTATTTTGCAGCAGCTGGCTTCCCCAGGTAGCAGGAACACCTCTAACATGATAGTCCAGTCACTCCCCAAGTGTGAAGTTTGGAAGCAAGTGTCTGCCAATCTTACTATAAAGCAGGAGGCCAATTGTTTTTACTAACTTCCAACCTGGAGAACATAAATGCATTCTGGAAACAGATTCATTTATACTTTAACTACAAAACTAAATGCTTTTTTTTCTGGTCATTTAAAAACAAACAAACAAACAAAAAACAACATTTAGAAAATTGCAAATAAATCCTTAATGACTGGGAAATTCATAGAATAAAGCAATCAAGAGATTAGAGGATTGATGCAATTCAAGGAAATCAAGTTTAGAAAGTAAAGCTATACATTGATATTTAAAAAAATATAAATATGATTGAAAAACACAGAGCTATCCTGACCTTGATTAGGAGCAGGCCATTCCCAGGTAGAGGACTGGCATTAAAACCAACTGTTTGATTTTGTTACTATGTTTTATGTTAGCTGCTGAGCTTTGTCACCTGACACACATATCTACAGTCAATGACTTGTGTCTCAGCTCTTTGAGCTGACATAACAGTGCAAAACAGTATTAAATTCATCTGCAAAATGGGAGTCCACTAGTTAGAAATTCAGTATTCAGTGGCTCAAATGAAACTTTCCAAATTGTATGCTTAACTCCTCTGCCTTTACATTCAAATATCACTCTTCATTTAAAAATCCCCCCCAAAAATCCAGATTCTCTGTGTAATATCCATCTTTTCATGGCTTATTTTTTTATTCTACCTTTACTCTCTCTTTACAGACTTTATTTTTAAAAACTATCTATTTATAACTGTATATAATCTTTTTTTTTCTTTGAAGCCTACATACATTTTCAAACACATTGTAAAGCATTTAAAGTCTTGTTCCATCTGAATCTGTCTTATTGTGGATCTATTGTATAAAACTTCTTCATTCTAAGACTCAAATCTCCACTGTGGCTGCTGGCTCTGCCCACCTTAGCTTCTCAACATGGAGGTGGTACAGTTTACCGCCAGCCCTGGGTTTGGAGCTACATTTATCATCAACTATCAGAAGCAGTTATATTAAAGTAGTGTGTAGCCCAGAAACCACTTTTTGTTATTCTAGTAAAAGCTAAATCTACCATGCAGCATAATTTGCCACTTGCAGGCACCTCATTCCCTCCATACTGGTGGTCAAATGCACACACCAAGAACCTGCCAATTTGAGCAAGACAACTAGGATGCTGTTTTTAGCTCCATTTTGAATTGGTTTTTAAATATTCTCAGCCATTTGTAGCTGGAGACCTTCTCTCCAGCCCCTGCAAACCCCTGTTAGTTCAACAACCCACTTATAAAATAAACACACAGACACATATTATTTAACTGCTTGGCAATTAGCTCAGGACTACCACTGTCCTAACTCTTATATTTAACCCACTTCTATTGACATATACTTTGCCATGTGGCTCATGGCTTACCAGTACCTTACATCTTGCTTTTCATGATGGTGGCTGGCAAGGTCTCTCTCTCCTGCGTTCCTCTTTTCTCAATTCTCCTCTCTCTTAGTCCCACCTATATTTCCTTCCTGGCTACTGACCAATCAGTGTTTTATTTATACAGAGTGATATCCACAGCAGGATGAGTGTGATGAGCAGTTACACTTAAACATATACAAAATCAAATATTTCATTGAGCATGGATTTCATCTTTGGGAGAATTTAGACAGAACCCTCTCCTACTCCCTTGATGAGTTATAACAGAATCGATGATAAAGTAAAACAAGTAAAAGTCATAATTGGAAGACAATAGACTTAAAAGCAGGAGGGATCAATTTTAGGGGAGCCATCTTCTGTTACTGTGGTCAGGGCCAGAGTCTGTAACCTTGATACCAGGCTCAGACATTCATCCTTACTAAGCCCTTTAAGTGAAGTAAGTTATCCTCTTGTGATGTGTTCACTTATAATGCAGTCACTCAGAAAGCAAAGTGGGCAGATCTCTCTGGTGACCTAGGGCAGTATAATCTATAAAGTGAGTCCCAGGTCAGACAAGGATATTTAATAATGTTATAATTTAAAACAAAAAGAAAGGAAGAAAGAAAGAGAGAAGAAAAGAATAAAAAAAATAAAGCACAGTACAAATGAACAATGAAAACATGGTATTTGTTGGGTTATATTAATTTTGTTTTGATATATAAGGTACCTAATACATTCCTTAGGTCTTAAAAGGTTTAGGAAGAAGGCAAAAAATAAACAAAAAATGACTAATCTAATGAAGTCATATAATGAATTTTCCCATCTCTAAAATCTTCCCCCAATTTCAGGTACTGTCTCTCCAGTCATGTAGTCAGGTAAGGAGTAAATTTTTCTAGAAACATTTTAATCCGGAGTACTCAGTCTTTTCACACGATGGGATTCCTAGGGAAATTTACAAGTTAATCAGGTCCACTGTTTCAATAGCTGTTAGATAAAGAAGGTGATATAAAGGACTTCAGAATATGCTTATTCCTGACATGCAAGCAGGCAGATTACAAGGATGTCAGCATGGAGTGTGAGGCACATTAAGGTCTAAGGAGAGATGCAAAGTGAGGAGCACAGGTTATTGTCAACAGGTATAGTTAGTTGCCAGAAAAATGGAAAAAGGAAGGTTAACCCATCACAGGTGTGTGGATAAAGAGGGCACAGGAAGAATCAGCTTTTGCTCAGGTACACACCAAATATTGTTCTCTGAGGAGTTCATATTTTGGCTTTTGCACCCAAACTTCCCTCCCTAATAATCCCTCCATACTTTACAGCTCTTTGTAAATATCTGAGTGTCCCACTCTTAGAGAGACTTCTACTTAAGTCTCAAGATATCCTGACAAGCTGGATGTCATCTGAATTCACAACAAAAAAAAAAGTTTTCTAACTGAAGGATTTTTGGGCATCAGGGAAGCAAAGTATGATCTCCTTCAGACAGATCAGTTTTTATACCTGCAAATTATTTTTGTCTCTGTATAGGAGGTAAAAATTCCATCAAGAGTACACATGGCATATACCTTTGTTAGCTTGCATTGCTGCTCATTTATGACAATGGTGATAAACTCAAACTTGTGGCTTTGGTCAAGCTGTCAGCTACTTTTAAAAAACATGGATTTTTAGTTCCACTCCTGATCATTTTGTACTCTTCTCTAACTTTGTCGAAATTTAGGCATGGAAACATATTTAAGCATGCAATCTAAATGAGTTAATGATGCTATCAGCTTGTATCTCTTCTGGATCATCTAGGCTGAGTAAAGATGGATTCAGGATCCTCCATTCACATCTTACTGCTGTAATGAAATGTTCATGAGGATAGTTTGCTCAACACTTGTGAGTATTGACTACTCATCCACAGGGGCCTGACTTTGATTCCCAGCAACCAAGAGACAGCTCACTACTGTCTGTAACTACAGGCACTTAGAAACAGACACTCTTGAAAATAACTTAAACATGAAGAAAACATTTTTTAAAAAATATGGACACACATAAATATCTCTTTTTACTGTTTGCATATCATGTGTTCTAGGAGGCAAGAAGAATGCATCAGATCTCTTGGACTGCATATACAAGTAGGTCAGAGTCATTTAAGGTAGATGCTATGAACTGAAATGTGGTACCTAAGAACAGTAATATTGAGAAAACTCTCCAGCTCCTAATCACATCACTAAAATACCAATGATGAAAATGCCCCATTGTTCCTTTTGTCTTCTATCTTTTAAATATGATGAAAGTCCCCAGATGGTTTTCAAAGGATTCATTGACCTTCTATACCTCTGTAAGAGGACTCTCCACATTGTGTCAGATTTTCATTGTGAAGAAAGTTCACTACCTTAACATGAGTAAAGATAACAACAGTGTTGGTTGAAACCAGTAAGAGTCCAGTCCAGTAAGATTATATTAGGATAACTTCCAGAATTTGAGATTCTTGTTTTCTTTTTGGAAGTTTTTGGAGATAGGGTATCTCTACATATCCCTGGGTTTACCTGAACTCACTATATGGACCACGCTAGTTTCCAACTAAGTGAGTGGCATGCTACCCTTTCACAAATATTGGGATCACAGGCATGCAACTCTAAGCCCAATTGAGATTAAGAATTTATAAGTATCAATGACTAATTACAGACAATCAAACTATTTTCTCACCTTCACTTGTTGGTCTGTGAAAGTCTGTGAATAAATGTTTGGTCCTCAGAATAACCTAAATAATTCAACATGCAATAAAAAAAAAAACAGAAGAGATGCCAGTATATTATTTTCATTTACAAATAGGATTTATCATTCAATTTCTCCATAAGGCGTAGTAGAGACATTTGGCTTAAAGCAATTAATAAATGATAAGGTGAGAGAATCTAATAGGATAATGGGTGAGGTCGCGAATAGTGAATGAGCATTTGACCCTGGAGGGACACATAACCAACATTCTCCAAAGCTGTCAGGCTGAGCATCATTGAGCAACTGATATGCAGTAGTTGGGGTCTGAAAAAGGAGATGGTGTAACAAATAGGTTGAATAAACGTCCTCAAATAAGGGTGACATTCAGAATGTGAGAGGATTTGAGGATCTTAGGACCACTTCTTCTACTGTATCTATTCCTAGGGGTTGAGAAAGTGGCATGTATACCCTCTATATTTTCAGTGTTATCAATGTGGTTCACTATGGGATGTTTTAGCAAGGATCTTCTGTTAACCACCCCCCCACACACTTGCTAAATCCCCTATGTGACATTCCAGCATGGTTCTGTGCAAATTGAATGAAGATCTTCACATTCAAAACTCTTTTGAGAAAGAGATTTATTTGGGAACAGAGAGTCCAGGGGAGTAGCTGCCTGTAACAGAATGGAGAGAACAGATCACAACTGACCTGGCAGGGTAGTTTCTATAAGATATGCTGGGGCCAGAGTCAACCTGTGATTGGTCTGTGTTTTTTTTTTCCTGCCAGGGATTGGCCAGTTTCATGGGCTAGGGACAGAAATGGCTCTGATATCCAGGCCAAACTGTATTTTATCCATTGGCATTTCTTGGCTTTCTGACACTGCCTCTAAGATCAGGGCTCATTTCTTTCACTGACTCTGATTTAAGGGACCAAGATTGTTATTTTGGCACTAGATTCAGAGTCAGGGCATATTTCTTTGGGTCATTTCTCTGGTTCAGGTCCCAAACATAGACTGTGTTTATTTCCTTTGTCCTGGGCCCTAGGACCAAAGTTCTACTGTCCTATCTATGATTGCTTGGTTTCACAAGTCAGTTTGCCAGGGGCAGAGATGGCTGATTTGAGCCCAACTGTTTTTCTTTCACTGACCATATCTGAGCCATCTGTCCCATGTTCTGGGTGTCACAGTCAGGGTGGGTTTCTTTAGCCACCCCTTTCCCCCCCTTTGACAAAACAACAATCAATAGTAGTACATCATCTACCCTTAAAATTGTACTTAAGACACTGACACACAAGGACCATAAATTCTAATTAACCATGACTAATTACTGACATTCAAGCCAGGCTGGATAACAAACATTTCAAGCTCATTTGTTAATATTAAATATGAAAAATACAATCATGAACAAATATCTTTCACCCTTTCACAAACACACTTTCTTGGAAACCACCTACTGCCTGAGAGTTAATTAGAAATGGACCACTTAACTTAGTTAGCCATCCTATTCTATAAAGGGCAGCAGAGAAATACCTCTGAATAAGAGAAAGTGCAAAAGAAAGATTAAGAAAACAATAGAAGGAATATCAGGACCACAAAATAAACTTTACTAATTGAATTTGCCACACATATTCCACACTTCAATATCTTACTCAAATGTTGTAAAAGAGAGGCCACAATGGGATCTTCACATCAGTCTTTAGTGAACATAGTTAATAATTTACTTATACCAAAGCTACAATGAAAATGACTTAAAACAAGTTTTTTTCATTAACATTGAAAACAACTGTGTTGTCTTAAGTCTTAACCAAATTGTATACACAAATAGTGTTTTTTTTATGAGTACCTAACTATTTCTTGACATAAAGATGATATAAAAAGCTTTTAAATACTGACAGGGATAGAGACATGGCCAAACCTTTAACACAAGTTCATTCCCTGGACAAACATCAGGTTTTGGATGACTTCCAGTTATTCTTGCAATGAGAAACTTGAAGGGTCTAACCACCTTGGGAACCAGAATGCACATACATATGCGCAGAAGACAAACACACACACACACAAACACAAACACTCCATAGTTAAAATAAAAACAAATCTCTAAACTAATTTTCAATCATGAATATTTTTCTATTATGATTCTGGTAACATGGATTTTGAGCCATCTAAATGATTACAGAGTTTTTCTCCATCATGAATTGTTCCATGTAACAGAAAGCAAGCATGCAGTCTTGAAGTTTGAATAATCTATCATTTTCAGTCTGTGATATCATTTGTGAAGATTTAGAAAATGGTACCCTGCAGGAAGAAATCATTCATGAGGGATGGCCTGAGCATTTAAATCTATTCCCAATTTACAATTTTTGCTTTGTATTTCAGGACAAGAATGTGAATTCATAGCTGCCTGCTTTAGCTCCCATGTTTGACACTTGTTTCCATGCCATTGTCATGGGGTTCATCCATTGGTCTGGAACCAAATACCAAATTAAACCCCTTTCTAAGTTCACTTAGATATGATATATTATCAAAGCAACAGAAAAGTCAATGGTACACACCTATGAAATTTTAGACCAGAATTCATTATCTCATGTAAGTGAAGAGAAGTATGAAATATAAGAGTGTTACATATCATTTAAAATTAAAAGCCTTTTGTCCATATTAGGTGGAATGTGTAAACAAAATAAAAAGTAAAAAGGGATATTATAATGCTTGAACAGATTATTGACACATTTTAGACTTTTAAAAGAATTAAATTTTTGAAATTGAATGTAAGTATGTTGGCTGAAGATCATAATAATTCATATATTGTTGATGTAATCATCTTGTTAAATAAGAAACAGAGCAAATTGCAGAGTTATAAGCCAAGAAGTCAGAGCAATAGCTGAGAGCTGAAAACCTAACCCTTCACTGCTGCTCTGTCTTTCCTCTCCACAAGAGAGCTACTTCCTATGACCTTTTATACAGACTTTCTGTTCTGCCTTCTCATTGGTTGTTAACCCAGCCGAATGACCTCCTCCTCACTGCCTGTCTGTACACACTTCCAGGTCTTCTATGGTTGGTATTGAGATTAAAGGTGTGTGTCACCATGCTGGCTGTATCCTTGAACACACAGAGATCCACCTAGCTCTACCTTCCAAGTGCTGGTATTAAAGATATGCACCACCACAACCCAGCTTCTGCTATGGCTTGTTCTGACCCCAAGACAACTTTATTAATATACAAATAAAACCACATTTCAGTACAAATAAAATACCACTATAATATATATTCAGATTTCCTTTGGTATGAGTTTTTTCACATCCTCAAAGTCTATTGTCATATTCAAAGACTTTAAGAGACCAACTATACACTAAAACTTTTACAGTTACAGAGTTGCTCTGTGTTTTGAATAGGCATTGCCACATTGATTATATTCATAGAGTTTCTCTCCAGTATGTGTTTTTATATACTTGAAGATGACTGGGCTGTGCAAAGGCTATACCCCACTGTTCAAATTCATAGTGTTTCTCTCAATTATGTGTTCTTTCATAAAATTGAAGAGCATTGTGATAAGCAAAGTCTTTACCACACCAATTGCAATTGCATGGTTTCACTCCTGTGTGTGTTCATTCATGTCTTTGATGATCAGAGGACAAGCAAAGGCTTTACAACACTGATTACATTTATAGGGTTTCTCTCCAGTATGTGTCTTTCATGCCTTTGAAGTTGACTGTTTCGAGAAAAAGCTTTACCACACTGACTACATTCATAGGGTTTCTCTCCAGTTTGTGTTCTTTCATGAAATTGAAGATAATGGTGATGAGCAAAGGCTTTCCCACACTGATTGCGTTCATAGGGTTTCTCTCCAGTATGTGTACTTTCATGCATTTGAAGAGAAGAGTGATGAGCAAAGGCTTTACCACACTGATTACATGCATAGGGTTTCTCTCCAGTATGTGTTCTTTCATGACTTTGAAGATGACTGTTTTGAGCAAAAGCTTTACCACATTCATTACAATTGTATGGTTTCACTCCGGTATGTGTTCTTTCATGCCTTCAAAGACCAGAGTTATAAGCAAAGGCTTTACAACACTGATTACATTCACAGGGTTACTCTCCAGTATGTGTTCTTTTATGTACTTGAAGATGAGTGGGATGTGCAAAGGCTTTACCATATTGATTATATCATAGGATTGTTTTACAGTATGTGCTCTTTTATTACTTGGAGGAAGAGTGTGATGAACAAAGGCTTGACCACACTGATAATGTTCACATGCTTTCTCTGTAGTAAGACTTCTTTCATGTCAGCAATGTTAATTGAAATATTTAATAGGTTTGGCACATTTATTACAATGTTGAGTATTTTTATCTCCATGAATTAACTTTACAATTTTGTGTGAATATAAAGAAAGATGTTATCTTAATATTTACATGTTGTGTAGATTCAGGTTGTTCCCCTGCATAAAAGATGTCTTTTCACATTTGAACATGCCTGAGATAGTAAAAGCTTTACTACCAGTCCCATATTTATGGCATCATTTTTTTTCAAATATTTGAAAAGAACCTGTAGAATTCAGACATTTACATCACTTACTTTATTGAAAATTGCTCCTATATAACGATTAATGCTACATTTTCAAAGTGTACCAGGACAAAAAGAAGCATTTACACAGCCCTAGTAGGTCTTTTCTGTGCTGTGTCTATTGATCTATTCCAAATTAAGCTGGAAAACCAATTGTTTGGAAACTTGAATCTCAGTAAACAAGTTTACTCAACAAGGGACTACTACATGTCTTGAAATTGTTCTGAGATTGAGAGATGAACATTCCTTGTTTTCCTATCCTTATGTTCATAAGGCTGGTATCCAAAGTGACATAAGATATAACTATTAAAGGAAGAATAACAAGAAGGTTTCCACATTTTATTTACAGCTGGGCTTTCTTTTCCCCATCAACATGTAGTATGAGGATTAATATTTCTCTACAACACCTCCCCTCAATTCTTGACTCTAACCACGTATCTAATTAAAATTAGCAGAGACAGAATACCTTTTTGAGTAACAAAGCTTTTACTATGGATTACTTGCTTATTAAAAGGTTCTGTACATATTCTTATCACAAAATTCAGTGAGTATAGCTTTTGTAATTTGAATAGTATGAAACTAAATGGATTTTCATTTGTACAGCATAGCTCTGATGATGCTATTATTCAATTGATTCCTGTTAGGGCATTGATTACTTGTCTTCCATCTTAAAATAATCACTTCCAAACATAATTCACTTACCGCCATTGAGGAATGTGTGTTTTTGATCATCAATGGGTTTTAAGCTGTAATTATTTACAATGTTTCATTTCTTTAACACTTCCAGATAGTTAAATATATCCAGAGGCACATTTGTATCAGCTTGCACAAAAAAAAAAAATCACCTTCCTTTTTTTTTTGGTGAACTTTGACAATGTTCTTCAACTTCAAGATCTTCCCAATTGTAGCCTAAAATATCAAACAAGGAAATGTATGGAATATTACAGGGAACTGAATAATATATATTACTATCTTTAGTGATCCTTAGAACTAAGCCTGTTTTATTCACATCATTCTTCCTCAATCTCAATCAGTATTACAGAAGTGCATCAATAATCAAGAAACTGTTGTTTCCTTATTTAAAAGGTGAAGAAAAATGTACAGTATTACCTATAGCAGTGAGGTTCATATATGTCTCCAGCTTCACCTCTTTGTAGAGATTCCTTTGTGAAGGATCCAATAAAGTCCATTCTTCTAGTGTGATGTCACAAGGAAAACTGGCATTGCATGAGAGAAGCCACACAACACACACTGGACCCTAAAATAACTTCTTGATTGTATCACAGCTGTTTAGAGGATAAAGAATTATGTGTGAAAATAAGCTAACCAAAATATTAATGATCAGAGCAGAATGATCATATATTTTATGAACAAAGAGATAAATTTGAGAGACAAAAACAAAAAATTATAAAATGTAATAGACACAATTGAGGGTCACAAAGTGAGGAGTAGTATACCATGAGAGAAATGGTGGTGTAGATCCCTTTTCTGCTTTTCTGTGACAAATGAAAGTGGTTGTGGATAGGAGGGGCTAACACTGGGATCATAACATCAAGGCTACTCAAAGACTTTATCCATGAAGATGACACAGATCTCACTGCATCCATAAGGTGAGCTGTCTTTTTCCATGTGGTCTAAAAACTATTAAATTCTGTAGCAAGACAGAAAAATGGAAATTGAACCATGTAACCTTGAGTGAAATACCACACGCAGGGATTCAAATAAAGTTTTCTTCCTTTGAATGATTTTCCTCATTTCTCATGAATTTATGTGATTTCAGATGATAGTATAGGTGCGTGCGCGCGCACACACACACACACACACACACACACACACACACACACACACACACCTATCTGCAACTAAATGCCTTTCATAGACAGTTTTGTGTTTAATAATATAAAGTAAAAATATCTCTATGTCACAAAAAACCATGCGCACCTTTAAATTGTCACAAGTTATTCATTTCATATTGAAAGTAATGCAAATGCCCAGTGTGATATAATATAACTATGAGACACAGGATATATTTCAACAAAACTGAAACCAGAAATATATCACACATCTTCACCTCCAATGATATTATTGAAGACTGTCATTCTGTAATCATTCAATAGAGTGATGTTGAGTATAAATTGAATGAATATTTATATGTGATATTTCCTTAATATCATAAAACTTTACAGAATATTTCCTAAATCTTACTTCCTATCTCATATTGTAGAATACACCATGCTTATTTTTTGAGGAGTCAGTGTCACATGTATTTCCCAAGAGTAGAACATATTTTGTATTCATTACTAGAGATCAAACCATGAAATCACCAAATCTGGAGGTACATTCATATCTCAGGCAGCATTTATTTTTTAAGGAAAATTCTGCTTCTTAAATGATATAAGAAAAACATCTTATGTGTGCTTCTCTTTCCCCCTCTTTTCTTTTATTTTGAGGTAAAGTTTTGATACTTGTCAAAACATAAGTGAATTCTTGTACAATACATAATACCTGCACCAATGAAAACATTAACAAAAAGCTTGCTGCCATCTTGGCCATAGTTTCTGGCCATCCAGAAGCCCCACTGGAAGGATCTCCTTTTCCAAGACTGCATGCAGCCCCTCCAATCTCCATACCCTGCCTCTACACCCATCTGCTGGAGATCCCAGCCACTTCCTGACACTTAGAGACCAACCCTCAGCTCCCATCCAGCCCCAGAGCTGCCATCTGGACAAGATACAGAGATCCCAGGTACTTCCTGAGACTGAAAGTCCAGCCCACAGCTCCCATCCACCCCAGAATTCCCATCTGGAACAGAGGTGAGTGCCTGGGGTCACACCCAGAGAGGACAGGCCCTAGGTACCACCCCTGGGAACCAGCCATTCAGGGGAAGACCTGCCCAACTTGGCCCCAGTTTCTGGTGATCCTGTAGGCACCAAGGGAAGGTTCTTCTTTCCAAGACTGTAAGCAGACTCTGCCATCTCCTTACCCTGCCTACACACCCATCTGTCGAGACCCCAGCCACTTCCTGAGACTCAGAGTCCAGCACCCAGCTCCCATCTGGCCAGTAATCCTGGCCCAGAGCTTCCATCCGAAACAGAGAGAGGCTCCCTAAATCTGTCAGCTATGTATGGACCAAGTGCACTGATAAGACCAAGAATGAATCCACAAGGAGATGGGCAGATGTCAAGGCAGAAGTACATACAACAAAATAAGGAGCAATACAGCATCAACAGAAACTAGCCCTCCTCCAATAGCTAGGCCTGAACATCACAGAATAGAAGAAGCAGAAGTAAATAACCTTATGAATAACATCATGAAGAGGCTAGAGCCTTATGTAGAAGAAATCAAAGAAGAAGTGGAGGAAAAGACAAACAAAAAATGGGAACAACGCTATTTAAAAAAAAAAAAAAAAAACTAGAGGGATGGACAAATAAAGCAGAAGAAAATAATAAGTCCCTGAAAGAAAATTACAAAAAAGCAATGACAGAGGTGGAAACAGTCCAAGGCCTGAAAAGGGAAATAGAAAAAATGAAGAAGAAACAAGCAGGTGGAATGCTGGAAATAGAAAATCTGAGGAAACAATCAGGAACTTCAGATGCAAGTATAACAAACATAATGCAAGAAATGGAAGACAGCATCTCTGGTGTTGAAGAAATGGTAGAAGAAATAGATTCATCAGTCAAAGAAAACACTAAAGCCAACAAAGTCATGACCCAAAATGTCCAAGAAATTTGGGACACCATGAAAAGACCAAACCTACGAATAATAGGGATACAGGAAAGAGAAGAATACCAACTCAAAGGCAAAGAAAATATATTTAACAAGATAATAGAAGAAAACTTTCCCAACTTAAAGAAGGAAATGCCTACAAAGACAAAAGAAGCCTATAGAACATCAAACAGACTAAAGAAGTCCCCTTGCCACATAATAATTAAACAACTAAATGAACAGAATAAAGAAAGAATATTAAGAGCAGCAAAGGAAAAAGGCCAAGTGAAATATAAAAGCAAACCCATCAGAATAATACCCGATTTCTCAATAGAGACTTTGAAAGCCAGAAGGACCTGGACAGATATAATGCAGACACTAAGAGACCATGACTGCCAGCTCAGACTAATATACCCAGCAAAACTTTCAAACCCTCATAGATGGATTGAACAAGATATTCCAAGACAAAGCCAGATTTAAACAATACTTATCCACAAACACAGCCCTTCAGAAAGCACTAAAAGGAAAATTCCAAACACAGGAAATAGACAACACCACAGCAGTAAACCCCAAAGAAGAGAAGTACACACACACTACCATCAATAACAATAATAACAGTAACAACAACAACAACAACAACAATAATAATAATACAGGAATAAAAAATCACTGGTCATTAATATGCCTCAATATCAATGGACTTAATTCACCTATAAAAAGACAAAGACTAACATAATGAATATAAAAACAGGACCCATCTTTATGCTGCATACAAGACACACACCTCAAATTCAAAGATAGACACTACCTACCAATAAAAGGCTGGGAAAAGAATTTCCAATCAAATGGTCTTAAGAAGCAAGCTGGTGTAGCCATGCTAATATCCAGCAAAATAGACTTCAGACTAAAATCAATCAAAACAGATAATGAAGGACATTATATACTCATTGCAGGAAAGATAAACCAAAATGACGTTTCAATTCTGAACATTTCTGCCCCAAACACAAGGGCAACCACATATGTAAAAGAAACATTATTAAAGTTTAAATCACATACAAAACCCCACACATTAATAGTGGAAGACTTCAACACCCCACTTTCACTTCTGGACAGATCTGCCAACTTGAAACTTAACAGAGAAATAAAGGACTTACCTGATATTATGACTCTAATGGACTTAATTGATATCTACAGAACATTCCATCCGAACAAAAAAGGATATGTCAAAAATCAAACCAAATCCAAACAAGGTCTATTTTCATTAGATCAAAATATAAAATCCTTTATTACTTAAGCTTCAAGAGTCTTTAAAACTTCAGTGTGCCCAAGAGGAACAGCCATTTTTTTGAGGATTGATTAATTTTTAACATTTAAAAGTATTTTTTCATCTTACATACCAACCAGAGTTCCCTCTCCCTCCCCTCAACCTACTTACCCTACCTTCCCCCACCCTGTCCCCAAGCACTCATCAGAGAGTTCAATACCTCCAATGCAGATTTGACAAAGTATGGAATATCAAGCTGAGGCAGGACCAAGCCCCCAAACCCTCTGCATCAAGGCTGAGCAAGGTATCCCTCCATTTGCAAAGTGCTCCAAAATGGCTATTCAGGCAATAGCGATAAATCTTGGTCCCACTGTCAGGGGTGTCACACACTATAGAAGCCTCACAACTGTCAGCCACATTCAGAGGATCTGATTTGGTCTTATTGAGGTTCTCCAGCAGTCATTCCAGAGTCCTTGAGCTCCAACTAGCTCAGGTTAGCTGTATCTGTATTTTTATGTGGTGTGCATGTTTACATGTATATTTTGCATGTACTTGTATAAGTTTGTGCATGTGAAAGAGAGAGGTGTGTGTGTAATGTGGGTATCTGTTTTATGTGTACTGCACATATACAGTGGCTAATTAACAACCTGGAGGACTTGGTTCTCTCTATCATAAGTTCCCAGGAACAAGCTTATTGCACTTGGAAAGCAATGTGCTTTGAATTGATGAGTCATCTCAAGATCTCACTAATATATGTAAATAAACTTTATGAAATAATTGCTGGCCCCTAAAGTCAGTGCAAATATACTGTCTTGTGTGGTTGCTTTTTGAACAAACAAGAACTAACTCGGGTTTACTAATGAACCATCTTAGGTGAATTTCATGATTGCAGAGTGTTTATTGATTAATATTATTTGTTCTAAAGCAACAGTGGCTACAATTACCCCAATCCCCTATATGCACTGGTCTATGAAGCTGTTTGAAAAAGTTCAACATTTCAATAGTTTGAAACTTCACTAGTTCTTAACATTAGATAGATACCGTTGTCACAGGACAAAGTTGGCAACTCTATAAATACAAATTATAATACCATCCATTAGTATAGGCAGGTGATGGGGAAGCCCTTAAACTTTGATATAAATAGAATACATGTACTAGCAAATAATCACTCTAGTGTGAAGATTCCACATGATACTAACCTGAGAGTTCCTACTTCTCTGAAACTCCCTAGGGCTGCAAGTTGCAAAAACCAACATTAAATAATTCTTATTTAAAATTCCATTTTCTAGGCTCCATCTCCTAATTAGTATGAGTCAAAGTAACTCAGATGGTGTTGAGTAAGCTGGAATAAGCTCTTCTTGCAATCCTGACAAGCAGGAAACATTATCCTAAACTTGTTGAGTACTTGTTTTTAAATCCCCCATATCATTCCGTCCTTCATGAATGGCACCATTGATGTGAACAAATGCCCTCAGTCTCTGTGGACTCTCTTATATTGCTCTATTGGCTGAACCACTTTCCTTCCTAACCCTACAAGAAATTGCAAACTCAGCCCTTCTGATTTAACACTGACCTTTAATTATTATTAGAAGCACATGATATATTACCCCAGCATTTAGAAGCTGGAAGGAAAGATGTCATGAGTCAGTGGCCTCCCTGGGCTAGAAAACAAAACAACAAAATAATTCTATTCAAGATAGTAAGGACAGGCCTAACAACTTCATCTCCTTTGCAGTCAGAAAATCACATGCTAGGTACCTTTTTTTTTTTTTTTTGCATTCCAACTTTCTTCTCTGTTGGTGTGATTAAATTCTCTAACCAGAAGCAGCTCAGATAATTAAAGGTTTTTTGTTTGTTTGTTTGTTGTTAGTACCCCTAGACCACATTCCCTCCTTGTGTAAGCTTTGGATAGAAACTCAAGCTAATATATGAAGGAAAAATATAAGGAAGCATTGCTTCCTGGCTTTCTCTCTTGCTTTGTCACTGTCTCATGCTAAGATAGATCCCTTCTCCAGCATAGAGCTGCTTTCTTAGAGATATTAAGAACTCAGTGGAAGAGCCTTCCCACAACATTCAAAATCAACTCAATCTCTCTCAGACTCAGCAACCACATATTTTGGTCTACGTATATTCTCAACTGATGTACCCCCACATGACACTAGGTGATGTCATACTTACAGCAGAGGTTAATTAGGGGGGGAAAAGACAATAATAGATGATGATGTTTTAAAGATCCAAAGCCAATGTATGAATTATGTCAATCACTTAAGCAGCAAAAATAGAAACATGAAGATAACAACCACACATATACCTGGAAATGTGAAGACACAAACCTTTAAGATCAAGAAGAGAAAACTAAAACTGTATTTTCACAAACAACTTACTTGTGCTGACTGTAGTCACAGCAGCATCTGGAGCAGCAGCAGCAGTCCTTGGCATTATGAACTGGAATAAAGGTGGCCCTGGAACTAAGCAGGGACTTGGCTTTGAGGTTTTGCCATTAGTGCTGGGAAAAAGGAGGAAGCCAACCTGCCGCCACAGTCCCACAGTGCCTTTGGGGTGCCAGCTCATCCTCAGGATTGAGAAAGTCGGCTCCACTGCAGCTTCCTTCTTTCTACAAGACTGGATCTAAACGGGCCAACTTTGATGTAGAAAATGCATATTTTGAAGAAGAAGATTCCAGCAATGTAGATTTACCTTACATTGCTGCTGAAAAGTCACCTACCCGCCAGCAGTTCTATTCTAAACCCATGGATTCTGAGAGTGATGATGATCCCTTGGAAGCATTTATGGCTCAAGTAGAGGATCAGGTGGCTAGAGACATGAAGAGACTTGAAGAAAAGGACAAGGAAAGAAAAAACATAAAGGGTATTCAAGTTGACATTGAAGAAGAAGATGACCAAGAAGCTTATGTTTGATACAAGGCAGAAAACCCAACTGCTGGGGTAGTTCAGGAGGAGGAAGACAATCTAGAATATGAAGTAATGGAAATCCAATTGCACCCTCCAAAAAATTTATTGATCCTCTTCCTCCCATTGATCATTCAGAGATTGACTATCCACCATTTGAGAAATTTTTTTACAATGAACATGAGGAGGTAACCAACCTCAATCCACAGCAGTTAATAGTCATGTGGCATAAACTCAATATTCAGGTCTCTGGTACTGCACCTGTTAGACCAGGAAGTAGTTTCGCTCATTTTGGGTTTGGTGAACAACTCATGCACCAAATTTGGAAATCTGAGTACACACAGCCAACTCCAATACAGTGTCAGGGTGCACCTGTAGCATTAAGTGGTAGAGACATGATTGGTACTGCCAAAAGAGGCAGTGCTAAAACAGCAGCCCTTATTTGGCCCATGTTGATTCATATAATGGTTCAGAAGGAATTAGAACCAGGCCATGGACCAATTGCTGTTACTGTGTGCCCTACTAGGGAGATTTGTCAACAGATCCACACAGAATGTAAGTGGCTAAGGAAAACACAAGCCCCGAGGAAAGTTGCTATCAGGAATGCCAGCCCCACTGCCAGCTAACAGAGGCAGGTGCGGTTCTGATGGGGCCAGTGTCTAATGAAGGAGAGACACCTGTAAAAGGAGGGAATAGAAATCTCTCAATGTCCCATAACTGAAAACTTAAAAAAAGCTTGGTTCAAATCTCTTGTTGCAAAAGCAAAAAATTCTAAAGCGAGTTCAGTAAAAGAGAACTGGAGGTTGACTCCCAGACCCAAGAAGAACTATGGGAAATGAAGTCCATAAGCTAGCTGTTAACAGTGAGCTGATGAAGAGAAATGTATTCTGGGAAATGTAGGTTTTCAGTTAAAGTTGGTGATACTGTCCAAGAACTTTTCAGCTCAGAATGAAGTTTCTTCACAAATCAATGCTAGAAAGCATAATCTTACCTCTTGAGAACTCAAATCAGACAAAAAGCTACCTATAAGAGCAAACAAGCCACTTTAAAATCCTTAAAATGCTGGGCAGTAGTGGTGCACACTTGTAATTCCAGCACTTTGAGGAAGAGGCAAGTGGATCTCTTTGACTTCAAAGCCAGTCTGGTCTACAGAGCTAGTCCACGACAGGCTCCAAAGCTACAGAGAAACCCTGTCTCAAAAAAAAAATCCTTAAAACAAGGGAAAGCATTTTATACACTGAATATTGTCTTAGATATGAAGAAACTTATGTTGAAATTTAAAAAGTTCTTTGCCTTTTGAACAATCTGCCTGCAATGAGTCATTCCTTTGCAAATCTAATAAGGAGACAAGGAAATGGGCATTCTAAAAGAAATGACTGCTTTATAGATGGGAAACAAGCTTCAGAAAATCTAGCTGTCTTACCAAAGAGTTGCTTCACCTGAAAGTTCCTTATAAGAAATCAATGCAAAATATCACAGCTGCTAATAATATCAGGGGTTAAAGGTAATGAAGTGAAAATATCCAATCAAACTAAGCTAATGAAGCATATGTTTCACGAAAGAACATCTATGTTCTTGACTCCTTTGAATAGTAACAGTTTTGGTAAAAATACTGGAACTAACAACAATCTAGTCAAAATATTTCAACAAATTCAAGATGCTATTCCACAAAAGAAAGGTACCAGGCTTTGTGGGACATATTAGAGTTCACTCCAATCTTCCTGGACCTTTAGATGAGGATAATACAATGGCTGATAAGCTAACAAAGTTAGTAGCCATATCCCAAGTCAAAATAGCTCAAGAGTCACATGCTCTTGAGCTTAATAAAGTAATTCAATCTTACCAAAGAAGGAGCTCATCAAATGGTTAAATGATGTGGGATATGTCAAATATTTTCCTCTCACTCACCTACAGTTAAACCCTCAAGGTCTTCTTGCAAACCATCTATGGCAAATGGATGTTACTCATATTACAGGATTTGGTAAATTAAAATATGTACATGTGACCACTGACAGTTATTCAGGATTTTTAATGGCTAGTGCACAATCTGGGGAAACTACAAAACATGTAATTGTGCACTGCTTGAAGTGTCTTTCATATATGGGTATACCAAAAATTATTAAAACTGATAATGGTTCTGGGTACAATAGTAAGGCATTTCAACAATTTTGTACCCAATGGGAAATCATACACAAAGCACGTATTCCTTATAATCCTCAGGGACTAGGTATTGTGGAAAGGGGTCATAGCAGTCTCAATATACACCTTCAAAAAATTAAAATAAAAAGGGGGAAATTTACCCTCAATTACCACATAATGCATTAAATCATGCTCTTTTTGTTGTGAACTTTTTGAGTATGGATGTCCATGAGCAGTCTGCCACAGATAGATTTTGGCAGAGTGGCATCCAAGTGACTTTTGCACAAGAGAAATGGAAAGACACCTGCTCCAGATTATGGAAGGGTGTTGATCCTGTGTTAATACCAGGTCGAGGACATGTTTGTATTTTTTCACAAGAGGAGAATGAAGCTCAGTGCTTACCAGAGCATCTGGTAAGGAGTGTGGAAAAGTCAGCTCCAATGATGTTCCTGTAAAGGAACCAGAATGAAAGTGGCTTGATAAGTGTTTCTGAGGTTTTGTCACTAGAAATAGAGTTCAGAGCTGTGCCACTTTTGACTTTACTAGCTCCTTTAGAAAAATACTTTATATCACATAATAGCTCTGCATTAATTTATGAAGAACTTTATAGCAGCTAAATATGTTAATTTCACCCTCAGGGTGAAGTGAAGTTTTTCCAAAGAACAAACCAAAAGTACTGGTGTAATAGAAAAGTTTGTGTGAATTGAAGCACTTAGGGGAGTGATTATGAATTTGAGTGAAGGGACAGCCTCTAGTTAAAAGCCCTTTACCGCTGACAGTGCATCTCTGCTGGTTCTGAAATGGCTGAGAGAACCGGCAAATTTGGGGTGTGGCTTCATCCTGAGAATGTTACAGTTCCCTAGAAACTAGTATCACAATTCTATAATGACAACACTCACTAAATCCCAGTGTTGTATAGCAAAGCTGACTATAAGCTCTAAACTTTAGAAATGATGTATGTAGTTCCTGTCTAGTTAAATACAGATCGGGATAATTAAGAGAAAGTTGACAAAGATAAGTAAGATTTGTGAGTTTGTAGAAATTATTCTGTGTTGGATCTGTGTTAAGAAATCTTTAGGTGTTTGCTAAGTTAGATATTTGCTAATGGTAGCCCTATATAAGTTTGTAAAATTGATCTATAGAGTTCCTTTCAGAATATAAGCTTGCAAAAAGTACTAAGGTATGCTTAAAATATGTAGTAATCAGCTTGTAATAAGTAAAGATGCTAGTTGTAAATGTAAGTTTAAATAAGAAATAAGATGGAATGAATATAAAAAGTATATAAGAAGTAATAAGAAATATATTTGCTAAAGTAGTTCTATAGTTTCATTAAGGAGTATAAGTAAGTAGATGTTAATATGTTATATGTGAGTTTGTAAAGTGTGTATGTTGAATGTGAGTCTAAATGCTTTGCAAGGCAAAATGTTATATGTGAGTGTGTAAAAAAGTATAAATATTAAGTGTAAATCTATGCTTAATGTATATGGTGAAAGAACCTGAGACACAGAAGGTAATGTCCTAGTAGACTGCAAAGCAGGTGGTCTGAATGGTGTCAAAAGCTCCAGAAGCAGCTAAGAAGCTATGAATGAGAAAACAGAACAGAAAGTCTTTAAATAGACAGGATGCACAGAAGTAGGTCTCTGGTGCAGAGGAAGAACAGCAGAAGCAGTGAAGGGTAAGGTTTTCTGCTCTTGCTCTGACCTCGTGGTTTTTAACTCTGCAATCGGTTCTGTGTTTCTTATTTAACAAGCCGGTTACATCTACATTTGGTGCCCAACATGGAGCTAATTCATTAAAAAACCACTTGCCTTGGCAGTGGGTCCGGCTTCCCACCTAGCTCAGCTTAGGACTCAGGCCCAACGTGCCTTAGCTATGAGCGGTTACCTCTGCAGCTGGAGTTACTTGCTTTAAAAGCCAGTGCTATGAACAACTCAGGCCTGCAGGAGCTACCAATAATTGCAGGAGCTACACATAACTGCATATAGGCTGCTTTTGGCTGAAACGCCAGCGCACGTGGTCAGTCAGAGCTTAAGGAAGCCAGAGCCCAGGCTCTACTTAGCTCAGACGGGAACATTGAAGTGGTTGGATTCAAGCTTTTAGCCAGAACGTGGGTACGCTTTCTTGCTTGCGCTCTCTCTCTCTCTCTCTCTCTCTCTCTCTCTCTCTCTCTCTGGAATCCCACCTTGGATGCTAGGTAGCTGTTTGGAAATCCCATGGATTTCTAATGTTCTACGTAGAATTGGTAAGTCATTTATATCAGATATTTTAAAGGAAACTATTTAAAAGAGATTTTTTCCACATTAAAAAAAAGGGTTTTATGTGTACATTGGAAGAAAATTGGGCTTTGTTTGAAATTTTAGGCAGTATGGTAATGGAACAACTATATGAGATTAATGTTGATCTAATTATGTACATTATTATTCTTCTTATCCTTATTTTACAATTTAAAAAGACCGTCAATTTAAGTGCCAGGATAAAAATTTTAGAAAAACTTGTTAAACCTGTTAAAATGAATTATAGAGAAATTCAGATTCAGACAGAGGAAATTAAAAGTGAAGTTGTTTCAGGATTGGATTATAAAGTTACAGAAAGAAAGCCTGTTTTCACACAATCACCCTTAATTTATCTGGTAACCATACAACAGCAACCTGGTCAAGTGAATACGCGAGATATTTGGACTCCAGTTGAAATGTTAGACTTACGAAGGTTTAAGGAAGCAATAGTATCTTATGGCATGCATTCTCCATATGTAAAGCAAATGTTAAACTGCTGGTCACCTTATAATAGGATTATACCACAGGACTGGCAGGAGCTGGTACAGGCGGTTCTGGAACCCGGAGAGCAGCTCCAGTGGCAAATTTGGTTCAAAGAGGAAACTAAAAACATAGCAAACAATGCAGGGATAGAGGTATACAAATCTTCCAGGATCAGCTTGTTGGAGAAGGCCAATATGCTGCATTAGAAACACAATGTTTATATGATATCCAAACTATAATTCTGTGTCGAATGGCAGCCTAGAATGCATGGGACAGAGTTGAGGAACCAGGGAAGAAAACTGAGTCATTTACAAAGGTTATACAGGACCCAAAAGAATCTTTCACAGGTTTCTTACAAAGACTGACTTCAGCAGTAAAGAGAATGGTCCCAAATTTAGAAGCTAGCCAGATAATAATTGAATCTTTGGCTTTTAAGAATGCAAATGCAGCATGCAAGAGAATAATCAGGCCGTTAAAGGCGAGATCTGTACCCTTGGAAGATTGGATTAGAGACACGGTTAATGTTGAGGCTCATGATCATATTATGTGGGTAGGAGAAGCAAGTTGAAGAGGTTTGAGGAATGTCAGATGTTTTGGATGTGGAAAGCAAGGACATTTGAAAAGGGACTGCAAACAGGGCCCTTCTAGAAACAATGTTTCTTCAAGGAACAATGGCAACAGAATGTCCCTTCCTTCAGGAGTATGTAGAAGGTGTGGTAAGGGAAGACACTGGACCAATGAATGTAGATCAACAAGGGACAGACAAGATAATACTTTACCTCAGTCTTTGGGAAACTCCCAGAGGGGCCTCAGGCAGGCCCCTGCAGTGAATCCAGTACAGACCTTTCCTGCAATCATAGAGGAGACCCCTAATCAGAGCAGTTAAATAACCAAATGCCTATTGGAATAAACCAGGCTACTCAGAGTAATGGAACAACTGCGACAGAGAGAACATAAAATTCAGGAGAAACCATAGAGAAAAAATTTTTGGCCAACTTCTATAAATGAACAAAGACCAAAATTAACAATAAAAATAAATGGTGTTTTGTTGTCTGGTCTGGTAGACACAGGTGCTGATGTTACCATAATTGCACCAGAATTTTGGCATCCGTCTTGGCCTCTTCAGGAGGTAAATGTTCAACTGTTAGGAATTGGAACATTATCTCAAGTGAAACAGAGTGCAAGATGGCTCGAATGTATAGGCCCAGAAGGACAGAGAGGCAGATTAAAACCATATGTGGCTAACATAGCCATGAACCTGTGGGGTCGAGACCTGTTACAACAATGGAATACTCAGATTAACATCCCTCCAACCTCAGAAATAAATCATAAACTAGCACATGTTTCTGAGAGAAATATTAGAAGGTATTATTCTAATGAGTGGTCACCAGCCATCCATATTATACAAGAACAGGGCAAAAAACTGATGATCTTCCAAAGACACCAACAGCTCTACCTTTAAAATGGTTAACAGACAAGCCTGTATGGGTTCACCAATGGCCTTTAACAACAGAGAAACTCCAGGCTTAAGAAGAGCTGGTAGAAGAACAGTTAAATGCTCAGCATATTGAAGAATCTACTAGCCCATGGGATTCTCCTGTATTTGTTATTAAAAAGAAATCTGGTAAATGGAGAATGGTAACAGACCTTAGAGCAATTAACAAAGTAATTCAGCCATTGGGCTCTCTACAATCTGGAATTCCTTTGCCTACTCTGTTACCTAAAGGATGGCCTCTCATAGTTATTGATTTAAAAGACTTTCTTTTCAATACCCCTACAAGAAAAGACAGAGAAAGATTTGCTTTCATGGTGCCTACTTACAATAATTCTCAACCGGTTAGAAGATTTCAATGGAGAGTCCTCCCACAGGGAATATTGAATAGTCCAACCCTGTGCCAACATTTTGTACAACAGCCCTTGGAAGTGATATGTAAAAAATTTCCTAAATCTATAATTTATCATTATATCGATGATATTTTACTGGCTGACTCAAATGCACATACTTTAGAAAGAATGTTTGAAGAAGTAAAGAAAATATTGCGTTGCTGGGGATTACAAATTGCTCCTGAAAAGATACAAAGAGGAGATTCTATTAATTATTTAGGATATAAAATAGAGCTACAAAAAATTAGACCTCAAAAGGTACAAATTAGGAGAGATCGCCTAAAGACTCTTAATGACTTTCAAAGATTATTTGGGGACATTTCTCATCTACGAACTATTGTTGGAGTAAAAAATGATGAACTGAATAATTTGTTCAAAGCCTTAGAAGGTGACAAGGACTTAAATAGTCCAAGATATTTATAACCTGAAGCTGAGAAAGAATTCGCCTTGGTAGAAAAAAAAGTACATGAAGGACATGTAGATAGTATTGATCCAAAGCTGGATTGCATTTTGGTTATTTTACCTTCTAGGCATTCTCCTACAGGAATATTAATGCAGAGAGAAGATATTATATTGGAATGGATATTTTTACCAAATAAACCAAATAAAAAATTAAAAACTTATGTGGAAAAAATCTCTAACTTAATTTTGAAAGAAAAATTGAGACTTCGTCAATTAGCAGGAATAGACCCAGCAGAAATTGTTGTACCTTTAACAAAAGAGGACATTGAAAAATTATGGACAGAAAGTGAGCCTTGGCAAAGAGTTTGCAGTAATTTTTTGGGAGAAATTAACAACAAATATCCTAAAAGCGATACAAATGATCTTATAATGAGAGCTGATTGGATCTTGCCTCGAATTGTACATGAAAAACCCATATCTGGAGTTCGGACATTTTGTACAGATGCCAACAAACAAGGAAAGGCAGGTTACAAATCAGAAAATTTAAGTAAAGTGGTTCAAAGTCCTTATAATTAAGTTCAAAAATCAGAATTGTATGCCATTCTGTTGGTATTAATGGATTTTTCAGAACCTCTCAATATAGTTACTGACTCTTAGTATGCTGAAAGAGTGGTATTACATATTGAGACTGCAGAATTTATCCCTGCTGCTTCAGAATTAACTTCACTATTTATTCATTTACAAGATATAATCAGGGAAAGGAGTCATCCTTTATATATAACTCACATCCGATCCCATACTGGTCTGCCAGGCCATCTAGCCCAAGGTAATGATGAGATTGATAAATTATTGATAGGAAATGTGCTGGAGGCCTCAGAATTTCACAAGAAACATCATGTCAATATTAAAGGTTTAAAAAAGGATTTTTCCATAACCTGGCAACAAGCCAAGTAAATTATAAAGAAATGTCCTACTTGTTCCTTCTACAATCAGACACCATTACCAGCAGGATGTAACCCAAAGGGTACTCAGAGGAATGAAATCTGGCAGATGGATGTGTTTCACTTTTCAGAATTTGGAAAACTGAAATATGTACACCATACTATCGATACTTATTCAGGATTTCAATGGGCAACTGCTTTGAGTTCTGAAAAAGCTGATTCTGTAATCACTCATTTGCTAGAAGTTATGGCCATCATGGGTATACCTGCACAAATTAAAACTGACAATGCTCCAGCATATGTCTCTATTAAAATGAAACAGTTTTTTGCTTATTATAATATAAAGCATATTACAGGTATACCACATAATCCTACAGGCCAAGCAGTTATAGAAAGATCCAACAGAACTCTAAAGGACATGATAAATAAACAGAAAGGGGTAGCAAACACCCCCAGAAATAGACTGCACAATGCTCTATTAACTTTGAATTTTCTCAATGCTAATGAGAAAGGAACAACAGCTTCAGAGAGACATTGGTTAATAGAAAAAACAACAGAATTAAATCAGCCTATATACTTCAAGGATGTGCTGACCTCAGAATGGAAACCAGGGTATGTGTTATGTTGGGGACGAGGTTTTGCTTTTGTTTCTGCAGGAGAAGATAAGCTGTGGGTACCATCAAAACTGATAAAGGTTCCATTTGAACAAGAGAGACCTCTTAATTAGAAGATGTGATAGTTCATCAACCAACATGACCATCCAGTTTAAACTCACTTATACCATTAATACATGCCTTTTCATTTAATCAGATGTAACTTGCCAAAAGGGGACCTCCCCAAAATTAGTCTTGGGGAAGGGTTTTTGTTTTTGTCTTTTAGGAGAATGAAGGCTAAGGAATCTGAAGAACACTGGACAAATGAGACAACTGAAGAAAAAGGACAAATCATCTGTCCCAGGAAAAAGAGTAAAATGTCCTATTGGTATATCATCTACAAAATTTCATAAATCTTTCTAAATGTTTGTTTCTGCTCTTCTCTAAAAAATTAATACTCTTAGTCTTCTTGTAGTCCCAGTTCAATTAAAGCTTCAAGCTGATTTTGGAGTTGGAGAATGGCTCTCTCCTCCTTTAAACTCAAGCATGTGGTTAAAAGGAAAATGAAAACTCCCTGTATCATACCAGAAGAAAGAGCCATCTTCTGACATGGGACAGGAGAAAAACCAAATTAATTAAGGGACTATTCTATTACTAATCTCAATTCTTTGATTCAATTTTGATTCTTTAAACTTTCCTTAAAGTATGAATTTTATATCAAAATTTACAAGATATATATATATATATATATATATATATATATATATATATATATATATATAAAACTTTGTTAAGATAATAATGGTCATATAGAGTACTAATTAATTCTAGAGAAAAGGCTTCAGTTAGCTGCCTATACATGTCTTTGTGTTCGAGTCTCTTTTCAGTTTTCTGCAGGAAATCACGACCAGGCCTAACTTGAACTGAAATCTCCAGGAAGAAGATGGGGCACCACAACGACAATTCCACGTGGAAAATAATATCATTAAGCTGACAAACATCATCTACAGATCAGCTTTGGACTACAAAGTGCTTAGAGCAATTCTGAGATGGCTAGCTGAGATGATCCAGTTTCAAAGACTACTTGAATAAGGACTTGAGATGAACCCTGAACTTTGGCATTATGGATAACAAAGAATATCGTTACCTTTCCTAGAATTTGTCAATTAGCCCCCAATTTTTCTTTTCAAAATAAAGATAACTTCGCCCATACCCAACAGGAAACAATTTTAAGAATTCGACACCCACCTTCCCAAAGTGGTGGTGTGGGGTGGGTGGTTTTTTGGTCTTTTTATGGGTATTAGGTCTGGGATAGTTTTCATTGTTTAGGAGGGTTGGTTACAAGTTAGGAAAAGGGCTAGGCAAAAGGTGCTTGTTAAAAAAAAGAAAAAGACAATTACTAGTTTTAAATACTTTACATTCGATTGGATTGTTTTATATTGTATACAAATTATTATTGAGATTGAGATTGTTAGAATATACCATACACATATTTCTAATCTTGCTCGAGATATTGTATTTATACCATTCATTTAACAATGTAATGCAATTTGCTAATCCTTGAATGTTAGTATTACCAACTATTAGGATATATAGAAATGAAAATTAGTGGTTAGACATTACAATTGAACTTGTAGTCATATTAGGTGTGTTTTCAAGATCAAACAGATATATTTTAAATAGGCAGGTCATCTTCAAACCCTTCAGAGATCTACAGAATATGGCATTTAAAATGTTTTAATAACTTAAGAATTTTTCTTTTTTGCTATGACTATGAGACATGACGGCTCCTGGCAGTACCAATCTACTTCAGAGAAAATATGGGCATTGAAGAAACTGCATATGGAGTTAACTTTCATTGTGGCAAAAGTTAGCCACTGGACAACAAAGTATCCTCTAATCAACTGCCGACAAACAGGACAGACAGGACATGAAACCAAGGACTATCAATTCTTGCCAAAACAAATGTGGTTGTGGCTTTAACAAAAGGCATCTTCTGAAGCCAGGACAATATGGCACCATCCCTGAAGTGAGTGACCTTTGCAATCTGTAAAAGGTACCGTGCCCTTTTCTTCGAAGTCAGCTGAACAGGGAGTGGGCCAATGGCTTCTGATATGCAATGGAACAGCAGATGAAACAGTTATTCTTGAAGAATAACTAAGCTCACACCTCTCAGTAGTAGACTGGCGTTTAATAGAGGGATGTGGAAAAGAACAGGATGCCAAGATGAAGCCACATATACACAGCCAAGAAAAATGGACAGCTGAATTGAAAAGACATCAATAATTTCCAGAATTTAAAATCCTGAATCACAGCATGACACTAATGGAATTCGGGTATTTCTGGTACATGGACTGCTCTCACCAAATATGAGGTCAAAATGTTGACCTTGGATACATCCTAGTTCATAAATGAATCTGTCAGATATGCTAAACCTATAGGCTTAAGATGATTCCCCAACACTGTGGAGAAACCTCAAGTGACTGTCCAGGCAGCTGGCTGTTTCTGTCAACTCACATTTTTTTTTTTTTGGAAGCTGCTTGCATGCACTTCCTGTATTTATTTTTTATTAGGTAGTATTATTTCCTTCTTGGGTCTCTGAGGGAATTGAAGATCAGTTAGTTATAGTTATAATATCTTTGTTAAGGATTTCAGAAAAACTAACTAAGAACTGTAAGTGTATAAATTTGAAAGACGTTATAAGACAGCTCTGTTAGCAATATAAGTTAGGATAAAAGGTGAATCAGGTACATTCTGGACTTACCAAAATAGGATAGATAATGGAATTATTTTCTCTGAATTTGTCAAATACAAATAGACTAGACATTGTTTAAGTATTTATTGTTTGTATATATGGTATATATAGTTATTGTACTTTTGTATATAGTTTTTCTTATATTAGTTATAACTTTTTCCTTTTTTTCTTTTTATTAAAGTGGAAAAGGGGAAATATAGTGCTATTTTATTTGTATTGAAATGTGATTTTATTTGTATGTCAATAAAGTTGCCTTGAGGTCAGAGCAAGCCAGAGCAGAAGCTGAGGAGTAGTGGGGCACGCCTTTAATCCCAGCACTTGGGAGGAAGAGGTAGGCAGATCTCTGTGTGTTCAAGGACACAGCCAGCATGGCAGACACATGCCTTTAATCTCAATACCAACCATAGAAGACCTGGAGGTCTGTACAAACAGGCAGTGACGAGGAGGTCATGTGGCTGGGTTTACAACCAATGAGAAAACAGAACAGAAAGTCTTTAAATAGACAGGATGCACAGAAGTAGGTCTCTGGTGGAGAGGAAGAACAGCAGAAGCAGTGAAGGGTAAGGTTTTCTGCTCTTGCTCTGACCTCGTGGTTTTTAACTCTGCAATCGGTTCTATGTTTCTTATTTAACAAGCTGGTTACATCTACAAATGGGAGGCTTAAAGAATAAAGACATTTCCAAAATCATTTAAGTACCCCAGTGAGGTGAAACAGTAGGATCTTTTTCTATGATGGGGTCCTGAGGTGAAGGTCAGAGGAGATGAGAAAGAGAAGAAAAATATAAGGTAGAAATCATAAAAGCTGGGATGGGGAGTTGTTGCAAAATCTATGTCTCATGTCAACTAAGCTTCTTAAGAAGAATAGCAGTCTAGCAGAGATGGCACATTCCTTTACTTCCAAGACTCAGGATGCAGAGACAGGCAGATGTCTGTGAGTTCTAGGTTAGCCTGGTCTATGAAGTAAGTTCCAGGATAGGTACCAAAACTATAGAGAAACTCTGTCTCCAAAAACCAAAATAAATAAATTAAAAACAAACAAACAAATAAATAAATAAGAAGAATAACATCCTGTATATGACTTCCAGGGGGGACATGGAAGGAAATGGTGAACTTCTAAGAAGTCAGCAGAAAGTATCATACAATGGGATAAACACAAAGAGTAGGCTAATCAAATAATACTGCACAAGGGAAAACAGGGTATCTCAAGAACATTACAGTCTAAGGCCACAGTGACCTATGGACTGATAACCACAGCCTCCTCTGGTGGAAGGATTTGGATTCTCATGACCTGAAATAATCCCACCACTAAGGCCCTGGTTGCAGACCATTACCAGCTCTCCCAAGCATATTCCTTGTTTTGTGGAAGGAGTCCTGTTTTATTGTCAATATATCAGGCTCTTAGTGAAAGCTCCCAAGGCCTAGGCCTCAGGCTGCTACTATCTCTCCCAACAATGGGAGGCATAAATGAAAGCCTTGCTTGATTAGGCCAGTCCTTAACACAACAGTGTTTCTCTTTTCAAATAGTTGTCACCTGGTTTCATATTGCCCATCTGGCAGAACTATGCTTTACCCAAGAAGAAAATTGCGACATTATGGTGTGGGGCTCTTCAAAACAGTTTGACCACACAGATGCCATGACAGGTTTAGAGGCTCTAAGTTCCTGGAAGGCAAAACCTGGACCCATGAAAGCCATAAGCTGCCCCTTCCCTGTGGGGCCTGCATCTAAGAAGAAATACTTGACATTCTGAAAATTCCCTATATTCTGAGACAAAAGTCAGACAATCAGGATCTTGAACCCTGGAAATCCCTTTATCCCAACCTCTGCTATGATTAAAAACCCCACTGTGCCCAAGCTCTGGGTTCTCTGCTCAAACTGCTTAATGAGACAAAATTCAAACTCTGAGCTTATAAATAGAAGTCTGTGGTGGTCTTTTGGGAGTCCCTGAAATCTGTGCAAAAAAATTGGCACACCAGACCTTAAAGTTGATTGGGACCTTTTAATACCTTGTAATACCTCAATGAGCAGCTTGTTAGAATACCATTCTCTGATAAAAGTTTGGGCCTAGTGGCTGGTTGTAACTCAGCAATGGCTCCTTTTAATGGTTTGATACAAATATCTAGACAATCCTGATGAACAAAATTTATCCTCCCCTTCTAATCTCTGATGTGCCTGGTTAGTATGGACTTATCTTTGAAGTGAATTAGAAACAGTCCTCCCTAGGCTAAATTCTAGTTTGGGATATTTACTATCTGCTAGGCATCTTATATCACCAATTCTATGCTTCTACATCATATCTTAGCAGTGGAAAGCTACCCGATGAATGAGATGCCATTTACAACCTACACAAAATTAACTGTAAATAGATATTACATATAAAAGGTAAATGCAAAATACTGAACCTCTAGAAGGAACTCTCAGTTTGGCAGCCTGCTTTCCATGGGTGCAGCAAAGTACGTTGAAGTTGCCTACAAAGATTCTTTTAAGCACAGCTTCCCACTTCCAATTTTAGGAGCAGGTTCAGCCCACAAAGCAGTTATTCAGAGGATTGCCCCTGGCTCCAGGGAGTTTTAAGTACCATGTGGGATTTCACAGGACAGGGGTTCTACAGACAGGTTCTCACCCAGATCCGGGCTGGACACACCACACAAACTCTTGCACCTCACCATCTGCTCCACCCTTCAGGAAAGAGCAGCCCCTCACTCACCATGTCATGGTTTCCCAGCTCAGCCCTGCTCTCTGCTCAGCTCCCTGCAGGAGCACTCACAGCACACCACACCACACAAAACTGCTGGAACCAGCTCTTCTTCAAAGCAAAGACTGAAAGCCTATGGCTGCAGGAGGAACCCTGTACCACTTTTGACTGGCAGTTCATCTGGAGGACCTGATTGACTAGTGAGGCCTGAGTGACAAGAGCACATCCCATAGGGTTACAATGTGCTTAAAGTCACAGCACAATGTTTTCTGACCCTCTGTTTCACCCCAGACAAAGGCTTTTTCTAGTTCAGCAAGGATATGCAAATTAATAGCACTTGCCACTGGCTCTAATGCAGATCCCATTCTCCTCCTGCTCTCCATTGGCACTTCCTCTCCTTCCTCCTGGACAAAATGTGACTAGCTAGCCTGGACTGACTACTATATACTATGTGGGGTGCAGTGAATCTCTTTAACAATGGCATCAGGGGGCCTGGAATATTAACAACTAAAGAAAGATATAAAGACACACTAGGAGAGTGTTTGTTGTGTGACTGAACACTGACATCAAGTGAAATGAAAGTACATTTTACCTGGTTGTCACAGCAACCTCAGAAAACCACCAAAGAAAAGGAGGAAGTAGATCACAACCAAGAAATTTCGTCCATTGCCTTAAGAGTTTTTTTTACCAGATATTCAGAGCAAACTGTTGGCAAATGAATAATAGTAAACAGGAGTCTTAATGGATAGTTTAATACTTAGAGAATAATTGAGCTAGGAAGAATGTGTTTATGGGCACTATTACTAGTCAGGATATCTTAGTGTGCAGGTGAAAAAAAATACAATTGCTTTATTCTACATGATCAGAACTGGTAGAACAAATCTCTCCATGTATGAAGAATTTGATTGATTGATTGATTTGTTCGCTCGTTCGTTCCTTTGTTTGTTTACTTTTGTTTTTCAACACAGGTTCTCTATGTAACTTTGGAGCCTGTCCTGGATCTCACTCTGTAGACCAGGCTGGCCTAGAACTCACATAGATACACCTGCCTCTGCCTCCTTAGTGCTGAGATTAAAGAAGTGTGCCACTACAGCCTGGCAGAAAGTGGATTTATTAGAATGTCTCACAAACTGTGGTTCAGGTAGTCCAAAAATGGCTACCTTCCAATGGAAATTTGTAGAATTCAGTAATTGTTCAGTTCATGAGGCTGTATATCTCAGCTGATTTTCAATATACACCACAATTCTAAGGAAGTGGGCTCTAATGCTGGTAAAGGAATGAACATGGTAGCCAGAGGTAGCACAATCAGGCAAAGGGCATGCTCCCTCCTCAGTGTTCTTTGTATGTAGACTATTTCCAGAATGTATGATCAAGATTGAAGGTGGAACTTATACTTTATTTTGCTTGCAGTTTTGAGACCTGTTTAGTCCTGGAACTCATTCTATAGACCAGGCTGGCCTCAAACTTAGAAAAGGCAACTTATTCTGCCTCTTGACTGCTGGAGTTGAAGGTGCACACAGCCACCAAGTAGCTGAAGGAGAATATCACCTCAAATGACTCTCATTAAAGATAGGTCTTTTATTTCAAAACCATTTTAAAAAATCCCTCACAAGTATACCCAAGTCTTTAGGTTTTAGCTATTTCCAAAGGTAGAAGTTTGACTACCAAGAATAACTGTCCTGATAGTCAAGACAGAAGAAAGGAGAACATTTTCTTACCAGTAGGTGTCCAGTCGAGTTGTGGATGATTTTCCAATGTTTTTCCTAAACAAATGGAAAATGTAATTTTAGTTAGGTAGTCTGGACATGTTTACATAGAGTTAGTTCTTCTTCTTCCTAAGCAGGGTAGGTTAACAATTCCATTTTGTAACATGATCACAATGTGAAAGCAGAGACATTTAGGGAATTCTTACCTCAAAGTAATGCAGAAACTTATAAAAATGATAAGAAGAAATGCCTCTGGGATGTGCATCATGTACCACAAGGTCTTCACTGAAATTGAGGTAAATGACAGAATGAAAGTAGATTGCTCTTAAGCACATGTGACCTGTCTATCTTGATGTTCAATCTAAAAGATGACTGTATAAAACTCGTTCATGTTCCTGGAGTTGTGTCCATGCCAATGGATATTCACATGCTCCAAAAGAGAATTTGAAATCACTGCTGCCATTGTTGCTTTTATAACAGTGACAACCACCACTACTACTATTTCTGGGATTGCCATTTCATAATTGGTTACTATAGCTAGCACAGTGAAGACACTGGCAGTAAAAGTAGCTACCACAGTTAATTAATCTTTCTTTCTACTGGGCATGACAAATTTAAATCAATAGTTATATACATTTCTATTAGCTTTGAAAGTTATAAATTTATAAACTCAAGTTCCATTTGCTCTCGGGATACCATCTCAGAAGGACTCCATTTTGCAGTAAGTCTTGTTATGGAAGGGAACAGCTCAGTTGCCTTTAGCCTACCAGCTATGGTTGGGTTAAGAATTGTGTTGGTCTTTTCTGTGTCAAACACACAGATTTCAAGCCCAGTGCCACTTAGAGATCATTGGCAACAGTTAACTCTGCAGCGCTCACATGATTGAGCCTGTATGATAATGAGCATTCAGAGACAGGTAATATCTGAGGGGTCAAGATCATGATGGGGAAACCCACAGAGACAGCTGACTGGTGCAAGTTGGAGCTCACTGACTCTGGACTGACAGCTCGGGAACCTGTATGGGACCGAACTAGGCCTGCTGAATGTGGGTGACAGTTGTGTGGCTTGATCTGTTTGTGGGGTCCCTGGAAGCAGGACCATGACTGATCCCAGGTGCTTGAACTGGCTTGTTGAAGCCCATTCCCTGTGGTGGCATAACTTGCTCAGCCTTGATACAATGGAGAGGGGCTAGGCTCTCCTTCTACTTGATATGCCAGACTTTGTTGACTACCATGGAAGGCCTTACCCACTCTGAGGAGTGGATGGGGGTAGAGTGGGAGGGAGGTGAGGTGGTGGGAAAAGGGAAGGGAGAGGGTACTGGGGTTGGTATGTAAAATGAAAAAAATTAATAAATAAATATAATTAAAAAAGATAACTGTACCAATGCCACAATTCTCACAGATACAAAATATAGGGAACAGAAACACAGAAAACTTCATGGAAATGTCCTTTAAGAGCACTGTGTATTCTGCTCTTAGATGAAGACGTATGATGGTCACTATTAAGCTCACAACAAGGAGGCTTTTGCCTCTGAGCAGAAGGACACAGCTGTTTCCATGCAAAACCAGAAGGAGTTATATTTAACTAGCCTTGACTCCTGTATCTCTCAGGTTTGTGTCCTCACTGTAAATAATTCCATTATTTCCCTTTTTCTAACTTAGAAACAGGTTTCTGATGTTTCTTCTCTGTACAGTACTGACAGAGGTTAGAAGAGGCAGGGGATACCTGGAAATGGGGTTACAGAAAATTGTTAGCTACCACGTGGGTTCTAGAAATGAAACCTGGGGCTTCTGTAACAACAGCCAGTGATCTTAATTGCTAAGCCATCTCTTTAACCACTTTTTATTTTAAATGTATTTCTATACATTTTAATTAAAATATATTACACCACTTTTCCTTTCATCTCTTAATTCCATCCCTTCCAAAATCCCTTTTTCAGCCAATCAGGTTCTGGAACACTAGTAATCTTTTCACCCCAATCTCTGCTATGATAATAACCCCAACCTGCCTGGACACAGAGCTGTCTGATCTTACTGCTGCATACCATAGACCAAGGTATGAGTTTGATATATGGGGTTTGATCTCCATGTTGTTTTGGGGGGGTACCCACAATCTGGTCATAACATTGTAGGAAAGGCAGATCTATAACCAGAATAAGTATCCACTCCAGTAAGGACAAGGAGGTTTTTTTTTTTTTCATGAAGGAAGTCCTGATTAAAAAGTGGAATTCTCCTCCATTTGAGAGAATTAGCCTCAGGCAGGGATGAGCTTCATAACTGTTTATCCAGTACAATGTGGTCATCTGATTATCAATATATGTACAACTAATAAGAAAGGATACAGAAGGGTGTATTTATGTGTTTCAGCATATTTGTTCACCCATATCTAACAAGGAAGAAGTTGAAAGGGGTTTTTGAAGGGATGGAATGAAGAGATGAAAGGAAATGTGAGGTTAATATGTTTTAATTAACAATTTATAGAAATTAATTTTAAGTAAAAAGAGTGGCTAGAGAGCTGGCTCAGCAATTAAGAGTACTGGCTGTTGTTACAGAGGATCCAGGTTTTATTTCTAGGACCTGCATGGTAGCAAATCATTTGCTGTAATTCTACTACCTGGCATATCCTGCCATCTTCTGGCATCTATAAGTAGTGTGCCCAGACACATGCATGGAAAAACTCATATAATTTAACTATTTTTAAGTTAGAAATGGGGACTGGGAGGTATAGACACATGTCATTAATCCAAGAACTTGGGAACCAGAGGCAAGAGGAACTTTGTGAGTTTGAAGCCAGCTTGGAGGACAGAAAGACTAGGCCAGCCTGGGCTACACTGTGCGTTCCAGGAAAGGCTCTAAAGCTACACAGAAAAACTCTGTCTCAATATATATATATATATATATATATATATATATATATATATATATATATATATATGAAGAAGGGAATTTTCTTCAGTGATGTCATAGCCTTTCCAGCAGCCATGGCTAGTTACAAATGACATTGCTATGGAAGGAGCCATGGCCTTCCACTGAGCCAGCCTGTTCACAGGCAAAAGCAGCTTCATTCTGAGCTTAATATAGTTCCTCACAACCATTCATGTGAAAGGAGAGTATATAGTGCTGCTAAGTGACTTTCCTTGAAGTTTTTGTATTTGTGTTCTCTGTCTTTTCCATCACTGACAATGGCATTGGTACAGTTAACTTTCAGATTGAACATCAAGATTGACATAGGCTCCAAAGCAATAGTTTTCACTGTGTCATTTTTTGGTGTTCAGCTAAGATCTTGTTATACATGAAGAACATGCCACAGGCATTTCTTTCCAACATTTTTTATAATTTATACATGTTTCTGGATCACATTGCAGTAAGAATACTCCTCAATATCTCTGCTTTTACATTGTGACCATGTTCACAAGCAGATTTGGTTACTTGCCTGCTTAAGAATAGAGATAATTCTCCATGAACATGTCCAAACTTCCTAAGTAAAATCCACATAATTTGTATAGGAAAAGCATGCTTTCCCTGCCTCTTGCAGGTAAGAAATTTTTACCATTTCTTCATTCTTGCCTACTCTGGTGGTCATTTCTGGGAGTAAAACTGACTACTTCTGGAATTTACTAAGAGAAGAAGAGTTGGGTATACCTGTGATGGATTTTTTTGATGTTTTCAAATTAAAGACACATCTTTAATGTGCATCATTTTAGGTGAAATCCAATTTCAGATGCTGAGTGGCTGTGTAAACCTTTAACCAAAGCACCCGGGAAGCAGAAACAGTTGGGATTTCCTTGGTTTGATGCTGGCCTGGTCTACAGAATGAGTTCCCAAGCTACTTAGGAAAACCCTGTCTTAAAAACACCAAAAGATGAAACAAAGTTTAAGATGCACCTTTAATCTGGATTGTTTCTTAGGAGGCAGTCTACATATATAAATTATATTGAAGGAGGATGTTCTGTCTCTTTGCCTGCTAGTCTTAGCACTGGCTACAACTTCATTCCTTTACCAACATTAGAGCCTACTTTCTTGGTATTTTGGTGTATATTGAGGACCGGGTGAAATGTCTAGCCTCATGAAGTGAACATCTACTAGACTCTTCAATTTTCCATTGATAGGCAAAAAGTGTTGTACTACCTGACCCACAGATTTTGAGACTTTCAATTAAATCAGTTTTCTACATACGTGAAGAGATGCATTCTACCAGTACTGATCATGTAGAGAACCTTGAATAATACAGTTGTATCAGGAATCTTAAAGAGTCTTATTAATAAAATCAAACCTGAGGCCAGTTATTGGGGTGAATGCTGGAAGATCAGATAAGTAGAAAAAGCCATAGCTTACTCAGCTTGCCAGTTCCTCAGCTGATTCTGTTTCCTCACACTGGGAGCTTCTGAGTCTTCCAGATGGGTCTGAGCTGAACTGTGTTGCTCAAAGCCTAAAAGCTTAGCCAGCCAAATGCTTTGCCAGCCAAATGCTTCTAGTTTCTGGTCTTCATGCTTTATATATCTTTCCTTTTCTGCCATCACTCCCTGGGATTAAAGGCTTGCTAAAGGCATGTGTCTCCATGCTGGCTGTATCCTTGAACACACAGAGATATCCCTAGCTCTGCCTCTCAAGTGCTGGGATTAAAGGCATGCACCACCACTGCCCAGCTTCTGCTATGGCTTGCTCTGACCAATTTTCTAGCCACCATTTTGGCTCTGTATCTAGTGGCTGTCTGTTCTCTAACCCCAGATAAATTTGTTAGTGTGCACAATATTTTGGGGAACACAATACCACCACATACAGTTGTGTTTTTTCACCTGCCCACTGAGGAATATGTGCTGGCTGACAAGGCTGTGTACAAAGATATTGTCCTTGCTCCATTATTCTCTAAGTATTCAACTTTCTATGAAGACTACTCTTTATCAGTATTTAATTTGCCAACACCTTTCTCTGAATTTCAGGAATAAAATTCCTTAAACATTGGGCCATCATCCATCTTTCTGGTGGGAGAAAGAACTATTATCTTGTTTGTGATCTAGTTTCTCCTTTTTTTCTCATTTTCTGAAGTCCCTGTTGTTAGTTAAACTCCAAATGTTGGATAAATTCCAAATGTTGGTTAAAGCAGCACTGCTGCTGGATGGCCTTTGCCCACAGTGGCCAGCCGGAGGTGCATGCTGGCAGAATAATCACAAGACATGGTTACCTTTCTAGATATTTACTGAGAGAGGGAGAGAGAGGTGAGAGGGAGAGAGGGGGAGAGACAGACAGAGAGAGAGAGAGACAGACAGAGAGAGAAAGAGAGAGACAGAGACAGAGACCACATGGAGGGAAGAGAGAAGAGGGAAGGGGGAAAAGGAAGAGACACAGAGAGGGCCAGGCAGCTTTATAGGCTAGCCTGCATCCCAGGATGATGACACAATTAAGGACAAACCTCTTAACCTGTGACAACCAGGTGAAAAGTACCTTCAGTTCACCTGATGTCGCTTTGAAGACTCCTAGCAAACATCGTCTTTTGTGTTCTTCAAACACTATTTAGTTGTTAATATTCTGGGCACCCTTCTACCTGTGTGACAGCAAATCACTCCATCCCACATAGTATAGTGGTCTGCACAACCTAGCTAGCCACATTGTGTCCAGGAAGATGAAGAGGAAATTCCTATGGAGAGCAGGAAGATAGCAGGCTCTGCTATTTGAGCCAGGGCCAGGTGCTATTGAAATATAAATCTCTGCTAGTTCAGATCAGGCCTGGTTCTGGGGTGGAGGACAGGATCAGGAACCACTGTGCTATGTTTTTAATCACACTGTAACTCTATGGGAGGTGCTCTTCTAACTCAAGCCGCATTAGCCAATCAGACCCTCCAGGAGACCTGCCAGTCCTAAGTTGTGCTAGGTCCTTCCAGTCAACTTGGAAGAGTAGTTGGTGCCATGGATTTTGTGTACTGTGCTATGAGTTCTGCTGCAGGAAGCTGAGCAGAGAGTGTGGGCAAGCTGGAAATCCAAAACATGGTGAGTGAAGGGCTGCTGTCCCCAGATTGGGAGAAGTGGTCATTTGAGTCATGCGATCCAGTTTAGTGTGTCCTCCCCTGGCTGGTTGGGAACCACTGGCTGGATGTAGAGTTGCACATGTTTGTGCCTGGTCCTTTATTGTCCAGCTTGGTTCTGCTCATCCTGCACATTCCAGTGTGTTTCTTTGTGGTCCTGGGTTATGTTTGAAATTCCTGGGCTGGCTGGCAGCCTCTGTGTAACTTTGCACTGATGGTTGCATCTGTGCAGTGCATTGGGAATGGGACTGTGATTTGAAATAACCTTGTTGTTGACATCACTGTGAAATGCTGGTGCCCTTAGTGATTATGTTGTCCCTATGGAACCCAAGTTTTCCGAACTCAGAGAACCATGGTCCTGTAAATTCCAGAAGTATTGTACTTTGAACTTTTCACATTTAGGTTTAGGATCCATCTGGAGTTAATTCTGTGGAGCTCATAAACAGTATCTCCTGTGTAATGTAGCATTCCACTGCTAAACTGTGATGTTTAAGAGTAGAATTGACAGTAAAACGTCTTACCATTTCTTAGGAAACATTAATTCACAAAGTAGAATTTAGGTAAGGTAGGGTTGTATCTCAAATACTCCAAAGATAAGTAGTATGATTGACATGCCTGTTAGAGATTAATATTATGAGATCTAAATATTTGTTTTCCTAGATTAACCAGCTACATTCACATAACAAAGGAGACAATCCTGATTTATAACCAGCAGAAAGACCCATCTCTCCATTAAAAAACTGGCTTCCAAATGCTGCTCAAATGAATATTACAAAGTCAAAGCCAACTTGAATTCCTGTTATGCCATAGAGAGATATTAATTTTAGAAAAGGGATATCTGGTCATTTAGAACAGCAGTTTGGAGTCAAGGTTTCTTACATTGGCTGAGGTGGACATGAATCTTCTCTGTAGCATGACAAAACATTTCCAATCATCTTAGGTGAGTCCTGTGTTACAGTAACTTATCTGCCAAATGGAGCCATGACCATTATTTCCACTATCTCTCCTGTCTCTAAGCCCTCCCATACATCCTTTATTGTGTTCTAATCAATGACCTCTCTTTGCTTAATAACAGTTACCATTTGAATGTTACTTGCCTTTCATTGCAGGACTTCCCAGCTACAAAGTAAAGTAAAATGTTGGCTGTACTGGACATTGTATATGATTTTTTCAAAGAGTATATGAAATTTAATTTAGGTGTATGAGTTTTACCTGTGTGTATATCAAGTTAATGCCAGGTACCACTGACTATCAAAAGGGAGTGTCTGATCCCAAGTACGTATAGTTACAGATAGTTGTGAACCATCTCATGTGTGCTGAGAATCAAAATCAGACCCTCTGAATGAGTAGCCAGTGCTCTCAGGTGTTGAACAATCTATTCAGCCCCATGAACATGTCATTATATCAGTAAGGTGTGAGTGGATGATCCTGATTTCACCTTTACCTTAGCCCTAATGACCCAAAAGAAATACACAGTTGACACCATCCAAACCTAACATAAGGATGGTTCTTAAAGAAGTTCCCAAGCCCAAATCTCCAGAAAATGAGGGAAGAGTACATAAAATGATCATGAGAAAAACTGACAAGCCTTTAAAGTGTCTGATGGCTTGATCAAAACCATATGACACAGTTTATCTCCAATGCCAAAAAATGAGCAGCAATGTGAGCCCACAAAGACAATTGTCAGGTGGACCCATGCTGGAGTATTTTTTTAAATATAGTTAAGTATAAATGTTCATGTAACTCATTCCATCATTCTAATTCCTCATTAAATGCATTTGAAGCAACTTAGGCTAGACATGGTGGATCAGGCCTGCAATCATGGTACTTAGAATGTGGAGGTAGGAATTTCAGGTTTTTGAAGTCATCCAAAATAGAATGGTCAGTTCGTTATGGTTGAAGGACCACAGAACCAGGGGATACAGATTGGCTGAGGATATTGTCCATAGTCTTCCCTGTAGCTCCAGAAATTTATGGCCAAGGCAACAGCAATTGTTAGCTTAGGTATTTACCACCTCAAGTTTACTATTATTTATTCTATTTTCATAATCGTGATAATGGTTTTTGTATAAGGCACCTAGATCACTCGTGGATAAGACTCTTGTTGCTCACTAAATAGAAGAATTCTCCTGCAGGTAGGAAAATTAGCCTTGGGCAGGGATGAGTTCCCTATTTGCTTATGCAATATAATGTGTTCATCAATGGATCCCTATGAACACAAACAAGAGAATTGGACTCAGCAGGTTTTATTCATATATTTGTGTATACATACTTTCACATGCTTAACAAGGAAGAAATTGGAAGGGAAAAATTCAGGAGGGGATGGAGAGAGGACAAGGAGGGGGGAAATGATTTAATACATATTAATTATGTATGACAATAAATTTTAAATAAAGAAAATGCCTATGGAGATAGCTTAACTGACTTTGAAATCTTCAAAACGATGATGGGACTCCACAATGATGATGCCACATGGACTATGGTAAAGCCATTAGTGCCCTGGAAAGATTGACTTTGAACTACAAACTACTCAGGACAATTTTGAGATGGCTAGCTGATATTATCCAGCCTGACAGACTACCTGAACAAGGACTTGAAACAAGCCCTGCACTTTCTTATTATGCAGCAGCTGGACAAATGATACAGGACTTGACAATTAACCCAAAAATTTTCTTTTCCGGATCCCCTAAACATGGAAGTAATTTTAAGAAAATGACACCCACATCCCCAAAAGGTGGGATGGGAAGTTTTTGGTCTTTTAATGAATTTTGGATATTGTCATTGTTTATGATGATTGGTTACAAGTTGTTAATTGTTAATGGTCAGGAAAAAAGCTGAACATGAATATTAGATTCAGAGGTTTTGTTTAAAAAAGAAAAGGAAAAAGAGAAAATAGATATGAGGTAGATCACTGAATCTACCCTGAGAAAAAAGATAAAGAAATAATAGGATAAATGGGTAGATCACTGAATCTACTCTAAAAAGAAAAAGGAGAAGATATAAAAAAATGACAAAAGGTAGACTACTGAATCTATTATGAAAAGAAAAGATAGGATAAGTAATGAAAAATTTTTGTCTGAGTTTATCAAATGTTACTGGACTGGACATTATTATAGATAATGGAATTTTTCACCAGAATCTGTCAAATGTTAATGGACTAGACATCATTAATGTAATTTTGACTGTGTATATTGTATATACTTATTGGATATGATTTTTCTTGTATTAGTTATAACCTTTTTTTTAATTTTACACAAAAACAGGGGAAATGTGGTGGGTATTGTGTTCCCTGAAATATTGTGTTCCCCAAAATAAACATATCTGGGGTCAGAGAACAGACAGCCACTAGAACAGAGCCAGAAATGGTGGCTAGAAAATGGGAAGAGTAAGCCAAAACAGAAGTTGGGTGGTGGTGGCACACACCTTTAATCCCAGCACTTGGGAGGCAGAGCTAGCCAGATCTCTGAGTTCAAGGCCACTTTAGAAACAGCTAAGCATGGTGACCCACTCCTTTAATCCCAGGGAGTGGGGGCAGAAAGAAAAAGGTATATAAGGAATGAGGACCAGGAACTAAGGAGGAAAAAGCATGTAGTTAGTTAAGCTTTGGAGCAACACAGTTCAGCTGAGATTCATGTGGAGGAGGACTCAGAAGCTTCCAGTCTGAGGAAACAAGACCAGCTGAGGAACTGTCGAGGTGAGAAAACTGTGGCTTGTTCTGCTTCTCTGATCTTCCAGCAATCACCCCAATAACTGGCCTTGGGTTTGGTTTCATTATTAAGAACGCTTTAAGATTCAGGCTACCCTTAACAGTTAAAAGCAGCAACAGTTGTTCCATAGGACACAGGTTCCATTTTACCTAACCATATCCTGCAACTCTCTTCTGGCCTTTGCAAGTACTCTGTATAAACACCTGGAGGCAAACATATATACACATAAAATAAAATGAAGCTTAACAATGGAATCCTCTGCAATGATGTCCCAGCCCTGAGACAGATAGCAGGCAGGGAAAGTTAAAATGATCTCTGTTGTGCCCAGGTCACAAGACCCCCAAGCAAGACCACCACAGAGCCATTATCCGTTGCAAGCACGCAGAAGTTTTGAATAGCAAAATGTTCATCATCCTATACAGCAGGTGGAGGAGAATGACCCCCAGCACTCAATTTAATGGATTTATATAGGAAAAGTTTACATGCAGCTTGGGATTGGATAAGGGGGTAGGGATGAGGAAGTTCTTTGAAGTTACTGGCTGAACTATAAGTATGAGGTTACTGATGGCTAACAGGATTCATGGTATTACAGAGACATAAATTTTTACTACCTACGTCTTGCTTTTGTTGAACCGAGTATATATACATTACATTCAGATTTATTGTTCTTGTCCTACTCTTCATTGAGTTCAACTTGATCAATTGAGCCTACTGCTCCATATTTCTTGTTTTGCCAAGTCCAGGATACAGAGATTTATTGTCCCAGCCTTAAAAGTTCAACTTCTGGTCACTTCTAAAACTGCTGGTCAGCAAATACCGTGGAGGAGGGGAGGAGGAAGCATCTCTCAAGATGGCTACTGATTATTCCCTTTTTCTTCCCATCCTGCATGCTTATAAGACATTCTATGAAATCCACTGTCTACATAAATGGAGAGATTCATTCTACCAGTCCTGATCATGTAGAGAAGCTTGAATAATACTGTTGTGTTTTTTCTTTTTTCTTTTCACCTGTCTATGGGGGAAGATGTACTGGCTAACAATGGTGCTCATAAATGCATTCTTCCTAGCTCCATTACTTTCTAAGTATTCAAGTATTCAACTTTCCATGAAGACTGTCCTTTATTATTATTTAATTTGTCAAAACTTTGCTCTGAATTTCAGGAATAAAACTCCTTAAGCAATGAAACCATCATCCAGCTTTCTGATGGCAGAAAGATCTATTATCTTGTTTGTGATCTAGTTTCTGCTTTTTTTTTTTTTTTTTTTTTTGCTGTTTGTCTGCAGTCCCTGTGACAACCAGGTAAAAAATACCTTCAGTTCACCTGATGTCAGTGTCAAGTCACACAACAAATGCTCTCCTTGTGTGTCTTTAAATATCTCTGCAGTTGTTAATATTCTGGGCAGCCTTCTACCTGTGTGGCAGAGAATCACTCCACCCCACATAGTATAGTGGTCTGGACAAGCTAGCTAGCCACATTGTGTCTAGAAGGAAGAAGGATAAGTGCCTATGGAGAGCAGGAAGAAAGCAGGTCTGCTTTGCAGCCTGGGGCAAGTGTTATTGAAATGCGTATTTCTGCTGATCCAGAAAAAACCTTTGTCTGGGATGGAAGAGAGGGACAGGAACCATTGTGCTGTGTTTTTAAGCACATTGAAACCCTATGGGATGTGCTCTTGTCACTCAGGTTTCACTAGCCAATCAGGTCCTCCAGGTGACCTGCCAGTCAAAAGTGATGCAGAGTTCTTCCTTCTGCCATAGGTTTCAGACTAGGCTTTCAAGAGGACCTGGTGCTATTGGCTTTGTGTGGTGTGCTGTGAGCCCTGCTGCAGGGAGTTAAGCAGAGAGCATGGCTGACCTAGGAAACCATGACAAGGTGAGTGAGTTGCTTCTGTCTCCAGATAGGTTGAAGCAGATGAAGAGGTGTAGATTGCACTGTGGTTGGTATTCTCTCAGGATGTGGGTGGGACTCTGCCTGTAGAATCTAGGTCATCTCAGGTCCCATGTGGTACTTGAAACTCCCTAGACCCTCTGAATCACTGCTCTATGGGCAGTGTCTGCTCACAGACCTGAAAGTAGGGAGCTGTGCTTAAAAACCTCTTTGAAGCTCAGGCAGTGGTGGTGGAACAAGCATTTAATCCCAGTACTTGAGAGGCAGAGCCAGATGGATATCTGTGAGTTTGATGCTAGCCTGGTTACAGAGTGAGATCCAGGACAAGGCACCAAAACTACACAGAGAAACCCTGTTTCAAAAAAAAATGTTTTTTGTTTTTGTTTTTTTTTTAGAACTTCAATATGCTTTCCATGAACCCATGGAAAGCAGGATGCCAAACTTGGAGAATACATTCTATTACTAGATAGTGCTTCAGTGTTTCACATTTAATTTTTATGTGTAAGATCTATTTGTAGTTAATTTTGTGAGGCGTTATAAAAAGCATCTCATGCATTGGGTAGCACTACCCACTAAGGTGTGATGTAGATGAATAGAATTGGTGATTTAAAGGATTTACTAATGCTTAGGAGATAGTAATTCTCACAAAATAGAATTTAGAGGAGAGCAGACTGCCTCTAATCCACCAAAAAATAAATACATGCTAAGCAGGTGTGTTAGAGTTTAGAAGGGTAGGGTATACTTACATTCATCAGGATTGTCCGTCCAGACATTGGGCTCCAAAACATCACAAAGGAGCCACTACAGGTATATAACAAGCCACTAGGCCCAAACATATCAAAGAATTAAATTTTAACAAGCTGCTTATTGAGGCATTATCAGGTCAAAACCAAACTTAAGGCCAGGAGTGCCAGAATGTTCCAGTTTTCTTGAGAAAAGCATATTTCTGCCAGATGGGCAATATGACACCAGGTTACATTTATTTGAAAAGAAAAATGCTATTGTGTTAAAGACTGGCCTGATCACCAAGGCTTTCTTTTAGGCCCATCATTAAGGAGGAGGAATATTCTTGGGAGAGCTAGTAATAACTTGGGGCTTAGGCCTTGGGAGCTTACCCTAAGTGCCTGATGTATTGACAATAAAACAGCACTCCTTCCCTAAGATCAGGAATATGTTTGGGTGAACTGCTAATGTTCTGGGACCAGACCTTTTATGGTGGAGTGGCTTCAGTCCCACATGGTGCTGTGGTTATCAGTCCCAAGACAACTGGTGGGCTTACTCAGTAATGTTCTAGAGATGCCCCATATTCCCCTTTATGGCACTGTTTGATTAGCCTTCTCCTGAGTCTCTCCCTTTGTATGATGGCTTCTGCTGACTTAACAGAAGTCATCCATCCCCTTACACTTACCTCCTAGAAGTAGTATACAAGATGCTGTTTTCCTTAAGAAGCTTACATGACGTACAATGTAGCTTGTACAAGAACTCCCCAACCCAGCTGTTATCTTTACTACCTTCCACTTTTCCCATCATTCTCAGCCCCTGTCAGCTTTAATCCAGCACTAAAGAATGACTTGCTGTCTCAGGTGACTGGCATGGTTAAGAAACAAATCTGGGAATATTTTTTTGCTATCTAACTCACCCATCTGCCCAAATGGCTAGACCTGCTAGTTGCTGTCTCTATTTACATTGTTCAAAGTGAAACCTAGAGCATGAAGCTAAAAGACACACGGATGAATGCACATGGTGAATGCAAAATGTGTCAAGGCTGTCCCCTATTTAATCATTTGCCAGAGATGGATGCATACCATCATTAAAGGTATTTTTCTTTATTCATATCCTAAGTGTGATTTCTCCCTGGGAAGTCAGTATTAATTATAGGACAGCGGAATTTCTATCCTAATAGAAAAATGTTTTGGAGACAAGCGCTTTTATGTTGTCTCAGGTGTCCTTGATTCCATTCTCTTGCTCTCCAGGCCAATGATCTCACTGTTCTCTATACAACACCTTCAAAATTCTTAAATTAGATGACTGCACCACCTCAGAGTTTTAAAATTATCCATTTGAGTCATGTAGTTGCCTATCTAATGCAGTCACCAGAAAAGGTTTCACATGTGGAGCATTTCTTCTGACTCCAGACCAAATAGCAAAAATAATTTATTGTGCACACTAAAGGGGGAAGCAGGGTAGACAATCACCTGCTGGAGTCACTATTATAAAAAAAAGACTTGATTATGGTAGCAAGAGTTGTTTTATACTTTCTCTTCATGTTTTAATTTATGTCACATGAATGATCACAGACCAGACTGTGTGAGTGTAAAGTTTCAGAAAATTATCTTTTTTTTTTTTTTTTTGGTTTTTTGAGACAGGGTTTCTCTGTGTAGCTTTGCACCTTTCCTGGGCCTCACTTGGTAGCCCAGGCTGTACTTGAACTCAGAGAAATCTGTCTGACTCTGCCTCCCGAGTGCTGGGATTAAAGTCATGCACCACCACCACCCAGCTTTGGAAAATTATCTTGAGCCAATGAATATTGAATTTGTAATTAGGCAATTATCCTATGCAGATATGTGAAATCCTGCTTGACACAGTTATGTCAGCACAGATGTTTAAGAAACAGGTCAATAACTATGGCTTGATGTGCCAATTATAGATCTCAGCAGCTATCCAATGCCAATGAGCAAGATCAATCTATCTCATAGTAATGACTTCCCCTGTACTATAGAAGGGCCTGTTCTTTCTCAAAATCAATATAGCTAAGGTTTTCATCTTAAAATTTCATTATTTTGTCAGGTGGTGGTGGTGCATGCCTTTAATCCTAGCACTTGGGAGGCAGAGCCAGGCAGATCTCTGTGAGTTCGAGGCCAGCCTGGTCTACCAAGTGAGTTCAAGGAAAGGTGCAAAAAGCTACACAGAGAAACCATGTCTCAAAAAAAAAAACCATTTATATCATTTTAATAATTGCTTATTGGTATCATTTTTAGTGCATTACTGCTCTTATCTCTCTGTTTCTGTTTTCCAATGTCTCTAGGTAATCAGTGGTTCTATTCCTTTCCTCTCAAGTGATGTGGATTATTGATTTCTGTGTAGAGCAATGTCTCCTTTAGTTTAAGCTCTCCTCATTCTATGTAACTGAGAATTGCATTGAACAGCTAATCCTGCTTCTGCTGCTCAGTGCTGAGAAAAAATTTCTTCTATTCTGGGCCTTGACTAGTCAGTAAGAAGAAAAAAATAAAATTAACCAGTTAATGAGTGGCCCCCAATCTCTCTTGCTTTTAGTGGAGAGTTATACATGAATAGGGACCTGTGCAAGAATTGAGTTCATTGAGCAACTTTGAAGCTGGTGGAGTCACAGTGCAGAAAGGGAGAGACAGGTTGGGGGTTGACAGACTTCCTACTTCAAGAGTACTAGAGAATAGCAATGTGGGATTAGGTAACCAATTTTAGGTGTTACAAAAATGTCCTGATTGGCCATTTCTTGGGGTCCACAGACAAGGACAATCAAGAATCTGGATAAAGGACTTATATTACCATGAAACCAAATTTCTACAGTTACAGTAGTTCAGTCAAAACATATTTAGGTAAAATTTGGCCATACCTAATGGGACTGTTATTTTTCATGTTTTAGATATACACCCAGAGATAAAGGTTTGAGAAATTTTTCATGTGCTGTAATACAAATCCCTGCACTATGGAGCACATGGCCATTATACCCATTTTAACTTTTCAAAATATATCTTTGACATTTTTATCTACATGATATCCACATCCTCTTTCTTGTCTCCAAGCCATACCATGACAACTCATTGTTTTCTAATTCATGGCCTGTTTTTCTTTAACAACAGTTATGTAGTAACAGCAGTTCCTGTGTGGATGTGACCTTTTTTGGATACACAATTTTCCTGCTATGATGAGGCAATGGGTTGGCTGCACTGCATATTGAGTATATAATTTAATGATCTCACAAAGGAACCTGTGCTTTGGATGAAGAAGCGTATATGTTCTAAGAGTACAAGAATGTCTACAAAAAATAGAAACTTTCCAGACTAGGACCTTGTCCCCTGGGCTGGAAGGACAAAGCTGAAAGACTGTGCTTTCTGTGTCCTTTGATCTATGATCACCCAGTAGGAGAGTGTGGGGCATTTACCCACAAACCCCACAGCTCCCCAGAGTTTTCTTGAGTGTGAGCTGCAGGAAATATTAGATAGAAGGATATTTAGTGTGCAGATAAACAGATAGAAAATAAAGAATAGCCTTGAGAGGGCCTGGAACCTTTTCCAACAGGCCTCGACTGTCTCTGACCTATGGTATTTATAGAGAGACCAAGGGGATGGAGCAAAAGACCTCCCCCTAGCACAGCCAAGTGCAGACCATTTCAGACACCTGCACTCAGGACCATGACCCTAATCTTCCTGTATGCAGACCTGCTGGGTAAAGCCATGAGGAACCTGAAATCGGCCTCCAACAGGAGAGGTACTGACATTCTCAAACCATTAACACTTTAAAAACTTATCAAACCATTCTAAAGCAATGTCTTTCTTTTAAAATTTTCTTTATTATGCATACAATGTTCTGCCTGCATCTGTGGAGGCCAGAAGAGGGCACCATATTTCATTACAGATGGTTGTAAATCATCATGTGGCTGCTTGGAAGCGAACTCAGGACCTCTGGAAGAACAGTCAGTGCTCTTAACCTCTGAGCCATCTCTCCAGCCCCAAAAGCAGTTTCTTAGAACTTTATACACTTTAAAAGTAGTCTCTTAATATACCCAATTTTCAATTTTACTAACAAAAGATGACATTACTCCACTCAAAGAAAATATTTCTTAAATTAAATAAACTAAGGAATATTAATTCTCACTTTTCTTTATAAAATTTTTAAGCAGAGTCACAAGCCTAGTTAGAAAACCCAAACTTTTCCATTTAAACAGTTCCATTTGCAACACAAAACCAGTTCCAAAAGTAATTCCATTTTTACATAAACAGTTCCATAAAACAATTCATAAATCACCAGTTAATAAAGCATATATGCATACACAAAATTGTATCTTGACTGTAGGTAGAAACAATAAATTTCTTCAATTAAACAATTCCGTTTTTAACCCAAATTCCAGAAAACAGTTCCCAGATTATTACTAGAAGTAAATTTAAAATTATCCCATTGCAATTAAATCACTATTGTTCATTTCATTTCTTAAGTCCAAAATTGAAATGATAAATTCTGGTACTAGCCTTCCAAATATAAAGAAATCCATGACAAAAAAATTTGTAGTTTTTTTTTTTTTATGTTCAAAAAGTTCATAAAATTCTGGTATCAGGCTTTCACTTCCAAATACGAAGAGACGTTTTACTACCAAAACTCTGCAGTTTACAATTTTAGTTCAAACATGTGTTTCTGCAATTTGTCATCTCACAGAGATCTTTTTAGTTGTAGTATTGTGAACCACACCGTTTTTTGATGTTAGCTCAGGTTTTTCTGTGTTGCATTGATTTTCCATGGATCTCAGCTGCCGATGCATTGTTGTGCTGGTTCTGGCGTCTGCCATTCTTAGCTTCTTAGCTGCTTCTGGAGCTTTTGAAACCATTCAGACCACCTGCTTTGAAGTCTACTAGGACATTACCTTCCGTGTCTCTTGTTCCTTCACCATATACATTAAGCATAGATTTACACTTAATATTTACACTTTTTTACACAATCACATATAACATTTTGTCTTGCAAAGCATTTAGACTCACATTCAACATATACACTTTACAAACTCACATATAACATATTAACATCTACTTATTTATACTCCTTAATGAATCTATAGAACTACTTTAGCAAATATATTTCTTATTACTTCTTATATACTTCTTATATTCATTCCATCTTATTTCTTATTTAAACTTACATTTACAACTAGCATCTTTACTTCTTACAAGCTGATTACTACATATTTTAAGACTACCTTAGTACTTCTTGCAAGCTTATATTCTGAAAGGAACTCTATAGATCAATTTTCCAAACTTATATAGGGCAACCATTAGCAAATATCTAACTTAGCAAACACCTAAAGATTTCTTAACACAGATCCAACACAAAATAATTTCTACAAACTCACAAACCCTATCTTTTTCTACTTTCTCTTAATTATCCTGATCTGTATTTAACTTGATAGAAAGTACATATATCATTTCTAAAGCTTAGAGTTTATAGTCAGCTTTGCTATACAACAGTGGGATTTAGTGAGTGTTGTCATTATAGAATTGTGATACTAGTTTCTAGGGAACTGTAACTTTCTCAGGACAAAGCCACACCCCAAACTTGCTAGTTCTCTCAGCCATTCTGGAACCAGCAGAGATGCACTGTCAGTGGTAAAGGGCTTTAACTAGAGGCTGTCCCTTCACTCAAATTCATAATCACTCCCCTAAGTGCTACAATTAAGACAAACTTTTCTATTACACCAGTACTATTGATTTGTTCTTTGGAAAACCTTCACTTCACCCTGAGATTTTCTGAAGTTTGTTTCCCATGTATAAAGCAGTCATTTCTTTTTGAATGCCTGTTTCCTTGTCTCCTTATTAGATTATCAAAGGAATGACTCATTTCAGGCATTTTTTTCAAAAGCAAAGACCTTTTTTAATTTCAACATATGTTTCTTCATATCTAAGACAACATTCACTGTATAAACTGTTTTCCCTTTATTAAAGGATTTTTATTTTTTTGGTTTTTTTTTTTTTTGAGACAGGGTTTCTCTGTAGCTTTGGAGCCTCTCCTGGACTAGCTCTGTAGACCAGGCTGCCCTTGAACTCACAAAGATACACCTGCCACTGCCTCCCGAGTGCTGGGATTATAAGTGTGCACCACCACCACCACCCGGCATTTTAAGGATTTTAAAGTGGCTTGTTCGCTCTTATAGGTAGCCTTTTGTCTGATTTGAGTTCTCAAGAGGTAAGATTAAGCTTTCTAGTATTGCTTTGAGAAGAAACTTCATTCTGAGCTGAAAAGTTTTTGTATAGTATCGCCAACTTTAACTGAAAACCTACATTTTCCAGAATGCATTTTTCTTCATCAGCTCTCTGTTAAGAGCTAGCTTATGCACTTCATTTACCATAGTTCTTTTTGGGTATGGGAGTCAACCTCCAGTTCTCTTTTACTGGACTTGCTTTACAATTTTTTTGCTTTTGCAACAAAGATTTGAACCAAGCTTCTTAAGTTTTCAATTATGGGACATTGAGAGATTTCTATTCTCTCCTCAGCTGGCTTTAACAGGTGTCTCTCCTTCATTAGACACTGGACCCATCAGAACCGCATCTGCCTCTGTTAGCTGGCAGTGAGGCTGGCATTCCTGATAGCAACTTTCGTTGGGGCTTTTGTTTGCCTTAGCCAGACAGTGAAAAACTTTTACAACAGCTTTTCCATTGCTCCTTCAGAGATATTTTCTCCCACCGATTTTATTTTTTATTCTAATTTTGCTTGTTCCTTTTCCCCCAGATGCATAGCTTCAGCTATCTCAGGCTGCGCTGTACCTCTGTTAGCTGCCTTTGCAGGTTGGGGCTTTTTTCCTCCCCCAAATCTGCCTCAAATTCTAGCAGCTTTTACAGGTCATGCATTTTCTGGGGAGGATTGTGTCCCTTCTGTTTCTTCAGAGTCTTTCTCCCTGACAGTTCCCAGTTTGGTCTCAATTTATCTCTTCTACCCCAGAAACATTTCCCAATGCTGCAGTGACAGCTTTTTTGCTTGTGAAGGTAGGGGCTTTAGTCCATTTCTGTTTGGGGGGTCTGAGGTTTGTGTTCATAAATAAAGCTTAGCAAGTGAGGTTTTTGCCATATCTAAGTTCACATTAGGACAGGTCGTTTTCCCTCAGGCCTTCACCTGGCCCAGTCCCCCAGGGGTTGCATGTGCTTGTGTGGGTGCTCAAGGACAGAGCTTATGCCACAGGCAATCACCCCTCAGGCTTACACTCCCTCATCTCACTGGGAGTCAGTTGGAACAAAGCTTTTCTCAAAGAGATGCTTTCTCTGACAGGAAAGAAAGCTTTACTTCTGGATAGTTCTGTTCTGCCCTGGCTGGGCTCTTTCCTCAGACAGCTTCCGACTCAGCAGCACAACTGCTTCAGACACAGTTCAGCTTCCCTGCTTTCCCAGAAAGGTCTTTTTCTTTGATAGGAAAGCTTTTCTCAGATTTTTTTTGCAACAGTGGACCAATCAACTTGGGACTAGTAGGAACACAGATAACTGCTGTTCCCAACAGCTTTAGCTTTGTTTGTTCATTAGCAATCTTCCCCTGCATCCTGCACCTTCCTGCCTCAGCTCTGTGCTCCAGGAACCCTAGTATCCCCAACATGCTCTCCAACTCATAGACGCAGGCCAGTTGCCTCTGACTTTTTGGTCAGAAGTGAGGATACAATGCTAACAGAGTTTGTTTCTCTTCAGGGGATCTTTTCGTTAGGAAGAGTAGCAGCACCTTTTCATAGCTCACTCAGAGAGAGAACCCTTGATGCCTCTGCTCAGCTCTAACTGGAAACCTTGATTTTATTTATTTATTTATTTGTTTGTCTGTTTATTTATTTATTTATTTATTTATTTATTTATTTTTTATTTGCTTTTCCATGGTAATGTTCCTGCCTTTTTGGGCTCTCTGTTGCTCTCCATCCTTCCTCTCCCAAGTGTTTCATTCAGGAGAATTTGAACCACTGTCTTTTACTAGCATGAAGAGACAGAATCTAGTAGAGGGTTTTAAGAACTTCTCCCTTCCTCCTGCATTGTAGGGAGGATGTTTAAAGCTTGAAAGAGAACTTAGAGAGGCTTTGCTGTCTTAAGAAGTTTGTTGTTTTCCCTTAGAGCTAATCACAGGGGGTCCCCATACTAATATCTTCAGGTGATTCTAATTTTCATCCTTCTAAGAAAGAAAGTTAAAGGCTTTAGTTTTAAGCTTTTTAAAAGAGAAAGATTAAGGCTTTTCCCCCTATTTTTTTGGTTCTTTGAGACAAAGATTCTCTGTGTAACTTTGCACCTTACTGGATCTCGATCTGTAGTCTAGGCTGGCCTCGAACTCACAAAGATAGGCCTGCCTCTGCCTCTCAAGTGCTGGGATTAAAGGCATGTGCCACCACCACCTGGCTAGATTAAGGCTTTTAAAGAGATTTTCCCCAAAAATTTTCAAAGAAAACCTTTATAGTTTAAGAGATTTTTTTCCCACGAGAGAAAGACTAACTTTTCACAAAACTTCCCAACTTTAAATTTTGGCCTTTTACACTCATATTTTTTTTTTTTTGCCTCAGGGAGAAATCACTTTATCCTGCTACTTGGACTTAGATTTTCAGCTGTCCCCAGGTCAAAAGCTCCCGTAGAAAACTTTTTCTTCCCCATAAGCTCAAAGAAGAGCATTTTTACTACCAGTAAAGCTCAAAGAAAGTTTTATTTTCCCCAGTTTGCATTCATAGCCCCCAAAGTTAGAAAATTGAAGAGTTTTTCTGTCTAGTTGCTTTTAGTTATCTGAAGTTTTCTGCACAATCTTTCATTTCTAATTTTTCTCTACACTATATTACTACACTATACCTTATATTTTTCATAGAAAGAAATTGAGAAAGGGATAGAAGATAGAAAATTTTGACAGAAGAGTATTTTGCGCTGCAGCATTGGACATCCTTCCAGTCCATTTTCCTTTTCTCTCAAAGATAAAACCCCTGCATATATATATATTTCCCAATAACACTGGCATGCCACTTTCCACTGGCAGGGCTGACTCACACTTTTGCCAAAACTCTGTAAATAAAACTATTATTGTCCCTTTTCTTTAGTCCCTATCACTTTGTCTTTAGTCCCCTTTATTCTTTTTTTTTCTTTAGTCCCCTGGTTTTTTTCTCCCCTCCCCCCATTTTTGTCTTTAGTTCCTGTTCTTGGCAGCATTCTGTGGGGCATTTATCAACTAACACACCCGCTTCCAAGAGTATTCTTGAGTGTGAGCAGCAGGAAATATTAGATAGAAGGATCTATAGTGAGAAGATAAACAGATAGAAAATAAAGGAAAGCCTCGAGAGGGGCTGGAACCTTTTCCAACAGGCCTTGGCTGTCTCTGACACAGGGTGTTTATAGAGACACCAAGTGGGTGGAGCAAAAGACCTCCTCCACCAGCACAGACAAGTACAGACCATTTCAGACTCATGCCTGTGCTCCTCATCATCCTCTATGCTGACCTGCTACTTAAAGCCATGAGTAACCCCAAAACGGGATCCCACAGGAGAGATGCTGATATTTTGATGCCCAGCTGGGTGGTCTTAGACAATGAAAGACTTATGGAGTACTTTTCTATGAGTAATAAGAGTGGCGGGTAGCTTGCAGACTCATTCCAGGATTATGTTCTCCTTCTGCTGTAAATAGTTGCAGGGAAGACCACCAGCTATGCCATGGTGAGGACTGGGTATTCAGAGCAGGTCTGTTGAGCTGTTATGTCTGTTGGTATATGGATGGATGATGAGCCAGACTGTGGTTCTGTTGGTCTATGTGGTGACCAGGACAGTGGTCTTTGTACTTGGAGCATGACTGTGAATGGTTTCTTGGGTAGGGAGTGACTGTAGTCCTTGCATGGGAGGATATGATTCTTGTAATATCAATGTCCAGTGAGTACCCACTGGCAAGCTTTTGGTGTGCACTTGGAAGACACATTAGAACATTAAATGTCTGGTTTCTAAAAGTTCTGAATATTACATTCCACTTTCATGTTTCTCTTATAAATGTTTTCAGTAGTTTAGAAACTGGTAGAGAGATAGCGATGTGCATTGTGTTCATCTAATACATGATTAGAATACTCCTCTCTTTCTACTACTACCATCTGCAATGGTATAATTCAGCAAAGTTTAGTTCTAGAGGACAAAGGAGTTTATGAGATACAGAGGTTTTTATTTGTGCATGGTGTTGGGTAGATAGATAGGATAAAATTCACGTTTAGAGCCATAATCCATGTACATAGAGCAGATTATAAATTATTCTTCTATGTTGCTTTGGGATTGGACATCAGTGGGGCTGGTCTTACCTGAAATCACAAGGAGGCATAAGGAGCTACAGAGCCATAGCAAGAGATCACCTCCTTTTGCAAAGAGAGGTCTAGAGCATGGGGCTTCTGCCTTTGCAAGAAATATCAGAAGCTTGAGGGTTAAAATCAATTGTTCAAGGGTCACTTTGAGTTAATTTTTTTGGTAGTTGTGAAGTCTGTGCTTATTTATTTTCTGTGAGCATAGAATCATAACTAGCTAGGTAACATTTTTCAAAATCACATTTTAACTGGTTAAGTTACATTTGGTCTCTGATTTCTTGTTGACTATATTTTTCCCTTTGTTCTCTCTCTCTCTCTCTCTCTCTCTCTCTCTCTCTCTCTCTCTCTCTCTGTGTGTGTGTGTGTGTGTGTGTGTGTGTGTGTGTGTAGACTATGGCACAGGATTTAAAACTCACAATGATCTTCCTGCCTTTGTTCCCAGTTTGAAGGCAGTAAAAGAATACACTTCTACTCGCAGCTTGAAAAATAAATTTTCTCATCAAAGTAGCTTCTTATGGTGAACAGGGAAGCAAGGAGATGGAGTCAGGACCCCTGATAATCGAGTTAGATTTATTAGTGGTTCTCTTTATGTACTGGTAAAGGAAGCTTGATGCTCTGAAAGAATCTTCAGTGCTATTAACTGTTAAGGTATTTTCCAACATAAGTGTTCTATTCTTGATTATGTTTCCTATCCAAGATAGCCCAGTCAGGATCAGATACCAGATGCTGATTAAAAAGTAGAATTCTCCTGAGAGAAGTAACCTCAAACAAAGATGAGCTCCCCAATAATTTAGCCAATACAACATGGTCAGCCCATTATATATATACATATACATATACATATACATATAGATAGATATAGATATATAGATAGGTAGATATACTTATACATATATCCAACAAGTACTGATGCAGCAGATTGTATTAATGTATTCAAGCATACTTATTCACCCACATTTAAAAGGGCAGAATTTGGAAAGGATTTGGGAAAGGATGGAATGAAGAGATAAAAGGGGAAAGTGATATCATATCTTTTACTTCAAAATTTATGAAAATAAATTTTAAATAAAAAAGGGGGTAGATTGACAGCTCAGCAATTAAGAGCACTGGGTGTTTTTATAGTGGACCCAAGTTTCCATTTGCAGAACCCTCATGGTAGGTAACCATTTGTTGCAACTCTAGTCCCAGGCATCTCCTGCTTTCTTCTGGCCTTGAGAGGCACAACACAGAGATACATACAGGCAAAGCACTATATACATAATTTTAAAAAATATAAAAAGAAAGGATGAAATTGAGGTGAGTAGGAAAGAGTAGGTGGGGCTGGTCTTTGGAATCCACAGGAGATGTGGAAAGGGAGAGAAGAAGCTGCAGCTGGAGTTCTGTTTCAGCCCTCAGGGCAAATATGAGTATTGGATCCCTGAGAGTGGGGAAGGTCAGTGGATAGTCTTCCTGGTCCCATACTCAACATCTGAATACTGATTCATTAGGTTCCCAGGGATTATTTATTTACTTATTTAGGCTTCTGTTGTGATTAATCTGTGAAAGATCTTTAGTTTATTGGAAAAAAGTAGTATTTGGGCTGCAAATGTCACTCCACAAGTATTCTTCTTGGAGGAGTTCAGATATGAGAACCCATGTTTGGAGGCCTATAATCACCTGCTATTCAAGATCCAGGGGATCTGACATGCTCTTTGTTCTCACACACATGGAAGATATTCTTTCTCATAATATAGATATACACATACAATAGGTCTAGACTTGTTTTCAAAAGCTATTATGACTTATAAAGGAATTAGAGAAATCAGGGTGCTTTAGGTATATAATAAAATCATACAGTATCTTTAAAAATCTATTGTCTTTTATTTATTGAAAAATATCATTTCCTCTCTCTGATACAGGTTTATATCTAATCTTCAATCATAAGAAACAAAATTGTTTCTAAATTTTCTAAAAGACATCCTCTTCTTTATCAAAGGATAATGAGATAGTATTAATAGCCAAAATTATTTTTTACAATGTGAAATATCAGGCTTCAAGTGAATGATTCCAAATTTGGTGAAAAAGTCTCTTCACCCAATCCATTGTCTATTATTGGTAAAGGAGAGAACTGGAGTGCTCAGGGTGAGTGGTGGTCAGTGATTTCTCTGATTTTGATTTTCATTAAAAACTTATAATTATTTTTCTTGGGAAAATGTTATATTTGTAGGTCTGGCTTTTTGTCTTCTTTTATCAGTAGTACTAACTCTGTTGTGTAAGTTTTTTTTATTAGTCATAACATAGTTATATTGATTCTCTGGCAAATGACGGAACTTCAGTAATTCTTATTTTATGGAAAATTACTACGTTATGTTAGGATCTCCTTAGGTTTTTCATTTGGAGATTTTCTGTGCAGGAACAATTTTAGTTTTTTATTCTTGATCTCAGAAACTTATATTTCTTCATTTCTTAGTGTATCTGTTTTGCTACTTGTAATCATCAATGTTTTTTTTTTCACTATTTAAATTGTTGATGTAGTTGTTTCATTGGGTTTGGTTATGTAAAGTATCATATATTATTCTCTCTGTGTCCTACTTACTTTCAGATGTCAACATTTCAAAGCCCACAGTCACCTTTGGGAATATCGATTGAGGATGTGTCCAATCAGAAGAAAACCTAGTTGCTAAGTCTGCTTGAGATTTTGTTGATTGATGATTTATGGGTGATAGCCCTTCCACTGATGGTGCAATATCCCTAAGAAAGTTGGCCTGCACTAGATAAGACAGCAAGCTTGGCATAATACAATGACCACGTTAGAGAGAAAGCCTGGAAACAAAGATTCCCCATGATTTTTGCCTTCAGTTGCTAGACTGAATATCTATCCTAAACACTGACATTGATGGATTGTAATCTAGCAGAATGAGCCAAATAAGCACATTTGTTACCTAAGGTGCTTTTGTGTAGAGAATTGAATCAAAGAAAGAAAAAAGCAAGTTGTAAAAGAATGTGGTAAACCAAAAGTGATTTTGTTGCTCAAAGGTGCTGGGAATGATGACTTTTTGGGTGAATGTTGAGCATATCAAAATTTAGATGGCAAAGGACATAGAAAGCTGCACACAGTGCTTAATTGGTTATTCTTGTAGTACTTTGAATAAAGTACTGTTAAAGGTATTGCAAACAGTGGAGGTAGAGGTCAAAGGATTTCAAGGGAATTAAAATAGAGGTCATTTGTGTGATATTTTGACCCCTAACTTTTCTTATTTTGCACATGTCCTCAAGAAGTTGAGTAAGGCAGAATTAAAAAAAAATAATAATGGGGCTGATTTCTTAGATGGAACATTGACTCTCTTGGGTAACTATTACTTATAATTCATTCAGTACATTAAAAATATCAAGAAATTGATCATAAGTAAATAAAAAGTTTATGGGTTGTAGCAAAAAACAGAACTCTGAATTTGTAGAAGGTAGTCAAATGCTGAACAGAGAATGACTGTTCAGGGAGATTATCACTATTAAAAAGAAGGCCCTTCCTATACATTGGAAGCCTAGCAAGGTGCCCTAAGGGTAAGAATCCATCCTTATATGCCCTTAGTTAATGGAGGGATTAGGCAAAGTGATTGCCAGTCTCAGGAAGTAACTTTATACAAGGATTGCTTCAGCGCTGGTCCAAGCATGGCAGAGGCCATCACAACTTAGAAACCAAATTTGGGTGAATCATTGATGTTGAACTGGTTCTGCAGACCAGAATGATGTAAGATTTAAGATTATACATTTTTAGTCTGCATTTTCAGATCAGCTCTGTTTTACGTATATGCGTTTGGAGAAGACTATCTGAGTTCATTGCATGATATTATGAGGATGAAGCCTGAGTCATATTTTGAGACCATAAGATGGTGCAATACTTAAGCTACGAGACATCTTACATGGAGAGCTAGCTGAATATATAGAGTAGAAGTAACCACAGAGAGATATGAGAAGTAGTGGAGAGAGAGCCATCTAAGCCCTATGAAAATGAAGTCCCATGTCTCTGAAACATGGCTTCCAGATTCAATGTTTGTCATGCTGGGTTTCAGTCTTCCCTTGGTCCAGTCTTTCCTCACTGTGTCTTACTTCCTCTCCCTGGATGGTAATAAGTTTTATGTTGGGAATATTTAAATTGTTTTCTGAGTTTATAAGATGCTAATGTCAAGAACTTGTCTTGAGTGTCAAAAGAGTCTTTAGACATTGCAACAGTGTAGGGGTTTTTGCAGACTATGAGAATCATTTAAATGACTAAATGCATTTTCTTCATTGATAACCCTTGAGACTATAGTGACATGACATGGGTGAGAATCTAGTCAACTGAATGAAAAACTCCCAGGTAGAATGTAGTATTTGAACATGTGTCTCTCCTTGGTGACTTTCTTTGGGGTACTTGTGGAATGTTTCTGAATAAAATGTCTCATTGGGAGTTGTAATATGAGTTTCTAAAGCATCAACCCATTTCCTTTTCTATGTTTCTACCATGTTGTGGTTGAAATGAATCAGCCAGCTTCCTTCTTGCACAGCTATTGCTCAAACACCACTATAGATAGTAACACTAAATAACATTAAAAAAAAAAACCAAACGATTGATGGAATTGGTATTCAATGCTAAGCCATTTTGCTAGCCTGATTTTTTTTTAAAAAAATGTTGTTCCTATTTTTTTTTTCCTGAAGAAAATCTTTGACAGAGTAGCCTTGACAGAGTAACTCCAAGTTGGCCTCCAACTCAGATACCCCTGATGCTTGCTCCCACATGGTGAGATTAAAGTTGGTTCATCATTCAAGGGTTTTTTTTAATATATATTATTGGTTGATAGTCCTAAAGTATATGTTTTTGTACATATCAAGTATATGCTGTATTGCTGAGCTTTACCCCCCCAGTTTCAATTTTAAAATTCAGCAGAAGATACCATTCTCTTCCTAGATGTAGTGTCTGGGCCTTCTGAGCCATTAGATTAAAATTGTATGACATTCTTCTTTTTGTGTTTCTTTTGATGCTTTTTTAATGAATATGATTATTTTTGTCTATATACATGGATATTCACCACATGCACACCTGTCCTCACAGTAGTCCAAAGAGAGTCTTAGAACCCACAAGCTTGGAATTATGAACAGTTGTGGTATTACTTCATATAAGTACAGACAATTGAGCCCATCTATATGCAAGACCAATAAGAGCTCTTAACTTCTGAGCCATCTCTCCTTCCCTTTGTTGATTATATATGATCATCATTGATATTGCTAATGTTATCTTCTTTCTCTTTGTAACTGTTTAAATGCAGAGTCCCTTTTAGTAAGATTTATTAAAGTATAGGTTAAATTGGAGCAATTCAGGTTTCTGGAAGATGAATGCAGAAATGGAGTGAATGCCAAACTCTTTGTAGGAGCTTCAGTAAATAAAAATCTCTGAGTTCATCTCATATTTTGTTTGTTTGAATGGAAGTTAACAGGGCATATGGGTTCTTCATATTTAATTCTTGCTGTCCTATAATTGATTGCATAGACTGGGCTAATTTTCACCTCAGAAGAACATATACCTGCTTCTACCTTCTAAGTTCTGGGATTAAAGGCATGAACCAATATACCCAGCTTGCAAACTTTCTTTGTTGTCAACAAATGTTCATACAATTTCTCAGATGTATGCTCAGTACTGTTGAAGTGATTGCTTGTCTCTCTATCTCTGTTAATAGGCATTTTTCTTGCAAGGTGATATCCTGTTCAAAGCATTCAGAAATAATAGATGTAAACTTTCTATTCAGTTTCTTGGTAAAGTAAATTAATGATTTCATTGTAACATCTGAGTTACAGAATATGTGTAGCAATCACCAGAATTGTATGACTATATTGTGAAATAAGCACACATTTAGTATGTCTTATCATGCTTTCAGTTTTATACATGTGGATGGCATATTTATATATGTCATATTTTAGAATACAGTGACATATAACGATATGCATGTTGACATCTCGCATGAAGAATGGGCTTTATTGGATCCTTCACAAAGGAATCTCTACAAAGATGTGATGCTGGAGACATATATGAACCTCAGTGCTATAGGTAAAACTATGCATTTTTCTTCAATTTTAAATAAGGAAAAAACAGTTTCTTGATTATTGATGCACTTCTGTAATTCTGATTGAGGATGAGGAAGAATGATGTGAATAAAACAGGCTTAGTTCTAAGGATCACTAAAGATAGTAATGTAAATTATTCAGTTCTCTGTAATATTCCATACATTTCCTTGTTGGGTATTTTAGGCTACAATTGGGAAGATCTTGAAGTTGAAGAACATTGTGAAAGTTCTCAAAAACATGGAAGATATTGTTTTTTTTGTGTGTGCAAGCTGTTACAAATGTGACTGGGGATATATTTAACTATCTGGAAGAGTTAAAGAAATGAAACATTGTAAATAATTACAGCTTAAAACCCATTGATGATCATAAACTCACATACCTCAATGGCAGGTAAGTGAATTGTGTTTGGAAGTAATTATTTTAAGATGGAAGACAAGGAATCAATGACTTAACAGGAATCATTTGAATAATAACTTCATCAGAGGTATGCTGTACAAATGACAACCCATTTATTTTCATACTATTCAAATTACAAAAGCTATACTCACTGAACGTAAGATAAGAATATGTTCACAGCCTTTTAATAAGCAAGTAATCCATAGTAAAAGCTTTGTTACTCAAAAAGTTATTCTGTTGTTGCTAATTTTAATTAGATAGCTGGTTAGAGTCAAGAATTGAGGGGAGGTGTTGTAGACAAATATTAATCCTTATACCACATATTGATGGGGAAAAGAAAGCCCAGCTGTAAATAAAATGTGGAAACCTTGTTATTCTTTCTTTAATAGTTATATCTTATGTCACTTTGGTTACCAGCCATATGAACATAAGGATAGGAAAACAAAGAATGTTCATCTCTCAATCTCAGAACAATTACAAGACATGTAGTAGTCCCTGGTTGAGTAAACTTGTTGACTGAGATTCAAGTTTACAAACAATTGGTTTTCCAGCTTAATTTGGAATAGATCAACAAACACTCCACAGAAAAGAACTACTCAGCTGTGTAAATGCTTCGGTTAGTCCTGGTTCACTTTGAAAATGTTGCAATATTCACTATATAGGAAAAATTTCAATAAGGTAAGTGATGTAAATGTCTGAATTCTCCAGGTTCTCTTCAAATATTTGAAAATATCTTAGAAAAAATGATGCAATGAATATGAGCCTGGTAGTAAAGCTTTTACTATCACAGGCTTGTTCAAATATGAAAAGACATCTTTTATTCAGGGGAACAACCTGAATGTACACAACATGTAAATATTAAGACAACCTTATTCTTTATTTTCACACAAAATTGTAAAATTAATTCACAGAAATAAAAAGACTCAACATTGTAATAAATGTGGCAAAGGTATTAAATGTTTCAATTAACATTACAGGCAAGAAAAAAGTCTTACTACAGAGAAATCATGTGAACATTATCAGTGTGGTCAAGCCTGTGCACATCCCACTCATCTTCAAGTACATAAAAGAACACATACTGCAGAGAAACCCTATGAAAGTAATCAGTGTGGTAAAGCTTTTGCTCAAAACAGTCATCTTCAAAGGCATGAATGGACAAATACTGGAGAGAAACCCTGTGAGTGTAATCATTGTGGTAAAGCCTTTGCTCAACACAATGCTCTTCGATTACATGTAAGAACACATAGTGGAGAGAAACCCTTTGAATGCAATCAGTGTGGTAAAGCCTTTGCTCATCACTATTATCTTCAAATGAATGAAAGAGCACATACTGGAGAGAAACCCTATGAATGTAATTACTGTTTTAATGCCTTTGCTCGACACAGTGCACTTCAATTACATGTAAGAACACAACTAGAGAGAAACCCTTTGAATGTAATCAATGTGGTAAAGATTTTTCTCGAAACAGTCATCTTCAAATGCATGAAAGAACAAATACTGGAGAGAAACCCTGTGAATGTAATCAGTGTGGTAAAGCCTTTGCTCGTCATAGTGAACTTCGGTTGCATGAAGTAAGGCATACTAGAGCGAAACACTATGAATGTAATCAGTGTGGTAAAGCCTTTGCTCATCACAATTCTCTTCAACTCCATCAAAGAACACATACTGGAGAGAAACCCTATGAATGTAATCAGTGTGGTAAAGCCTTTGCTTATCACTCTGCTCTTCAAAGGCAGGAAAGAACACATACTGGAGTGAAACCATACAATTGTAATTGATGTGGTAAAGACTTTTCTTATGACAGTGCTCTTCAATTTCATGAAAGAACACATAATTGAGAGAAACACTATGAATTTGAACAGTGCGGATTAGCCTTTGCACAGCCCAGTCATCTTCACATATATAAAAACACATACTGGAGAGAAACCCTATGAATATAATCAGCGTGGCACTGCCTAGTCAAAACACAGAGCAACTCTGTAACTGTAAAACTTTTAGTATATAATAGGTCTCTTAAAGTCTTTGAATATAACAGTAGACTTTGAGGATGTGAAAAAAACTCATACCAAAGAAAATCTGAATATATATTATAGTGATATTTTATTTGTATATTAATAGAGTAGCCTTGGGGTCTGAGCAAGCCATAGCAGAGGGAGGATGGTGATGGTGTACTCCTTTAATCTCAGCACTTGGGAGGCAGAGCCATGTAAAGATGGATATTACACAGAGATTCTGGATTTTTCCCCCTTTGGTATTTTTAACTGAAAAGAGATATTTGATTGTAAAGGCAGTGGAGTTAAGCCAATCTTTATATTTGAAAAAAACATCTTGACTTCAAAATTTGGATATAAGGATATGTTGCTTTGGGAAAGAGTCTCTGCTTTTGTTTCCACAGAAAGCCAGAGCGTATGGATTTGTTCCAGATTAAGATACATCAGATTTGACCAGCCAAGCCCTCCTGAAAGATCTCCAAAGACACCATGGCCCAGATTATCCGACATCCAGAATGGATTCAAGGCAACTGGCTGAGAGGTTCACCCTAATGGACTACTCCATAATCCTAAAATTTTCTTTGTGTCCCCATCAGATACAGTACCCCCCTCCAGCAGGAAGTAGTAAGAGCAACTACACCCCAATTCCCAAATATATCAGGCTGGCTTTGGAGATGGTATTGGCTCATTCCTTCTCTAAACACAGAGATATTGTTAATAGATTAACAGAAGAGGCCTCTGGTGTGGGACAGAGAAAAACCAATATTTTTTTAATCAGGTTGATTATAAATGTGATCTCTTTCTAAAAAAAAAAGGACATATGATATAGATATAATAGGATGAAAGGGTAGATTAATGAACTTACTTTTAAAGAACAACAACATGTTGAAAATGTTTTACATTGGTATAGATTTTAGTCTGTTGATACAAACTTAGAGTTAATTCTGTTATACTGTATGTATATTTCTACTCTTGTTTAAAGTATTATGTTTCTACAGCTCATTTGAAATTGTAATAGATAATTAAAAACAGATTAATAATTAGTCATCTATGATAATCATTCTCATACCCATGTTAGTTAAGTCTTCTAGGTAAACATAGAGATATTTCAGATAGATAGGTAATCTTCAAATATCTCAATGACCTACAGAATATAGCATATAAAATATTTTTAAAATTTAGACTTTATGGACTGTGAGACATGTCTGCTCCTGGCAGCACCTATTTACTTCAGAGAGGAGGATGGGCATCAAAGACACTTCTTATGGAGTTTGACTTACCTTGGCAAAAATAGCCATTTGGTCAAAAAACTGTTCTTGCCTGGACTGCTAGATCGACTGGACATGCAGCACCCATAGAAAGGTGACCTCTGAACTTTGCTTGACAAAATTGTCCTTCAGGTTCCTGCTTCACAGAGGTATTCTACAGGACACTAAAAGAAGTGACTGAGGGTCTCTAGCCTGTGGGCTGAAGACAGATGACCCAACTTTACAAAAGAACATTAAGTGACTTTCCAGGCTGCCAGCTGTGTCTTTCTAACCTGGAAGACTCCTGAAAGTTGCTTGCATCCTTCCCCCATTTCTCAGGTAATATTATATCTTTCTGAGGACTTTGATGTGGTTGAAGCTAGAAAGTTACAATTTTCATTAGTTACGATAAAAGATAAGTTAGATATGAAACCTTAGACTCACAAATATAAGATAGATAGGATGTCTTCCTTAATATTGTAACTGTAATTATTGCTTAATAATTGTTTTGTTATATGTAATTTTACTATGTAAAAGTTAAAACCTTCCTTTAAAAAAAAGAAAAGGGGAAGTGCTGTGGATATTGCTCTGTGTAAATAAAATGCTGACTGGCCAGTAGCCAGGCAGGAAGTAAAGGCAGGAAAAGCAGAGAAAAGAATTCTGGGAATAGCAAGGCTGAGGCAGAGAGAGCTGCCAGACACCACCATGACAAGTGAGATGTATGTTCCAGGTAAGCCACGAGCCACGTGGCAAGTTATAGATGAATAGAAATGGGTTAATTTAAGATAAAAGAAGTAGATAAGAAGAAGCCTGCCATGGCCATACAGTTTATAAATAATATAAGCGTCTGAGTGATTATTTTATACAGGGGTTGTGAGACCACTGGGCTTGGTGGCACCTGGAGAGAAGATCTCCAACTACACCTATGCGTGAGTACATACCATGTTTGTCTTTTTCAGTCTGGGTGGTTTTTTCTAGATCAATTCATTTTGTCAGGGACTAAGATGTCAGGAAACAATCATGAACCATGGAAAAGTACTAGCTAGGCTATAGAATAAGTCAACAAGAGCAGTAACACCTGTATACTAACTAGAGGCTCTCAAAGATAAGAATATTCCATAGTCAGTTGCCATGACAACCAAACATATAGAGTATTCCACGTTCAGGTATCCTAGCAACAGAAAAAATGGCCCCTGACCAGTGACGTTAGCCAACGTCCTGCAGTTGTACAATCTGCACGACTCCCTTGTCTTGTACCTGTTCACATTCTGCACATCCTTCCTTGTTCCTTCCTTCCTGCCCCTTCCCCCTTGTATGCTATATAAGCCTTGCTGAGTAGAATAAAATTTGCAGCTTGATCAGAATTCTGTCTTGCTGTTGTCGTTCATGTCCCCTGTTCCTTTCATTTGCTCCCACAGGTGTTTTGTCCCCATTGAGATCCCACTGGACTGGGCACCATTTGCCTGCAAACCTCATGATGTCATTGTTTTTCTCTCCTGAGCAGTACTCCATTTTGTATATGTACCGCATTTTCTTAATCTATTTGTGTTTAGTTTTACATATCTGCCATAGGTTCCCCTGTCTTCCCCCCTCCTGCCTCCATCCCTGCCTTCCCCCAGTGCCTCCCACCATTCCCATCTCCTCCAGGGCAAAGACTCCTCCGGGGATTCTTTTAAACATTTTGGATTCTGTAGAGGTAAGTACAAACCCCTCCTTCCAGGCTGAGCAAAGTGTCTACATATAAGCTCCGGGTTCCAACCAGCCAGCTCATGCACTAAGGACAGGTCCTGGTCCCACTGCCTAGGTGTCTCCATAATAGTTCAAGCTATTCAACTGTCTCACTTATCCAGAAAGCCTGATCCAGTTGGGGGCTCCAAAGCTTTTGGTTCATAATTCATGTGTTTACTTTAGTTTGGATATTTGTCCCTGTGGTTTTTCCAATCTTAGCCTCAGCAATTCTCACTCATATAATTCCTCTTCTTTCTCACCAATTGGACTCCTGGCACTGCATCTGGGTTCTGGCTGATAATCTCTGTATCAACTTCCATCAGTTATTGGATGAGAGTTCTCTCTGGTTATACTACTGCCTCCCTCAATTGTGTATATTCCATTTTATAATTTTCTGTCTTGTGTCTCTCAAAGTTTTTTCTATGATCATTCTGCTCTGATCATTAATATATTGGTTAGCTTATTTATGCACATAATTCTCTTTCCTCTAAGCAGCTGTGATATCATCAAGCAGTTATTTTAGGGTCCAGTGTGTGTTGTGTGGTTTCTCTCATGCAATGCCAGTTTTCCTATGAGTATGGATCTTGTGAACTTTATTAGACTTGTTTACTGATCATGACCAGAGAGTGTGTGAAACACAGCCAAGGTCGACTGACTTTTCATAACTTATGCTGTCCTCTCTGTTTCTAATTGTTACATCATGAATTGGGTATGATCTAAATTGGAAGTCATCTTCAAAGACCTGAATAAAAATGGAGGATTTTTCATAAGATAACAGATATTATAGATCACAATTATGCAGGTAAGCAGAGGGCTCCATAAGTACAATAATTCAACAGTATAGAATAGTGTATAGGGCTTCTGTTTTATTGATGTTGCATGTACACAGGTTTGTGTGGTGTGTGTGTTTCTGTGTTGTAGCAGGTTGGTGCAGTGTGAAGGGAGTTAGCTCTGTCTTTAGAAAACATTGTTCCTGAATAACAAAAGGCTTTCTCACATGTTAAGGAGATGTACAATTATGGAACAAGTTATGCCAACCACACTTGTTTTTCTCTTAATTGTGTCTATTAAGTATAGTAATTGAATACTAAGGTAGAAGGAGCTGGTAGGTTTCTACACTGAATTACGCACTTGAAAATATAAGACTTCTCACTGCATACCTGCTTTAACATGTTTATAATTTTTATCATGTACAATCTTATTTACATGTAGGCACAGAGGAATATTGTTCTTTTTTTATTAAAATTTCAAGTATAGTACACCAACTTTTTTGTTTCCAATGTACTGAAACAAATTCAGATGACCTTTTTATTTCCTTTCCTCAGAGAAGTAATATTTGGAGCCATCAATAAAAAGAAACTTAAAGGGAAAGGGCAGGAATGATTTGTGATGAATAGATAATTCCTGTCTTAGAAATGACTTCTAGTTCCAGTCTGACCAATGTGGAGACCCCAGTTAATTAGTAGAAAAAAGACAGCACTTAAATAACGCCTAGTGGAGGATATGATTGTCATGCTCTCAGATTGTTTCCCGGAATTACATCCATGAATGGAAATGTGTATGTTTCAGGACAACACAGCAAGTCAAATTGTGCCAGATGTGTATTCTCTATGATCTTAAAATAAAAATCTTTATTATAGAATCTACTTGTAAAAACATGGTTAAAAAAGGAATCTTTTCACTGCCCATGCAGATTCCTCTCCTAATCTCAGTGAGTCTCATGTTCCTTCTTAGCAGGAGTGAAATTGATACAGTATACTCAGAGACTAGATGACACCATGCATCTAATATCCATGTAATTCAGATACCAGATTTATCTTGTTGGAAGCTATTAGTCTGCATGAAGTTACCAAATAAATTACTGAGAAAACATAGGCAAATTATCATAGTTGTTTTGTTATGCTCATCATGAGTGAGGAGAAGCACATCCCAGATTCCCCTGTGCTTTTCATAGATGGGTCAAAAAATGTTAGGGCTGCCTATGTCTTCAAAAGCCAAAAGAATGTTACGACAACAACTTTCAAGTCAGCTTAGTTGGTGGAGTTATATGCTGCACTTGTTGTCTTTAAAGATTTTATAAATTGCTCCTTTAATTTATATTCAGACAGTCGATATGTGGTAGGGGCTATACAGACTCTGGAAATGGTCCCAGTAACTCAACCTATTACTTCCACCTCCCAAATGTTTTCTGAACGGCAAAAATTAATCCGACAGAGGTCATTACCCTTTTATGTTGGCCATATTCGTGCCCACACAGGCCTGCCTGGACCCTTGGCTCAGGGAAATGACCTTGCTGATTCTGCTACACGTTCTATCTTAATTTCTCATCTGGAACATGACTAGATAACAGCCGCTCGTGAGGCTCACCACCTTCATCATCTCAATGCTCAAACTTTGAGACAAAGGTTCTCAATTACCAGGGAGCAGGCTAGGGAAATTGTAAAAAGCTTTAAATTTGCCTGATGCTCCTACCTGAACCCCATTATGGAGTAAACCCCAGAGGGCTTATACCTGGACAAATATGGCAGATGGATGTCACACATGTTCCCTCTTTTGGTAAATTAAAGTTCATACATTTTACTGTAGATATCTTCTCTGGATTTATTTGTGCCTCCACTCACAGTGGAGAAGCCACCAGAGATGTTATCAATCATATGTTACATGTCTTCACAGTGCTGGGCCAGCCAAAATGTGTAAAAACTGATAATGGCCCGGGATATACTAGTAATAAATTTAAACAGTTTTTTTTACAATTAGGAATTAAACACATCACTGAAATACCCTATAACCCTCAAGGCCAGCATCGTCAAGAGAGCTCACCAAACTTTAAAAAATACTCTTAGCAAACTCAGCTCACAAGAGACACTGTTTCCCTTTAAGGGGAGCCAAAAGACTCTGCTTTCTCATGCCCTTTTTGTGTTAAATTTTTTGACATTGGATATTTTTGGAAAATCTGTGGCCAAGCGGCACTGGCACCCAGAGACCAAACAAGGGTATGCTCAGGCCCTTTAGAAAGACCCAATCTCCAGAAAATGGGGCGGCCCTGATCCAGTTACCATTTGGGGAAAAGGGTCTGCATGTATCTATGATTCCAAGGAGAATGGGGCTCACTGGCTACCTGAGAGACTGGTTAAGCCATATACTGCCCCAAAAACCCAATCTAAAATCAATGGCCAAGGTTAATGATCATCATTGTTTATGATGTCCAGGGTTTAACCCTGAGACAAAGATTTCTCTCTCTCTCTCTTCAGGTGTGGTTGAAGCCTCCTACAGAATAAGGAATTCTGCCTTTACCTGCCTTATCATGTGGCTCGCGCAGATGCCTGCCGTTGACACCAACTCCAGCCCTCCCCTTGGCTTTCTACCCTGATCCCCCCCTGATCATTTTCCTTCTCCTCCTCACCTTTGGTCCTTGGGTTTTTCAACAGTTAATGCAATTCATAAAAAATCAGATCGATTCGGCTCTCTCAAAAACCGTCTCAGTACAATATCATCATCTAGAGACTGCAGATCAAACTGTCATAACAGGTGAAAGGCTAAGGTTCAGCACCCTACGAACCTAAAAACCCCTTGCAACAAAAGGCAAGAGGGTACTCAATGACGGGATTAGTATGGGGCCTGTGCTGGAGACACAACATACAGAGGTCGTCGAGACCGGCTCAACATGGCACATTGCCAGACACAGGACGCACCCCATATAGCCTAAGACAGGGGCCCTCTCAAGTCATGACCAAAGCCTGCTTTGGCCATTTTAAAGAAAAAAGGGGGAATTGTTGGGAACCTAAAATTGCATGACTGCGCCTTGACCTTTCTTGCTTGGACGATCTGGCATAACTACACCCTTGACTTACAATACAACTGTTACTGACTTACAAAACAATCGTTCCTGGAAAAAAACCACAAAATGTACTTTCAGATTTACTTCCTGGAATATGTTTGATTGATCAGTTGTTCAAGCATTGGACCAAAGAGACCTCACCCTAACCCTTTTCTAATTGACTGATCGGTTGCTCAAGCACTGGACCAAAGAGTCCTCACCCTGACTCTTTTCTAACAATTTTTCACCTCCTTCCCTTCCCCTCATATCCACCAGTATATAAGCTTGCTTCCCCTTGCAATAAAGGAGACCTTGACGCTACTCAGACTGACTCAGTCTTTCTTTATGCGCTTGGTCTCCTTCCTCTCTCACCCCCATTGGTCTTTCAGGAGGTGCTTCCTCGGGTCCGACCTAATAACCTGGCCTGCAGGATGGGTCATAGTTCGTTCATGTAGCTAGGGACTAGACCAGCCTAAAACACAGGAAATTCCAACTCTTTCTGCCTCCTGAGTGCTTGGGTTAAAAGTGTACACTTCCACCAAGCTGCTGAAGGTGTATATTACCTCAAATGATCAAGATTGAAGATTGGTCTTGAATTTCAAAACATTAAAAAATCCCTCGTGGGTATCCCCAACTTTTTGGGTTTTAGATAATTTCAGAAGTATTCAGTTTGACTATCAAGAATAGCCAGCACAATGGCCAAGAAACAAGAAATGAGAAAATTTTCTTACTTGCAGGAGGCAAGGAAAGCATGTTTTTCCTAAACATGTGGATTTTACTTAGGAAGTATAGACATGTTTATGTAGAATTCTCTCTATTCCCAGGCTGATGAGTAACCAAATCCTCTTCTGAACATGGTCACAACATAAAAGCAGAGATATTTAGGGATATTCTTACTGCAATGTCAAGCAGAAACATATATAATTTATAAAGATGATGGAAAGAAATGCCTCTGGGTGGTTCATCTTGTACCTCAAGGTCTTAGCTGAAAAATCAATAAATGACACAATGAAAAATATTTTGCTTTGGAGCCTATGCAAACTATCAATCTTGATGTTTATTCTAAGAGAAACTGTACTAATGCCATTCTCACAGATGAAAATGATTGAGAACAAAAATCCAGAAAACTTCAAGGAAAAGTAACTGAACAGCACTATATGTTCTGTTTTTAGGTGAATGGTTATAATGAACTATTTTAACCTCAGAATGAAGCTAATTTTGCCTCTGAGCAGTCTGCCTCAGTGGAAGGCCATAGCTCCTTCCTTGGAGGAAGATAGGGGCATCATTTTAACTAACTCTGGCTACTGACTATCTTAGGGCTCTGACATTACTGTAGAAAATCCATTCTTCTCTTTTTCTAACATAAAAAAAAGCTTAAATTATAGTTTTCCATGCATGTGTCAGTGCACAGTGATAAAAAATTGCAGTGTGTCCACATGGTTGGGCTTGCCTGGTCGACTGCCTAGTTATTTCCAGTTCAAAATAGCCATTTCCAGGTCAGAACATCTCACGTGACTAGGACTCTGTGGCTTTACATGGTTCCATAAAGTGTGCACAGCCATGTAATCTACACGCATGCATGGAGTAGCCACATGTGGTCCTGTACGCATGTGAGGCTCACTCTTTAAAAAAGGCCGGCACCATTTTGCGCAGGTCTCTCTTCTCTTCTCTCTCTTCTCTCCTCACTCATGTGTGTGCTTTCACACAGGCCTGTCACTTATCCCCTATCCTCTATTAATAAACAGCTCTTCTGTGGATTTGTCATGTTTGGGTCGTGTTCCTCATGGGGTAAGAGCGCCGATAAATAACTAACACACAGTACTTACAGTGTCCAGAAGACAGCAGGAGATTTCAGGAACTGTAGTTACAGTAAATGGGTAGCTATCATGTGGGTTCTAGAAATGGTACCTGAGTTCTCTGTCACAATAGCCTGTGTTCTTAATTGCTAAATCATTTCCCTAGCACCCTTTTAACCTAAGCTTCATTTCCATTAATTATTAATTAAAACATACTATATCACTTCATCCTTTTATCTTTTCATTTATTCCCTTCACAAATCCCTTCTAAATTTTTCCTTGTTAAGTGGGGGTGAATAAGTACTTGGAAATACATTAAGCAACCTGCTTCATTCATTGTTGCTGATTATACATATATGGATAATTAACTGACCTTGATGTATTGAACAGATAATTAGGGAAGTCATCCCTGCCTTATCCTCTCAAATGAAGGAGAATTGTACTTTTCAATCATTATCATATGTCTGACCCTGACTAGGCTGCCCATGACAGGAAAAATAATCAAGACTAGAAAACTAAGGGTATAAAATACCTTAGCAGTTAAGAGCAGTGAAGAAGATTCTTTTGGATCTTTCATTTTCCATTCCTAGTACATATAGAAGCCCACACCTATCAATAACTTTAAGACTTAGACCATAAAAACTATTTTTCAAGCTGTATATGGTAGTGCACTCTTTTAGTAATAGCAATCAGAACACAGAGAAGGAAGATTGTTGTGAGATTCACAACCTGTGCTACATAGTCTACTCACACACACACACATACACACACACACACACACACACACACACACACACAGTAAAAGACAAATCCTAACAACATAAAAGTGTTAGTATTAATGGCACTTTTACCTCACAAGGAACACGTCCTGAACACAAGACCACAGAAGAGTTTTTATTAAAGAGGATAGAGGTGACAGGCCTGTGTGAAACACACATGTGAGTAAGGAAAGGAGAGAAGAGAAGAGGAGGAGAGAGAGGAGAGGAGGAGAGAGAAGAGAGGAGAGAGAGAAGAGAGAAGAGAGGAGAGAGAGAAGAGGAGAGAGAAGAGGAGAGAGACCTGTGAAAAATGGTGCAGGCTTTTTAAAGAGTGAGCCGCACATGTGTACAGGACCTCATGTGGCTACTCCATGCATGTGCGTAGATTGCATGGCCGCCTGCCCTTTACACAACCATGTAAAGCCACAGAGTCCTAGCCACGCGAGATATTCTGACCTGGAAATGGCTATTTTGAACCAGAAATAACTAGGTGGTCTGCCGGGAAAGCCCAACCATGTGGACATGTTGTGATTTCCTATCAAAAAGTATAGGAACATCAATAATTGAAACAATTCAATATCTATGAAAGTCATTTCAAGAGTCTGCCACTGATACCCATAGAACCATTTTCAAAAGTATGTATGGCCAAGCATGCAAGCATATGCCATCAATCCCATCCACTGAGAGAAACTGAATATTTGAAGGTGGACCACCACCATACCATGTGACCTGAACTGCCCATCATGAGTGGGGTGTTATAAGACCCACCAAGTCATAAAGTAGGACATGTACTACTGCATCTCTTATCAAATGGAAGTAGTATACATGTGCTTGTGCCCAAGCATGCCTTGACGGCACAAGAACCTACATGAAGAAGTTGCCCAAGTGCCTATGATTTCTACTCCTGTTACAAGGCCTTCTGCTGTCAAGCATGCACCTATAGGCTCATGGGTTATTCCCTGTGATTGGTTGAAAAAGTCAGAAAAGGCAAGAGTCAGTTGATAGTCCTTTATCTTATGCAGGTACCACCCAGAAGTGGACAGTAGCAGCATTTAAACACCATCTTTAGAATTGTTGAAAGGTCTAGGGGGCCCAAAAGAGCTTGAGTACACTGATTCCAGGAAAGGTTTAGGGAACCAGGTACTGCTGCCATGACAGGCTTACTGGTAGACAACAATTGGATCCATAAACTCACACCACCCAGGGATCCACCCAAGGATGGAACAGCAACAGAGGGAAGTACCTGACATTCTGTACATTCCAAACATTCCATAAGAATAGATTGAGATTGCCAGATATCTGTGTGAGGGTGTCTGGCCCCCTAGACCTGGAGCTACTGACAACTGTGATCCGCCATGGAGGTGCTAAGAATTAAATCCAGATCTGCTAGAAGGGTAGTCAGTGTTCTTTAACTACCAAGACTTCTTCCCAGCACCATCATTCAGTCCATTAACTACAATTCTAAATGGTGGCTTTAGAACTGGAGACAGAGTTTACTTTCTCTTCCCTCGGTGTTGGGCATTGAAGTTTGTGTTTCCCTTTTAAGTATCAATTTAATTAATATTTGAATTTGAATAGATTTAAGAATGAACCTGGTAGTGGTGGTGCAGGCCTTTAATCCCAGCATTCAGAAGGCAGAGACAGGTGGATCTCCATGAGTTTGAGGCCAGCCTGGTCTCCAAACCGAGTTCCAGGAAAGACACAAAACTACATAGAGAAACCCTGTCTTGAAAAACCAAAAAAAAAAAAAAAAAAAGAATGAATGAATGCCTACTAGATTGAATAAATAAGTAACATTCCACTAACTAACAGGAACCTGTCAACTTGATCCAAACAAATAACCTAATCTTGCCATGTATCTAAGAGCTCATACTATTTCATAAATTTTTCACCATAAATAACATCCAACACTATGTTTCACTGATCCCATGTTCTTTAGCTTTGCACAAGATTAAAGGTATTTTCTGCAAATGTTTATGACCTGGTACTGAAGTATTTGCTAAGAGTATTTCAGATGTGTAGAGTATAAATTGAAAATTGGAATTTAAAAGTATAGAAATTTAATTGACTGGGAGCCCCAGTGTATAAGTCAGAGATCTCCAGAGTCACAGAACCTATGAAATGAATCTCTCTCTCTCTCTCTCTCTCTCTCTCTCTCTCTCTCTCTCTCTCTTATATACATATATATATGTATATGAATGATTTGGAGTTCCATGCATCTTCATGTCAGCATCTGTTATCCATTTGGAACTTCATCTTTAAGTATTGTCTATTTTTAAAGATGTATATACTTATTATGTATACAGATTAGGCTGCCAGGTCTCATTACATATGGTTGTGAGCCACCATGTGGGTGCTGATAATTGAACTCGGGACCTCTGGAAGAGCAATTGGTGCTCTTATCCTCTGAGTCATTTCTCAAGGCCCTGTCTTATTTTTGTTGTTGTTGTTTTTTGAGATCAATGTCTCCTGTATCTCAGGCTTGCTTAACACTATACAATTGAGAATTGCTTTGAACACCTAATTGTGCCTGTGTTGCCCAGTGCTGGAATGGTTTGTGGGAAGGAAAAATAGACCAATGAATGAGTATCCTCCAACTTTATTAGATGTAATTGAGAATTTACAAATGATGTGGGACCTATGTAAGAATTGAGATCCCTGACCAACTGTAAAACAGGTGTAATCATAGCAGAGAAAGGGATGAGAAAAAGAGCATGAGAGCCTTCCTGCTGTGACAGTTTTTTTTTATATTAGCAATGAGTAGTGAAGACATCAATTTTAGATGATCAATAAATGCTCTGATGGGCCATTTCCAAGGTGCACATACAAGGCAGTCAAGAATCTCAATAATGAATTGAACATATCATGAAACCAATTGCAGTAGTTACACCAGTTCAAACTAAGTAGTACAACTGGATAAAATGGTGCAGTCATGCCTATCATGACTGTGTTTTCCATGTTTAAGATGTATACCCTGAGAGAAATGATGTGAGTAACACTTGGTGTGCTCTAATACAAATCCCTAATCTGGAGAACATGGCCATAAAGTGTAGTTAGAGTTTTCCTGCCTGGCACAGTCAGGACAAATCTCTCTTATCTGCCAGTCCCACAGTCGCTCAAACCCAACCAAGAAAGCACACAAAAACTTATATTGCTTACAAACTGTATGGCCATGGCAGGCTGCTTGTTATCTACCTTTTCTATCTTAAATTAACCCATTTCTGTTAGTCTATACTTTGCCACATGGCCTGTGGCTTACCATTGTCTTTACATGTTGCTTTTCATGGTGGCGGTAGGCAGTGTCTCTTCCAGCCTTCTACTTCCCAGAATTCTCTTCTCTCTTGTCCCACCTATACTTCCTGCCTGGCCACTGGCCAATCAGAACTTTATTTACACAGAGTGATATCCACAGCAATTCCCCTTTTCTTTTTTTTTTAAAGGAAGGTTTTAACTTTTACATAGTACAATTACATATAACAAAACAATTATCAAGCAAGAATTACAGTTACAATATTAAAGAAGATATCCTATCTATCTGATATTTGTGAATCTAAGGTTTTATATCTAACTTATCTTTTATCATAACTTAGTAAATTATAACTATCTAGTCTTCAACCACATCAAAGACCTCAGAAGGATATAATATTATCTGAGAACCGGGAGAAGGATGTAAACAGAGTAGACAGAGACAGCTGGCAGCCTGGACAGTCACCTAATGTTCCTTTGTAAAGTTGGGGCATTTGTCTTCAGCCCACAGGGCTAGAGTCTCTTGGTCACTTCTCTCAGTGTCCTGTAGAATGTCTGGCAGTTTCCTCTGCAAAGCAGGAATCTGAAGGACCATTTTGTCAAACAAAGTTTAGTGGTCACCTTTCTATGGGTCCTGCATGTCCAGTTGATCAAGCAGTCCAGGCAAGAACAGTTTCTTGCCCAAATGGCTGTTTTTGCCAAGGTGAAGATAAGATATGAAGTGTCCTCAATGCCCATTCTCCTCTCTGAAGTAAATCAGTGTTGCCAGGAGCAGACATGTCTCACTGTCCAGAAAGTCTAAATTTTAAAAATATTTTAAATGTCATATTCTGTAGACCTTTGAAGTGTTTGAAGATTACCTGTCTATCTGAAATATCTCTGTGTATACCTAGAAGACTTAACTAACATGGCTATGAGTATGATTATCATAGATGACCAGTTATTAATCTATTTTTAATTATCTATTACAATTTTAAATGAGCTATATGAACATAATACCTTAAATAAGAGTAGAAATATACACACAATATAATAAAATTAACTAAGTTTTATCAATAGACTAAAATCTATGTTCCTTAATCTACCCTTTTGTCCTATTATATCTATATCCTTTCCCCTTTTCTTCTTTAGAAAGAGATCACATTTATAATCAACCCGATTTAAATAAAAATACTGGTTTTTCTCTGCCCCACACCAGAGGGCTCTTCTGATTTGGGACACAAGAATCTCTTAACCTGTTCTTTTAACAATACATCTGGGTTTAGAGAAGGAGTGAGCCAATTCCATCTCTAAAACCAGCTTGATAATTTTGGGAATGTGGGCGTAGTTTTTCTTACTACTTCCTGCTGGAGGGGGGCGCTGTATCTTATGGGGACACAAAGAAAATTTTAGGATTATGGAGTAGTCCATTAGGGTGAACCTCTGAGCCAGTTGCCTTGAAACCATTCTGGATGTCAGATCATCTGGGCCATGGTATCATCGGGGACCTTTCAGGTGGTCTTGGCTGATCAAACCTGATATATCTTAATCTGGAACAAATCCACAGCCTCTGGCTTTCTGTGGAAACAAAAGCAGAGACTCCTTTCCAAAGCAACATATCCTTATATCCAAATTTTGAAGTCAAGGTACCTTTAAAATTTACATATTTGTTTAACTTAACAGTTTTTATGATCAAATCTTTTTCTGCAGTTAAAAATCCCAAAGACAAGACAAACCAGATTCTCTGTGTAATATCCATCTTTGTAAGACTGAAAAGCTGCTGTGGCTTCTGGCTCCACCCACCTCAGCTTCCCAACATGGCAGTGGTACAGTTTGCCGCCAGGTCTGGGTCTGGAGCCATGTGTACCATCAACTATCAGAAGCAGTTCTACCAAAGTAGTGCATAGCCCAGAAACTTTTTTTTTAACTAGCAAAGGCTAAATCCACCATGAAGCAGAGTAAAGTGCTGCTTGTAGATTCCTCATTCCCGCCACACTGCAGGTCAGATGCACACGCCAGGAACCTGCCATAGTAGGTCAAACCAGCAGGCTGCCACTAACTTGAGAGAGACAACTAGGAAGCTGTTTTTAGCACCGTTTTAGAATCTTTTTGTCAGGTTTTAGGTGGAAAGTCTTGCCAACACGTTGGGTGCCATTTTTAGTTGGAGTTTTCCTGCCTGGCCCAGTCAGGACAAATCTCTCTTACCCACCTGTCCCACAGTTGCTCAGACCCAACCAAGAAAACACACAGAAACTTATATTGCTTATAAACTGTATGGCCATGGCAGGCTGCTTGTTATCTACTTTTTCTATCTTAAATTAACCCATTTCCATTTATCTATACTGTGCCACATGGCTCATGGCTTACCAGTACCTTACATCTTGTCATGGCAGCAGCTGGCAGTGTCTTTCTCCACCCAGCCTTCCATCTCCCAGAATTCTCTTCTCTCTTGTCCCACCTATACTTCTTGCCTGGCCACTGAGAGCTGGTGGCAGCTGAAAGCAGGAGCCAAGATGGTGGGGAGCCAGCACTCAGTGAGGAGTGGGAAGGCCTCACTCACAGCCGTTTTCGCTGGTCTAAGGGCTAAGCTACGAACTGAGACTTGACTAGCTGTTCCCTTTTTCGGGAATGGAACCGGGTAGGTGTCCCCTGATTAAATGGAACTTTGCAGGTGGGTTTAGGTACCCGCCAGCTGGGGAGGAGGCTGAGGGAGGGAGCCTCCTGGGCCTTTGGAACTTGCCCCATGTTGGGCGCCAGATATTGGTGAAATTATTTAGACCACTCCACATATTTAAAAGGGAGGTTTATTTTGTGGGCTATCTTACAAATGAAGGGGTAGGTTGCAGGGTCTGGCAAAGGTATAGTGCAGTCCGGCAGTGTTCTCTGGAGAACTCTGCTCAGTCTACCTCCAGCGTCCAGCGTCCCAGCACCAAGAGAGTGACCTCTTGATCCTCAGTCTTCTGCTCCCTCCTCAGCCCCACCTTGTGGGCGTGATCATTACCGAAGCCTCAATGGGGGTCAGAACTTCCAGGCCAATGCTGGGATGGCTATCCACTATAATAAAGCCTGTTTCAACTTTGTAGCCAAATGTTTTTGGATTAAAATTATGTCATTTCTGCTATCTCTTTGCTGCTTTCACGCCTCTTCCATAGACCCTTTATTGTGCTCTATCCCATGGTGTCTTCTTGTTTAATAATAATTACTATTTGATTGTGACCTGTGTTTGGTTGCAGGACCTTCCATCTATGAAGTAAAATGCGGCTGCGCTGGACATTGAGTGTGTAATGGAATGTGCACACATCGGGCCCTGTGCCTTAGAAAAATAATAGGAAGTGATTGGGGAGAAAGGAAGATTTCAATAAACTACAAATTTCCCATGTTAAGGTCTTGTCTGACCTTAATGCGGAAGGGAAAATTTGGGAGGGTTTGTGCTGAGTCATTTGATCTCTGTTCACCTAGCATATTAAATGCTAAGGTCCTGAAGCCCAGCTGGGTGATGTTAGCTAATGAGGGTCTCTGGGAAGGATTAGCAATCAGGAGCACCTTTACAAGGAAACTTAGAAGTTCTTTCCAAGACTCTTCTTTTGTTTTGCTGTAGGGACCTGTAAGGATAACTACAAGCCCTGTCCTGGTGAGTGTGGAGGCCACTGTCACCAGACTAGGAAGTGCAGGTTGGCTGAGCTATTAGAGATGCTTGAACTGAGATGAATCATGAGTCCTTTGGCCTCTGAGCTTTGTTGAATGTTGATTCCCTGGGGAGGGGGGCCTCTGCCATCCTGGCATGGTAGAATATTTGCTTGTAGTATCACTGCCTCATGTTATATAAATTAGAGTTGCTTTGAAAACCTATTTTTGCCTCTGCTGTCCAGTACTAGGTAGACAGTCCCACAATTTATTCCAGTCTGTTCCTTGAGTGGTCAGTGAAAAGGAAAAATAGACCAGTTAATGAGTGATCTCCAAACTCTCTGGTTTTTATTGGGGGTTATCAATGAAGAGGGACCTGTGCAAGAGTTGAGTTCATTGACCAACTTTGAAGGTGGTAGAGTTATAGTGCAGAAATGGAGATGCAGGATGGTGGTTGAGAGTTTTCTGACTTCAATAGTAGTTGAGATTAGTAATGTAGAATTAGGTAATCAATATCCGATGCTTTGTAAATGTCCTGATAGGCCATTTCTTGGGGTTCATGACAAGAACAATCAAGAATCTATGTACAGGATTGAACATATCTTGAAACCAAGTTGCTGTAGTGACAATAGCTCAACCAACAGAGATCTGGTAAAATGTTGTGGCCCTGCCTAAGAGGGTTGGTTTTTTGTTTGTTTGTTTTAGATATACACTTTGAGATAAAAGTTTTCAGAGATCTTCGATGTGCTGTAATATAAATCCTTAGTGACTGGAGCCCATGAATATAAAGCCTGTTTCAACTTTTCAAAATATTTTTTTGAAATTATAATTATATCATATTCACAATCTATTTCCTTTCTCCAAGCCCTACCATGACGTCTCATTATTTTCTAATGTGTGGCCTATTTTTCTTTAACAACCATTACACAGTAACTTATAAAACAGTTACTCTATGAATTTGAAGTATGTTTGGCTGTAGGACCCACATCTACAAGGCAATGAGGCAGCTGCCCTGTGTAATGAGTGTGTAATAGAATGTGCATACAAAGAACCATGTGCTTTAGATTAGAAACAGGATGTTCTCTATGTAAGGATTCTGTCTTTAATTATGTCATCAGCCTGCAAAGGCAGCCCAGCCTAAAAATGCAGTTGGGCCTTCTGTGTGCCTACTTTCCCTTTTCTGCACTCTCTCTTCCCTGCACGTGGTCCTTTCTCTCTCTCTCTCTCTCTCTCTCTCTCTCTCTCTCTCTCTCTCTCTCTCCCTCTCTCCCTTTCTCCCAATAAAGCTCTAAAAAGATAACTATGGTACACTGACTCTTCCATCCAGCACTCTCCTCTTTTCGCATGGCCATCACTGGCACCACCAACACCTTAACCAACACTTTAGGGGAGTGGAAGAATGTCTACTAAAGTACAAACTTTCTTGACATGGGCCCTGTTTACTGGCAGGGACGGCAGATATCAAAAACCTGTGCTTTCTGAGTCAATTGCTCTCTGCTCTCCCAGTAATGAAGCTGCTGATATTCTGACATCCATGTAGGTGACCCTAGCCAATGAAGGTCTCTAGGAAGGGTTAGCAACAAGTACTAGTAGCAGGTAACTTGCAGGTTCTTTCCTGGAGTCCCCTCTTTTTCTATTGTAGTGAGTGGTAAGGAAGACCAAATTTATACTATAGGGAGTGTAGGGTGTTCAGAACAGGTCTGTTGAGCTGTCATTTCTGCTGAGATTTGATGTATTACACTATGGAGTATATAGTACTTAGTCATAAAAATCAATTATACCATGAAATTTCTGGAAAATTGATGGGACTAGAAAAATTCATCCTGAGTGAGGTAACCAAGATTGAAAGAGACAAACATAGTACATTCTCACTCATAAGTGGATATTAGAGTTAAAAGTAAAGGATATCCAGGCTAAAATCCATAATCCAAGAGAAGCTAGGTAACAAGAAAAACCCTAAGAGTGACATACATGGATATCCCTAGCAAGGGAAAATAGATAAGGTCTCCTAATTAAACTGGGAGTGAGAGGGAGGGAGAAAGAATGAGGGATAAGAACAAGAGAGAATGGGGTTGTTGAATTTGGGGAGAGGCTGGGACGGAGAGCAAGGAAAAAGGTATCTTGATAGAGGGAGCCATTATGGGGAATAACCTGGTCCTAGCAAAATAACCAGGAATCCACAAGGATGACCCCAGATAAGACTGGCTTTCCCCTGAAATGAAAATGACTACCTTTAGCAGACTATGGGGGTCTAGCCCCTTGATAGCCTTCTCCTAGGGTCCAGGAAGAATGTACAACCAGCTGAATATCAAATCTTTGATAATAAATGAATCTAAGTACATGAAACACTGTAGTCTATACATTTATTATTTTCTTGAGTCAAGATTGATATGAATTCCCAACACGCCCCTACATTTGGGTATAATCACACATGGCCAGTGGGACCTAGTCACTTCCATCTAATCATTTCTAGGTCAAACATCTGGCATGATCCAGGACTCCGTGCCTTTACATGGTTGTGTAAATCATGCAATGAAACCACATTATCTACATGCATCTGTGGAATAGCCATATCAGCCTGTGTGGGCAGGTGCAACCCCACCTTTAAGCAGGCGCCATGATTCTTAGGCCCCCCTTCACATACATGTCTTTCTGCAGGCCTGTACACATCTGTCCCTCTCACTTACCTTAATAAAACTCTTGTTAGTGGATTCTGTTGTGTTTTGTGACTTTTCCTTACAGGGTAAAAGCAAGATAAAAACCAACATAGATTCTATCTATACTGCTTCAATCCTATTCTTATATATAGCTCTTCTCCCTTTTCATGCTGAGTTCTAGCTCTACCTTGTTGAGTTCTGTTCTCACACTCAGTTTCTCCCTGTCCCTTCTCTTCATGTCCTCTCATAGCCTTAACTAAACTCTTCTGCTATCAATCTCATCTTCATCCTCAGTTTCTACGTCCATGCTTAGTTCTTCTTTTCCTACTCCTCCAACCTGACTCAATCCCTACTGTATATAAAAACTCTGCATTGTTCTTTCTTCTTTGGCCATGTGACTCTACTCTGAGCTAATAATTCTACCTCAATGCTTTCTTACCTTATATGCAGCAAAAACTTTTTGTTCTGAGTAGTTTTGGAATGAAGGGAATAAGTTTCAGAGCTTCATTTGCACAAGAAACAAAGTAATGCATTTACACATCCTAAGAGACAGGCATTGTCTTTGTAAGGGTACTTATGTCAGATCAGAAGTAGGTCTGAGAAGCTTATACTCTTTGACATTGTGGCCTAGCAGTATGAGCAGACAAGAAATTGATAGCAAAAAGCTGCAGTTATATTAAATGCTGAATAACATCAAATGTTCCTTGAAGGATTTGTTGATCCTTCTAGCTATAGATTTATCATATACAGCTGAGTCTCTATTACATATTCTTGTGGCCTGCAGTAACAACCCTAATTGTCATCAAAAACATTCATTCAGTAACTGATGGAAGCAGATGCAGAGATCTACATCTAAGTACTGGGCCAAACTCCTGGACTCCAGTCAACAAGAGAGGGAGGGATTAGATGAGCAAGGGGGTCAAACTATGCTGAGGAAAACAACAGAGCAAGCTCACCCATGCTAGTGAGACTTTGGACTCACAACTGAGGAACCTACATAGGACCAATCTAGGCCCTCTGAATGTGGGCAACAATTGTGTGACTTAGTCAGTTTGTGGGGCCCCTGGTAGTGGGACTAGAATTTAGCCCTAGTGCATGAACAGGATTTTTTTAGCTCATTCCATATGAGGAGATACCTTGCTCAGCCTTGAAGTGGGGCGAGGGGCTTGTTCCTCCCTCAATTTGTTATTCCAGACATCATTGACTCCCCATGGGAGGCCTTACCTACCATCTCTGCTGAGTATATGGCAGGTACAGTGGGAGAAGGTGGAGGATGAGCATGAGCAGGGATGCAAGGGGGAACTGTGGTTAGTATGTAAAGTAAATAAATAAACTAAATTAAAGAAAATTAATCTAGAACTTCTCCTCATTGAGACATGATAACTGCTGGCTGTGCCTGCTGACAACTTGCAACAAAGGCTGACTACAGAAAACTGACACATTCAGTAGTGAAAAAAATACTCAATTTAGAAAATATTTGAACAGACATGTCAGCATTGATGTTCCAATTTGATGACCAACAAGCAGGGATGTGTGGAGGGTCTGAGATGTTGGTCCACAAGTCTGAAGACCTGAGTTTGAACCCCCTTCCCCCCCACACCTACATAAAAACAAATGCTGGAAAGGCATGGGATCATCAAATTCAGGCAAAGGATAAGGGACAATAAAATAATTCTGAGAGCTGGTAGGTAGTTCAGTGATACTCTGCCACAAAAGGAAGAAACTCTTACTTGGCTAGACAAGGGACAGTGTGAGTGGCATGGCTTCAGGATATCACAGCAATGTACTTGATTCTTGCCCCCTTTGTTGTAAGCTTGAAAACCTTATTCAGAGTGTTCTCCATGCTGTTGAGAACTTGGACAAGAAAATGTGCCAAACAAGGTGAACATCACAAGCAAGCTCTCAGATGGGGTATGTCCTTTAAATTCCCTACCTTTTTGACATGCTGCCACTTAGTCCCTCAAGTACTTGATGTGTTGGCTTGCTCAAAATGGCAGGCAGGGCAGCTTAGAGAGGAAATTCTGGTAGGTTGGCAGGTGTCCATATTTCCAGCATCATGGACCAGCATTGCAAGGTGGCCAAGATGCAAGTGAGTTCTCACAGAGGCCCTGAGGAGAAACAGGAATCCAAGACACATATGGCATTTGTGCTGGTGTCCTCAGGTCTCAAAGGCAGGATGCAACCTAGGGGTGTGCAGACACCCATGGGAGCAAGTCCAGAGAACCTGAATCTTCCTATGCTATGGCCGTGTGGTTTTCTCTGTGCACTTGCAGCATGTGACTCAGTGGAAGTCTCCTGGAAGAAGTGTCTTATTTTCCCTGAAAAAGTCTGCCCATTTTCCCTCCTCTGTAAAGTGACTGCATTGGCCCATGTCAGTCCTTTTGAGGAGCTAACTCCACTTACTTTTTTGTCTCTTGCCCTGCATGCAATTCTGGGCCTGAAACTAGCCTTATCTATTCATGCTGGGAAAGTTTTTCACCATTGAGCCACACCCCCACCCAGGGATCAAGTATGCTTCTTGCACAAAGCACAAGCCTCTAGCTTTGACCTCTTTGTTGGTCAAAACTGTCTTCAAGTCTAGCCAGTGATAAGATAGATCATGTGGGGACATGGGACTCCAGTTTTGACCCTCTTCCTGACAAAAGATCATGAAATTAGGGCTTCCATTCCTTCATCTCTCTGGAATAACATGTGCTGGATGGGTCCAACATCTTACCGAGGAAGAACTGGTTTGTGAATTGCTTGGCTGCCAAGATCTCTGTGTACATCAGATAGACAGCTACTGTTCCTTTTCATGGAAAGAATGAAATTCCCAACAGGCAGCCCTCACAGTGACAGGAGGCTTGGGTTGTCATAGAGGCAGAATTGGGGACATGGAGAATGATGCTTTGGATGAGGGGAGTCCATTATGTTTCCTCAGATTAGCTGACTGGCCCACATCCAAAACAGCAAAGCCATGTCAGTAGTGAACCAACAATGACAAGAGCAGAGACCCTATCACTCTGCTCTTTGGGACACTTGCTGTCCCTGATTTTGTTTGTTTCAGCTGTCTTTTGAGTCAGTCTGCAGAAGGTTTTTGTTCTAATTCCCAAAATATATTCAGGCAGGGGCTGACCTTGGACATAATACTCTAGGCTTTCTAGAACCAAAAAGCTTTGCTTGGAGACTAGGCTCATGTTCTAACTCTTAGCACATGAAAGGCACAGAAATGCCCAGCACACCAAGAGAAAAATGACAACTCTTTGAACCCAAATACTTTACAATAGCTTTTAATTATGACATATAGTGTAGGGTCTTCCTTTCCTCCATGGTCTACCTTGCCCATGCTCTGATACTGTAGTGTCTCTGGCTTATATCATCACATGGGTGGTGACTGATGATGATGACATTTTCTGTCATGTCTTGTGGGCTACATGGAATGGACCCAAGGTGAGAATAGTTGCTGTGTCTTGTCATGATCCCCTTTCCCAGTGTAGCATTCCAAGGATTTTTGTAACTAAATTTTTCCTCTGGTCCACAGTTGCTCAGACCCACATAAACACACAGAAGCTCATACTTTTTAAACCTGTTCCCACTGACTACTTCTTACACTTACACTTAGCCCATTTCTGTTAATCTATATGTTGCCACATGTTTTGTGGCTTTACCTGTGTGCCATTACATGCTGGTGCCTGGATGACAGGCTGGCATCTCCTGACCAAACTTCCTGATCCCAGAATTCTCCTTGTGTGCTTCTCCTGCCTATATTTCCTGCCTGGCTAATGGCCATTCAACATTTTCTTAAACCAGTGAAGAAAGGCAATTGTTGACAGTATGAATACTGTCCCTTTGATACGAGCAGGATTCAGTGAAAGGCAACATTTGAACTCTGCCAAGACAGTATAAGATAGTCTTTCAAAAAAACCTGCTTCTGAAAATGGTCTGACAGATATTGTAGGCCTATAGTGAATTTCAATGCACCAATGATACTGTGAAACTCTAGGTGACTGTACAATCTGCCAGCTGTCTCTGTCTACTCTGAAAAGATTCACAAAAGTTGATGTATCCTTCTCCCTCTTCTCAGCTGTTATTATATTTTATCTCAAATCTTTGATAGGACTGAAGGCTAACAATTATAATTATAATCTTCTTGTATCTTAGATAGAACATATTAAGTGTTAGATTCAGGTTTATCAAGGTAGGACATCTTTGGGAAGGACCTCTGTAACATGCTATTTACTTATATCCCTGACTCCTCTGGATTTTAGTATGTGTTTTTGTTTGGTGTTGTTTTTGTTGATATCCTTTCATTTTGCATAGGCCATTATCCCTTATTGTTCTCATACAATATTTAGTAATCATCCCTATTATGAATAGTTTTGATTTCAATTAGAATTTTTTTATTTAGACAAAATGGAGGAGATGAATTGGGTAGTTGTTCTGGCTTCAACCTTGAAACACTGCTCCTAGAGTGACATCAGGTAACAGCCACACATGCCTATTACCTTCCCCTGTGGCTGATCTGCCCCTGAGAATGGCTGAGAGGGAATTCCTTAAGACTCTAGGTGCATACATATTTGGCCATTTCTGGATACCTCATGTTCCTGAAATTTGGATGGAAGACCAAGCCAGAGTTCTTTGCTGGATGGATGGTACGTCATCTATCCTGGGTGCTATATCCAACCACTATTGACTGTAAGTTTTATCACAGACATTTTAAATATCTCTTGACTACAAGATAAATTATGTGGAATTGCCTCATTAATTACACTAATAGATTGCCTCCTGGTCTTTGTTTACTTTAGGGGATTAATCTTTCCTCCCTACCATCCTGACCTAATTTCCCACCAGCCATTTTATCTCATGGAGAATGTATCTTAAGGTGAAAAAGAGCCATTTTTAAGCAATATTTGGACAGTTATCCCTAAAGACCACACAAATAAAAGCTTGTAGTGAGGCACTGCCAGAACTCTGGCTTTGGAAGGAGGTGCTGAATTTTCCCCTGAAACTCAAGGAGAGGCTCTTGAGAAGGACAATTTGAAGTGAAGTAGTTAGCAGGTAGGCAAATGATGGAACATCAGCAGTCCCATACTTGAGTATTCAATGACATCATGGAGAACCTTGTCATCTCTTTTGATGTCACCAGTGTTGTGGTGATACTATCAGCCTACAGGGAAATTTTTCAGTGCCTCTTTGGTTTACCTATAGACATGGTGGCAAGATGATGCAAGCTACTTGGAAAATATAATGGAGAGCATAGGGAGACCAGGGAGAGGCAGAAGTAAGATGGCCTTTGGTCCCAGTGTAAAACAGCAAGAAATAATTCTTTCAGAAGCCACATTGAGCCTTGGCAGGAAATGGAGTGCTTCCAGAAAGAGGGAGGCTTGATCTGGGCTATCAAGGAGTAGGATTCAGGAAATGGGAGTCTCTGGGAAGCAATGAGCCTATCCTGACTCTTTAAGTTCCTAAAGAGCAGACACAGAGTCAAAGACTTCAGATGGTTAGTTTGGTGGGGATCCAGGAATTGTCTAGGCTGCATATTCATGTCTTTAAAGTGTTTGAAGATTACCTACCTAATTATTCCTAAATATGCCTTTGTATACCTAACAACTTAATTAACTAACATGACCATTAAATCTAGAAGACTGTAATCTGCATTTCTCAATTATGTATTACAATTGGAAAAGAGATGTATAAACATAATACGTTAAATAAGACTAGAGATATAATACAATTTACTTTATATTTATATAAATAAACTAAAATATATAGCAAAGTAACATATTTTAAACAAGTTGTTGCTCTCTCAAAGAAGATTCAATAATCTATTTGTTTATCCTATCATAGCTCTACTGTCCCCCTTTTTTTTAGAAAGAGATTGCATTTATAAACAACCACCTTTAAATAAAAATAAACATTTATAAATAATATTTTAGGATTTTGGTCATAGACTGTCATAGTACTCCCTGATGGTTGGGAGCATTGGTAATCTTATAGGTATCCTGAGCAAATTCAGAATTACAGTTAAATTTTGGCTGTAGTCTGTGAGGATGGACTGTCTCAGCCAGTTCCTTTGATGCTGATTTTGGATGTTGGAACATCTGGAGACCTCTTAGGGGTTCTTCCTTAATCAAAACATTTTAGCTTGGAAGCAATTTATAGGTTCTCATATTCTGTGGAAACAAAAGCAGTATCTCTTTTCCAAAACAACATATGCCTACACACAAATTTTGAAGTCAAGTTACCTTTAAAATGTATAAACTGACTTACCTCATCAGCCTTTACCACCAAAGGTCTTTCTGTAGTTAAAAATTCTAAATACTATATATTCCAGACTCTGTGTGTGATTTCTGTCTTTACTTGGCTTATTTTTATACTATTTTCACTGTCTCTTTAAAACTTATATTTTTATATAACTTCATATATTCCTTTTTCTCTCCAAGGCCTATGTACATTTTTGCATACATTCTAAATATTTTAGAGTTTTAATACATCTGAACTTGTCTTATTGTAAATTTATAGTCCTTCTCTGACCAGGAGAGACTTTAAACTGTTAAAATGCATAGCTAGAATGAAAGGCAGCATCCTTGGCTACTGACTCCACCCATATCATCTTTGCCACATGGTGGAGACACTTTATTGCCAGCTCTGGGAACCATGCTTTCTGCTGACTCTGGAAGGCAGTGGGTCAATGTCTTTATCAAGTAGCATGTAGCCCAAATTTTTTTTGTCCATACTAGCAAAAACTAAATCTATCATTCATCATGCTGTTCAGCTTGGTGATATGACAGTATATCATGGCAGGCATTCACCATGCTGTGCTCTAGCTCTCATGCTGTGAACACACCATACTGTAGCTGAAGCCCATATTCCACAGCTTGCCTAAAGATAGAATTAGGAAACTGTTTTAGATCCACTTCAGAATCTTTTTTGGGGAGAGGGGAATTCTTGCATTCACATCTGGGTGCTAAATGTAGTCAGAAAGTATTTACTGTCTTGCCTAGGCCCCCACCATTCCACCAAATCTCTTCCATGGTCAAAGAGCTACTTGAACCCAAGTAAACAAACAGAGGTTTATTATTATTTACAAAATGTATGGTCTATGGCAGCTCAATTGCTAGCTATCTCTTATTCTTAAATTAATCCATTGCTATTAATCTATGTTTTGCCATGTGTTCTGTGGCTTACCAGTCTGTTGGCACGTTTTTCCTTGGGTCAGGCTGGTGTCTCTTCAGACTCTATCTTTCTCTTTTCTGGTTCTCTCCTTGAATTACCTGCCTGTGTCAAATCTGCCTTGCCATATGCCAAAGCAGCTTACTTATTAACCAAAGGGAACAACATATATTCACAGTATAGAGAAATATATTCCCCAGCAAGCTACATTTTAATTGGACTTAATATCTCCTTAAAAAGAGAGAAACCTCTCTTTGCACTAGCCTATCTATCTATTCAATGCCAATAAAATCATGGTTAATAGACTAGTACGTACAAATACCATTTCCTGAACCAGTACAAACCCTGATAAAAAAATAAACATTTGGGCTTACGCTTCCTTGTCAGTGTAGTCTACACATATCAACAAATAAATTTCTATTTCCAATAGATGAAGTCCTCTACAGAAAATCACAGCCAATTAAATATCACAGAGGTGGATCTCAGGCACAATGGGCATATTTACAATATAATGACTGCACCTAAGTCTTAGAGAATATTGTGGAAGTTTTAATAGAAAAATTTAAGACCCAAAGGCTCAGTGATTTTTCTATGAAATTGTTTCTCCTATAATGTTGAAGTTATAGTCATTTATTCTCAGTAACATAGCTTCCTAAACATGATCTGAATAAGTACAGTAATGATTGTAATGCCAAGAAGAGCAAGGAAAAACCTACAAGTCCTCAACTTTACCCAAAATTCAGTAGGCAACCAAGGATTGCTCAGAATGAAAAAACATCTTCCTAGAGAAAGAGCACAACAACTGGTTTACTAATTCATAAGTTAAAATTACAGAAAACATAACTTCCTCACACAGATATGAAAGAGGTTTTCTTGCTCATTACCAACATTATTAATTTTTAATTGGTTAACATGACCAATTGTTTGGTTTGGATCCAGAACTTCTGATGGAGAACAAAATTTTAAACAGGTGAACATTTGTGAACTCTGTTCAGAAGTTCAATGTTTTTAAGATTTTACTTATTTATTATTTATATGGCCAGAAGAGGGCATCAGATATTATTATTGATGGTTGTGAGCCACCATGTGGTTGCTGGGAATTGAACTCAGGACTTCTGGAAAAAGAGCCAATGCTCTTAAACTCTGAGACATATTTAGAGGCCCAGAAGTTCCATTCTTGAGAGGTTATAAGCACAGGAAGATCCTAACCAGTTGATGATTCTTTGTGATCTTATCAGAGTTGTAGCAAGTGTCTTACTATGTTCATACAGTTTCCATGCAATCATTAACATTTTGTCAACATGATCTCACCATTACTGAATTAAATAAGAGAAATAAAAATATCAGCCTTTCACAATTTGCTGACATTTTATCTGCAATTTTCTTAGAGCAATGCAGTTCAGAAGACTGTCTCAAGTGAATTTATCTTGCTTGGTTGAACACTTCCTTATATTATAGGAATATGTCAATAGGCATGAGACTACACATCAGCATTAGACACATAAATACACATAAGCAAAAACATTAATCCAAGGTTGACTCTTTACAAAATATTTTTAGTTTATATTCTTGAAGTTAAATGTAATACCACACACTGAATAGTAGATTAGAAGCAGAGATATGTGAAACACTGTCTGTAGTACTATAGTTTTGATTAAGGACCTTCAAATGATTCATTCATATGATATGCCAACAAATGGCTGAAAGACATTTAAGGAATTGCTCATCATCCCTAATTATCCGGGAAATGCAAATCAAAACGATTCTGAGATACCACCTTACAACTGTAAAAATGGCTAAGATCAAAAACACAGAAGACAGCTTATGCTGGAGAGGATGTGGAGCAAGGGGAACTCTCCTCCACTGCTGGTGGGAATGCAAGCTTGTACAGCTACTTTGGAAATCAATATGGTGCTTCCTTAGAAAATTGGGAATCCATCACCCCCAAGACGCAGCTGTAGCACTCTTGGGCATATACCCAAGGAATGCTCAGTCATACCGCAAGGGAATTTTCTCAGCTATGTTCATATCAGCATTGTTTGTAATAGCCAGAACCTGGAAAAAAGCTAGATGTGCTTCAACTGAAGAATGGATAAAGAAAATATGGTACATAAACACAATGGAGTACTACTCAGCAGAGAAAAACAATGACATCATGAGGTTTGCAGGCAAATGGATGGATCTAGAAAAAAATCATCCTGAATGAAGTAACCCAGACTCAGAAGGACAAACATGGTATGTACTCACTCATAGGAGGATACTACATGTAAAATAAAGATGACTAGACTCCTACACAACTACAGGGAGGCTACCAAGTTAACGGGACCGTAGGAAAGACCCAGGAATCACCCAATGACAGAGAAATGGATGAAATCTACATGAACAACCTGGACGACAGTGGGAGTAATGAAGGGCAAGGTTTGAGGAAAAGAGATCTTAGGTGAGCAGGAGATCCCAGCTGGATCAAGAACAAAAACTGAGAACAAAGAATAACAGACCATGATAAATGAAGACCACATGAGAACAGGAATAGGAAGAGTGCTGGAGCGGTCCCCAGAAATCCACAATGATACATCCTCTAGAGACTGCTGGCAATGGAGAAAGCCTTATCTGACCTAGTCTGATGATTAGATGGCCCAAAACCCTAACAGTCCAGCTGGAACTTTCATCCAATAACTGATGGAAGTGGATGCGGAGATCCTCAGCCAGGCCCCAGGTGAAGCTCCAGGTGTCCAATTGTCGAGAAATAGGAGGGACTGTAAGAGCATATATTGTTGAGACCAAGATTGGAAAAAGCACAGGGACAAATAGCCAAATGAATGGAAGCACATGAATTATGAACCAACAGCTGTGGAGCCCCCAGCTGGATCAGGCTCTCTGGACAAGTGAGACAAACTGAATAGCTTGAACTGTTTGGGAGGCATCCAGGCTGTGGGACCAGGATCTATCCTTAGTGCATGAGCTGGCTGTTTGGAAGCTTGGGCTTACACAGGGACACTTTACTCAGCCTGGAAGGAGGGGTCTGGACCAGTCAGTACTGAATCCACCTGCCAAATTATTTTTTCATCCAATTCAATGCCCTAGTAAGACTACAACATCCATTTAGAATAGTAATATACTTGAGGCCTTCCCCAAGGTGAGGAGGTAAGGAGGAGGTAATGATAGGATGAGCCAGGGATGATTGCACAGAGAATCTTGCAGTCTGACTGACTAGCAGCCAGTGTTTACTTATCAATACAGAATTTATTAATCAGGGATAGATTCACATTTTTCTAAAACGTAGACCTTATAATATTTGGTGATGGGCATGTATTTAAATATTTTCTCTTGTGCATCTGGGTTAATAAGTTTAGTTATTATTGATAATCCATGACAGAATACAGTTAACTTTTATAGTAAATTTTCCTCAAGTTTAGACATAATTGAAAAACAGTTGTGTTTTACAATAAATTTCAACCCAATAATCCAATTTTTAAATAAACTACTGGGATATGATATCCTGTTCTCAAGTTGGTAACATTTGTGGCTTCAAAGACTTCAAAGGCATCAAAGACACTAGACAAAATTGAAATTTCCCTATCCATCCCAGAACTCCCATCTGTACCAGAGAAGTGCCTGGGGTTATAATCAGAGAGGCAACAGCCCTTGGGCACCCCCTGGGAGGACCTCCCCAACTTGGCCCCAGTATCAGGGCCCTGTTGGATGGCTCCCCTTTTCCAAGACTGCAGGCAGACCCTGCAGTCTTCACACCCTGCCCCCACACCCATTTGTGCAAGACCCCAGCCACTTCCTGAGACTCAGAGACAAGCCCCCAGCTCCCATCCGCCCTGGAACTCCCATCTGGACCAGAGAGATACCCTCCCATGGACACTACAACCTAAATGCCTTGCCCCCACACCCATCTGCTGGCGAACCCAGCCACTTCCAGAGACTTACAAACCAGTATCCAGCATTCCATCCTGTCCCGGAACTCCCATCTGGATCAGAGAACCCCTAGCTCCCATCAGCCCCAGAACTTTCATCTGGACCAGAGCTTCCATCCTATTCTGGAACTGCCATCTGGACAAGAGGAGCTCCCATCTGGACAAGATAAGGAGACCCCAGGGAATTTCTGATACTCAGAGTCCAGCACCCCAGCTCCTATCCAGCCAGCAATCTCATCTGGACCAGAGCTCCCATCCAGCCCAGAGCTTCCATCTGGAACAGAGAGAGGCTCTCTAAATCTGTCTGTTCTGTCTGGACCATGTACACTGATAAGACCAAGAAGGAACCAACAAGGAGATGGGCAGACAACAAGGCAGAAGTACATACAACAAAATAAAGAGCAACACACCATCACCAGGACCTAGCCCTTCTCCAACAACTAGACCTGAATATCATGGAATGGAAGAAGAAGAAAACAACCTTATAAGTAACATCATGAAGAGGCTAGAGGCTTATATAGAAGAAATGAAAAATAAAGTGAAGGAACAGAAAAAAAAAATGGGAAGAATACTATTAAAAAAACTAGAGAAAAGGACAATTAAAGCAGAAGAAAACAAAAAATCCCTAAGAGAAAATCATGAAAAAGCAATGAAACAGACAAGGGAAACAGTCCAAGACCTGAAGAGGGAAATGAAAAAAATGAAGAAGACACTAGCGGAAGGAATGCTGGAAGTAGAAAATCTAAGTAAGCAAGCAGGAACTTCAGATGCAAGTATAACCAACAGAAACCAAGAGATGGAAGAGAGGATCTTTGGTGTTGAAGATACATTAGAAGCAGTAGATTCATCAGTCAAAGAAAACACTAAAACCTTTAAAAAATATAAGGGTTTTAGTGTTTCCTTTGACTGATGAATCTACTTCTTCTACATGAATTATGAACCAACAGCTGTGGAGCCCCTAGCTAGATCAGACCCTCTGGATAAGTGAGACAATTGAACAGCTTGATCTGTTTGGGAGACACCCAGGCTGTGGGACCAGGACCTGTCCTTAATGTATGAGCTGGCTGTTTGGAACCTTGGGCTTACACAGGGACACATGCTCAGCTTGGAAGGAGGGGACAGGACCTGCCTGTACTGAATCCACCAGGTTTAAATGAATACCCAGGGGTGCCTTGGTCCTGGAGGATATGGGAATGGAGGGGAGTGGCTGGGGGGAAGTTGTGGGTGGGAGCGGGAAAGGGGAAGACAGGGGAACCCATGGCTGATGTATAAAATTAAAACACATAATAAAACAATTAAAAAAAAGAAAACACTAAAACCAACAAAGTCATGACCCAAAATGTTCAAGAAATTTGGGAAACCATGAAAAGACCAAACCTATGAATAATAGGGATAGAGGAAGGAGAAGAATACCAACTCAAAGGCACAGAAAATATATTTAACAAGGTCATAGAAGACTTTCCAACCTTAAAGAAGGAAATGCCTATGAAGATACAAGAAGCCTTTAGAATACCAAACAGACTAGACGCCCCCCCCAAAAAAAGGCCCCTCACTATATAATCATTAAACAACTAAACATACAGAATAAAGAAAGAATATTAAGGGCAGCAAAGGAAAAAGTCCAAGTGACTTATAAAGGAAGACCCATCAGAATAACACCCGATTTCTCAATGGAGACTTTGAAAGCCAGAAGGACGTGAACAGATATAATGCAGACACTAAGAGACCATGGATGCCAGCCCAGACTAATATACCCAGCAAAACTTTCAGTCATCATAGATGGAGTGAACAAGACCTTCCAAGACAAAACCAGATTTAAACAATACTTATCCACAAACCCAGCCATACACTAAGCACTAGAAGGAAAATTCCAACCTAAGGAAGGCAGATACACCCATGAAAACACAGGCAATAGATAACACCACAGAAGTAAACCCCAAAGATGAGAAGTACACACACACTACCACAAAGAAAAAAACAATAAAAGGAATGAACAATCACTGGTCATTAAAATCCCTTAATATCAATGGACTTAATTCACCTATAAAAAGACACAGACTAACAGAATGGATAAAAAACAGGACCCATCTTTCTGCTGCATACAAGAAACACACCTCAAAATCAAAGACAGACACCTCCTAGGAATAAAAGGCTGGGAAAAGACTTCCCAATCAAATGGTCTTAAGAATCAAGCTGGTGTAGCCATCTTAATATCCAGCAAAATATACTTCAAACTAAAATCAATCAAAAGAGATGATGAAGGACATTACATACTCATCCCAGGAAAGATCCACCAAAATGAAGTCTCAATTTTGAACATTTATGCTCCAAACACAAGGGCACCCACATATGTAAAAGAAACATTACTAAAGCTTAAATTACATATAAAACCCCACACATTAATAGTGGGAGACTTCAACACCCCACTTTCACCTCTGGACAGATCAGCTCAATTGAAACTTAACAGAGACATAATGGTCTTAACTGATATTATGGCTCAAATGGACTTAATCAATATCTATAGAACATTCCACCCGAACAAAAAAGAATATACCTTCTTCTCAGCATCCCATGGAAACTTCTCTAAAATTGACCACATACTTGGCACAAAGCAAATCTCAACAGATAAAAAACAAGTGGAAAAATCTCTTGTCTTCTATTGGACGACCATGGTTTAAAGTTAGATTTCAACAACAGAAAAAACTACAGAAAACCTACAATCTCATGGAAACTGAATAATGCTCAACTGAATCACCAATGGGTTAAGGAAGAAATAAAGAAAGAAATTAAAGACTTCCTAGAGATCAATGAAAATGAATACACCACACACTCAAACATATGGTACACCATGAAAGCAGTGCTAAGAGGGAAATTCATAGTACTAAATGCCCACATAAAGAAGCTGGAGAAATCTCACACTAGTGACTTGACAGCACACCTGAAAGCCCTTGAACAATAAGAAGCAAAGTCTCCCAGGAGGAACAGATGCCAGGAAATTATCAAATTGAGAGCTGAAATCAATAAAATAGAAATAAAAAGAACAATACAAAGGATTAATGAAACAAAGAGTTGGTTCTTTGAAAAGGTCAACAGGATAGACAAGCCCTTATAGACTAACCAAAAGACAGAGAGAGAGCATCCAAATTAACAAAATCAGAAATGAAAGTGGGACATAACTACAGACAATGAGGAAATACAGAGAATCATCAGGTCACACTTGAAAAACCTCTACTCCACAAAACTGGAAAATCTAAAAGAAATGGTTAATTTTCGATATGTACCACATACCTAAGTTAAATCAAGACCAGATAAACTATTCAAATAGTCCAATAATCCCTAAGGAAATAGAATCAGTCATTAAAAGTCTCCCAACCAAAAAAATCCCAGGACCAGATGGTTTCAGTGCAGAATTCTACCAGATCTTCATAAGTCTTCTTTGATACCAATACTTTTTAAATTTTTCCACACAATAGAAACAGAAGGAACATTAACAAACTCCTTCTATGAGGATAAAATTACCCTGATTCCTAAGCCAAACAAAGATGCCGGAAAGAAAGAGTACTTCAGACCAATATCATTCATGAACATTGATACAAAAATACTCAATAAATTACTGGCAAACAGACTTCAAAAACACATCAAAACAGTTATCCACCATGATCTACTGGCTTCATCCAAGGGAAGCAAGTGTGGTTCAACATATGAAAGTCCATCAATGTAATACACTATATAAACAAACTCAAAGAATAAAAAAAAAATGATCCTTTCACTAGATGCAGAAAAGGCAGTTGACAAAATCCAATACCCTTCATGATAAAGGTCTTGGAGAGATCAGGAATATAGGGAACATACCTAAACATAATAAAGGCAATCTACAGCAAGCCAACAGCCAACATCAAATCAAATGGAGAGAAACTCAAAGCAATACCACTAAAATCAGGAACAAGGCAAGGCTGTCCCCCTACTCAATATTTATTCAATATAGTACTTGAAGTTCTAGCCAGAGCTATAAGAAAACACAAAGAGATTAAGGGGATATAAATTGAAAAGGAAGAAGTCAAGCTCTCCCTATTTGCAGATGACATGATAGTATACATGAGTGACCCCAAAAATTCAACCAAGGAACTGATACAACTAATAAAAACCTTCAGCAACATAGCAGGATACAAGATCAACTAAAAAAAATCAGTAGCCCTCCTATATACAATACTATATACAATAGACAAACAGGCTTAGAAGGAAATCAGAGATACATCACCCTTTGCAATAGCCACAAATGATATAAAATACCTTGGGGTTACTCTAACTAAGCATGTGAGGGACCTATATGACAAGACCTTTAAGTCCCTGAAAAAAGAAATTGAAGAAGATGTCAGAAAATGGAAAGAGCTCCCAAGCTCACAGATAGGCAGGATTAACATAGTAAAAATGGTGATCTTACAAAAAGCAGATTCATCGCAATTCCCATCAAATTACCAACACAATTCTTCACAGATCTGGAAAGAATAATACTCAACTTCATATGGAAAAACAAAAAAGTCAGGATACCCCAAAGAATCCTGTACAATAAAACATCTTCTTGAGGCATCACGATCCCCGATCTCAAGCTCTACCATAGAGCTACTGTAATGAAAACAGCTTGGTACTGGCATGAAAACTGACATGTGGACCAATGGAATCGAATTTAGGACCCTGACATTAACCCACACACCTATGAATACATAATTTTTGACAAAGAAGCCAAAAATGTACAATGGAAAAAAGAAAGCATATTCAACAAATGGTGCTGGCATAACTGGATGTCAATGTGAGGAAGGCTACAAATAGATTGATATCTGTCACCATGCACAAAATTTAAGTCCAAGTGGATCAAAGACCTCAACATAAATCCAGTTACTCTGAACCTGATAGAAGAGAAATTGCGAAGTAGTCTTGAATGCATTGGCACCAGAGATCACTTTGTAAATATAACAACAGTAGCACAGACACTGAGAGAAACAATCAATCAATGGGAAGTGTTGAAATTGAGAAGCTTTTGTAGAGCAAGGGACATGGTCAACAAGACAAAGCAACACCCTACAGAATGGGAAAAGGTCTTCACCAACCCCACATCTGACAGAGGGCTGATATCCAGAATATATAAAGAACTCAAGAAATTAGATATCAAAATGCCCAATAGTCCAATTAAGAAATGGGCTATAGAACTAAACAGAATTCTCCACAGAGGAATTTCAAATGGCTGAAAGATATTTAAGGAATTGCTCAACATCCCTAATTATCTGGGAAATGTAAATCTAAACAAATCTGAGACACCCCCTTACACCTGTCAGAGTGGCTAAGTTCAAAAACACAGAAGACAGCTTATGCTGGAGAGGATGTGGAGCAAGGGGAACTCTCCTCCACTGCTGGTGGGAATGCAAGCTTGTACAGCCACTTTGGAAATCAATATGGAGCTTCCTTAGAAAATTGGGAATCCATGTCTCCCAAGACCCAGCTGTAGCACTCTTGGGCATATACCAAAGGAATGCGCAATTATACCACAAGGGCATTTGCTCAGCAATGTTTATATCAGCATTGTAATAGCCAGAACCAGGAAACAACCTAGATGCCCTTCAACTGAAGAACCCAGACTCAGATGGACAAAGACGGTATGTACTCACTCATAGGAGGATACTAGATGTAAAACAAGGATGACTAGTCTGCAACACAACTCCAGGGAGGTTACCTAGAAAACAGGATCCTAGGAAAGACACAGGGATCTCCCAATGATAGAGAAATGGATGAGATCTACATGAACAACCTGGACGACAGAGGGAGTAATGAAGGGCAAGATTTGAGAGAAAGGATGCTTAGGGGAGCAGGAGATCCCAGCTGGATCAAGAACAAAAAGGGAGAACAAGGAATAACAGACCATGATAAATGAAGACCACATGAGAACAGGAATAGGCAGAGTGCTGGAGAGGTCCCCAGAAATCCACAATGATATATCCTCTGTAGACTGCTGGAAGTGGTCGAGAGAGGGCCTGATTTGACATAGTCTGGTGATCAGGTGACTAAACACCCTATCAGTTGTCTTGGAACTCTCATCCAATTACTGATGGAAGTGGATGCAGAGATACTCAGCCAGGCCCCAGGTGGAGCTCCAGGTGTCCAACTGTCGAGAAGGAGGAGGGACTGCAAGAGCATGAATTGTTGAATCCAAGATTTGAAAAAGCACAGGGACAAATAGCCAAATGAATGGAAGCACATGAATTATGAATCCAGCCCCCAGCTGGATCAGACCCTCTGGATAAGTGAGACAATTGAATAGCTTGATCTGTTTGGGAGGCTTCCAAGTTGTGGGAGCGGGACCTGTCTTTGCTGCATGAGCTGGCTGTTTGAAAGCTTGGGCTTACACAGGGACACATGCTCAGCCTGGAAGGAAGGGACTGGACCTGCCTGTACTGAATCCACCAGGTTTAAATGAGTCCCCAGGGGTGTCTTGGTCCTGGAGGACATGGGAATGGAGGGAATGGGCTGAAGAGAGGTGGGGGTGGGGGTGGGAGTGGGGAGGACAGGGTAAGCCATGGGTGATGTATAAAATTAAAACAAATAATAAAAAAGAAATATAATAATAATAATAATAATGTATTTTTATATTATAAATACATAGTGAATGTTGCCATTGGGCAATAGTGGCTATCCCACAGCAACTGAGCTAATAAAACATATTTAATCAAAAAAAATGAAAAGAAATGGGATATATAACTAAACAGAATTCTCCACCGAGGAATTTCAAATGGCTGAAAGAAATTTAAGGAATTGCTCAACATCCCTAATTATCGGGTAAATGCAAATCAAAACGACTCTGAGATACCACCTTACACCTGTCAGAGTGGCTAAGATCAAAAGCACAGAAGACAGCTTATGCTGGAGAGGATGTGGAGCAAGAACTCTCCTCCAAAACTGGTGGGAATGGGAGCTGGTACAGCCACTTTGGAAATCAATATGGTACTTCCTTAGAAAGTGTGAATCCATCTCCCCCAAGACCCAGCTATACCACTCTTAGGCATACACGCAGGGAATGCTCAATCATACCACAAGGACATTTGCTCAGCTATGTTCATTCAGCATTGTTTGTAATAGCCAGAACCTGGAAACAACCTAGATGCCCTTCAACTGAAGAATGCATAAAGAAAATATGGTACATATACACAATGGAGTACTACTAAGCAGAGAAAAACAAGGACATCATGAGGTTTGCAGGCAAATGGATGAATCTAGAAAAAGTCATCCTGAGTGAGGTAACCCAGACTCAGAAAGACAAACATGGTATGTTCTCACTTATAGGAGCATGCTGGATTTAAAACAAAGATGACTAGAATGCTACTCACAACTCCAGGGAGGCTACCTAGAAAACAGGACCCTATGAAAGACACAGAGATGGCCCAATGACAGAGAAATGGATGAGATCTACATGAACAACCTAGATGAGAGTGGGGGTAATGAAGGGCAATGTTCGAGGGAAAGAGGGCTTTTAGGGCAGCAGGAGATCCCAGCTGCATCAAGAACAGAAAGGGAGAACAAGGAATAAGAAGGAAGAAAGAAGACCACATGAGAACTGGAAGAAGTAAAGTGCTAGAGGGGTCCTCAGTAATCCACAGTGATATCTCCACTCTAGACTACTGGCAATGGCAATGGTCAAGAGAAAGCCTGATCTGACCTTGTCTGGTGATCAGATGCCCAAACACCCTAATGGTCGTGCTGGAACTCTCATCCAATAACTGATGGAAGTGGATGCAGAGATCCTTGGCCAGGCCCCAGTTGGAGCTCCAAGGGTCCAACTGGTGAAAAAGAAGAGTTATTGTAAGAGCGAGAATTGCAGAAACCAAGATTGGAAAAACAAAAACAAAAACAGGGACAAATAGCCAAACTAATGGAAACACATGAATTATGAAACAAAATCTAAGGAGCCCCAAACTGGATCAGGCTGTCTCGAAAAGTGAGACAGTTGAATAGCTTGAACTGTTTGGGAGGCACCCAGGCAGTGGGACCCACACCAGTCCTTAGTGCATGAGCTGCCTTCTTAGAACCTCAGGCTTATGTAGGGACACTTTGCTCTGCCTGGGAGGAGGGGACTGAACCTACCTGGACTGAATCTGCCAGGTTGAGGTGAATCCCCAAGGGAGTCTTTGCTCTGAGGAGAGGAGATGGGAATGGGGGCTGGCCTGGGGGGAAGGCAGGGGAGGGGACATGATCGGGAGGACAGGGTATCCATTGGCTGATATGTAAAATTAAATTATATTATTTAAAAAAAAGAAAAGGAGCTGGGCAGTGGTGGCACACGCCTTTACTCCCAGCACTCAGGAGGCAGAGGCATGCAGATCTCTGTGAGTTGGAGTGCAGCCTGGTCTCTAAAGCAAGTTCCAGGAAAGGCAGAATGCTACACAGAGAAACACTGTCTCAAAAAAAAAAAAAAAGAAAGAAAGAAAGAAAAGAAAAGGAGACCATTTCTTAAAATAACAGCATGTGATGGGAACAGATACAAAGACTCCACTCCAATTAGGTAGAGTTCCAAGAACCTCAGAGGAGATGGGCACGAAGGACTGTAGGAGCCAGAGGGGTAGAGGAAATCAGGAAAACAGAGCCCACAGAACCAACTATTCAGTGCTCACACAGACTCACAGAGACTGAAGTAGCAAACGTGGATCCTCTATGGGCCTGCACTAGGCTGTCTGTGTACATGCTGTGGTTGTTTATCATAGGGTTTTTGTGGGCCATCTAACAGTGGAAGTTGAGGTGGTTCTGATTCTTTTTGCCTGCTCCTGGGACCCTTATCCTCTTACTGGGTTGCCTTGGCAAGTCTTCATATGAGGATATGTGCCTAGACTTACTGCGTCTTCTTATTCTGTGTTCACTGATATACCTGAGAGGCCTGCTCTTTTCTGAAAGAAAATGGAAGAGCAGTGGATCTGGTGGAGATTGGAGATGGAGGCAAATTGGGAGGAGGATAGGGAGAGAAGGCTACAATCAAGAAATATTCTAGGAAAGAAGAACAAAAGAAAAAGAAAAAACCTATGTGAGCAGTACAGTCATCAAGGTCAGTAACTATGGTGAAATCCTCAGAGTCAATTTTGGGTGATTGTGGACACATAACTGAGTGTTCACAGTGGACTTCCTTTTTTGCTTATTTCACCTCACAGATCTTGGACTTTGTCCTGTTCACACATTCATTGTCAAATCACCCAATGCACAGATTTAATTTTTCCAATATGTTAATACAATAGATTTATTTTGAATGCATAGACCTTTGAGAACAGCATGGAAGTCTTTATCAATATTGGAAATGGTGCATTGAAATAGGGAAGTAAGTACAAACAGGAGGATAAAGGAAAGGGAACACATCTAACAGCTAAGCTGACAGGATATGGATTAATAGAAGTTGTCTAGTTAGGAATTATAATGGCCAGGTGGTAGTGGTGCATGCCTTTAACCCCAGAACTCAGCAGGCAGAGCCAGGCAGATCTTTGGGAGTTCGAAGCCAGTCTGGGCTACAGAGTGAGTTTAAGGACAGGCACCAAAAGTACAGCAAGACAACCTGTCTGGAAAAAGAAAAACAAAACAAGGAAAGACAGGGAGAAAGGGAGGAATGAAGAGAAGAATGTATAAACCCAAAAATAAAATAAAATGCTACCGTGAAACCCTTTATTGCTGTCATTTTACAAAAATAATAATTGGCACTGGTTACTATGTGGAAAGGTCATGAGGCATGGCAAAACCCAGTATCAGAGATTTATTTAGAGGAGGGGAAACAAAAGAACCAGGCCTAGGGAAGATACACATGCAGAGAGCAGAGAGAGAGAGGGGGGGGGAGAACAGACTAGAGAAAGAGGACGAGGTTTCTGTGTCTGGCTTTTTAAGGTGAAGGTGGGATTACTAAGCTACACCATGCATGCACAGATTGTGTGACCACACCACGTGCCCATAATCACCAGTGCACACTGATGATGTAGAACTCAAGACCCTTTGCTTAGCTGCTGAACTGTGCACATGTGGCCATGCAGCTGGAATGAGGGCAGAATCCCAACATTTACATTGTTTCCTGTTAACAATATTAAAAAACAGAGACCCAGAAACATGAAACTAGAGCCTAAGAGAAAGTAGAACCGATGTGGGAGGTTTGAGCAAAGCAAAACGTGGGGCCTGCCAGGAAGGTGGGAATGAGATATCAGAAATGTGGAAACTGTCAGCTTCCTGTGGAAAGTGTCAGATTTCTGTGGAAAGTGTCCTTTGGGAAGGGTCAGCTTCCTTTGGAAAGTGTCAGTTTACTGTAGAAAGTACCAGGTTCCTGTGGAAAGTGTCAGGTTCCTATGGTAAGTTTTAGCTTCCTGTTTGGTGTGGCAGCTTCCTGTGGAATGTGTCACCTTCTTGTGGGAGAAAGTGACAGCTTCCTGTGGAAAGTGTCAGGGTATTGTGAATCTTCATGGGACCACACTCAACCCTCCCATACATGTAAAATTTTGTAATTAGTCTATTTGTGGAACTCCTAACAATGGGAGCAAGGGCTGTCCCCTAATTATTTGGTTATCTCTTACTTTTTTTTTTTGCCAGAGCTGAAGACCGAACCCAGGGCCTTGTGCTTGCTAGGCAAGCACTCTACCACTGAGCTAAATCCCCAACCCCTTGTTTGATCATCTCTTTAGTGACTATATCTCTTACTGGACTGTTTAGACTAGTGTAAATACATGAGGGAGGTTCTTAGTCTTACAGCAACTTGATGTGTCATGCTTTGCTGTTATGCATGGGAGGCCAGTCTTTTTCTTCTCAGAGACAGAGGGAAAGTGCATTTTGATGTTGAGGGGTTTTGGGAGAGGGAAGTGGAAGAAAGGAGGAAGAGGAACCTATAGTCAGGATATAAAATAGTAAATTATTGAGTTTTTAGAATACATAGTCCAAACACACACAGAAATAGAGATAAGACACTGTTTGTACATTCATTATTGATGAGTCTCAGTGTAGGATAGTCATTTTCAGCCTTCATAATGCTGTGACATTTTAATACTTTTCTTCATTTTCTCATGGCCTTAAAGTATAAAATTAATTACATTGCTATTTAATAAATGTAGTTTTGTTTCTGTTATGAATTGTAATATAAATATTTGGCATTTTTGATGGTCTGTCATGGCCCCTAGTAAAGGGTCATTGGACTCCCCAAGGGATCATGACCTACAGGCTGAGAATTGTGGCTGTGTGATTTCTATAAACTGTTTATATATATATATATATATATATATATATATATATATATATATATATATATATATATATATATGCAACAATAAACAAGATGTAACTTATTCTTTGAATACTGTTAAGTGAAATTCAAGATAGACATCGCGTTGACTAGTATTTATGAACACATGTCCAAAATTGGCAAAATGACTTCTCAAGTAATCTACATGAATATTTAGGAAACTGCTAAAATGAGTGTTCTGTTCAAGCAAATGTAAATTCTAAATTGCTCTGGCAGCTGAATTTCTTTCATAAACTGTTTTGTGTTTAATAATATAAAGTAAAAATATCTGTATGCCACAGAAAAATCATCCACACCTTTAAACTCTCACAAGTTATCCATTTCATATTGAAAGTAATGCAAATGCCCAGATTGATGCAATATAACTGTTGGAAACTGGATCTATTTGTAGATGTATCCTGCTTGTTAAATAAGAAACACAGAGCCAGTTGCAGAGTTAAAGACCACAAGGTCAGAGCCAAAGTGGAAAACCTTACCCTTCACTGCTTCTGCGGTTCCTCCTATCTGCAAGAGACCTACTTCTCTGCGTCCTGTCTATTTAAAGACTTTCTGTTCTCCTCCCTCATTGGTTGTAAACCCAGCCACATGACCTCCTCGTCACTGCCTGTTTGTACAGACCTCCAGGTCTTCTATGGTTGGTATTGAAATTAAAGGCGTGTGTCTGCTATGCTGGCTATGTCCTTGAACACACAGAGATCCGCCTAGCTCTGCCTCCCAAGTGCTGGGATTAAGGGCGTGCCCCACTACTGCTCGGCTTCTGCTCTGGCTTGCTCTGACCTCAAGGCAACTTTATTGACATACAAATAAAATCACATTTCAATACAAATAAAATATCACTATATCTATTCCTACAGAACTGAAACTGGAAATACATCACACATCATCACCCCCAATGATTTTATTGAAGATTGTCACTCTTTAATCATTTAACAGAATGATGTTGAATACAAGTTGAATGAATATTTGTATGTGATATTTCCTTAATATCATAAAACTTTACTGAATATTTCCTATATCTTACTTCCTATTTCATATTGTAGAATACACCATGCTGATTTTTGTGATGAGTCAGTGTCATATGTATTCTCAAGAGTAGAAGAAATTTTGTATTCACTAATAGAAATCAAACCATGGAAACACCAAAATCTGGAGGCACATTCATAATTCAGGCCACATTTATTCTTTAAGGAAAGTTCTACTTCTTAAATGAAATAAGAAATACAACTTGTGTGTGCTTCTCTTTGCCTATTTTCCATTATTTTGAGGTAAAGGTTTGATAGCTGTCAATACATAAGTGAATTCTTGTACTATACATAAGACTTACAGCAATGAAAACATTAACAAAAATCTCAATAAGTGAAATAATACTGAGCTGTGTTAACACAGAAAGATGATTCCAATAGAAACCTTAGAAAATTATGTGCAGGTGGTGTGTCCATGTGGGTGTGAGTGTGTGTACCTATACTATCATATGAAATTATGTAGATTCATGAGCAATGAGGAAAATCATTTCAAAGAAAGAAAACTTTATTTAAACCCTGGCCCGTGGTATTTCATTTCAGGGCTACTTGGTTCAGTTTCTGTTGTTATGTGTTGCTCCAGAATTTAATAGTTTTTAGAGCACATAGAAAAAGACAGCTCACCTTATGGATGTAGTAAGATCTATGCCGTCTACATGGATAAAACCTTTGAGTAGCCTTGATGTTATGATCCCAGTGTTAGTTCTCCTATCCACAACCACTTTCATTTGTCACAAAAAAGCAGAAAAGGGATCTGCACCACCACTTTTCTCAGGTTATACTACTGCCTCCAACTTTGTGACCCTCAATTGTGTCTATTCCATTGTACAATTTTCTGTTTTGTGTCTCTCAAATTTATCTCTATGTTCATAAAATATATGATCACTCTGCTCTGATTATTAATATTTTGTTAGCTTATTTATACACAGAATTCTCTTTCTTCCATGCAGCTGTGATATCATCAAGCAGTTATTTTAGTGTCCAGTGTGTGCTGTGTGGTTTCTGTCATGCATTGCCAGTTTTCCTATGAGTATGGTTCTTGTGAACTTTATTAGACTTTTTTACTGATCATGACTGGAGAGTGTGTGAAACACAGCCCAGTCCCACTAACTTGTCATAATTTAGGATGTTCTCTCTGTTTATAATGGTTACATTTTGAATTGGGTATGATCTGGATTTAGGAAGTCATCTTCAAAGACCTGAGTCAAAATGGAGGATTTTTTACAAGATAACAGATATTATAGATCACAAGTATGCAGGTAAGCAGAGGGCTCCATAAGTACAATAATTCAACAGTATAGAATAGTGTAAAGGGCTTCTGTTTTATTAATGTTGCATGTGCACATGTTTGTGTGGTGTGTGTGTTTCTGTGTTGTAGCTCCTTGCTGTAGTGTGAAGGGACTTAGCTCTATCCTTAGAAAACATTGGTTCTGAATAACAAAGACTTTCTCACATGTTAAGGAGAAGTACCATTATGGAAAAAAGTTACATCAACCACACTTGCTTTTCTCTTAATTGCATCTATCAAGTGTAGTAATTGAATACTAAGGTACAAATGGGTCTCTATCCTAAATTATGGACTTGAATAATGAAAAACTACTTTACCTGCATTTTTCAATGTTTCTAATTTTAATCATGTGCAAGATTATTTACATGTAGGCACACAGGCATGTTGCTCCATTTATTAAAATTTCAAGTAAAGTACACAAAGTTTTTTTATTCCAATGTACCAAAAACAAATTCAGATGACATTTTTTCCTTTTGTCAGAGCAGTAATATTTGGAGCCATCAATAAAGAGAAACTTAAAGGGAAAAGGGAGGAAGGATTTATGATGAATAGATAATTCTTGTCTTAGAAATGACTTCTAATTTCAGTGTGACCAAAGTGGAGATCCCAATTAATTTGTACAAAAAAGACAGCATTTAACTAAAGCCGAGTGGAGCATATGTTTGTCATGCTCTCAGAGTGTTTTCCTGACTTATATCCATGAACGGAAATGTTTCTGTTTCAGGACAACACAGCCAGTCAAATTGTGCCAGACATGTATTCTCCTTGACTTAAAATAAAAATCTTTATTATAGAATCTAGTGATAAAAGCATGGTTTAAAAATTTATCTTTTCACTTCCCAGGCAGATTCCTCTCCCAACCTCAGTGTGTCTCATGTTCTTTCTACAGGTGTGGAATTGATACAGTATACTCACAGACTAGATGACACCATGCATCTAATATCCATGTAATTCAGATACCAGATTTATCTTATTGGAAGCTATTAGTCTGCATGAAGTTACCAAATAAATTACTGAGAAAACATAGGCAAATTATCATAGTAGTTTTGTTATGCTCACTGTAAGTAAGGAGAAGCACATGGTTTGTATAATTTGTCATCATTATACTTCTGTATATTTCTCTAAACTGATTGCATATAATTCTACCCCAAGTTTTATTTTGTTCCTCTTACTCATGGTTCCAAACTGTTTTCTTTCTGCGGAGTGTTGACATACATGTTTGGATGGTGGTTTGAGGTTTAATCATTTTAAAGGAGGTGGTTATGGTGCACAATTTTGTATTCAAAGAAGGTCATTGCATTTTCTTCAGTTTAGGAGTAGTTTCTATTTAATCCTGTTTAGGACTTAAAAAATTATGACTTTCCTTCTAATGAGAGGAATTGGTGTTCATTAGAATTCAATTGAAAAAATTTGCATAGGTTGTAGGAACTGAAAATTGAATGAGGAAATTTAAACAACACTATGGAGATCTTGTGCAATCTTCATTTCTGTAAAATGACATACATGTCATACAGCCCTGATTCTAGGAAATGCCTTATCTTAGTGCAAGAAATAGACAAAAAACAAATTTTTGTCTATTTAATTCCAAATATTAATGGGGTGTTTAAGTAACTATGTAGTAATCAAAGATAAACTGAGTATGTGTGCAGATTTCCATGTAGTCAATGTCACTTCCAGGGAGTGTTACATGAATTCTTCTTATAATTAAATTAATAAAGTCCTGTTTTGCAAATCAGCCATATGTAGGAGGGCATTTTGTAACCTTCAATATATGTTAAAATTGCCAAAAAATTTTATTAAAATATGGAACCCAGTGTTTTTCACTAAAATCTTATGGTATTAGAAGGTTCTAAAGAACTCACATACTTTAAAAATACCATTTGTTTCTTGTGGTTTTTCTTCCTTTATTTTTTTCTTCCTTTCTTACTTTTTGATTTTTCAAGACAGGTTTTCTCTGTGCTCTTTTTGGCCACTGGCCTGAAACTTAATCTGCCTCCAGAATCCTGGGATTAAAAGCATACACCACCAGCACCCGTCTTCTCATTTTCACCCATAATTACTTTACAGTGATCCTAGGTCAATTGATGTTATTGAGAAAATAACTTTGTGAAAAGTTTTAATCATGGCTCTCATGGCAAATTTGCAGAATCTTAATATTATAAATTGCATTATGGTAACCAATGGGAAAAGTCATTGGAGATTTTAGGGGGGAATACATTGCCTCCATGCTTCTTAGACACAAGCAACTAGATATTTTTACCCAGTTGAAGAATTACTTTCATCTGAGCTACCCCACAGATACTGTGTGTTATCCTCCATGGAAGCCTCATTTTAATCAGCTTTAATCAACTACCTCAGAGAATGAGAATGTGAGTGTCCTCAATGCTTCTCAATGTCAGCTGTGCTAAGCCTCAATTTGAAATGCCCACCTGATTCTGCTAGCTCTAGCAAGTCAATTTAACCACGTTGCCAGGTCTGTACTAAAGTCATTCATGCTGGACAAACAGTCTACCTACCTGAATGCATGAAAGTAGAACGTTCAGTTTTGTCTGCCTCTGGGAGCTCATGATGTTCTACTTCTCTGTTCCAGTAAAGTACAGAGTGAGCTTTTGGATCCTCCTTAGAGTCTCATAGTGTGGGAGAAGGTATACAAGGCTGGTTTTTTTGTTTGTTTGTTTGTTTTGCTTTGAAATCCAATATATTATCAGGAAGGTAAAACGTTGAGATAAAGTGTCCTGCTAGGATCCAGACAGAAGGGAAAAGAGAGATGGCTTTTTCTCAGGAAAATGTATGTATGGAGGTGAGATTTCTTGCCTGTTCTCCTACAAAAGCTTCTTTTTTGGGGATCCCAAACATTTACATACCTCACAGTTTTTGCAAGGATTTTTTTTTTCTATTTCTGATGCAGTTGTCAAGGTAAATTTTTTGAATGCATGTCTCATGAGTGTGTGCTGCTTTCCACTGTTTTCTCACTTGATGTTTTCAAAATATATTCTCTGCATTAATTCACAGTATATTCATTTGATATATAAATATATATGCATACACTTGTCCTACTGAAAATGGTATTGAGTCATCTCATATAAATGAGATAGAAGATATATTCCATGATGGCTTCTTTCAAATTGATACTAAGTATCTATTTGTTATTATACACTGTTCTGAGAAAGAGGCACTGGGAAAAAGGATGGAATGTCTTCCTGTCAATGGATACTGTTTAAAGCAGTACTCCTATCAAAGCATCCAGTGTTATATACTAAGATGAAGTGTGTAAATGAAATACAAACTTCCAAATGGAATTTTCCAGTAAGAAGTTCATATTAAGTTATCCTATGAGGCAGCTTTTCTTCAGTTTTCTGTTCTTATTTTATGAATTGATTCAAAGACTCTATTCCATCATTTCTCTTTGCTTCCTACTACCCTTACCATGAACTGGCAATGCCCCTTAGTTTTTCTGACATCTGCTTATAATCACTTCCCTGGGAGGTGGTGCAATTTTACATACTATGGTTCTATAGTACATATAGTTCATTAGTATAACAAACTAATGAAGAACTGGTAGGCAAAGTGTACTTATATTCATGTTGATTTCACAAATAGTCAGAAAGTCTCAACAATGAAAATTTAAGTGGTTGGAGATGAAGTGCCTCCATTAACAATCAAAAGTATTAAACTGGTTGCTGGGATGCCATTATTTAGATATACCATTTTCAAGTGAATTCAAAAGAAGATTTTTCAGTGTTTAAAATATACTTAAGAGAGAATCTAATCACTTGTCTCACTGCAAAACTGTAAAATGGTGGAATTTAAGAATGGATCATAGAAATTAAAGGGAATAATTCATTGGAGACACTGGTGTGGTATCAATTTCCGGCTGGGCCTGTAGACAAATATATTACTTACCCAGGGGGGGAGAAATAATTTTAGCTGTGGCTACCCCTCATATTTTGTCTGCTGTTTCCAGTACAGTTGTCAGTCATTTTTAAATTAACAATCTCAGGGAACTGGAATTAGAGGAAGGGTCGCTACAACTTTTTACTGCTGTGTTTAGACTCAATTTAAAATGTCTGTGTACAGTAGAAAGCAGGATGCAGAAGCCACATATCCAGGTTTTAGAGATTTCCATGATCTCAAGGAATAATGGACTCACCCAAAGCAGGAAAGGAGAAACTAAGTTTTGACCTGTCAGTAAAAATTCATGGGTTCTGCACCTCTGCTGTGGCAAAAGCCAGCAATTGGGGTCTCTGAGTGTGCTGCCTTTGCACACAGAATAGCATCAGAAAGCTGAAACTGTTGAATAAACTTTCTGACAGAATCCATAAGAAAGGGGAAGGAGAGATGGCTTGTTCTCGGGTAAATGTAGGCACAAAGATGGGACAGGATGATGACATTCTACATATAAATGCTTCATCTGGAGAGCTCTCAACCTTCACTACAGTCCCTCATTCTGGAAAACTGTATTTTTGTGGGCTTTTTTATATTTTAATATAAATTCATTATTATAACTGTCATTTATGTTCTACAACCTGCTTTCCAGTCTTTCTTGCCTCTTGTATTTTCCAGAATGACTTTTCTACATCATGAGTTCATAATCTGAAATATTTAAAAATTTTATGATATTAAAGACAAATATTGAAACTGAATTCCTACTGAAGACAATTTCAGGCATTCTTTATTGTGGATAAAAGAAACATATTTCATGATTTGTTTAGATCCTGGGCATTTTGATCTCATGAAAAAGTCACAACACCCTCCCTTTTAATATATAACATTTAAAAATTGCAGATTGGTTACTGATAACAGAGAGTTTTTTTAATTAAATATTCTTTTTCTGGGACAAATAAAGACTCAAACCATCATAACAAAGGAAAATGAATTTTCACCTCAGAGTCCATTGACATTCAAAGATGTGGCCATCAGTTTCTCCAAAGAGGAATGGGAATGCCTGGACACATCTCAGAAGGATTTGTACAGAGAGGTAATGTTGGAGAACTATAGCAACCTGGTTTCTGTAGGTAAGAATAAATTATTCCATAATTGCTGCTTAGACCTAGGAATGTCTAGTAACTTATATTAGTTCTTGAATTTTTTTCTATCAGTGAATCCCATCTTCTAATTATTACTAGATATTGGAGAGTGTAATATTTATTGAAAATTTCCTTATTATAAATGGTCTATTAATTTAGCAAATACTCCCTTCAATCCCAAATTGTTTTTTTTTAGGCAGTCATTCAGTAGCAAATATGTGTGAATACAGTCTGATTTTCACTGCTTTGTTAATGTAATGGGGTAATATAAGAAAAGGTAAATGCATACACAATTAAAATTATGGATTTCTTAAAAGCCTAAAATACCTGTTAAGTATGTACTAATAAGACTTCACTACTGAGTCTTACCTTATGTAACTTCATATCCACTGTGTACAAGCCACTGTTAAAATCCACCTCTGGTTCCAATCATGTAAATAAATTATCATATGTTTGTTCTAACTCACAGGCCTCTCTGTATCAAAACAAGAGCTAGTCACCTGCCTGGAACAGAATAAAGAACCCTGGATTGTGAACACAGAGGAAGTAGAAGGCAACCTCCAGTCCTCCCCGTGGAGGTTTCTCTCTGTATTACTCTGGCACTAGAAAGCATATTTTCTGTCATGCAGTTCAGGTATTTCCCAGGAGGCCTGTGTCTGCATTTCTCTGCTCTAGGAACTACATTTCCAATCATGCCACTTGGGTCATTTCCAAAGATGGCTCTCTGAGAATTTCTCTCCTCTAGGAACTACATTTCCCATCATTTTCCTCAGGTCATTTCCAAGTTTGCCTCTCTCTGCATTTCTCTGCTCTAGGAACTACATTTCCCATCATGCCCCTCATGTCATTTCACTGGAGGCCGCTCTCTGCATTTCTCCACCTCTAGGAACTACATTTCCCATCATGTCCTAAGGTTTATTTCCCAGGAGATCTCTCTCTGCATTCTTGTGCTCTAGGAACTACATTTCCTATTAAGCCCCTCTCGTCATTTCCCAGAAGGTCTCTCAGCATTCCACCTCTCTAAGAATTACATTTCCCTTCATGCCCCAAGGGTCTTTTCCCAGGAGGCCTCTCTCCTCATTTCCCCACCTCTAGGATATGCATTTCCCATCATGTCCTAAGGTTATTTTCCCAGGAGACCTCTCTCTGCATTCTTGTGCTCTATGAACTACATTTCCCATCAGACCCACAGTTCATTTCCCAGGAGCCCTTTCTGCATTTCTCTTCTCTAGGAAGCACATTTCCCATAATGCTCCTTGGGTCATTTCCCAGGAGTCCTCTCTCTGCACTTCTTGTGCTCTACTAACTACATTACCCATCATGCCCCCTTGTGTCATTTCCCAGGCAGCCTCTCTCTGCATTTCCTGCTCTACAAACTACATTACCCATCATGCCTCTCAGGTCATTTCTAAGATGGCCTCTCTCTGCATTTCATATGCTCTAAGACCTACATTTTCCATCATTCTCCTTGGGTCTTTTCCATGGAGGCTTCGCTCTGTATTTCTCTGCCACTAGGAACTATATTTCCCATCATGCCCCTCAGGTCATTTCCCAGGAGGCCTTTCTCTGCATTTCTGAGCTCTAGGAACCACATTCCCCACCATGCCCCTCGGGTCATTTCCCAGGAGGCCTCTATCTGCATTTCTCGTGCTCTACGAATACATGTCCCACCCTCTGGACATTACCCAGGAGGCCTCTTGGCACTTCTAATGCTTAAGGAAGTACATTTCCCATCATTCCCCTGGGGACCTCTCTCTGCATTTGGCGGGTTCTAGTAAGTACATATCCATTCATGCCCTTTGTTTCATTTCCCAGTTGGCATCTCTCTGCATTTCTTATGCTCTGGGAAGTACATTTTCTAAATTGTCTCTTGGGTCACATCCCAGGAGGCCTCTCTGCATTTCCTGTGCTCTATGAAGTCCATTTCCAATTATGCCCCTTGGGACATTTCCCAGGAGACCTCTCTCTACATTTCTCATGCTCTATGAAGTCCTTTCCCATCATGGCCCTCCGGTCATTTCCCAGGAGGTCTCTCTGCATTTCTCATGCTCTAGGAACTACATTTCCCTTCATGCCCCTCTGGTCATTTCCCAGGAGGCCTCTCTCTGGATTTCTCTGCTCTACAAACTACATTTCTCTTCATTCCCCACGAGTCACTCCCCAGACCCTAAGAGGTACTTTTACCATCATGCCCCTCAGGTCATATGCAAGCAGGCCTCTCTACAAGTCAAGTGACTAGGAACTACATTTCCCATTATGCTCCTCGTGTCATTTCCCTGGATGCCTCTTTCTGCATTGCTCGTGCACTGAGAAGAACATTTCCCATCATGCCCCACAGGTCATTTCTCAGGAGGCCTCTGTCTGCATTTCTCATGTTTTAAGAAGTATATTTCCCATCATTACCCTCGTGTCATTTCCCAGGAGGCCTTTGTCTGCATTTCTTGTGCTCTAGGAACTACGTTTCCCATCATCACCTTCGGGTCATTTCCCAAGAAACCTCTCTCCATTTCTCTGCTCTAGGACCTACATTTCCCCTCATGCTGCTCATGTCAATTATCAGGAGGCCTCTCTTGGCAATTCTTGTGCTATAGGACCTACAATCCCCATCGTGCCCCTTGGGTCATTTCCCAGGAGGCCTTTCTCTGCTTTTCTCTATTCTCGGAAGTACATTTCCCATGATACCCCTCGGGTCATTTCTTTGGAGGCCTCTATGCGTTTCTCTGCTCTAGGAAGTACTTTTCCCTTCATAGCTCTCTGGTGTATTCCCAGGAGGCCTCTCTCTGAATTTCTCATGCTCTAAGAAGTACATTTCCCATGGTGACCCTCAGGTCACTTCCCTTGAGCCCTCTCTCTACATTTCTCGTGCTATGGGAAATACATTTCCCATCATGGACCTCATGTCATTTCCCAGGATGCCTCTCTCTGCATTTCTCCTGCTATGGGAACTACATGTCCCATCATGCCCCACAGGTTATTTCCCAGGAGGCCTCTCTGCATTGCTCCTGCTCTAGGAAGAACATTTCCCATATTCCACCTCAGGTCATTTTGCAGGAGTACTCTAAGCATTCTTGTGCTCTAGGAACTACATTTCCCAACATGCCCATTGGGTCATTTCCCAGGAGGCCTCTTTGTACATTTCTCTGCTCAAGTACATACATTTCCCATCATGCTCCTTGGGTCATTTCCTAGGAGGCCTCTCTCTGCATTTCTCATGCTCTAGGAACTACATTTCCCATCATGCCCCTCGGGTCATTTCCCATGAGGCCTTTCTGCATTTCACATGCTCTAGGAACTACATTTCCAAACAGGCACCTCCGTTCATATCCCAGGAGGCCTTTCTGCATTTCTCTGCTCTCAGAACTACATTTCCCATCATGCCCCTCATGCACATAGGGTGGTTTCCCAGGAGGCCTCTCTCGGCTTATCTCATGCTCTGGGAACTACATTTCCCATCCTGCCCCTCACATCATTTCACAGGAGGCTGCTCTGCATTTCTCCACCTCTAGGAAGTAAATTTCCCATCAAGACCTAAGGTTCATTCCCCAGGAGGCCTCTCTCTGGATTTCCTTTTCTCTGAGAAGTACATTTCCCTTCATGCCCTTCAAGCCATTTCCCAGGAGGACGCTTTTTGCATTTTTCATGCCCTAGAAAGTACATTTCCAATCATGCCCTTTTGGTCATTTTCCCATCAAGTCACTTGGGTCTTTTCCAGTAGGCCTCTCTCTGCATTTCTTGTGCTCTAGGAAGTGCATTTCCCATCATGCCCTTCGGATCATTTCCCAGGAGGCCTCTCTGAATTTATCATGCTCTATGAACTACATTACCCATCATGACCCTTGATTCATTGCCCAGGAGGCCTCCCTCTGCATTCCACATGCTCTAGGAAGGACATTTCCCATCAAGTCACTTGGGTCTTTTCCAGGAAGCCTCTCTCTGCATTTCTTGTGCACTAGGAAGTACATTGCCCATCATTCCACTCGGGTTGTTTTTCATGAGGACTCTCTGCATTTCTCTTTTGTAGGAACAACATTTCCTAGAATGCCCCTTAATTCATTTCCTAGAAGGCCTCTGTCAGCATTTCTCTTCTCTAAGAAGTTCATTTTCCATTATGCCCCTCTGGTGATTTCTCAGGAAGCTTTTCTCTTCATTTCTCTGCTCTTGGAAGTACATTTCCCATGAAGCCCCTCGGGCCATTTCCCTGGACACTTCTATGCATTTCTTTGCTCTAGAATTACATTACCCATCATGCCCCTCAGGTCTTGTCCCAGATGGCCTCTCTCTGCATTTCCCATGCTCTAGGGACTACATTTTCCTTCTTGCCTCTCTGGTCATTTTTCAGGAGGCCTCTCTGTATTTTGTCACTCCAAGAACTACATTACCCATCATGCCCTGCAGGTCATTTCCCAGGTGGCCTTTCTGGATTTCTCAAGCTCTAGGAAGACATTTCCTATCATGCTTCTCATGTCATTTCCCAGGAGGCTTCTCAGAACTTATCATGCTCTATGAACACATTTCTCATCATGCCCCTCTAGTAATTTCTCCGAAAGCCTCTCTCTGCATTCCTCATGCTCTAGGAAGGAAATTTCCCATCATGCCCTTCACCCTTCTTGTCATTTCTCCGTAGGCCTCTCTGCATCTCTCATTCTCTAGGATGTACATTTCCCATCATGCACCTCTGGTCATTTCCCAAACACTTCTCTCTGCACATCTTGTGCTCTACCAAGTACATTTCCCATCATGCCCCTTGAGTCATTTCCAAGGAGGTGTCTCTGTATTTTTCATGCTCTAGGAAGTACATTTCCCATAATGCCCCTCGGGTCATTTCTCATGAGGCCTCAACTCATTTCAAGTGCTCTAGGAAGCACATTTCCCATCATGGCCATCGTGTCGTTTCCCCAGAAGCCTCTCTCTGCATTTTTCGTGCACTAGGAACTACATTTCCCATCATGTCCCTCAGGTCCTTTCCCAGGAGGCCTCACTCTGCATTTGCCATACTCTAGTATCTCCACTTTCCCATTATGCCCCTTGGGTCATTTTCCAGGATGCATCTCTCTGCATTTTTCATGCTCTAAGATGAACATTTCCCATCAAGCCACTCAGGTCATGTCCCAGGACAATTCTCTGCATTTTTTGTACTCAAGGAAGTTCATTTGCCATAGTGCCTCAGGTCATTTCCTATGAGGCCTCTCTCTGCATTTCTAGTGCTCTCAGAAGTACATTTCCCATCATGCCCCCCAGGTTATTTCCAAAGTGTCTTCTCTCTGTATTTCTCATACCCTCCTAATGCATTTCACATTATGACTCTCGGGTCATTTGCCTGGAAGCCTCTCTCTGCATTTTTCATGCTCTAGGAAGTACAGGTCCCAAAATGCTCCTCAGGTCATTTCTGAGGAGGCCTCTCTATGCATTCCTTTGATCTAGGATGTAAAATTCACATCATGTCCCTCGGGTCATTTCCCAAGAGGCCTCCCTCTTCATTTCTCTGCTCTAGGATGTACATTTCCCATCATGACCCTTGGGTCATTTCCCTGCAGGCCTCTCTGTATTTCTTGTTCTTTAAGAACCACATTTCCCATCATGGCCCTCAGTCAATTCCCAGAAAGCCTCTCTGAATTTATCACTATCTAGGAAGTACATTTCCCATCATTCCCCTCGGGTCAGTTCCCAGGAGTGTTTTCTCCACATTTCTCTGGCCCTAGGAACTACATTTCACATCAGGCCCCTCATATCATTTGCCTGGAGGCCTCTCTGCATTTACCTTGCTGTTTGAAGTACATTACCCATCCTGCTGTTCGATTCATTGCCCCTGAGGCCTCCCTCTGCATTTCTCAAGTTCTAGGAAGTACATTTCCCATCATGCCCTCGGATCATGTCCCAGCAAGCCTCTGCATTTCTTGTGCTCTAAGAAATACATTACCCATCATGCCTTTCAGGTGAATTCCTAGAAGGCCTTCCAGAATTTCTTGTGCTCCAGGAAGTAAATTTCCCATTATGCCCCTCCAGTCATTTCCCAGGAGGCCCATCTCTGCATTTTTATTGCTCTAGAAAGTACATTTCCCATCATGCCCCTTGGGTCATTTCCCAGGAGGCCTCTGGCAGCATTTCTCTGTCTAGGAAGTACATTACTCATCGTGCCCCTTGGGTCATTTCCATGTGGCTTTCTTGGCATTTCTTATGCTCTAGGAACAACATTTCCCATCATTGCACTTGGGTCATTTCCCAAGAGTCCTCTCTGTATTTGTCATGCTCTAGGGAGTACATTTCCCATCATGCTCCTCTGGTCTTTTCCCTGGGGTCCTCTCTCTGAATTTCTTGTGCTCTAGGTAGTACATTTGCCTCATGCCCCTTGGTTCATTTCCCAGGAGGCCTTTCTGTATTTCTTGTGCTCTAGAAACTACATTTCTGATCATATGATTTGCATCTTTCCCATGCTGCCTCTCTCTGCATTTTTCGTGCTCTAGGAAGTACATTTCCCTTCATGCTCCTTGGTTCAATTCCTAGGAGAATTCCCTCTGCATTTCTCATGCTCTAGCAAGTACAATTCCCATCATGCCCCTCAGGTCATTTCTCTGGAGGCCTCTCTGCATTTCTTGTGCACTAAGAAATACATTACCCATCATGCCCCTCTGGTCATTTGCCAGGATGCTTCTCTGTATTTCTTGTAGTCTACTAAGTGCATTTCCCATCATGCTTCTCAGGTCATTTCCCAGGAGGCTTCTCCGCATTTATCATGCTATATGAACTACGTTTCCCATTAAGCCCTTCCATTCATTTCAGCTCTCTGCATTTCTCATTCTCTAGGAAGTACATTTCCCATCATGCCCCTGGGTCATTCCCCAGGAGGCCTCAATGCATTTCTCGTGCTCTAGAAACTACATTTCTGATCATGCGACTCGATTATTTCCCAGGAGGCCTCTCTCTTCATTTCTCATGAACCTGGAAGTTCTTTTCCCATCATTCCCCAGGGGTCATTTCCAGTAGGCCTCTCTCTACATTTCTCTTGCTCTTGGAAGTACATTTCCCATCATGACCCTCAGGTCAAAACCCAGCAGACCTCTGCATTTCTCATGCTCTAGGAGGTTTATATCCCAAAATGCCATTTGATGCATTTCTCATGAGGCCTATCACTGTATGTCTTGTGTTCTAGAAAGTACTTTTCCCATCATGCTCCTCGGGTAATTTCACAGGAGGCTTCTTTCTGCATTTCTCAAGCTCTAGAAACTACATTTCCCATCATACCCCTCAGGTCTTTTCCCTGGGGTCCTCTCGCTGCATTTCTTTTGCTTAAGGAAGAACATTTCCCATCATGCCATACACATTGCTTTTCAGGAGGCCTCTCAGCATTTCTTTGTTCTAGGAAGTCCATTTCCCATCATGCACTTTGGGTCATCTCCCAGGAGGCCTCTGTCAGCATTTCTCATGTTCTAGGAAGTACATTTCCCATCTTAACTCTTTGGGTCATTTCCCAGAAGGCCTATGTCTGCAATACTCTGCTCTAGCAAGTACATTTCTCATCATGGCCCTTGACTCATTTCCCAGGAGGCCTCTCTGTATTTCTCCTGTTCGAGGAAATACATTTCGCACAATGGCCCTCAGGTCATTTCCCAGGAGGCCTCTGTCTGCATTTCTTGTGCTCTAGGAAATACATTTCTCACCATGCTCATGGGTCATTTCCCTGGAGGCCTCACTGCATTTCTCCTGCTCTAGAAACTTCATTTCAGATCATGAGACTCAGTTCTTTCCCAGGAGGCCTCTCTCTGCATTTCTTGTGTTCTAGGAAGTACATTTCCCATCGAGCCCCTTGGGTCATTTTTCAGGAGCTCTCTCTTCATTTCTCTGTTTTAGGAACTACATTTCCCATCATGCCCCTTGGGTCATCCCCCAGGAGGTGTCTGTCAGCATTTCTCTGCTCTAGGAAGTATATTTCCCATCATGGCCTTCTGGTAATTACTCAGGAAGACTCTCTGCATTTCTTGTGCTCCGAGAAATACCCCATGCCCCTCAGGTCAATTCCCAGGAGGCCTCTCTGTATTTCTTGTGCTCTAGTAATTTCATTATCTATCATGCCCCTTCGGGTCATATCCCAGGAGGCCTCTCTCTGCATTTCTTGTGCACTAAGAAATACATTACCCATCATGCCCCTCAGGTCAATTCCCAGGAAGCCTCTCTGTATTACTTGTGCTCTAGCAATTTCATTTTCCATCATGGCCCCCGGGTCATTTCTGAGGCGACTTCGCTCCATATTTTTCCTGCTCTAGGAAGTACATTTCCCATCATGCCCCTCAGGTCAATACCCAGGAGGCCTCTCTGCATTTTCCGTACTCTAAGAAGTACTTTTGCCATCATGCCCCTGGGGTCATTTCCCAGGAGGACTCTCTCTACATTTCTCTTGCTCTAGGAAGGACATTTCCCATCATGCCCCTGGGTCATTTCCCAGGAGGCCTCATTGCATTTCTTGTGCTCTAGAAACTACATTTCTGATCATGCGACTCGATTATTTCCCAGGAGCTCTCTCTCTGCATTTCTCATGCACCTGGAAGTACATTTCCCATCATGCCCCTTAGGTCAAAAACCAGGTGGCCTCTGCATTTCTCATCCTCTAGGAGATTCATATCCCAACATGTCCTTTGATGAATTTCCCAGGAGGCCTCTCTCTTACTTTCTCATGCTTTTGGAAGTAAATTTCCCATCCGGCCCCTTGGGTCATTTCACAGAAGGCCTCCCTCAGCATTTCTCTGCTCTAAGAAGTCCATTACCCATCATGCCCCTTGAGTATTTTCCCAGGAGTCCTTTGCATTTCTCTTCAAAGGGATGTAAATGTCCCATGATGCCCCTCGGATCATTTCCCAGCAGGCCACTCTGCGTTTCTCGTGCTCTAGAAACTACATTTCTGATCATGCAACTCTGTTCTTTCCCCTGAGGCCTCTCTCTGCATTTCTCATGCTGTAGGTAGTACATTTCACTCATGCCCCTCAGGTCATTCACAGGAGGTCTCTCTGTATTTCTTGTGCACTAAGAAATACATTACCCATCATGCCACTCGGGTCCTCTCCCAGGAAGACTCTCTGTATTTATCTCCTGCCTTAGGAACTACATTTCCCCTCATGCCCCTCGGGTCATTTCCCAGCAGGCCTCTCTGCATTTCCTGTGCACTAAGAACTACATTTCCCATCATGCCCCTCAGGTCCATTGCCAGGAGACCTCTCTGCATTTCTTGTGCTCTAGGAAGTACATTTCACATCCTGCTGCTCATGTCATTTGCCAGGAGGCTTCTCTGAATTTATCATGCTCTATGAAATACATTATCCATTATGCTTCTCAATTCATTGCCTAAGAAGCCTCCCTTTGCATTTCTCAAGCTCTAGGAAGTACTTTTCCCATCATGCCACTTGGGTCTTTCCCAGGAGGCTTCTCTCTGCATTTCTCATGCTGTTGGAAGTACAGTGCCCATCATGAAACTCAGGTTGTTTCTGAGGAGGCCTCTCTTCATTTCTCTGTTCTAGGAAATCCATTTCCCATCATGTCCCTTGAGTCATTTCCCAGGAGGCCTCTCTCTACATTTCTCATGCCCTTGTAACTATATTTCTGATTATGACCCTTTGGTCATTTCCCTGGAGGCCTTTGCATTTCTCTCCACCAGGAACTAAATTTCCCATCATGTGCCTCGGATCATTTCCCAGCAGGCCTCTCTGCATTCCTTGTGCTCTTGGAAGTATATTTCCCATCATCCCCCTCGAGTCATTTATCATGATGTCTTTCAATTTTTTTTCATGCACTACAAGGTATATTTCTCATCATGACCCTTCAGTCATTTCGCAGGAGGCGTCTCTGCATTTCTTATGCAATAGGATGTACATTTCCATCATGCCTCATAGGTCATTTTTCAGGAGGCCTGTCTGCATTTCATGTACTCAAGGAAGTACATTTCCCATCATGCCCTTTGGGTCATTTCCCAGGAGGCCTCTCTCTGCATATGTCTTGCTCTAGGAACTTCACATCATACCCCTCATGTCATTTGCCAGGAGGCCTCTCTGCATTTTTCATGCTCTAGAAAGTACATTTCCCATCCTCCTCCTCTGTTCTTTTCCTGAGGCCTGTCTGAATTTCTTGTGCTCTAGGAAGTACATTTCCATCATGCCGCTCAGGTCATTTCCCAGGAGATTTCTCTCCCCATTTCTCTCCTCTGGGAAGTACATTTTGACCATTGGATCATTCACAGGAGGCCTCTCTCTGCATTTCTTGTGCTGTAGGATGTACATTTCCCATCATGCCTCTCAGGTCATATTCCACAAGGCCTCTCTCTGCATTTCTGATGCTCTAGGAAGTCCATTTCCCATCATGTCCCTTGGATCATTTCCCAGGAGGCCTCTCTCTACATTTCTCATGACCTTATAACTGTATTTCCCATTATGACCCTTAGGTCATTTCCCAGCAGGCCACTGCATTCCTCGTGCTCTAGGAAGTACATTTCCCATCATCCTCTTTGAGTCATTTACCATGAGACATTTCAGTATTTCTTGTGCACTGAGATCTACATTTCCCATCATGCCCCTCCGGTTATTTCCCAGGAGGCATCTCTGAATTTCTTATGCAATGTGAAGTACATTTCCATCATGCCTCTTAGGTCATTTCCCAGGAGGCTTCTTGCTGTATTTCTCTGCTCTAGGAACTACATTTCCCATCATGACTGTCAGGTCATATCCCAGGATACATCTTTCTGCATTTCTTATTTTCCTGGAAATACATTTCCCATCATGCCCCACAGGTCCGTTCTCTCAAGGTGTCTGTATTTCTTTTGCTCTAGGAAGTATATATCCCTTCATGCCCCTTGGTTCATTTCTGAGGAGGCCTCGCTCCATATTTCTCCTGCTCAAGGAGGTACATTTCCAATCATGCCCCTCAGGTCAATTTCCAGGAGGCCTCTCTGCATTTCATGTACTCAAGGAAGTACATTTCCCATCATGCCCTTTGGGTCATTTCTTAGGAGACCTTTCTCTACATTTCTCTTGCTCTAGGAAGTACATTTCACATCATACCCCTCATGTCATTTGCCAGGAGGCCTCTCTGCATTTTTCATGTGGTATGAACTACATTACCCATCATGCTGCTCAATTCAAATCCAAGGAGGACTCCCTCTGCATTTCTCGAGCTCTAGGAAGTACATTTTATATCATGCCACTTGGGTCTTTTCCAGGAGGCCTCTCTGTCTTTCTCGTGCTGTTGGAATTACATTGCCCATCATAAAACTCGGGTTGTTTTTCAGGAGGCCTCTGTCTGCATTTCTCTTGCTCTAGGAACTACATTTCACATCATGCCCCTTGGATTATTTCCAAGGAGACCTCTGCCAGCACTTCTCTGCTCTAGGAAGAACATTTCCCATCATGCCACTCAGGTCTTCCCCAGGAGGCTTCTCTCTGCATTTCTTGTGCTTTTGGAATTACATTGTCCATCATGAAACTCGGGTGGTTTTTCAGAAGTCCTCTTTGCATCTCTCTGTTCCAGGAATCAGATTTCCCATCATGCCCCACGAGTCATTTCCCTGGAGGCCTCTCTCTGTATTTCTTATGTCCTTATAACTATTTTTCCCATTATGATCCTTGGGTCAATTCCCAGGTGTTCTTTGCATTTCTCTCCACTAGGAAGTAAATTTCCCATCATGTGCCTCGGATCATTTCCCAGCAGGCCTCTGCATTCCTTGTGCTCTAGGAAGTACATTTCCCATCATCACCCTCAAGTCATTTACAATGAGGCCTTTCTGTATTTCTCATGCACTAGGAGGTACATTTTACATCATGACCGTTTGTTCATTTCCCAGGAGGTGTCTCTGCATTTCTGATGCTCTAGGAAGTACATTCCCTATCATGCCACTCAGGTCTCAGGTCTTTCCCAGGAGTCTTCTCTCTGCATTTCTCATGCTCTTGGAAGTACATTTCCCATCATGCACCCTGGGTCATTTAGCAGAAGGCCTCTGACAGGAATACTCTGCTCTAGGAAGTACATTCCCCATCATTGCCCTTTAGTCTATTTCCAGGAGGCCTCTCTGTATTTCTCCTGTCCTTGGAAGTACATTTCCCACAATGGCCCCCAAATCATTTCCCAGGAGGCCTCTCTCTGCCTTTCCCATGCTCTACGAAGTACAATTCCCATCATGCACAACGGATCATTTTCTAGGTGGCCTCTCTCTGCATTTCTAATGATCAAGGAAGTACATTTCTCATCATGGAACTCAGTTCTTTCCCAGGAGGCCTCTCTCTGCATTTCTCCTGCTCCAGGAAGTATATCCCATTATGCCTCTTGGGTCATTTCCCACGAGGCCTTTCTCTTCATATGTCGTGCTCTAGGAAGTCCATTTTCCATCATGCTCCTCTGTTCTTTTCCTGAGGCCTGTCTGAATTTATTGTGCTCTAGGAAGTACATTTCCATCATGCCGCTCAGGTCATTTCCCAGGAGATTTCTCTCCCCATTTCTCTGCTCTGGGAAGTACATTTCGACCATTGGGTCATTCACAGGAGGCCTCTTTCTGCATTTCTTGCTTTCTAGGAAGTACATTTCCAATCATGCCTCTCAGGTCATATTCCACAAGGCCCCTCGGGTTATTTGCCAGGAGTCTTCTCTCTGCATTTCTCATGCTCTTGGAAGTACATTGCCCACCATGAAACTTGGGTTGTTTTTCAGGAGGCCTCTTGGGATTTCTCCTCTTCTAGGAAGTACATTTCCCACAATCACCCATGCGTCATTTCCCAGGAGGCCTCTCTCTGTACTTCTCATGCTCTAGGAAGTACAATTCCCATCATGCACATCAGGACATTTCCTAGGTGCCCTCTCTCTGCATTTCTCATGATCAAGGAAGTACATTTCCCATTATGGAACTGGGGTCTTTCACCATGAAGCCGCTGCATTTCTCATGGTCTGGGAAGTACTTTTCCATCATGCCCCTTCAGCCTTCTCCCAGGAGGCCTCTGTCAGCATTTCTCTACTCTAGGTAGGACATTTTTCAACATGCCCCTTGAATCATTTCCCGGGACACCTGTCTCCATTTTCCTGCTCTAGGAAGTACATTTTGCATCCTCCTCCTCTGGTCTTTCTAGAGGCCTCTCTGAATCATGATTCTGGATTCATTTCCCAGGAGGATTCTCTCTGCATTTCGTGTGCTCTACAAACTACATTTCCCATCATACCCCTCTTGTCGTTTCACAGGAAGCCTCTGTCTGCATTTCTAGTGCTTTAAAAAGTACATTTCCCATCATGTCCCTTGGGCCATTTCCCTGGAGGCCTATCTCTGAATTTCCCTGCTCTAGGAAGTACATTTCCCATCATGACCCTCAGCTCGTTTTCCAGGAGGCCTCTCTGCATTTTTCTTCTCTAAGAAGTGTATTTCCCATCATGTCCCTCGGGTCATTTCCCATGAGACTTCTCTGCATTTCTCTAGCTCTACGGAGTTCATTTTCCATCATGCTTCTCTGTTCGTATCCCAGGACACCTCTCTCTGCATTTCTGATGCTCTAGGAAGTCCATTTCCCATCATGCCCCTCGGCTCATTTCCCAGGAGTCCTCACAGCATTTCTAGAGATCTAGGATGTTCATTTCCCATTATGCCACTTGCATTATCTCCTAGGATTCCTTTCTCTGCATTTCTCTGCTCAATGAGATATATTGCCCTTCATGACATATGGGACATTTCCCAAGAGGCCTCTCTCTGCATTTCTTGTGCTCTACAAAGTTCATTTCCCATCATGCCCCTTGGGTCATTTCCCAGGAGGCCTCTCTCTGCATTTCTCATGCTCTAGGAACTACATTTCCCATCATGCCCCTTAAGTCATTTCCAGGAGGCCTCTCTCTACATTTCTCATGCTCTAGGAAGTAAATTTCAATAGAGTGACACTACACAGAGAGGCATCCTGGGAAATGGAGTCCAACAGAATGTGATCTATAATGACAGGCATCCTGGGAAATGACTTCATAGGCATGATGGAAACAGACAGACACTACACAGAAAGGCATCCTGGGAAATGGAGTCCAAATGAATTGACACGGTAGAGAATGGCAATCTGGGCAATGAAGTCCAACAGATAGTGATCTATAATGACAGGCATCCTGGGAAATGATTTGAGGACATGATGGGAAATGTACTTTTAAATAGACACTACACAGAAAGGCATCCTGGGAAATGGAGTCCAAAGCACACTCATGGAATATAGAGAAAACAGGAAGTTACTTTCTGAACACAATAGGTATAATGAAAATGTAGTTTGGAATAAATGGACAATACAGAGAAATGCATCCTGGGAAATGACCCATGGGCCTTGATTAGATGTAGTTTTTCATAGAGAGACACTACAGAGAAAGGCATCCTGGGAAATGTAGTTCAATATATATTGATGCTGTAAGGAAAGACATCCTAGGAGAAGATGAGAGAGGCATGATTGGAAATGTAGTTTTCAACAGATGACCACTTCAGAGAAAGGCATGCTGGAAATGGACTCCAGAGCATGCTGATGCTATAAATAGGGAACAGGAAGTTTCTTTCTGACCCAAAAGGTATCATGGGAAATGTAGATTGGAAATACACTAGCCAATACAGAGAAAGGCATCCTGGGAAATGTAGTTCAACACATATTGATGCAGGAAGGGAAGACATCCTGGGAGAAGACCTGAGAAGCATGATGGGAAATGTAGTTTATATTAGACAGACAAGGCAGAGAAAGGCATCCTGGGTAATTTAGTCCAAACACACTGATGGTATAAAGGGGGAACAGGAAGTTTCTTTCCGACCCAACAGGGATGATGGGAAATGTAGTTCAACACATACTGATGTAGTCCAAACATGCTGATGTTATAAAGAGGGAACAGGAAGTTTCCTTCTGAACCAAGAATGGAGGCCACAGGACATGTGATGAGGGTCAGAGACGCCTGCTGAGGGCAAAGAACGCCCCTAACTAACCACTAAACTTAACCCTGCCCCTAACCCAGACCATAATCCTAACCCCAAACCTGACCCTGACCCTAACCATTAACCCCAATACTAAACCTAACCCTGACGCTGACACTGACCCTAACCCTAACCCTGACCCCGAACCAGACACTGACCCTGACCCTGACACTGACCCTAACCCTCACCCCAAACCTGATCCTGACCCTAACCCTAACCCCAACCCTGAACCTGACCCTGTCTCTGACCCTAACCCTGACCCTGACTCCCTAAACATAACCACACAACCAAACCCAAACCCTAACCGTGACAACTTAAAGCTAAACAAAACCCCAAAGACTTAACACAAACCCTTCATCTAACCACAAACAGATCCTTTAACACTAACCCTAAATGTTGCTGTGAAGCAAGGCATCCTGGGAAATGAAGTACAACACAGTATGAGGCTGTAGAGAAAGGCATCCTGGGAAATGAAGTCCACTAGGTAGTGAGGATACAGATACAGGCATCCTGGAAAATGAGGTCCAAACAGTGATTCTATAGAGAAAGGCATTATGAAAATTCATGTAAATAATATGCTGATGGTACAGAGAAAGGCATGGTGGGAAATGGTCTCCTTAATTTCATGGTGCTATACAGAAAGACATCCTGGGAAATGAACTCCAAAAGATGCTGTAGAGAAAGGCATCCTGGGAAATGACCTGAGTGTCCTGATGGGAAATGTCATTTGGAACACAGAAACCAATACAAAGAAAGGCATGCTGGGAAATGGAGTCCAACATGTGGCAATGCTCTAAGGAAAGTGATCCTAGGAAACTATCCAAGGGGCATAATGGGAAATGCACGTTCTAGAACCATTCTAAAGTACTAAATGGGAGTCCTGGGGAACGGAATCCAATCCACAGTGATGGTGTCATTAAACGCATCCTAGAAAGTTACCTGAGAGTCATGATGGGAAATGTAGTTTCTAGAACCATTCTAATGTACTGAAAGGGACTCCTGGGAAACGAAGTCCAATCCACAGTGATGATGTCATCAAAGGCATCCTGGGGAATGACCTGAGAGGCATGATGGGAAATTCACTGCTGATGAAGAGGAACCAGCAGAGGAAGAGTGGGATTGTGGAGGACACAAGACAAGTGCAGAGGGTCAGAGAAACCTGCTGAGAATAAGGGATGCCACTAATCCTAACCACTAACCCTAACCACTCAACATAACTCTAACCCTAAACACTAACCCTTAACCATAACATTAACCCTAACCCATCACCATAACTTATCCTGCTGACCCTAACCCTTTGACCCTAAACCTAAAAAACAGTAAACCTTAATTGAAACGATAACCCCCTCACCCTAACAGTAACCCTGACAACATGACCCTGTCACCCTTAACCTGAACATGAACCCGACCCTGAACCTGACCCTGACCCCTGATTATAACCTCAACTCACTGAGTCACGACAAACCTGGAGAAGGTCAGGTCACCAGCTGAGGCACTGGACAACTGATGAAGTAAAGGGAAAACTCCTGAGGGCAAAGGACACCTGGGAAATGGAGTCCAACATGCCATGGTGCTGTGGAAAAGGCATCCAGGGAAATGGAGTCCAACTATAGTGATGTGTGGAGAAAGTCATCCTGGGAAATGGAGGCCAACATGTAGTGATGATATAGAGAAAGGCATCCTGGGAAATGAAGTCTAAAGCACTGATGCTATAAGGAAAGGCATCAAGGGAAATGTCCCGAGTGTCCTGATGGGAAATGTAGTTTGGAATAGAAGACCAATACTGAGAAAATCATTCTGGGAAATGGAGTCCAACATGTGGCAATGCTCTAAGGAAAGGGATCCTAGGAAACCATCCAAGGGGCATGATGGGAAATGCAGGTTCTAGAACAGTTCTAATGTACTGAAATGGAATCCTGGGAAACGGGGTCAAACCACACTGATAGTGTCATCAAAGGCATCCTGGAAAGTTACCTGAGAGGCATGATGGGAAATGTAGTTTTTAGAATCATTCTAATGTACTGAAAGGGAATCCTGGGAAATGGAGTCCAATCCACAGTGATGGTGTCATCAAAGGCATCCTGGGGAACGACCTGAGAGGCATGCTGGGGAATATAGTTTGGAATGGATGACCACTACAGAGAAAGGCATTGTGGGAAATGGATCCAAAGCAGATGATGCTATAAAGAGGGTACAGGAAGTTTTATTCCTATTATAGAGCAGAGACATAGGACACCCCAGGAGGGTCACAGACACCTGCTGAGGGGAAAGCACACCCTAAATCTAACCACAAACCACTAACCATAAACCTAACCACTAACCGTAACCATAATAACAACCCAAACCTAAACCTAACACTTATACTCAATCTAATCACTAACAGTAACCACTAACCATAACCACGAACCCTAACCCTAACCCTAACCCTAAACCTAAACCTAACCACTAACCATAACCATAACCAATAACTCTAACCCTAACAGTGACCCCCTGACCCTAACCTAACTCTGACTCTTAACCATAAAATCTAAAACATTGACCATAGCCCTAACCCTAACTGTGAACCCCTGACTCTAACCCTAACCATTAAACCTAAGATAACCTTAAACTAAGCCTTAGCCCAGCCCAAGACACAAACCCTAAATGTGAACCCTTAACCTAATCCACTGACTCTGACCCCATGATCCTGACCCCCAGACCTGGTCCCCTGACTCTACCCCTAACCCTCACCCCATAACCCTGAAACCAACCAATGAAGTACCACAAACATGCAGATGGTCAGGTCACATGCTGAGGGCCCTGGACACCTGCTGAAGAAAAGGGGAAAATCCTGGGGGCACAGGACACCAGGGAAATGCAGTCCACAGTGTCAAGGTGCTGTGGAGCAAGGCATCCTGGGAAATGGAGTCCAGAATGGAGTGAAGGTATAGAGAAAGGCATCCTGGGAAATGTAGTCCATGTGTAATGAAGTCATAGAGAAAGGAATTATGGGAAGTGTAGTGAACAAGGAAGATACAGTGTGGACAGGAGGACACACTGCAGACAGGAGAACATTATGAGCAAGGCATCCTGGGAAACATAGTCTGAAATGTAGTCGATATGAAATGATGTCAAAGAGAAAGGAATCATGGGAAATGTAGTCCATATGTAGTGATACTGTAGAGAAATGCATCATGGGAAGACTACTGATGGTATAAAGAAGAAACAGGAAGATTTCTTCAAACTTTACAGAAGAGGAAACAGTAAAACAGATGAAGGCAAAGGAGAGCCCTGAATTTAACCAACAGTAAACCCTAACCCTCAACCAAACATCCCCTACCCTAACACCAACTGACCCAAATCCTAAATCTAACCCTAACCCTAACCACAAACTTCCCTACCTTAAACCTAGCCTGACCCAGAGCCTAAGTTTAACCCTAACGCTAACCACAAACTCCCCTACACTAACCATAACCATAACCATAACCATAACCATAACCATAACCATAACCACAAACAAGCCAACAGAATCCCAAACCTGACCCTAAGCCTATATCTAACCATAAGACTAACCACAAACTCACCTAAGCTGACCCTAACCCTAACCCTGGGGAGGCATCCAGGAAAAAGAAGTCAAACACATAGAGAAAATATAGAGCAAGGAATCCTGGGAAATGGAGTCCAAGTGTAAAGATGACAAGGGGAAATACACCATGGCAAATGTAGTCATATGTGATGATGTCATACAGAAAGGCATTACGGGAGATGTAGTCCACATGTAATGATATCATAGAGAAAATACTACGGGAAATGTAGTTCATATGTAATGATGTCATAGAGAAAGGGATATTGAGACATGTAGTCCATATGTGGAGATATCATAGAGAAATGCATCATGGAAAACCTACTGATGGAATAAAGAGGGAACAGGAAGTTACCTTCTGACCGGAGAGTGGAGGAAACGAGACCTGAGGAGGACAAAGGTCATGGCTGGAACTAACAAATAACCCCAAAGACTAACTAAACACATAACCTTAACACTAACCATAACACTAACCTGACACAAGCCTAACAGTAACACTAACATGACACTAACCTAAACCTGACCATAACAATAAGACTAACCCTAACACTAACCTGCCCAAAAACCAAACCCTAACACAAAACCCAAACCACAAACTGCCTTACCCTAACAGAATCATGACAGAAGGCCTAACCCTAAGCATAACATCACCCTAACCCTAACATGACCCAAACCCTAAGCATAATACTAACACTAACATGAACCTAAACCCAACGCTAACAAACCCAAACCACAAACTTGCCTACCCAAACTCTAACCAGACTCCAAACATAAATCTAACCCCAAACCTAACCACAAATTTGCCTATACTAACCTAAAATTGACTCCAATCCTAGATCTAACCATAACACAAACCACAAAATCCCCCAGAAACTACCTGAAAGACCCCTTATCTGTAACACTAACACAATCCTAATACTAACCCTAATCACAAAACCCTCAACCCTGATTGAAAAAACATGTAACCCATAACCATAACCATAACCCGCTGAAACGAAAGTCTGACCCTATCCCTGACCCATAACTCTCAACCTAAAAATCTATAACACTTAAACCTAACCTAAACTAACCTAACACAAAACTCTATGCTAACCTAACATTAATCATAACTTCACATAACCCTAACCCTAACATAACCCTAACCAATAACCCTAACTTAAGCCTAACCCTAACCATAACCTAACCCTAACTCAACACTAACCCTAATCTAGCCTAACCCTAAGATTAACCCCCTGATCCTGACCATGACCCCCTGACACTAATCCCTGACCCTGAACCGAAAAACCCATAAAACTTAACTGTAATGCTAACCCTAACCCATGACTCTGATCCAATGACCCTGACCCTAACCCAAGCCCTAACTATTAACTCTAACCCCTGATCCTGACCTCTTGACCCTGACCACCAAAATCACACTGCTGAGGCAGCACAACCCTGCCAAAAGTCAGGTCAACTGCTGAGGCCCTGGACACCTGCTGAGGGACCTGGACACCTGCTGAAGAAAATGGGAAACTTCTGAGGACACAGGACACCTGGGAAATGGAGTCCAACATGCCATGGTGTTGTGGAGAAAGGCATACTGGGAAATGGAGTCCAAGTGATGGTGTAGTGAAAGGCATCCTGGGAAATGAAGTCTGGAATGTCGTGATGCTGTTAAGAAAGGCATCATGGGAAAAGTACTTTAAAGCATTTTGATGGTATAAAGAGGAAATAGTAAGTTTCTTTCTGACTCAAAAGCCATGCTGGGAAATGTAGTTCAGAATAGATGGACAGTACAAAGAAAAGCATCCTGGGAAATGGAGATCAACACACAGTGATGCTATAGGAAAAAGTAACCTAGGAAATCAGCGAAGAGGCATGATTGGAAATGTAGTTTCTAACATGTGACCACAGCAAGGCAACATGGAAAATGAAGTCCAAAATGTAGAGACACCTAAGGCTAACCTGACCCTGAATGCCTGACCCTGATCTCCAGCGTCAAACTGTCCAGAGCACAAACCCTAAACAAACATTAACCCTAACCCTAACCCTTACCCCAACCCTAACCCTAACCCTTAACTTAAACCTAACCATAACCATAACCCTAACATTAACCATAACCATAACCATAACAATAACCTTAACCATAACCATAACCATAATCTTAACCATAACTTAACCCTAACCCTAACCATAACCATAACCTTAACCCTAACCATAACCATAACCATAACCATAACCATAACCATAACCCTAAACCTAGCCATAAACCTAACCATAACCATAACCTTAAACTTAACACTAACCATAACCATTACCTTAATGCCCTGGACCTAAACCCTGACCCAAACACTAACCCTTACCCTAAAACCCCATAAGCCTTAACACTAACCTAACCTTAACTTTAACCTGACACTGACACCCTGAACTCGACTCCCACCCGCCTAGGCAGCACAACCCTGCCAAATGTCAAGTCACCTGCTGAGGCCCTGGACACCTGCTGAGGGCCTTGGACACCTGCTGAAGAAAAAGGGAAACTCGTGAGGACACAGGACACCTGGGAATGGAGTCCAACATGTCACGGTGCTGTGGAGAAAGGCATCCTGGGAAATGACATCCATCATAGTGATGCTGTGGAGAAGGGTATCCTGGGAAATGAAGTCAGAAATGTAGTGATGCTGTTAAGAAAGGAATCCTGGGAAAGGGAGTCCAAATGATGCTGTGGGGAAATGAATACTGGGAAATGAAGTATGAAATATATTGATGGTGGAGAAAAAATGTATCTTGGGAAATGAAGTCCAAATGATGCTCTACTGAAAGGCATCCTTGGAAATGGAGTACAAATGATGCTGTAGTGAAAAGCATCCTGGGAAATGGAGTCTAAATCACTTATGGTATAAGGAAAGGCATCATGGGAAATGACCCGAGTATCCTGATGGGAAATGTAGTTTGGAAAACACGACCAATAATGAGAAAGGCATTCTAGGAAGTAGAGTCCAACATGTGGCAATGCTCTAAGGAAAGGGATCCTAGGAAACCATCCAAGGGGCATGATGGGAAATGCAGGTTCTAGAACAGTTCTAATGTACTGAAATGGAATCCTGGGAAATGGAGTCCAATCCACAGTGATGGTGTCATCAAAGGCATCCTGGAGAAGGACCCAAGAGGCATGATTGAAAATGTAGTTTGGAATGGAAGACCACTACAGAGAAAAGCATCCTGGGAAATGGAATCCAAAGCATATGATGCTATACAGAGGGAACAGGAAGTTTCATTCTGACCCCAGAGTAGAGACACAAGACAGCTTAGGGGGGTCACAGACACATTCTGAGGGTAAAGAACACCCTAAATCTAACCACAAAACTAACCACTAACCATAACCATAATAACAACACAAACCTAACACTAACACTTATACTAAAACTAATCACTAACAGTAACCAGTAACCATAACCACGAACCCTAACCCAAACGATAAACCTAACCACAAACCATAAACCTAACCAATAACCCTAAACATAAGCAATAACCCTAACACTAATAGTGACACCCTGACCCTAAGACTGACCCTAACACTAACACTAACACTAACCATAAACCTAACAACTAACATAACCATAATAACAACCCAAACCTAACCCTAAAACTTATACTAAATCTAATCACTAACAATAACCACTAACCACAACCATGAACTCTAAAACTTAACCATAAACCTAACCACAAACTATAACCATAACCCTAATCCAAACCCTAATATTAACCCTAACACTAACCCTAACCATAAACATAACCAATAACCATACCCATAACCAATAGTCCTAACCCTAACAGTGACACCCTGACCCTAAGCTAACTCTAACCCTTAACCTGAAACCTAACACTCTGACACTAACCCTAACAGTGACCTCCTGAACCTAACCTTAACCATTAACCCTAAGATTACCTTAATCTAAGCCTTACCCAACCCCATGACACAAACCCCAAATGTAAACCCTTAACCTAACCCCCTGACCCCAGGACTTAACACACTGACTCTACCCCTAACCCTGACCCCATGACCCTGAACCCACCCACTGAGGCACAACAAACATGCAGAAGGTCAGGTCACCTGCTGAGGGCCCTGGACACCTGCTGAAGAAAACAATAAAAACCTGGGGACACAGGACACCTGGGAATTGGAGTCCACTGTGTCATGGTGCTATGGAGCAAGGCATTGTGGAAAGTGAAGTCCAGAATGTAGTGATGGTTTAGAGAAAGGCATCCAAGGAGATGAAGTAAAACAGGTGGAGGCAATACAGAGCAAGGCATCCTGGGAAATGAAGTCCATATGTAATGATGTCATAGAGAAAGGCATTGTGGGAAATGTAGTCCACCGGGAAGACACACTGTGGACAGGAGGACACAGTGCAGACAGGAGGAAATTTTGAGGAAGGCATCCTGGGAAACGTAGTCTGTAATGCAGTTGATATGGAATAATGTCAAAGAGAAATGCATCATGGGAAGACTACTGATGGTATAAAGAAGAAACAGGAAGTTTTCTTCTACCTTTAGAGAAGAGGAAGCAGGAAAACTGGTGAGATCAAAGGTCAGCACAGGATTTAACCAACAGTAAACCCTAATGCTCACAAAAACATCCCCTACCCTAACACTAACCTGACCCAAAACCGAAATCTAACCATAACCCTAACCATAAAACCCTACCCTAACCATAACATGTCCCTAAGCATAAATCTAACCCTAACCCTAACCACAAACTCCCCTACCTTAAAACTAATCTGACCAAAAACCTAAATCTAACCATAATGCTAACAGCAAACACTCACCCTGACCATAACCTGACCCTAAGCATAAAACTAACCCTAACACTAACCACAAGCTCCCCTATCCCAACCCTAACCTGACCTGGAGGCTTAATCTAACCATCAAACTACCACAAACTCCTCTACCCTAACCATAACCTAACCCTGACCTTAACCCTAACCCTAACCCTAACCCAAACCCTTGGCCTGAATTGAATACTAATCTTAACCACAAACTCCCCTACTCTAAACCTAAAATGACCATGGCCTAAATCTAACCAGAACGCTAACCACAAACTCCCCTACTGAAATACTAAGCCTAAGCTTAAGCCTAAAAGTAACCTTAACCCTAAGTCTAACCCTAACCCTAACCCTTATCCTAATCCTTACCACAAACATCCCTACACTAACCTAAGATGAAGTCAAACACATAGAGAAAATACAGAGCAAGGAATCCTGGAAAATGGAGTCCAAATGTAGTGATGACATGGGGATATGTACCATGGCAAATGTAGTCATATGTGGTGATGTCATACAGAAAGGCATTATGGGAGATGTAGTCCAAATATAATGATAACATAGATAAAACATTACAGAAAATGTAGTTCATATGTAATGATGTTATAGAGAAAGGGATATTGAGACATGTAGTCCATATGTGGTGATATCATAGAGAAATGAATCATGGGAAGCTTACTGATGGTATAATGAGAGAACAGGAAGTAACCTTCAGAACGGAGAGTAGAGGACACAGGACACCAGAGGAAGGCAAAGGTCATGGCTTGAACTAAAAAATAACCCCAACAACTAACTAAACACATAACCCTAATATTAACCCTAACCCTAACGTGAGACAAGCCTAATCCTAACACTAACATGAGCTTAACCTAAACCTGACCATACCCCTAAGACTTACCCTAACACTAACCTGACCATAAAACAAACCCTAACACAAAACCCTAACCACAAATTGCCTTACCCTAACAGAATAATGACAGAAGGCCTAACCCTAAGCATAACCTCACCCTAAGCCTAACCTGACCATAACCCTAACCGTAATATTAAAATAACATGACCCTAAACATAACCCTAACAAACATCCAAAACTACAAACTGGCCAACCAAAACTCTAACCTGACCCCAAGCCTATATGTCAGCCTAACCCTAACCACAAACTCGCCTACCCTAACCTGACCCCAAGCCAAAATCTAAAAATAACCATAACCACAAACTCACCTATCCTAACTCTACTCTGACTCCAACCCTAAATCTAACCCTAACCCTAACCACAAACTCGCCTATACTAATTTAAAACTAACCCCAAGCCTAGATCTAACTATAAACCTAACCACATACTCCCCTACACAAACCTTATACAAAGATTACATCTAACCCTAACACTATCCACAAATCCCCCAATAATTACCCGAAAGACCCCTAACCCATAATCCTAACTCAATCCTAACACTAACACTACTCACAAACTCCTCAAAACCTTATTGTAAGAACTTGTAACCCATAACCCTAACTATAACCTCCTGAAATGAAAGTCTGACCCTAACCATAACCCCAAATTCACAACCTAAATATCTATAACACTTAAACTAACCTAACCTAACCTAACCCAAAACTCTAACCTAACCTAACCTAACCTAACAGAAAACCTCTAACCTAACATAACCCTAACTTATCCTAACCCTAACCTAACATAACCCTAACCAATAACCCTAACTTAACCCTAACCCTAACCTAGCAAAACCCTAAGATTAACCCCCTGATCCTGACTCTGACCCCCTGACACTAATCCCAGACACTGAACCGAAAAACCCATAAAAATTAACTCAAATGCTAACCCTAACCCATGACTCTGACCCACTGACCCTGACCCTAACCCAAGCCGTAAATTGTAGTGGGTAGCCATCCCAGCATTGTCCTGGAAGTTCCAACCCCCATTGAGGCTTCAGTAATGATCACGCCCACAAGGCGGGGCAGAGGAGGGAGCGGAAGACCGAGGAGCAAGAGGAGGGGGCTCTCTTGGTTCTGGGACACGGGACGCAGGAGGAGACCAAGCAGAGTTCTCCAGAGAACACCGCCGGATTGCCCTATACCTTTGCATGACCCTGCAACCTACCCCTTCATTTGTAAGTTACCCCACAAAATAAACCTCCCTTTTAACTACGTGGAGTGGCCTAAATAATTTCACCAATATCTGGCGCCCAACGTGGGGCACGAACCTGGATATGTCCTACGTTGGGGAAGGGGTTATGCTTTTGTTTCCACAGGAGAAGAAAAGCTATGGATACCAACAAAATTAATAAAAATTCGATTCGAACAGGAGAAACCCCTTGATGAGGAGAAATAAAAGATCATCCACCAATATGACATCTCCTCAGGTTGTAAGAAAAATTTAACAATCAAAGGTTGGGGTCAGCTTCTGTTTTTGTCTTTCCAAGATAATGGAAATACCCATCTTCCAAAAATCATAAGGCCTTAGTTATCCGGATGTTTACAACAACAACAAAAAAAGAATCTATTGGTACCAATCTACACAGACAATCTCTAAAGTCTCCAAAAGGAAGATGGGGCCCCAACAACAACAACAACTCTACTCAATCCAAAATGATACCATGGTAATCATCATCATACTACACTTCTTGCCAGAATTTCAGACAATCTTACCCATTACTCTAAGAGTTGCTACAGAATCTACAGTTAGTCTAACTGAGATTTAACTATCTGAGCTTTCTCACAATACCCAACAAAGATACCATCGCTCCCTAAACAGCAGGAAGCAATTCTAAGAAAACGACGCCCCTTATCCCTTAGGTTTCATATTTCTAAGAGTTATGGATAATGATTCTAGGGTTGGGGGTAGAAGAAATGGTCAAACTCAGTACTCTCCTTAAGAAAAAAAAATATGTCTCAAAAAAAAAGGAAAAAAAAAAGAAATGGAATGGATATGTATAAGATATTATGGTAGACTATCACATACATTAGTAAACAAATTTAGCAATATAGCAGCCTTTGCACTGTTATGAATTCTTATATGTTGATACAAATATAAACTTTTTATATTCCTATTTAAGATAATTTGTATATTGATACAAATACAGAACTATGTTTGTTATATTATACACATATTTTTACTCTTATTTGAAATATTTGTATATTGATACAAAAGTGAATTTATGTCTGTCATACTGTATGTATGTTCTACATCTGTTTAAGATATTCTGTATACTGATATATATTTAGGATTATTATCATATTGCATATTGCACTATACATTCCTACCTCTGTTAAAGATATTTTGTGTATTGTCACAATTTGAAGTCATTGTCCTCTTACTGTACAATTACTTACAGACTGTTTGCCTTATTTATAGGAAACCTTAGTCCTTAGGTTTTTTAGGTAGATGAGACTTACAGAGTTATTGTCACCTATGCTTGTCACCTCTATAATTATGTTAGTTAGGTTAACCAGATTTATAAATACATAGGTCAGATGGACAGGTAATCTTCAACCACTTCATGGACCTAGAGAATATGGCATTTAAATAATTTAGAATTCTGTTGACATGAGACACAATTGCTCCTGGCAGCACCAATTTGATCCCGAGAGAATGTTGGGCTTCTAAGACATTTCCATTTGGAAGTTTGTCTTCTTGGTACAAAATGGCCTACTGGGCAAAGAACTGCCCTTGCCTCAACTGCTGACAATAAAAATGCTGTCCTTTCTGGACAAGTGGGACACAAGGAAAGCGACCACTGTACTTTGCCAAGACAGGGTAAGATGGTCTTTCAGAATTCCTGCTTCTGAAATGGTCTGTCAGATACTCTAGGCCTGTAGCCAATTTGAATGCACCAACGATACTGAGAAACGTTAGATGACTGTCCAGGCTGCTAGCTGTCTCTGTCTACTCTTGCAAGACTCCCAAAAGTTGCTTGCGTCCTTCTCCCATTTCTCAGGTATTATTGTATTCCTTCTCAGGTCTTTGATGAGGTTGGAGATTAGCAGTTATAGTTACAACTTAGTATATATACATATATAATATCTTAGATAGAATATATTATGTATTAGACTCAGGTTCTTTAGGATAGGATACCTTTTGGAATGATCTTTGTAACATGCCACCTACCCACGCTCTAGACTTCCCTGGATTTTACTATATGTTTTTTGCTTGATATTGTTTGCACTTATTGTAATTCCAACTTATCTAAGTCATTATCCCTCATTACTCCTGGACAATATTTGATAACCATCTCTTTGTGTATAGTCTTGTATTAGGTTAGAACTTTCTTATTTAGACAAAAGGGGGAGATGTAGTGGGTAGCCATCCCAGCATTGGCCTGGAAGTTCCAACCCCCATTGAGGCTTCAGTAATGATCACGCCCACAAGGCGGGGCAGAGGAGGGAGCGGAAGACCGAGGAGCAAGAGGAGGGGGCTCTCTTGGTTCTGGGACACGGGACGCAGGAGGAGACCGAGCAGAGTTCTCCAGAGAACACCGCTGGATTGCCCTATACCTTTGCCTGACCCTGCAACCTACCCCTTCATTTGTAAGTTACCCCACAAAATAAACCTCCCTTTTAACTACGTGGAGTGGCCTTAATAATTTCACCAATAGTAAATATTAACTCTAACTCCAGATCCTGACCTCTTGACCCTGACCCACAACCCCACACTGCTGAGGCAGCACAACCGTGCAGAAGGTCAGGTCACCTGCTGAGGCCCTGGACACCTGCTGAAGAAAAGGGGAAACTCCTGAGGACACAGGACACCTGGGAAATGGAGTCCAACTTGTCATGGTGCTGTGGAGCATGGCATCCTGGGAAATGGAGTCCATCATAGTGATGCTGTGGAGAAATGCATCTTAGGAAATGGAGTCCAAATGATGGTATAGTGAAAGGCATCCTGGGAAAAGAATTCTGATGTAGTGAAGCTGTTAAGAAAGGGATCCCGGGAAATGGAGTCCAAATGATGGTGTAAAGAAAGACATCCTGGGAAACGGAGTCCATCATAGTGTTGGTATAATGAAAAGGAAACTATCCAAGAGGCATGATGGAAAATGAAGTTTCCAGTGTCATACTCATGTATGGAAAACGAATAGTGGGAAATGGAGTCCGATCCACACTGTGTCATGAAAGGCATCCAGTGAAATGACCCGAGATGCACGCTGGGAAATAAAGAAGTACAGGTACTGATGCTCTAAAAAGAGAAGAAGACATTTCCTATTAACTTGAGAGCCAAGACAGGAAATGGAGTTTCTAGTACAATGCAAAGGAAGACAGAAATGCATCTGGGGAGATGAAGTAAAACAGGTGGAGGCAATACAGCACAAGACATCCTGGGAAATGTAGTACATAAGTAATGATGTCATAGAGTAAGGTATTAGGTGAAATGTAGTCCACCAGGAAGAAACACTGTGGATGGGAGGACACACTGCAGGAAGGAGAACATTTAGAGCAAGGCATGCTGGGAAATGTAGTCTCAAATGTAGTCAATCAGAAATGATGTCAAAGAGAAAGAAAACATGGGAAATGTAGTCCATATGTAGTAATAGCAATGAAATGCATCATGGGAAGACTACTGATGGCATAAAGAAGAAACAGGAAGACTTCTTCTAACTTTAAAGAAGAAGAAGCAGGAAAACTGTTGAGGGTAAAGGTCAGCACTGGATTTAACTAACAGTAAATTCTAACCCTCACCACAATATCCACTACTGTAACACAAACCTGACCAAAACTTAAAAATAACCATAATGCTAACCACAAACACTCACTCTGATCATAACCTGACCCTAAGCGTAAAACTAACCTTAACACTAACGACAAGCTCCCCGACCCCAACCCTAACCTGACATGGAAGCTAAATCTAACCACCAAACTACCACAAACTCCTCTAACCTAACCCTAATGTAACCCTAACCTTAACACTAACCAAAACCCTAACCCTAACCCTAACCCTAGGCCTGAATTTAATACTAATCTTAACCACAAACTCCCCTAATCTAACCTTACATGACCCAGGGCCTAATCTAAGATTAAGTCAAACACATAGAGAAAATATAGAGCAAGGAATCCTTGGAAATGGAGTCCATATGTAATGATGACATGGGGAATGCACCATGGCAAATGAAGTCCATATGTGATGATGACATGCAGAAAGGCATCATGGGAGATGTAGTCCACATGTAATGATGCCATAGAGAAAATATTATGGGAAATATAGTTCATATGTAATGAAGTTATAGAAAAGGGTTATTGAGACATGTAGTCCATATATGGTGATGTCCTAGAGAAATGCATCATGGGAGGCATATAGATGGTATAAAGAGGAAACAGGAAGTTACCTTCTGACTGGAGAGTGGAGGAAAAAGAACATCTGAAGAGGACAAGGGTCACCACTGGAACTAACTATTAACTCCAAAGAATAACTATACACATAATCTTAACACTAAAATAATCCTAACCCTAACATTAACATGACACAAATTCTAAACCTAGCCCTAACCTGACCCTAATACTAAACTGATCAGAACCCTAACACTCACACTAACACTAACATGACCATAAACCTAACACAAACACTTAACCCTAACCACAGACACCCTGACCATAACCCTAACCTGACACAAACCCTAACCCTAACCTCACCTTAACCCTAACCTGAACCTAACCCCAACCTTAAACTAACACTAACATGATCAAAAACCTAACCCTAAAAAAATCATAACCACAAACTGACCTACCCTTACTCTAACCTGACTCTAATCCTAAATTTAACCATAAACCGAACCACAAACTATCCTACCCTAACATGACCAAACATAAATCTAACCCTAACACTAACCAAAATCTCCCCCAGCAATAACTGGATAGACATCTAACCAGTTACCCTAAGGCGATCCTGACACTGACCCTACTCACAAACTTCTCCAGCCCTGATTCTAAAATCTTGTAACCCATAACCCTAACCACAATCCCAAGAAATGAAAGTCTGACCCTAACCCTAACCCCTAACTCTCAACCTAAAAATCTATAACATTTAAACTCTAAACTAACCTAACCTAACACAAAACTCTAACCTAACCTAACCCTAACCTAAACTAACACTAACCCTACCATAACCATAAAAAATAACCCTAATTTAACCCTAACACTAACCTAGCCTAACCCTAAGATTAACTCCCTGATCATGACTCTGACCCCCCTAACACTAATCCCTGAACCTGAACCAAAAAATCCACAAAACTTAACCCTAACGCTAACCCTAACCCATGACTCTGACCAACTGACCCTGACCCTAACCCAAGCCCTAACTATTTATTAACTCTAACCCCAGATCCTGACCTCTTGACCCTGACCCCCAAACCCACACTGCTGAGTCAGCACAAACCTGCCAAAAGTCAGGTCACCTGCTGAGGCCCTGGATACCTGCTGAGGCCCTGGACACCTGCTGAAGAAAAGGGGAAACTCCTGAGGACACAGGACACCTGGGAAATGGTGTCCAACATGTCATGGTGCTGTGGAGCAAGGCACCCTGGGAAATGGAGTCAGAAATGTAGTGATGCTGTTAAGAAAGGCATCCTGGGAAATGGAGTCCAAATGATGCTGTGGAGAAATGTATCCTGGGAAATGGAGTCCAAATGATGCTGTGGAGAAAGGCATCCAGGGAAATGGAGTCCAAATGATGCTGTGGAGAAAGGCATCCTGGAAAATGAAGTCTGAAATGTAGTGATGCTGTAGAAAAAGGCATCATGGGAAATGAAGTATGAAATATATTGATGGTATAGAAATAGGCATCCTGGGAAATGAAGTCCAAATGATGCTGTAGTGAATGGCATCCTAGGAAATGGAATCTAAAACACTGATGCTATAAGGAAAGGCACCCTGTGAAATGACCCGTGTGTCCTGATGGGAAATGTAGTTTGCAATACACAACCAATACTGAGAAAGGCATCCTGGGAAACGGAGTCCTACATGAAGTAATGCTCTAAGGAAAAGGATCCTAGGAAACGATCCAAGGGGCATGATGGGAACAGACTTCAAACAATAATGATGGTGTCATCAAAGGCATCCTGGGGAATGACCTGAGAGGCATGATGGGAAACACACTGCTGATGAACAGGAACCTGCAGAGGAACAGTGGGATTGTGGAGGACACAGGACAAGTGCAGAGGGTCAGAGACACCTGCTGAGAACAAGGGACGCCCCTAATCCTAACCACTAACCCTAACCACTCAACATAACTCTAATGCTAAACATTAACCATTAACCATAACATTAAGCCTAACCCATCACCATACCTTAACCTGCTGACCCTAACCCTTTGACCTTAACCATAAAAACCAGTAACCCATAACTCTAACAATACCTCCATAATCCTAACAGTAACCCTAACAACATGACCCTGACACAGTGAACCTGACCTTGAACCATACCCTGAATCTGACCCTGGTCCCTGACAATAACTTCAGCTTACTGAGGCACAACAACCCTGGAGAACGTCAGGTCACCAGCTGAGGCCCTGGACATCTGCTGAAGAAAAGGGGAAACTCCTGAGGGCAAAGGACACCTGGGAAATGGGGTCCAACATGTCATGGTGCTGTGGACAAAGGCATCCTGGGAAATGAAGTTGAACTATAGTGATGTTGTGGAGAAAGGCACCCTGGGAAATGGTATAATTGAAAGCAAACAAGGAAACCATCCAAGAGGCATGATGGGAAATGGTATTTCCAGTATCATACTCATGCACTGAAAAAGAATTGTGGGAAAGGAGTCTGAGCCACACTGTGTCATGAAAGGCATCCTGGGAAATGACCCGAGATGCACGCTGGGAACTAAAGAACTACAGGTACTGATGCTCTACAAAGGGAAGAGGATGTTTCCTACTGACTTGAGAGCCAAGACAGGAAATGGAGTTTCTAGTACAATGCAAAGGTAGACAGAAAGTCAACCTGGGATAAGAAGTAAAACAGGTAGAGGCAAAACAGAACAAGTTATCCTGGGAAATGTAGGCCATATGTAATGATGTCATAGAGAAAGGCATAATGGGAAATGTAGCGCATCAGGAAGACACACAGTGGACCAGAGTACATTTTGAGCAAGGCATTCTGGGAAATGTAGTCTGAAATGTAGTCGATATGAAATGATGTCAAAGAGAAAATATTACAGGAAATTTAGTTCATATGTAATGATGTCATAGAGAAAGGGATATTGAGACATGTAGTCCATATGTGGTAATGACATAGAGAAAAGCATCAAGGAAAGAATACAGATGGTATAAAGAGGAAACAGGAAGTTGCCATCTGATCAGAGAGAGGAAGAAACAGGACACCTGAGGAGAGGAAAGATCACTGCTGGAACTAACCATTCACGCAAAGACTAACTAAACACATAACCTTAACCCTAAATTAACCTTAAACCTAATATTAACCTGACACAAACTATAAACCTAACCCTAAACTGACCCTAATCATAAACTGAGCAGAACCCTAACACTAACCCTAACAATAACCTGACCGTAAACCTAACACAACACTTAACCCTAACCACAGACACCCTTACCCTAACACCAATGTCACACAAATCCTAACCCTAAACTCACCCTAAACCTAACCTAACCTAACCTAACACAAACTCTAACACTAACCTCACCCTAACCCTAACCTGACCCAAACACTAACACTAAACCAAACACTAACCTGACACTAAATCTATCCCTAAAACAAAACCCTAAATAAGACACCTTTACCCTAACCCTAACCTGACACAAAGCCTAACCCTAAACCTAACCTCACCCTAACCCTAACCTGAACCTCACGCTAATGGAAATATAAGACTAACATGACCCTAAACATTACCCTAACAAACACCATAACCACAAAGTGGCCTACCCTAACTCTAAACTGACTCTAAACCTAAAACTAACCATAACCCGAACCACAAACTCCCTACAGTAACATGACCAAAAATAAATCTAACCCTAACAATAACCACAAACTCACCCAGCAATAACCCAAAAGACCCCTAACACGTAACCCTAACCCAATCCTAACAATGACCCTACTCACAAACTCCTCAAACATTGATTCTAAAAACTTGTAACCCATAACCCTAACCATAACCCCAAGAAATGAAAGTCTGTCCCTAACCCTAACCCCTAATTCACAACCTATAAAACTGTAACACTTAAACCTAACCTAACCTAACCTAACAGAAAACTCTAACCTAACCTAACCCTAACCTAACATAACCCTAGCCCTAACAAAACCCTAACCAATAAGCCTAACTTAACCCTAACCCTAACCTAGCCTAACCCTAAGATCAACCCCCTGATCCTGACTCTGACCCCGTGACACTAATACCTGACCCTAAACTGAAAAACCCATAAAACTTAACCCTAACACTAACCCTAACCCACAACTCTGACCCAATGACCCTGACCCTAACCCTAGCCCTAACTATTAACTCTGACTCCTGATCCTGAACTCTTAACCCTGACCACTAACACCACACTGCTGAGGCAGCACAACCCTGCCAAAAGTCAGGTCACTTGCTGAGGCCCTGGACACCTGTTGAAGAAAAGGGGAAACTCCTGAGGACACAGGACACCTGGGAAATGGAGTCCAACATGTTATGGTGCTGTGGAGAAAGGCATACTGGGAAATGGAGTCCAAATGATGGTGTAGTGTAAGGCATCCTGGGAAATGAAGTCTGAAATGTAGTGATGCTGCTAAGAAAGGCATCTTGGGAAATGGAGTTTAAAGCATTCTGATGGTAAAAAGAGGAAATAGTAAGTTTCTTTCTGAGTCAAAAGCCATACTGGGAAATTGTAGTTCAGAATAGATGGACAATACAAAGAAAAGCATCCTGGGAAATGGAGTTCAACACAGAATGATGCTATAGGAAAAAGTAACATAGATAATCATCAAAGAGGCATGATTGGAAATGGAGTTTCTAATAGGTGACCACAGCAAGGCAACATGGGAAATGAAGTCTAAAATGAAGAGACAACTAAGGCTACCCTGACTGCCTAACCCTGACCCCTTGACCCTGATCCCCAGCGTCAAACTGTCCAGAGCACAAATACCTTGGTGAAGGTCATAGACACTTGGTGAAGGCACTGGTTACCTGCTAAACAAAAGGGAAACTCCTGAAGACACAGGACACCTGGGAAATGGAGTCCACAATGTTATGGTGCTGTGGAGAATGGCATCCTGGGAAATGGAGTCCACAATGTCATGGTGCTATGGGGAATGGCATGCCGAGATGTGAAGCATATCCCAGTGACGCTATAGAGAAAGGCATCTGGGAAAATAGAGACCTTATGTAGTGATGTTTTAGAGAAAGGCATCCTGGGAAATAAAGTCCACATGTTGTAGAGAAAGCCATCCTGTGTAGCTGAAGTTTTTTCCAGTCCTGCCTGGCCCACCGTCAGGACCAATCTCTCTTACCTGCCAGTCCAGCAGCAGCTCAGACCAAAGCAAGAAAAAACACAGAGACTTATGTTGCTTACAAACTGTGTGGCCATGGCAGGTTTCTTGTTTTCTACTTCTCACACCTTAAATTAACCCATTTCTATTAATCTACAACTTGCCCCATGGCTCATGGCTTACCAGTATCTTACATGTTGGTACTCAGGGCAACAGATGGTACCTGTCTCCTGACCCTGCCTTCCTGTTCCCAGAATTCCCTTTTTGGTTAGTTCAGCCTGTACTTCCTGCCTTGCTATTGGCCAATCAGCATTTTATTTATACGGAGCAATATCCACAGCACTTCCCATGAGAACAGAGGTCCAGAATGTAATGATGCTCTAAAGAAAGGCACCCTGGGAAATGAAGTCCCACATGTAGTGACACTCTAAAGAAAGGCATCCTGGGAAATGAAGTCCAAATGTACTGATGCTTTAGAGTAAGGTATCCAGGGATATCACACATGCAGCAGTGTCATGGAGAAAGGCATCCTAGGAAATGAAGCCCAAAATGTCCTGGTGCTATAGAGAAAGGCAACGTGGGAAATGAAACCCAAAATGTCATGGTACTATGGAGAAAGGCATCCTGGGAAATGAAGTCCCAAGGTACTGATTTAGTAGAAAAAGGCATCCTGTGAAATGTAGTTTAAAGTATACATATTATAAAAAAATCAGTAAGCTTCCTTCTGAACCAAAAGGATGATGGGAAATGTAGTTTGGAACAGATGGAAAATACAGAGAACAGCATCATGGGAAATGGAGTCCAACACATAGTGATGCTATGAAGAAAGGCAAAGTTAGAAATCATCCAAGAGCCATGATGGGAAATGTAGTTTATAACAGATGACTAATACACAGGAAGGCAACCTGCGAAATGAAGTCCAAAATGTAGAGATACCTAAACCTTATCTCATCATAATCCTAATACCCTGACTCTGACCATCTGACCATGACCCCTGACCATGCCCCCGACCCTGAAACACATCCTCACACTTCTGAGAGCAAAACAAATCTGAAGAATGGCAGGGCCACCTGGTGAGGGCACTGGACACCTCCCAAATCAAAGGGGAACCTACTGAAGACACAGAACGCCTGGAAAATAGAGTTCAAATGTAGTGATGGTATAGACAAAGACAACCTGGGAAATGAAGTCCAGAATGTACTGAGGCTCTAAAGAAAGGCATCCTAGGAAATGAAGTTTTCATGTAGTGTTGATGTAGAGAAAGGCATCCTGAAAAACTAAGTCCATCTGTAATGATTTTGTAGAGAAGGGCATCATGGCAAACAAAATCCAAATGTTCTGATGCTATAGAGGAAGGGATCCTAGGAAACAGACTCCACATTTAATGATATTGTAGAGAAAGGCATCCTGGGAAATGAAGTCCATATGTAATGATGGTGTAAGGAAAGGTATCCTAGAGAATGACCTGAGTGGCATGATGGGAAATGTAGTTTGGAATACACTACAAATACTAGGAAAAGCATCAGGACAAATGAAGGTCAAAGCATATGATGGAAGAAAGATTGAACAGGAAGTTTCTGTCTGACCCAAGAGGAATGATGGGAAATGTAGTTTCTAGAATCATTCTAATGTACTGGAAAGGATACTAGGAAAATGGAGACAAAACCATGCTGATGATGTCATCAAAGGCATCATGAAAAATGACCCGAGAGGCATGATAGGAAATGTAGTTTGGAATACACTGCTGATGGACAGGAACCTGAAGAGGGACAATGGAATTGTTGAGGGCACAGGACACAATGCAGAGGGTCAGAGACACCTGCTGAGAGCAAAGGACACACCTAACACTAACCAATAACACTAATTACTAACTATAACTCTAATCCTAAACAAATATTAACCCTAACCCTAAACTAACCACTAACTGTAATGTAACCACTATCCTTAAATCTAATCACTAACACTAAATCTGACCATAAAACTAAACACAAACTCCCCTTATCAAAACCTTAAAAAACTGTAACCTTTAATCCTAACCAGTACCCACTGACTGTAACCACTGACCCTAACACTAACCCTAACATGCAACCCTAAAATAACTCCTTAATTATAACCCCCTGACCCTAACCCCTGAACTTAACCCTAACCCTTAACAATAGAGCTAAATGTAACTACCTAACACTAACACTAACCCTAACCATAAAACCTGACCCTAACCTTGACCCTGACTCCCACCCTCAGACTGCTGAGGCACACACCTGCTGAGGCCACAGGACACCTGATGAAGAAAAGGTAAACTCCTGTGAACACAGGACACCTGAGAAATGGAGTCCAAAATATCATGGTGCTATGGAGAAAGTTATCCTGGGAATTGGAGTCCAAATGTACTCATGCTCTAGAGAAAGGCATCCTGGGAAATGAAGTCCAAAATGTAATGAAGCACTAGAGAAGTCATGCTGGGAAATGAAGTTTGAAATGTAGTGATGCTCCATAGAAAGATATCCTGGGAATTGAAGTCCACAGTACAGTGATGCTTTACAGAAAGGCATCATGGGAAGCCAAGTAAATAATGTACTGATGCCCTAGAGAAGGCATCCTGGGAAAGGAAGTCCAAAGTACTGAGGGTATACAGGACGACATCCTAGGAAATGAAGTCCTTGTGTAGTGATGCTCTAGAGAAACGCATGCTGGGAATGATTTCACACTTGTAGTGATGCTGTTGAGAAAGGAATCCAGGGAAATAAAGTTATAATGTAGTAATAGTATAAAGGCATCCTGGGAAATGAAATCACACATGTAGTGATACTGTCGAGAAAGGCATCATGGGAAGTGAAGTCCACAATGTAGTGATGTAGAGAAAGGCATACTGGGAAATGAAGTGCAAATTGTACTGATGCTGTAGAGAAAGGCATCCTGGGAAATGAAATCCATATCTAGTGGTACTATAGATAAATGCATCCTCAGAAATAGAGTCCATATGTAATGATGATTTTGAGAAAGACATCCTGGGAAATGAAGTCCAGAATATATTCATACTATAGAGAGAGGAATCCTGGGAAACAAAGTCCATCATGGTGATATTGTGGAGAAAGACATCCTGGGAAATGACATCCAAAATGTCATGGTCCTATGGAGCAAGACATCCTGGGAAATGAGATGTTAAATTTCATGGTGCTATAGGAAAAACATACTGGGAAAAGAAGTCCATATTTACTGATGCAGTAAATAATGGCATCCTGGGAAATGAAGTCCATAATACAGTGATGTGGTGGAGAAAAACATTCAGAAAATGAAGTCCAGAATGTACTCATGCTATAGAGAGAGGCATCCACGGAAATGAAGTCCATCTTTGTGAAGCTGTAGAGAAAGAAATCATGGAAAATGACGTCCAAAATATCATCATGCTATAGAGAAAGGCATCATGGGAAATGAAGTCGATATGTAATGATGCTGTACAGAATGAAATTCATATGCAAAGATGCCTATTATGAAAGGCATCCTGGGAAATGAAGTCCATCATGCAGCTGTGCTGTAGAGAATGGTATCCTGGGAAATGAAGTAAAGAATATAGTGATGCTATAGAGAAAGGCATCTGGTGAGTTGAAGTCCATTTTTAGTGGTGCTCTAGAGAAAGGCATCCTGGGAAATGAAGTCAGGAATGTACAGATGCTGCAGAGAAAGTCATTCTGGGAAATGAAGTCCAGAATATTGTGTTGTTCTAAAGAAAGCCATGCTGGGAAATGAAGGCTAGAATGAAATTCTGGTCTAGAAAAAGTCGTCCTGGGAAATCAAGTTCAGAATGTTCTGATGCTGAAGATAAATCCATTTTGGGAAATGAAGTTCTTATATAGTGATGTTGGAGAGAAAGACATTCTGAGAAATGAAGTTCAGCATGTACTGATGCTGTAGAGAAAGGCATCCTGGGAAATGAGGTCTAGAATATAATGATGCAGTAGAGTAAGACATTCTGTGAATTAAAGTGCAAATGCACTGATGCTGAAAAAAGGAATTCTAGAAAATGAAGTCTAGAATGTACAGATGCTGTAGAGAAAGGCATCCTGGGAAATGAAGTCCAGAATGCACACATGCTATTCAGAAAGGCATCCTGGGAAATGGAATGCAGAATGTAGTGATGCTGTGGAGAAAGACATCCTGGGAAATGATGTCCAGGATGCAGTGATGCTAAAGAGAAAGGCATACTGGGAAATAATGTCAAAATGTACTGATGATATAGAGAAAGGCATCTTGGGAAATGTAGTTCAAAAAGTACTTATGCTGTAGAGAAAGGCACCCTGGGAAATGAAGTCAATAATATAGTGATACTGTAGAGAAAAATATGTTGGGAAATGAAATCCAAAATGCCTGGTGCTATGGAGAAAGGCATCCTGGGAAATGGAGTTTAAACCATGGCATAAAGAAGAAACAGTAAGTTTCCTTCAGACACAAAAGACATGATGGAAAATTTAGTTTGGATGGCCAGACAAGTAAGAGAATAGCATTCTGGGAAATGGAGTACAACACATAGTGATGCTATAAGGAAAAGCAACCTAGTAAATTATCCAAGTGGCATGATGGGAAATGCAGTTTCTAATACATAACCAATACACAGTTAGGAAACCTGGGAAATGAAGTCCAAAATGTAGACACCTAACCCTGAAGTAACCCTAACCCTAACATAACCCTAACCTTGACCCCCAGACCCTGACACCCTGACCCTGTTCCCCACCATTACTCTGTTGAAATTATAAGAAACCTCCAGAAGATTAGGGTCACCTGCTGAGGCCCTACACATGGTGAGGTCATAGGACCAATGTTCAAGTAAAGAGGAAACTATTGGGGATAGAAGACACCAGGGAAATGGAGTCGAAAATGTCAAGGAGCTATGGTCAAAGGCATCCTGGTAAATAAAGTCCATCCTAGTGATGCTATAGAGAAAAGCATCCTAGGAAATGAAGCCCTAAATGTCATGGTGTTATAGAGGAAGGCTTCCTGGCAAATGTAGTCATGAATGTACTGATGCTGTAGAGAAAGGCATCTTGAGAAATGAAGTCCAGAATGTACTGATGCTATAAAGAAAGGCATCCTGGGAAATCAAGTCCAGAATGTAATACTGGTTTAGAAAAATTCATCCTGGTAAATGAAGTTCAGAATGTACTGATGCTATAGAGAAAGGTATCCTGGGAAATGAAGTCCATAATATGGTGATGCAGTAGAGAAAAATATTGTAATGTAAATTCCTAAATGTCATGGTGATATGTAGAAAGACATCCTGGGAAATGAAGTTTAAAGCATTCTGATTGAATAAAGAGGAAACAGTAACTTTCCTTGTGATTCAAACAGCATGATGGGGAATTAATTATGATAGATGGACAATACAGAGAAAAGCATCCTGGAAAATGGAGTCCAATACAGTGATGCTAGAAGGAAGAGCAACCTAGGAAATGATCCAAGGGGCATGATGGGAAATGTAGTATCTAGTAGATGGCAAATACTAAGAAAACCTGGGAAATGAAGTCCAAAATGTAGAGATACCTAACCCTAAAGTAACTCTATCCCTACCACCTGACTGACACCCTGAACCTGATCCCCAGCATAACACTGCAGAAAGCACAATAAACCTGAAGAAGGTCAGGGCTACCTGGTGAGGGCTCTAGACATCTACTGAAGAAAAAGGGAAACTCCTGAGGACACAGGAACCTGGGAAATAGAGTCCAAAATGTCATGGTGCTGTGGAGAAAGGCATCCTGGGAAATGGAGTTTAAAGCATTCTGATGGAATAAGAGGAAACAGTAACTTTCCTTCTGATTCAAACAGCATGATGGGGAATTAATTTTGATAGATGGACAATACACAGGAAAGCATCCTGGAAAATGTAGTCCAATACAGTGATGCTAGAAGGAAGAGCAACCTAGGAAATGATCCAAGAGGCATGATGGGAAATGTAGTATCTAGTAGATGATAAATACACAGAAAACCTGGGAAATGAAGTCCAAAATTTAGAGATACCTAACCCTAAAGTAAATCTAATCCTACTCCCCCAATGCTCACACACTGACCCTGATCCCCACCATAACACTGCAAAAAGCACAAAAACCTGAGGAAGGTCAGGGCTACCTGGTGAGGGCTCTACACATCTGCTGAAGAAAAGGGGAAACTCCTGAGGACACAGGACACCTGGAAAATGGAGTCCAAAATGGCATGGTGATGTGGAGAAGGGTATCCTGGGAAATGAAGTCTGAAATGTAGTGAAGCTGTTAAGAAAGGCTTCCTGGGAATTGGAGTCCAAATGATGCTGTAGTGAAAGGCATCCTGGGAAATGGAGTCCAAAACACTGATGCTACAAGGAAAGGCATCGTGGGAAATGACCCGAGTGTCCTGATGGGAAATGTAGTTTGCAATACAAGACCAATATTGAGAAAGGCATCCTGGGAAATGGAGTCCAACATAAAGCAATGCTCTAAGGAAAGGGATCCTAGGAAAAGATCCAAGGGGCATGATGGGAAATGCAGGTTCTAGAATCATTCTCATATACTGAAATGGAATCCTGGGAAACAGAGTACAATCCACAGTGATGGTGTCATCAAAGGCTTCCTGGAAAGTTAACTAAGAGGCATGATGGGAAATGCAGGTTCTAGAACCGTTCTAATGTACTGAAAGGGAATCCTGGGAAATGGAGTCAAATCCACAGTGATGGTGTCATCAAAGGCTTCCTGGAAAGTTAACTAAGAGGCATGATGGGAAATGCAGGTTCTAGAACCGTTCTAATGTACTGAAAGGGAATCCTGGGAAATGGAGTCAAATCCACAGTGATGGTGTCATCAAAGGCTTCCTGGAAAGTTAACTAAGAGGCATGATGGGAAATGCAGGTTCTAGAACCGTTCTAATGTACTGAAAGGGAATCCTGGAAAATGGAGTCCAATCCACAGTGATGGTCTCATCAAAGGCATCCTGGAGAATGACCTGAGAGGCATGGTGGGAAATGTAGTTTGGAATGGATGACCACTACAGAGAAAAGCATTCTGGGAAATGGATCCAAAGCATATGATGCTATAAACAGGGAAAAGGAAGTTTCATTCTGACCCCAGAGCAGAGACACAGGACACCTCAGGGGGTTCAGAGACACCTGCTGAGGGCAAAGCACACCCTAAATCTAACCACTAACCATAAACCTAACCACTAACCATAACCATAATAACAACCCAAACCTAACCCTAACACTTATACTAAATCTAATCACTAACAGTAACCACTAACCATAACCACAAACCCTAACCCTAAACCTAAACCTAACCACTAACCATAAACCTAACTACTAAACCTAACCCTAACCATAACCCTAACCACAAACCATAACCATAACCACTAACCATAAACATAACAACAGTGACACCCTGACCCTAACCTAACTCTAACTTTTAACTCTAAACCTAACACTCTGACACTAACCCTAACCCTAACCATGACCCCCTGACCCTAACTGTAACCATTAACCCTAAGATAACCTTAACCTAATCCTTACACAACCCCATGACACAAAACCTAAATGTAAACCCTTAATCGAAAGCCCTGACCCTGACCACATGACTGTGACCCCCAGACCTTGATCCCCTGACTCTACAATTAACCCTGACCCCATGACCCTGAACCCACCCAATGAGGCACCACAACCCTGCAGATGGTCAGGTCACCTGCTGAGTGCCCCGGACACCTGCTGAAGATATGGGGAAAAAGCTGGGGACACAGGACACCTGAGAAATGCAGTCCACAGTGTCAAGGTGCTGTGGGGAGCAAGGCATCCTGGGAAATGAAGTCCAAAATAGAGTGATGGTTTAGAGAAAGGCATCCTGGGAAATGGAGTCCAGAATGGAGTGATGGTTTAGAGAAAGCTATCCTGGGTAATGGAGTCTGAAATGTAATGATGCCATAAAGAAGCCTCTCTCTGTATTTCTCATGGTCTAGGAACAACATTTCCCATCATGCCCCTAGGGTGATTTCCCAGGAAGCCTCTCTCTGCATTTCTCATGCTCTAGGAGGTACATTTCAATAGAGTGACACTACACAGAGAGGCATCCTGGGAAATGGAGTCCAACAAATGTGACCTATAATGACAGACATCCTTGGCCATGACCTCATAGGCATGATGGGAAATGTTTTGAGAAGCATGATAAGAAATGTAGTTATATATAGACACTACACAGAACAGCATCCAGGGAAATGGAGTCCAAATGAATTGACACAGTAGAGAACGGCATCCTGGGCAATGGACTCCAACAGATAGGGATCTATAATGACAGGCATCCTGGGAAATGATTTGAGTCCAGAATGGAGTGATGGTTTAGAGAAAGACATCCTGGGAGATGAAGTAAAACAGGAAGAGGCAAAACAGAACAAGGCATCCTGAGATATGTAGTCCACGTGTAATGATGTCATAGAGAAAGGCATTATGGGAAATGTAGTCCACAAGGAGGACACACTGTGGACAGAAGGACACACTCCAGACAGGAGGACATTATGAGCAAGACATACTGGGAAATGTAGTCTGAAATGTAGTCAATATGAAATGATGTCAAAGAGAAAGGAATCATGGGAAATGCAGTCCATACAATGTGATACCATAGAGAAATGCATCATGGGAAGACTACTGATGGTATAAGGAAGAAACAGGAAGATTTCTTCTAACTTTGCAGAAGACGAAACAGGAAAACAGATGACAGCAAAGGAGATCCCTGATTTTAACCAACAGTAAACCCTAACCTTTACCACAATAACCCCTACCCTAACACTAATGTGACCCAAAACCTAAATCTAACCATAACCATAACCACAAACACCCTACCCTAACCATAACATGTCCCTAAGCCTAAATATAACCCTAACCCTAAGCCTAACCACAGATTCCTCTACCTTAAACCTAATCTGACCTAGAGCCTAAGTTTAACCCTAACGCTAACCACAACAACCCCTACACTAACCATAACCATAACCCTAAGCAAAAACAACCCTACAGAATCCCGAACCTTACCCTAAGCCTAAATCTAACCCTAAACCTAACCGCAAAGTCCCCTATCCTAACCCTAACCCTAAGCCTAAGCCTAACCACAAACTCCCACATCCTAACCCTAACGCTAACCCTAAACATAACCACAAACTGCCCTATTCTAACCCTAACCCTAACCCTGGGGAGGCATCCTGGAAGAAGAAGTTAAACACATATAGAAAATATAGAGCAAGGAATCCTGGGAAATGGAGTCCTTTTGTAATGATGACAAGGGGAAATACACCATGGCAAATGTAGTCATATGTGATGATGTCATATAGAAAGGCATTATGGGAGATATAGTCCACATATAATGATATCATAGAGAAAATACTACAGGAAATGTGGTTGATATGTAATGATGTCACAGAGAAAGGGATATTGAGACATGTGGTCTGTGTGTGGTGATGTCATAGACAAATCTATCACAGAAAGCCAACTGATGGTATAAAGAGGAAACATCAAGTCACCTTCTGACCAGAGAGTGGAGTAAACAGGACACCTGAGAAGGGCAATGGTCACAGCTTGAACTAACAAATAACCCCAATGACTAACTAAACACAAAACTTTAACTCTAACCATAACCCTAAACTGACACAAGGCCTAACCCTAACCCTAACCTGACATAAGCCTAACCCTAACCCTAACAAGATGCTAACCTTAACCTGACCAGAACCCTAAGTCTAACCCTAACATTAACCTGACCATAAACCAAGCCCAAACAGAAAACCACAAACTGCCTCACTGTAGTGGATAGCCATCGCAGCATTGGCCTGGAAGTTCCAACCCCCATTGAGGCTTCAGTAATGGTCACGCCCACAAGGAAGGGCAGAGGAGAAAGCCGAAGACCAAGGATCAAGAGGAGATCTCTCTCTTGGTTCCGGGACCCTGGACGCCAGAGGTAGACCAAGCAGAGTTCTCCAGAGAACACCACCAGACTCCGCTATACCTTTGCCAGACCCTGCAACCTACCCCTTAATTTGTAAGTTACCCCACAAAATAAACCTCCCCTTTAACTAAGTGGAGTGGCCTTAATAATTTCACCAATATCTGGCGCCCAATGATTGTGGTATGAATTCATGAAAAAGCCTCTTGCCTGTGGCCTTGTGAGCTCTAGCTCAGGCCCGAGCTACACTCGGCCAGCTGTGGTGGCACATGCTGGTAGGATTTACTAAAGAAGGCAGAGGTAGGAGGATCCTGAGTTGAAGCTGGCCTAGGAAAAGCTTCAGCCAGGGCAGAGACACAAACAGTGTCGGTTGGACCACGGAGGGATTGGCTGCTGCTTTGAGTTACCGGCTGCTTCTCATCGTGTTGGTGACTTTGGTGATGCTGCTACCTGGAACAGAGAAGAATTGCCAGGACCGGCATGTTACAAGAAAGAATAGGCAAAGGTCAGTTTAGAAAAGGTTGCCAAGAGAAATGCTGGGGAGAAATTGCTGTGAAGATTTTCTCTTCTAGGGAAGAATGTTCATGGTTCCTAAAGACATGAGATTGTGATTGTTCCAAACCACAGAAGAAGCACAAAAAAACAAAAAAACAAACAAACAAAAACAAACCAAAAAACAAAAAACAAAAAACTAAAAACTAAAGGGAACCGTGATCATGCCTAACAGTGACTTTGAAATCTTCAAAAGGATGATGGGACTCCACAATGATGATGCCACATGGACTATGGTAAAGCCATTAGTGCCATGGAAAGATCAACTTTGGATTACAAACTGTTTAGGACAATTTTGAGATGGCTAGCTGAGATGATCCAGCCTGACAGACTACCTGAACAAGGACTTGAAAGAAGCCCTGCAATTTCTCACTATGCAGCAGCGGGACAAATGATACAGGACTTGACAATTAACCCAAAATTTTTCTTTTCAGGATGCCCTAAAGATGGAAGTAATTTTAAGAAAACGACACCCACATCCCCAAAAGGTGGGATGGGAAGTTTCATCATTTAATGAGTTTTGGATATTGTCATGGTTTATGATGATTGGTTACAAGTTGTTAATTGTTAATGGTCAGGAAAAAAGCTGAACATGAAGATTAGATTCAGAGGTTTTGTTTTAAAAAAAAAAGGAAAAAGGAGAATATAGATATGAGGTAGATCACTGAATCTACTCTGAGAAAAAAAGAAGAAGAAATACGATAAATGGGTAGATCACTGAATCTACTCTAAAAAGAAAAAGAAGATATAAAAATGACAAAAGGTAGATTACTGAGTCTGTTATGAAAAGAAAAATACTTTTAAAACTACTTGTTTTAAACAGGATAAGTAATGAAAATTTTTGTCTGAGTTTATCAAATGTTACTGGACTGGACATTGTTATATATAATGGAGTTTTCACCTGAATTTGTCAAATGTTAATGGACTAGACATCATTAATGTAATCTTCACTGTGTATATTGTATATACTTATTGGATATAATTTTTCTCGTTTTAGTTATAAGCTTATTTAAATTTTAGACAAAAACAGGGGAAATTTGGTGGGTATTGTCTTCCCTGAAATATTGTGTGTTCCCTGAAATAAACATATCTGGGGTCAGAGAACAGACAGCCACTAGAACAAAACCCAAAATGGTGGCTAGAAAATAGGAAGAGTAAGCCCTAACAGAAGTTGGGCAGTGGTGGTACACACCGTTAATCCCAGCACTTGGGAGGCAGAGCCAGGTGGATCTCTGAGTTCAAGGCCACTTTAGAAACAGCGAAGAATAGTGAACCACGCCTTTAATCCCAGAAACCCAACCTTTAATCCCATTTAAAGATGTCATGACATGTAAGAAAGGATTCCAAGAAATCAAGAGTAAGCATGGAGAGAATTAGAATCTTGAAGATAATGGTCCCTTATAATTGGTTTCCTTCTGTCTCACACCAGAGGGCTCTTCTGATATGAGACTGAAGAACCTCTCAACCTTTTCTTTTATCAATATGCTTGGGTTTAGAGAATGAGTGAGCCAATTCCATCTCCAAAGCCAGCTTGGTTTATAAATAAATTGGCACCACAACTATTCTAGATTGATAGAGATATAGATGTTAGACAGTGATAGCTTACCCTGTATAGATTGGTACCAATAGATTCTTTCTTTCTGCTGTAAACATCCAGATATCCAAGGCATTATGATTTCTGGAAGATGGGTATTTCCATTATCCTGGAAAGACAAAAACAGAACCCTACCCCAACCTTTGATTGTTAAATTTTTCTTACAACCTGAGGAGATGTCACATTGGTGGATGATCTTTTACTTCTCATCAAGGGATTTCTCCTGTTCGAATCAAATTTTTATTAATTTTGTTGGTATCCACAGCTTTTCTTCTCCTGTGGAAACAAAAGCAAAACCCCTTCCCCAATGAAGGACATATCCAGGTTTCCATTCTGAGGTCAACACATCTTTGAAATAAACCGGTTGGTTTAGCTCAGGAGTTTTGTCTGTCATCCAATGTCTCTCCACAGCTGTTGTTCCTTTCTCATCAGCATTGAGAAAATTCAAGGTTAATAAAGCACTATGCAATCTATTTCTAGGAGTCATTGTTACCTGTTGCTGTTTATTTAGCATATCCTTTAAAGTTCAATTGGATCTTTCTATGACTGCTTGGCCTGTGGGATTGTGTGGTATACCTGTAACATGCTTTATATTGTAATAAGCAAAGAACTGCCTCATTTTATTGGAGACATATGCTGGGGCATTGTCTGTCTTAATTTGTACAGGTATTCCCATGATGGCCATAACTTCTAATAGGTGTGTAATCACAGAATCAGCCTTTTCAGAACTCATAGGAGTTGCCCACTGAAATCCTGAATAGGTATCAATGGTATGGTGTACATACTTTAATCTTCCAAATTCTGCAAAATGAAACACATCCATCGCCAAATTTCATTTCTTTGTATACCTTTTGGGTTGCTTCCTGCAGGTAATGGAGTTTGGTTATAGAAGGAACAAGTAGGACATTTTTTCACAATATCCTTAGGTTGTTGCCAAGTAATGGAGAAATCCTTCATCAAACCTTTGCTATTTACATGGTGTTTCTTATGAAATTCTGAGGCTTCTAGCACATTACCTATTCGTAACTGATCAATCTCATCATTACCTTGTGCTAGAGGTCCTGGCAGACCTGTATGGGATCTGATATTTGTTATATATATAGGATGTTCCCTTTTTCTGATGATTTCCTGCAATTGTATGAATAATGAAGTTAATTCTGTATTATCAGGGATAAATTCAGCAGTTTCAATGTGTAAAACAACTGTCTGTGCATATTGAGAGTCAGTGACTATATTGAGGGGTTCTGTGAAGTCCATCAGTACCATAAGAATGGCATACATTTCTGCCATTTGTACAGAGCTGTATGGACTTTGTACCACTTTACTTAAGTCTCCTGATTTGTATCCTGCTTTCCCTGATTTATTTGCATCAGTATAGAAGGTGAGGACTCCAGAAATCGGCTTGTGTCGTACCATGTGATGAAGGACCCATTCAGTCTTCTTTATGAATTCTATTCTCTTGCTTTTGGGAAAATGGTTGTTAATCTCTCCCAAAAAGTTACTGCAGGCTCTCTGCCAGTATTCATTATCTTTCCATAGTGATGAAATTTCCTCATTAGTTAAAGGTACTACAATTTCTGCTGGGTGCATTCCTGTCAACTGACAAAGTCTTAATTTACCTTTTTGAATCAAATCAGAGATCTTTTCTATATAAGTCTTTAATTTCTTATTTGGTTTATGTGGTAGGAATATCCATTCCAATATAATATCTTCCCTCTGCATCAAAATACCTGTGGGGGAATGTCTGGAGGGGAATATGACAAGAATGCATTTAAGTTCTGCATCCACACGATCCACATGTGCTTCTCGAATTGTCTTTTCTACTAGAGCCAATTCCTTCTCAGCTTCGGCTGATAATTCTCTTGGACTATTTAATTCTTTGTCGTCTTCTAGAGTATTAGCCAAATTTTGTAGTCCATCTTTGGGTATTCCCATGATACCCAATAAGTTGGAAATGCTTCCTAACAACTTTTGAAAATCATTAAGAGTCTTTAATCGATCTCTCCTCAGTTGTACCTTTTGGAGTCTAATTTTTTGTATCTCTATCTTATATCCTAAGTAATTAATAGAATCTCCTCTTTGTATTTTTTCAGGAGCAATTTGCAGTCCCCAGCGAGGCAAAACTTTTTTTACTTCTTCAAACATGCTTTCTAATGTGTCTAACTTTGGATCAGCTAATAGGATATCAACCTTATAGTGATAAACTATGGATTGTGGAAACGTTACACGAATTATCTCCAATGGTTTTTGCACAAAGTATTGGCATAAGGTAGGGCTGTTTAACATTCCCTGTGGGAGGACCTTCCATTGATATCTCTTGACAGGCTGAGAATTGTTATAATTAGGAACTGTGAAGGCAAATTTTTCTCTATCATTTTCTTGTAGTGGTATGGTAAAGAAACAGTCTTTTAAGTCAATAACTGTTATAGGCCATTCTTTGGGTAGCAGAGAGGGCAAGGGCATCCCAGTTTGTAGGGAGCCCATTGCCTGAATTACTTTATTAATAGCTCTCAGATCTGTCAGCATTCTCCAATTACCAGACTTTTTTTTTTATAACAAATACAGGAGAATTCCAAGGGCTGATAGATTCTTCAATGTGTTGAGCATTTAACTGATCTTGAACCAGCTGTTCTAAAGCTTGTAGCTTCTCTTTTGTCAAAGGCCACTGTCCAACCCAGACAGGTTTATTAGTTAGCCATTTTAAAGGTAAGGCAGTTGGTACTTCTGAGAGTTCAATAGCAGTTTTGCTGTTTGTGTACAGCCTGAATGGTTGGTGACTATTTTTCATAGCATGTTATGATATTATTCCTAGAAACATGCATTGGCCTGTATTCCTTTTCTGAGAGTGTAGGAATTTCAATCTGGGTATACCCCTGTTGTAACAGATCTTGGCCCCATAGATTTACTGCTACATTTGCTACATATCGCTTCAGCCTTCCTCTCTGTCCTTCTGGCCCTATGCATTCAACCCATCTCGAACTCTGTTTTATCTGAGATATGGTGCCAATTCCTAAATGTTGGACATCTACCTCTTGAAGAGGCCAATTTGGATGCCATGATTTTGGTGTAATTACAGTCACATCCGCACCTGTGTTTACCAGGCCCTCCAGAACCAAGCCATTAATTCGAAATCTAAGCTTTGGTCTTTGTTCATTTATGGAAGTTTGCCAAAATATTTGTTTTTTTTGTATTCTTTGTAAACAGGGATTCATCTATCAGAGCTGTTTTATCATCCATTGAAGTATCAGTTTTTACATTAGGCATTGGTTTATTCAGTTGTCCTGGAGAGGAATGTCTTCCACAGTGGCTGGGAATGTTCTCACCACATTTGATTTGGGGGCCTGCAACAGGCACCCTGAGGCGTTTCCTGCTACTAAAGGGTTTCCTCGTATATCTATTTTTGATCTGCACTCACTGGTCCAATATCGGCCTTTGCCACATCTTCTACATAATCCAGGAGGTGGTTGGGGTCTTCTGTTTAGGCTTTTCCTAGAAGAAGTATTACTTCTAGGATTACCCCATGTACAGTTTTTACTTATATGACCTGGTGTACCACATTTAAAACATTTGGTACCATGGGGCCTTCTTACACCTCTGGGATTTGTTTCTCCTATCCAAGCCTCATTACTGTAGTTAAGAGATTCAACACTATTAGCATACTGAATCCATTCTTCCAAAGGAGCTGATCTGATCTTTAATGGTGTAAGTATTCTTTTGCATTCTGCATTAGCCTTGTCGCATGCCAAGGACTCAGTTAACAATTTTCTTAATTCTTTATCTGATACAGCTTTTGTTATAGCTGTGTTCAGCCTTTGTAAAAAAAATCAGTGAAGGATTCATGTGGTCCCTGAAATATCTTTGTGTATACTTCAGTTGCTTTTCCAGGTTCTGGAATTTTTTCCCAAGCATTTAGAGCTGCTGTATGGCATAGGGATATTGTATGCTCATCATAAATGGCTTGTACATTCCTGTCAGCAAAACATCCCTCACTAAGTATTTGATCTTGGGAGATCTCAAAACCTCTGAGTTTACCTTGTTGTTCTAAATTTCTTGCCTCTTCTCTCAACCAGCTTTTCCACTGTAACTGCTGGCTATATTCTAGAACAACTGAAATTAACTGATGCCAGTCATCTGGAATGATTCTATGTGAGGTAGACCATAAATTTAACATCTGTTTTACATATGGAGTGTATCCCATATGTAACTACTGCTTCCTTTATATTTTTAAAGTCCCTTGTTGAAATTGGTTGTAATGTATATGTTGTATATGGCTTGGGGTGTGTGTCATCTGCTGGCTTCTCATGGATGATAACAGGATAAGCCATTGTATGAGAGCCATTTGGAGATGTTACAACCTGTATGGTCTTGCCCTTCTGCTTATTAGGTCCCTTGTCATGTTTATTGAGAGTTTCCTTCAGGGCTTGTAAACGAGCACCTAGGGTCTTTTTTAGGGAGTAAACCTCCTCTCTTGTAAGGGATTCCAGATTTTTCATGGAATCATGGAAGTTTTTATGTGCTTCTGAAACACATGATTCCATGGTCCTTATCCTATCAAGTAATGATAATTTTTCTTCCTTATATATTGTCTGAGTAGCTACAACTTCACTCTGGAGAGTTAGTGTTCTATCCATTAAATACTCATATTTATTATCAATAAAAGCAATTTTGGGTACAAGCTTGTTTTGTAAATTCTGGTTAGCAGATTCCAGAGAGAGAATATTTTTATGTAAATCCTGGCCAGCAGATTCCAGAGAAATAATCTTTTTATGTAAGCCTTCATTGCTATCTTTTAAAACTTATAATTCCTGGTTAGCAGATTCCAGAAAGAGAATCTTTTTATGTAAGTCCTGGTCAGCAGATTCTATAGACAGAATCTTTTTCTGTAAGCCTTCATTGCTAACTTTTAAAGCCTCTAAATCCTGGTTAGCAGATTCCAGAAAGAGAATTTTTTTCTGTAAGCCTTCATTGCTATCTTTTAATGCCTGTATCAGTCCCAGTAATGACTCATCTTTGTTCTTATTATTAAACCAGTGTTTAAACACTGTGTGAATTTTTACAATGAATATCAAAATGGTACAGGCCAGATATGTCTTAGGGAGGTTGTAAATATCCAGGAAAATGTCATTCATCATACAGGCAAAAAGGCTTTTAAATTCTTGTGAGGTAATGTTGTCAGCCATATTAAAAGAATTACTCAAAATTTGTTAGTCAATTTTAAGGTGTAAAATTATCAAGTACTTTTACTTGAAATAAGCTTACCTTTCCGTGGTTTTGGGTGGTTCAGTAGCACTTTTCAGCCAGCAGGAGGCGTTGGTATAGCTCCAAAGCAGGGCCTGCTGGCGACCTTGGCTGGTGGCAGCTGAAGGCTGGAGCCAAGATGGCGGGGATCTGGCCCTCAGGGAGGAGTGGATACGCCTCACTCGCAGCGGTTTTCGCTGGTCTAGGGGCTAAGCTAGGGAACTGATACAGGACTAGCTGCTCCCTTTTTTGGGAATGCAACCCTGTAGGCATCCCCTGGTTAAATGGAACTTTGCAGGTGGGTTTAGGTTCCCGCCAGCCGGGAGGAGGCTGAGGGAGGGAGCTGCCTGGGCCTTTGGAATTTGCCCCACATGAGCGCCAGATACTGGTGAAATTATTAAGGCCACTCATGTAGTTAAAAGGGAGGTTTATTTTGTGGGCTAACTTACAAATGAAGGGGTAGGTTGCAGGGTCTGGTAAAGGTATAGCATAGTCCGGCAGTGTTCTCTGGAGAATTCTGCTTGGTCTACCTCCAGTGTGCAGGGTCCTGGAACCAAGAGAGAGAGACTCTCCCCGATCCTTGGTCTTCTGCTTCCTCCTCCACCCCGCCTTGTGGGTGTGACCATTACCAAAGACTCAATGGGGGTTGGAACTTCCAGGCCAATTTTGGGATGGCTATCCACTACACATATCCACTGAGGTACCACAACCCTGCAGATGGTCAGGTCACCTGCTGAAGGCCCTGGACACCTGCTGAAGAAAAGGGGAAAAATCTGGGGAAACAGGACACCTGGGGAATGCAGTCCACAGTGTCATGGTACTATGGAGCAAGGCATCCTGGTAAATGGAGTCCAGAATGTAGCGATGGAGTCTGAAATGTAATGATGTTGAAGAGAAAGCCATCCTGGGAAATGGAGTCCAACATAGTGATGGTGTAATGAAAAGCTAACAAAGAAACCATCCAAGAGGCATGATGGGAAATGAGGTTTCCAGTTTCATACTCATGTACTGAAAACGAGTGAATAGTGGGAAATGGAGTCCGATCCACACTGTTATGAAAGGTACCCTGGGAAATAACCCAAGATCCACGTTGGGAAATAAATTACTAGAGGAACTGACGCTCTAAAAAGGGATGAGGACGTTTCCTACTGACTTGAGTGACAAGACGGGAAATGGAGTATCTAGTACAATGCAAAGATAGACAGAAAGGCACACTGGGAGAAGAAGTAAAACAGGTGGAGGCAAAACAGTGTAAGGAATCCTGGGAAATGTAGTCCATAAGTAATTATGTCATAGAGAAAAGTGTTAGGGGAAATGTAGTCCACCAGGAAGACACACTGTGGATATCAGGACACACTGTAGGAAGGAAGACATTTAGAGCAATTTATCCTGGGAAACGAAGTCTGAAAGGTAGTTGATCTGAAATGATGTCAACGAGAGAGGAATGATGGGAAATGTAGTCCATATGTAGTGATACCATAGAGAAATGCATCATAGGAGGACTACTGATGGTATAAAGAAGAAACAGGAAGTTTTATTGTAACTTTACAGAAGAGGAAACAGGAAAACAGATGAGGGCAAAGGAGAGACCTGGATTTAACCAACAATAAATGCTAACCCTCAACAAAACATCCCCTACCCAAACAATAACCTGACCCAAAACCTAATTCTAACCATAACCATAACCACAAACACCCTACGCTAACTATAACATGTCCCTAAGCCTAAATGTATCACAGAAAGCCAACTGATGGTATAAAGAGGAAACAGCAAGTTACCTTTTGACCAGAGAGTGGAGGAAACAGGACACCTGAGGAGGGCAAAGGTCACAGTTGAACTAACAAATAACCCTAACGACTAACTAAACACATAACCTGAACACTACACTAAACCTAACCGTAACATTAACCTGACACAAAGTCTAAACCTAACCCTAACCTGACCCAAATCTTAAACTGACCAAAACCATAACACTAAACCTAACAATAACCTGACCGTAAACCTAACACAACACTTAACCCTAACCACAGACACCCTTACCTTAAACCTAACCTGACACAAACCCTAACCCTAACCTCACCATAACCCTAAAATGACCCAAACCCTAACCATAATACTAACACTAACATGACCCTAAACCTAGACCTAACAAACCCAAACCACAAAGTCGCCTATCAAAACGTTAACCAGACCCCAAGCCTAAATCTAACCCTAACCACAAACTCGCCTACCCTAACCTGACCAAAGCCTAAATCTAAAAATAACCATAAGTAAAAACTCATCTACCCTAACTCTAACCTAACTCCAAGCCTAAATCTAAGCCTAACCCTAACCACAAACTCACCTACACTAACCTAAAACTGACCCCAAGCCTAGATCTAACCATATCCGTAAACACATATTACCCTGCACTAACCTAATACAAACCCTAAATCTACCCTAGCCCTAACCACAAACTCCCCCAGTAATTACCCAAAAGACCACTAACCCATAACCCTAACCAAATCCTAACACTGACCCTACTCAAAAACTCCTCAAACCCTGATTCTAAGAACTTGTAACTCATAACCATAACCATAACCCCAGAAAATGAAAGTCTGACCCTAACCCTAAACCCTAATTAACAACCTAAAAATCAATAATACATAAACCTAACCTAACCGAACCAAAAACTCTAACATACACTAACCTTAGCACATAACTCGAACCCGATGGTAACCATAAACCATAAATCTAACCCTACCATAACCCAAAACTCTAAATAACATAACATAACATAACATAACCCTAACCCTAATGCTAACCCTAACTCTAACCCAAACTCTAACCCTAACCATAACCCTAACCATAACCTAACCCTAACCCAACCATAACCATAACCTAACCATAACCATAACCATAACCTAGCCCTAACCTATAAGCCTAACTTAACCCTAACACTAACCTAGCCTAACCCTAACATTAACCCCCTGATCCTGACACTGACCCCCTGACACTAATCCCTGACCCTGAACCGAAAAACCCATAAAACTTAACCCTAACGCTAACCCTAACCCATGACTCTGACCCAATGACCCTGACCCTATCCCAAGCCCTAACTATTTACTCTAACTCCTGATCCTGACCTCTTGACACTAAACCCCAAACCCACACTGCTAAGGCAGCACAACCCTGCCAAAAGTCAGGTCACCTGCTGAGGCCCTGGACACCTGCTGAGGGACCTGGACACCTGCTGAAGAATAGGGGAAACTTCTGAGCACACAGGACACCTGGGAAATGGCGTCCAACATGTCATGGCGCTGTGGAGAAAGGCATCCTGGGAAATAGAATCCATCATAGTGATGGTGTGGAGAAAGGCATCCTGGGAAATGAAGTCTGAAATGTGCTGATGCTGTGGAGAAGGGCATCCTGGGAAATGAAGTCTGAAATATAGTGAAGCTGTTAAAAAAGTTATCCTGGGAAATGGAGTCTGAATCACTGATGCTATAAGGAAAGGCATCCTGGGAAATGACCCGAGTGTCCTGATTGGAAATGAAGTTTGGTTATGGGATCAATACTGAGAAAGGCATCCTGGGAAATGGAGTCCAACATGAAGCAATGCTCTAAGGAAATGGATCCTAGGAAACCAACCAAGGGGCATGATTGGAAATGCAGGTTCTAGAACAGTTCTAAAGTACTAAAATGGAATCTTGGGAAACAGAGTCCAACCATAATGATGGTGTCATCTAAGGCATCCTGGAAAGTTACCTGAGAGGCATGATGGGAAATGTAGTTTCTAGAACCATCCTAATGTACTGAAAGGGAATCCTAGGGTATGGAGTCCAATCCACAGTGATGGTGTCATCAAAGGTATCCTGGGGAATGACCCGAAAGGCATGATGGGAAATGTAGTTTGTGTTACAGACAAGGCAGAGAAAGGCATCCTGGGTAGTTTAGTCCACACCTGCTGATGGTATTAGAGGGAACAAGAAGCTTCTTTCTGACCCAAAAGGTATGATGGGAAATGCAGATTGGAAATACACTAGCCAATAAAGAGAAAGGCATCCTGGGGAATGTAGTTCAAAATGTACTGATGCAGTAAGGGAAGACATCCTGGGAGAAGACACGAGAGACATGATGGAAAAGGAAGTTTGTATTAGACAGACAATGCAGAGAAAGGTATCCTGGGAAATGTAGTTCAATATATATTGATGCTGTAAGGGAAGACTTCCTGGGAGAAGATGCGAGAGGCATGATGGGAAATGTAGTTTTTAACAGGAGACCACTTCAGAGAAAGGCATGGTGGAAGTGGAGTCCAGAGCATGCTGAAGGTATAAAGAGGGAACAGGAAGATTCTTTCTGACCCAAGAGGTATCATGGGAAATGAAGATTGAAATACACTAGCCAATACAGAGAAAGGCATCCTGGGAAATGTAGTTCAACACATACTGATGCTGTAAGGGAAGATAACCTGGGAGAAGACTCAAGAAGCATGATGGGAAATGTAGTTCAAAACATACTGATGCTGTAAGGAAAGACATCCTGGGAGAAGACCCGAGAGGCATGATGGGAAATGTAGTTCAACACGTACAGATGGAGTCCAAACATGCTGATGTTATAAAGAGGGAACAGGAAGTTTCCTTCTGACCCAGGAATGGGGGCCACAGGACAAGGGATGAGGGTCAGAGACGCCTGCTGAGGGCAAAGAACACCCCTAACTAACCACTAACCTTAACTCTGCCCCAACCCAGACTGTAATCCTAACCCCGAACCCGACCCTGTCCCTAACCATTAACCCCAATACTAACCCTGACCCTGACCCTGACACTGACCTTAACTCCAACCCTGACCCTGACACTGACCCTAACACTTACCCTGACCCTAATCCCAACCCTGATCCTGACACTGACACTGATCCTGACCCTGACCCTAACCCCAACACTAACCCTAAGCCTGACCACCTAAATATAACCACACAACCAAACACGAACCCTACCTGTGATGCCCCAAAGCTATACAAAACCCCTAAGACTTAACCCAAACCCTTAATCTCACCACCAACAGATCCCTAACCTTTAATGCTAACCCTAAATGTTGCTGTGAAGCAAGGCATCCTGGGAAATGAAGTAGAACACAGTATGAGGCTGTAGAGAAAGGCATCCTGGGAAATGAAGTCCACAAGGTAGTGAGGATACAGAGACAGGCATCCTGGAAAATGAGGGATAAACAGTGATTCTATAGAGAAAGGCATTATGAAAATTCATGTAAATAATATACTGATGGTACAGAGAAAGGCAAGCTGGGAAATAGCATCCTTAATTTCATGGTGCTATATAGAAAGGCATCCTGGGAAATGAAGTCCAATATGAAGAAATGCTCTAAGGAAAGGGATCCTAGGAAACCATCCAAGAGGCATGATGGGAAATGTAGTTTCTAGATCCGTTCTAATGTACTGAAAGGGAATGCTGGGAAGAGAATCCAATCTACACTGATGGTGTCATTGAACGCATCCCAGAATGTGACCCAAGAGGCATGATGGGAAATGTGGTTTGGAAAGGAGGACCAATACTGAGAAAGGCATCCTGGGAAATGGAGTCCAACATGAAGCAATGCATTAAGGGATCCTAGGACATCATCCAAGAGGCATGATTGGAAATACAGGTTCTAGAACCATAGTCATGTACAGAAATGGAATCCTGGGGAAGAGAGTCCAAACAATACTGATGGTGTCATCAAAGGCATCCTGAGAAATAACCAGAGAGGCATGATGGGAAATGTAGTTTCTGGAACCATCCTAATGTACTGAAAGAGAATCCTGGGAAATGGAGTCCAATCCACACTGATGGCATCATCAAAGGCATCCCAGAAAGTGACCCAAGAGGCATGATGGGAAATGTAGTTTGGAATGGATGACCACTACTGAGAGATGCATCCTAGGAAATGAAGTCCATATGTAGTGATGCTGTGGAGAAAGGCATCTGGGCAAATGATCTGAGAGGCATGATGGGAAATGTAGTTAGGAACATACTGCTGATGAACAGGAACATGAGGAGGGACAATGGGATTGTGGAGGAAACAGGACACCAGCAGATGGTCAGAGACACCTGGTGAGGGCAAGGGACATGCCCAAACATAATCAATAACCACAACCACTACCATAACTCTAACCCTAAACAAACCTGAACCCCAACCCTAACCCTGATGCTGTAAAGAGGGACCAGGAAATTTCCTTCTGTCCTGAAAGCAGAGGACATGGGATTCCTGATGAGGGTCAGAGACACCCGCAGAGGGCAAAGATGCTCTGAATCTAACCACAAACCCTAACAAGTAACCATAACCATAACCATTAACTCTAACCCTAGCATTAACGCTAACCCTAACCATTAAAGGTAAGCCTAAACCTAACACTAACACTAACCGTATCCCTAACCCGGGTGAGGGCAAAGAACGACGCCAAGTCTAACCACTAGTCCTAATGCTAACTACAAACTCCCGCCTACCATAACTCTAAAAACCCCTAAACCCTAAACATAACACTCTGACACTAATCCTAACCATAACCATGACCCCCTGACCCTCACCCTAACCATTAATCCTAAGATAACCTAAACCTAAGCCTTACCCAATCCCATGACACAAACCCTAAATGTGAACTCATAACGTAAACCGCTGACCTTGACCGCATTACCCTGCCCCCACCCACTGAGGCACCACAACCCTGAAGAAAGTCAGGTCACCTGCTGAGGCCCTGGACACCTGCTGAAGAAAAGGGGAAAAACCTGGGGGCACAGGACACCTGGGAAATGGAGTCCACAGTGTCAAAGTGCTGTGGAGCAAGGCATCCTGGCAAATGGTGTCAAGAATGGAGTGATGGTTTAGAGAAAGGCATCCTGGGAAATGGACTCCAACATAGTGATGGTATAATGAAAAGCAAACAAGGAAACCATCCAAGAAGCATTATGGGAAATGAAGTTTCAAGTATCATACTCATGTACTGAAAATGAATCGCGGGAAAAGGAGTCCAATCAACACTGTGTCATGAAAGGCATCCTGGGAAATGACCCAAGATGCGCACTGGGAAATAAAGTACTACAGGTATTGATGCTCTAAAAAGGGAAGAAGACGTTTCCTACAGACATGAGATCAAGACGGGAAATGGAGTTTCTCGTACAATGCAGAAGTAGAAAGTAAGGCAACCTGGGAGATGAAGTAGAACAGGTGGAGGCAAAAGAGAGCAAGGAATCCTGGGAAATGTAGTCCATATGTAATGATGTCATAGAGAAAGGCATTATGGAAAATGTAGTCCACCAGGAGGACACATTGTGGACAGGAGGACACACTGCAGTCAGGAGGACATTTTGAACAAGGCATCCTGGGAAACGTAGTCTGAAATGTAGAGGATATGAAATGATGTCCAAGAGAAAGGAATCATGGCAAATGTAGTTAATATGTAGTGATACCATAGAGAAATGCATCATGGTAAGACTACTGATGGAATATAGAAGAAACAGTAAGATTTCTTCTAACATTACAGAAGAGGAAACAGGAAAACAAATGAGAGCAAAGGAGAGCACTGGATTTAACCAACAGTAAACCCTAACCCTCAACAAAATATCCTCTGCCCTAACACTAACCTGACCCCAAACCTAAATCTAACCATAACTGTAACCATAACCACAAACACACTATCCTAAACATAACATGTCCCTAAGTCTAAATCTGACCCTAACAATACCCACAAACTCCCCTACCTTAACAATAACCATAATCATAACCATAACCCTAACCACAAACACTCAATCCTAAACATAACATGTCCCTAACCCTAACCCTAAACATAACCACAAACTCCCCTATCCTAACCCTAACCCCAACCCTGGGGAGGAATCCTGGAAGATGAAGTCAAACACATAGAGAAAATATAGAGCAAGGAATCCTGGGAAATGGAGTCCATATGTAATGATGACTTGGGGAAATACACCAGGGCAAATGTAGTCCATATGTGATGATGTCATACAGAAAGGCATTATGGAAGATGTAGTCCACACATAATGAAATCACAGAGAAAATATTACAGGAAATGTAGTTAATATGTAATGAAATAGAGAAAGGGATAAGAGACATGTAGTCCATATGTGGTGATGTCATAGAGAAATGCATCATGGAAAGAATACTGATGGTATAAAGGGGGAACAGGAAGTTACCTTCTGAGAGTGGAGGAAATACAACACCTGAGGAGGGCAAAGGTCACCGCTGTAAGTAACCAATAACCCCAATGACTAACAAAACACATAACCCTAAACCTAACATAACCCTAAATCTAAACACTAAGTTGACACAGAGTGTAACTCTAAACCTAAGGTGACCAGAACCCTAACACTAACCATAAGACTAAGCTAACCCTAAAACTAACCCTAACACGTAACCCTAACCCAAAAACCCCTTACCCTAACCCTAACATGACACAAAGCCTAAGCCTAAACCTAACCACACATTACATAACCTGACACTAACCTTAACCCTAACACTAAAACTAACATGACCTAAACCTAACCCTAACAAAAACCCTAATGAGAAACTAACCTACCCTAACTCTATCCTGACTACAGGCCTAAATCTAACCATAACCATAACCACAAATCCCTACCCTAACCTGACGCCAAGCCTAAATCTAACACTAACCCTAACCACAAACTACCCTAGTAATTACCCGAAAGACCGCTAAGCCGTAACGTTAACCCAATCCTAACACTGACCCTACTCACAAACTCCTCAAACCCTGATTCTAAGAACTTGTAACCCATAACCATAACCATAAACCCAAGAAATGAAAGTCTGACCCTAACCCTAACCCCTAATTCACAACCTAAAAATCTATAACATTAAAACCTAACCTAACCTAACCTAACACAAAACTCTAACCTAACCTTACCATAACCATTCCTAACATAACCCTAACCCTAACATAACCCTAACCAATAACCCTAACTTAACCCTAACCCTAACCTAGCCTAACCCAAAGATTATTCCCTGATGCTGACCATGACCCCCTGACACTAATCCCTGACCCTGAATTGAAAAACCCATAATACTGAACCCTAATGCTAACCCTAACCCATGACTCTGACCCACTGACTCTGACCCTCAGGCAAGCCCTAACTATTATCTCTAAACCCTGATCCTGACCTCTTGAAGCTGACCCCCAACCCCACACTGCTGAGGCAGCACAACCCTGCCAAAAGTCAGGTCACCTAATGAGGCATTGGACACCTGCTGAAGAAAAGGGGAAACTCCTGAGGACACAGGACACCTGGGAAATGAAGTCCAACATGTCATGGTGCTGTGGAGAAAGGCATCCTTGGAAATGGAGTCCAAATGATGGTGCAGTGAAAGGAATCATGGGTAATGGAGTCCAAATGATACTGTGGAGGAAGGCATCATGGGAAATGAAGTCTGAAATGTATTGATGCTGTTAAGAAAGACATCCTGGGATATGAAGTCCAAATGATACTGTAGTGAAAAGAAACCTGGGAAATGAAGTCCAAATGATGTTGTAGAGAAAGAAATCCTGGGAAATGAAGTCCAAATGATGGTGTAGTGAAAGGCATCCTGGGAAATGACTTGAGTGTCCTGATGGGAAATGTAGTTTGGAATACACAAGCAACACCGAGAAAGGCATCCTGGGAAATGGAGGCAAACATGAAGCAATGCTCTAAGGAAAGGAATTCCTAGAAAACCATCCAAGGGGAATGAAGGGAAATAGAGTTTCTAAAACGATTCAAATATACTGAAATGGAGTCCTGGGGTACAGAGTCCAACCATACTGATGGTGTCATCAAAGATATCCTGGAAAGTTACCTGAGAGGCATGCTGGGAAATGTAGTTTGGAATGGTGACCACTACAGAGAAAGGCATCCTGGGAAATGGATCCAAAGCATTTGATGCTATAAATAGGGAACAGGAAGTTTCATTCTGACCCCAGAGCAGAGACACAGGACACCTCAGGAGGGTCAGAGACACCTGGTGAGGGCAAAGCACACCCTAAATGTAACCACTAACCACTTAACCCTAAACCTAACCACTAACCATAAACATAACCCAAACCCAAACCAACACTAACACTTATACTAAATCTAATCACTAACAGTAACCACTAACCATAACCACAAACCCTAAGTCAAACCATAAATCTAACCACTAACCATAACCATAACCAATAACCATAACCCCAATAGTGACACCCGAACCCTAACACTAACCACTAACCATAAACCTAACCACTAACCGTAACCATAATAACAACCCAAACCTAACCCTTACACTAAATCTAATCACTAACAGTAACCACTAACCATAACCCAAACCATAAACCTAACCACTAACCATAACCAATAACCCTAATACTAAACATAACCACAACCCTAATCCTAACCCTAACACTAACCCTTACCATAAACCTAACCATTAACCCTAACCATAACCACTAACACTAATCCTAACAGTGACGCCCTGACCTTAACCTAACTCTAACTCTTAACCCTAAACCTAACACTCTGACACTAACCCTAACCATGACCCCTGATCCTAACCCTAACCATTAACCCTAAGATAACCTTAACCTAAGCCTTATCCAACCCCACAACACAAACCCTAAATGTGAACCCTTAACCTAAACCACTGACCCTGACCCCATGAACCTGACCCACAGACCTTGACCCCCTGACTCTACTCCTAACCCTGATCCTATGACCCTGACCCCACCCACTGAGGCACCACAACCCTGCAGAAGGTCAGGTCACCTGCTGATGGCCCTGGACACTTGATGAAGAAAAGGGGAAAAATCTGGGGACACAAGACACCTGGGAAATGGAGTCCACAGTGTCATGTTACTATGGAGCAAGGCATCCTGGGAAGTGAAATCCAGAATGTAGTGATGGTATAGAGAATGGCATCCTGGGAAATGGAGTCTGAAATGTAATGATGCCATAGAGAGGACTCTCTGTGCATTTCTCATGCTCTAGGAAGTACATTTCAATAGAGTGACACTACACAAAGCGGCATCCTGGGAAATAGAGTCCAAATGAATTGATACAGTAGAGAACAGCATCCTGGGTAATGGACTCCAACAGATAGTGATCTATAATGTCAAGTATCCTAGGAAATGATTTGAGAACATGATGGGAAATGTAGTTTGTAATAGACACTACACAGAGAGGTATCCTGGGAAATGGAGTCCAAAGCACACTCACTGTATACAGAAAAAACAGGAAGTTACTTTCTGAACCCAATATGTATGACTGAAAATGTAGTTTGGAATAAATGGACAATACAGAGAAAAGCATCCTGGGAAATGACCCATGAGCCATGATTAGAAATGTAGTTTTTAATAGAGAGACACTACAGAGAAAGGCATCCTGGGAAATGTAGTTCAACACAAAATGATGCTGTAAGGGAAGACATCCTGGGAGAAGACCCAAGAGGCATGATGGGAAATGTAGATTATGTTAGATAGACAAGGCAGAGAAAGGCATCCTGGGTGATTTAGTCCAAACATGCTGATGGTATAAAGAGGGAACAGGAAGTTTCTTTCCAACCTAAGAGGTATCATGGGAAATGTAGATTGGAATACACTAGCCAATACAGAGAAAGGCATCCTGGGAAATATAGTTCAAAACAAACAGATGCTGTAAGGGAAGACATCCTGGGAGAAGATCCGAGAGGCATGATGGGAAATGTAGTTTATGTTAGATAGATAAGGCAGAGAAAGGCATGCTGAATAATTTAGTCCAAACTTGCTGATGGTATTAGAGGGAACAAGAAGCTTCTTTCTGAGCCAAGAGGTATAATGGGAAATGTAGATAGGAAATACAGTAGCCAATACAGAGAAAGGCATCCTGGGAAATGTAGTTCAAAATGTACTGATGCTGTAAGGGAAGACATCTTGGGAGAAGATGTGAGAGGCAATGATGGGAAATGTAGTTTTTAACAGATGACCACTTCAGAGAAAGGCATGCTGGAAATGGAGTCCAGAGCATGCTGATGCTATAAAGAGGGAACAGGAAGGTCCTTTCTGACCCAAGAGGTATCATGGAAAATGTAGATTGGAAATACACTAGCCAATACAGAGAAAGGCATCCTGGGAAATGTAGTTCAACTGGTACTGATGCAGTAAGGGAAGACATCCTGGGAGGAGACTTGAGAGGCATGATGGGAAATGTAGTTTCTAGATCCATTCTAATGTACAGAAATGGAATCCTGGGAGACGGAGTCCAATCCACAGTGTTGGTGTCATCAAAGGCATCCTGGAAAGTTACCTGAGAGCCATGATGGGAAATGCAGGTTCAAGAACCATTCTAATGTACTGAAAGGGAATCCTGGGATATGGAGTCCAATCCAAACTGATGGTGTCATCAAAGGCATCCTGGGGAACAACCCAAGAGGCATGCTGGGAAATGTAGTTTGGAATGGATGACCACTACAGAGAAAGGCATCCTGGGTAATGGAATCTAAAGCATATGATGCTATAAATAGGAAGTTTCATTCTGACCCCAGAGCAGAGACACAGGACACCTCAGGAGGGTCAGAGACACCTGCTGAGGGCAAAGCACACCCTAACTCTAACCACTAACCACTAACCCTAAACCTAACCAATAACCGTAAACATAATAACAACCCAAACCTAAAACTAACACTTATATTAAATCTAATCACTAAGAGTAACCACTAACCATAACCATGAAACCTAACCCAAACCATAAAACTAACCACTAACCATAAACCTAACCACAAACCATAACTATAACCACAACCATAACCCTATTCCTAACACTAAATCTAAACACTAACCATTAACCTAACCACTAACCCTAACCATACCCATTAACCCTAACCATAACCACTAACCCTAACCCTAACAATGACACCCTGACCCTAACCTAACTCTAACCATTAACCCTAAAGCTAACATTCTGACACTAACCCTAACCATTGACCCCGACCCTAACCGTAACCATTAACCCTTAGATAACCTTAACCTAAGCCTTATCCAACCCCATGACACAAACCCTAAATGTGACCCCTTAACCTGATCTCCTGACCCTGACCCACGACCCTGACCCCCAGAACTTGACACTCTCCCACTACCTGTAACCCTGACCCCATGACCCTGACCCCACCCACTGTGGCACAACAACCCTGTAGAAGTTCAGGTCACGTGCTGAGGGCCCTGGACAACTGATGAAGAAAAGGGGAAAAACCTGGGGGCACAGGACACCTGGGAAATGGAGTCCACAATGTCAAGGTCCTGTGGAGCAAGGCATCCTGGGAAGTGAAGTCCATAATGGAGTGATGGTTTAGAGAAAGACATCCTGGAGATGAAGTAAAACAGGTGGAGGCAATACAGACCAGGGCACCCTGGGAAATTTAGTCTGAAATGTAGTGATGGTTTAGAGAAAGGCATCCTGGGAAAGGGAGTCTGAAATGTAGTAATGCTTTAGAGAAAGGCATCTTGGGAAATGGAGTCCATCATAGTGATGGTATAATGAAAAGCAAACAAGGAAGACATCCAAGTGACATGATGGGAAATGAAGTTTCGAGTGTCATACTCATGCACAGAAAAAGAATTATGGGAAATGGAGTCCAATCCACACTGTGTCATTAAAGGCATCCTGGGAAATAACCCGAGATGCATGCTGGGAAATAAAGAACTACAGGTACTGATGCTCTAAAAAGGGAAGCAGACATTTCCTACTGACTTAAGAGCCAAGACGGGAAATGAAATTTCTAGTACAATGCGAAGGTAGACAGAAAGTCAACCTGGGATAAGAAGTAAAACAGGTGGAGGCAAATCAGAACAAGGAATTCTGGGAAATGTAGTCCATATGTAACGATGTCATAAGAAAGGCATTATGGGAAATACAGTCCACAAGGAAGACACTCTGTGAACAGGAGGACAAACTGCAGACAGGAGGACATTATGAGCAAGGCATCCTGGGAAACACAGTCTGAAATGTAGTCGATATGAAATGATGTCAAAGAGAAAGGAATCATGGGAAATGTAGACCATATGTAGTTATACAATAGAGAAATGCATCATGGGAAGACTACTGATTGTATAAAGAAGAAGCAGGAAGATTTCTTCTAAGTTTATAGAAGAGGAAACAGGAAAACAGCTGAGGGCAAAGGAGAGCCCTGGATTTAACCAACAGTAAACCCTAACCATTACCAAAACATCCTGTACACTAACAATAACCTGACCCAAAGCCTAAATCTAACCACAACACTAACCACAAACACCCTACACTAACCATAACCATAACCAAAAACAACCCTACAGAATCCCAAAACTGACCCTAAGCCTAAATCTAACCAAAAACATAACCGCAAACTCCCCTATCCTAACTCTAACCCTAACCCTGGGGAGGTATACTGGTAGAAAAAGTCAAACACATAGTGAAAATATAGAGTAAGGAATGTTGGAAAATGGAGTCCAAATGTAATGATGACAAGGGGAAATACACCTTAGCAAATGTAGTCATAAGTGATGATGTCATAGAGAAAGGCATTATGGGAGATGTAATCCACATATCATAGAGCAAATATTACAGGAAATGTAGTTCATATGTAGTGATGTCAGAGAGAAAGGGATATTGAGACATGTAGTCCATATGTGGTGATGTCATAGAGAAATACATCATGGGAAGCCTACTGATGGTATAAAGAGGGAACAGAAAGTTATCTTCTGACCAGAGAGTGGAGGAAACAGGACTCATGAGGAGAGCAAAGGACATGGCTTGAACTACCAAATAACCCCAATGACTAACTAAACACAAAACGTTAACACTAACAATAACGCTAACATGACACAAAGCCTAACCCTAACCCTAACATGAATATAACCATAACCTGACCAGAAACTAAAGCCTAACCCTAACCATAAACAGACACAAAGCCCAACCCTAACCCTAACCTCACCCAAACCCTAACCTGACAATAACCCTAACTCTAACAAAAATGCAAACCACAAAATCGAATACCCAAACTCTAACCTTACCCCAAGGGTAAATTTAACTATAAGCATAACCACAAACTCCCCTACCTAACCTGACCCAAAGGCTAAATCTAACCCTAACCCTAACCACAAAGTCCTCCTGAAATAACAAAAAAGACTACATTTCAGACTACGTTTCCCAGGATGCCTTGCTCACAATGTCCTCCTGTCTGCAGTGTGTCCTCCTGTCCACAGTGTGTCTTTCTTGTGGACTATATTTCCCATAATGCCTTTCTTATGACATCGTTACATATGGACTACATTTCCCAGAATTCCTTGTTCTGATTTGCCTCCACCTGTTTTACTTCTTATCCCAGGTTGACTTTCTGTCTACCTTCGCATTGTACTAGAAATTTCATTTCCTGTCTTGGCTCTCAAGTCAGTAGGAAATGTCTGCTTCCTTTTTTAAAGCATCAGTACCTGTAGTTCTTTATTTCCCAGCATGCATCTCGGGTTATTTCCCAGAATGCCTTTCATAACACAGCGTGGATCGGACTCCATTTCCCATAATTCTTTTTCTGTGCATGAGTATGACACTGGAAACTTCATTTCCCATCATGTCTCTTGGATGTTTTCCTTGTTTGCTTTTCATTATACCATCACTATGATGGACTCCATTTCCCAAGATGCCTTTCTCTAAAGCATTACTACATTTCAGACTCCCTTTCCCAGGATGCCTTTCCCTAAACCATCACTACATTTCAGACTAACCCCTGATCCTGACTTCTTGACCCTGACCCCCAAAACAACACTGCTGAGGCAGCACAACCCTGTGAAAAGTCAAGTCACCTGCTGAGGCCCTGGACACCTGCTGAAGGCCCTGGACACCTGCTGAAGAAAAGGGAAAAGTCCTGAGGAAACAGGACACCTAGGAAATGGAGTCCATCATGTCATAGTGTTGTGGAGAAAGGCATCCTGGGAAATGGGGTCCAAATGATGGTGTAGTAAAAGGAATCCTGGGAAATGAAGTCTGAAATGTAGTGAAGCTGTTAAGAAAGGCATCCTGGGACATGGAGTGCAACGTGTCATGGTGCTGTGGAGAAAGGCATACTGGGAAAAGAATTCTGAAATGAAGTGAAGCTGTTAAGAATGGCATCCTGGGAAATGGCATTTAAAACACTGACGCTATCAGGAAAGGCATCCTGGGAAATGACCCGAGTGTCCTGATGGGAAATGTAGTTTTGAATACATGACCAATACCAAGAAAGGCATCCTGAGAAATGGAGTCCAACATGAAGCAATGCTATAAGGAAAGGGATCCTAGGAAACCATCCAAGAGGCATGATGGGAAATGCAGGTTCTATCCATTCTAATGTAAAAGGGAATCCTGGGAAATGGAGTCCAATCCAGAGTGATGGTGTCATCAAAGGCATCGTGGAAAATGACCCGAGAGAGAGAAATGTAGTTTCTAGAACCATTCTAATGTACAGAAAGGAAATCCTGGGGTATGGAGTCCAATCCACAGTGATGGTGTCATCAAAAGCATCCTGGGGAATGACCTGAGAGACATCATTGGAAACACACTGCTGATGAACAGAAACCTGCAGAAGAACAGTGGGATTGTAGAGAACATAGGACATATACAGGGTCAGAGACACCTGCTAAGAACAAGGGATGTACATAATCTTAACCAATAACACAAACCACTCAACATAACTCTAACACTGAACACTAACCATAACATTAAGCCTAACCCATCACCATAACTTAACCTGCTTACCTTCAAACTTTGACCCTAACCATAAATAGCAGTAATCCTTAACTCTAACAATAACTCCCTAGCCCTAACAGTAACCCTAACAACATGACCCTGACCCTGAACCCCACCCTGACCCTGACCCTGACCCCTGACAATAACCTCATCTCACTGAGGCACCACAACCCTGCAGAACGTCAGATCACCAGCTGAGGCACTGGACAAATGATGAAGAAAAGGGAAAACACCTGAATGCAAAGGACACCTGGGAAATGGAGTCCAACATGTCATGGTGCTGTGGAGAAAGGCATCCTGGGAAATGAAGTCCAACTATAGTGATGTGTGGAGAAAGGCATCCTGGGAAATGGAGTCTAAATGATGCTGTAGTGAAAAGCATCCTGGGAAATGAAGTCTGAAATGTAGTGATGGTTTAGAGAAAGGCATCCTGGGAAAGCGAGTCTGAAATGTAGTGATGCTGTAGAGAAAGGCATCCTGGGAATTGGAGTACATCATAGTGATGGTATAATGAAAAGCAAATAAGGAAACCATCCAAGAGTTATGATGGGAAATGAAGTTTCCAGTATCATACTCATGCACAGAAAAAGAACTGTGGGAAATGGAGTCCAAGTCACAATGTATCATGGAAGGCATCCTGGGAAATGATCAGAGATGCATGCTGGGAAATAAAAAAGTATAGGTACTGATGCTCTAAAAAGGGAAGAAGACGTTTCCTAATGACTTGAGAGCCAAGACGGGAAATGGAGTTTCTAGAACAATGCAAAGGTAGACACAAAGTCAAACTGGGATAAGAAGTAAAATAGGTGGAAGCAAAGTAGAACAAGGAATCCTGGGAAATGTAGTCCATATGTAATGATGTCATAGAGAAAGGCATTAGGAGAAATGTAGACCATTAGGAAGACACAATGTGGACAGGAGGACATTTTGAGCAAGGCATCCTGGGAAACATAGTCTGAAATGTAGTCAATATGAAAGGATGTCAAAGAGAAAGGAATCATGGGAAATGTAGTCCATATGTAGTGATGCCATAAAGAAATGCATCATGGGAAGACTTCTGATGCTATAAAGAAGAAACAGGAAGATTTCTTCTAACTTTAGAGAAGAGGAAACAGGAAAACAGCTGAGGGCAAAAGAGAGCCCTGGATTTAACCAACAGTAAACCTGAACTCTCAACAAAATATCCTCTACCCTAACACTAACCTGACCCAAAACTAAATCTAACCATAACTCTAACCACAAACACCCTGCGCTAACCATAACATGTCCCTAAGCCTAAATCTAACCCTAACACTAACCACAAACTCCCCTACCTTAAAACTAACCTGAACCAGACCTTAAATTTAACCCTACCACTAACCACAAACTCGCCTACCCTAAACATAACCATAGCCATAACCACAAACAACCCTACAGAATCCCAAACCAGACCCTAAGCCTAAGTCTAACCCTAACCCAGACCAGAAACTCGCCAACCATAACCTGATGCCAAGCATAAATCTAACCCTACCCCTAACCACAAACTCACCTACAATAACCCTAACCTGACCCCAAGTCTAAATCTAACCCTAACCACAAACTCCCCAGTAATTACACAAAAGACCCCTAATCCATAACCCTAACACAATCCTAACACTGACCCTACTCACAAATTCCTCAAACCCTGATTCTAAGAACTTGTAACCCATAACCCTAACCATAACCCCAAGAAATGAAAGTCTGAACCCAACACTAACCCTAACCCCTAATTCACAACCTAAAAATCTATAACACTTAAACCTAACCTATCCTAACACAAAACTCTAAGGTAACCTATCCCTAACCCTAACCTAAAATAACCCTAACCCTAACATAACCCTAACCAATAACCCTAACTTAACCCTAACACTAACCTAGCCTAACCCTAAGATTAACCCCCTGATCCTGACCATGACCCCTTGACACTAATCCCTGACCCGGAACTGAAAAACCCATAAAACTTAGCTAACCCTAACCCATGACTCTGACCCACTGACCTTGACCCTAACCCAAGGTCTAACTATTAACTCTAACCCCTAATCCTGAGCTCTCGACCCTGACCCCCAAACCCACACTGCTGAGGCAGCACAACCCTGCCAAAAGCCAGGTTACCTGCTGAGGCCCTGGACACCTGCTGAGGCCCTGGACACCTGCAGAAGAAAGGGGGAAACTCCTGAGGACACAGGTCACCTGGGAAATGGAGTCCACAATGTCATGATGCCAGGGAGAAAGGCATCCTGGCTAATGGTATCCACAATGTTATGGTGCTGTGGAGAAAGTCATCCTGGGAAGTGGAGTCCACAATGTCATGGTGCTGTGGAGAAAGGCATTCTCTGTAATGGAGGCCACACTGTCATGATGCTATGGAGAAAAGCATCCTGGGTAATGGAATCCTCAATGTTATGGTGCTCTGGAGAAAGGCATCCTGGATAATGGAATCCACAATGTTATGGTGCTCTGGAGAAAGGCATCCTGGAAAACTGAGTCCACAATGTCATGGTACTATGATAAATGGCATCCCAAGATGTGAAGCACTTCCCAATGATGCTATAGAGAAAGGCATCTGGGAAAATGGAGTCCCTATAAGTGACGTTTTAGAGAAAGGCATCCTGGGAAATAAAGTCCATATGTTATAGAGAAAGCCATCCTGTGTAGCTGAAGTTTTCTCCAGTCCTGCCTGGCCCACCGTCAGGACCAATCTCTCTTATTTGCCAGACCTGCAGCAGCTCAGACCAAAGCGAGTAAACACATAGAGACTGATATTGCTTACAAACTCTGTAGCCATGGCAGGTTTCTTGTTATCTACTTCTTACACCGTAAATTAACCCATTTCTATTAATCTACACCTTGCCCCATGGCTCATGGCTTACCAGTATCTTACATGTTGGTACTCAGGGCAGCAGATTGTACCTGTCTCCTGACCCAGCATTCCTGTTCCCAGAATTCCCTTTTTGGTTTGTTCAGCCTGTACTTCCTGCCTTGCTATTGGCCAATCAGCATTTTATTTATACGAAGCGATATCCACAGCAATTCCCATGAGAACAGAAGTCCAGAACGTAAGGATGCTCTAAAGAAAGGCACTCAGGGAAATGAAGTCCAAATGTACTGATGCTTTAGAGTAGGCATCCAGGAAAATGAAATCACACATGTAGTAGAGCCATGGAGAAAGGCATCCTGGGAAATGAAGCCCAAAATATCCTGGTGCTATAGAGCAAGGCATCTTGGGATATGAAGCCCAAAATGTCATGGTGCTATGGAGAAAGGCATCCTGGGAAATAAAGTCCCTACGTACTGATTTAGTAGAAAACAGCATCCTGAGAAATGTAGTTTGAAGTATACATATTACCAAAAAAACCAAAAAACCCCCAAAAAAAACCCAAAACCAAAAAACAAACAAACAAAAAAGCCCAGTAAGTTTCCTTCTGACCCAAAAGGATGATGGGAAAAGTAGTTTGGTATAGATGGACAATATAGAGTATAGCATCCTGGGAAATGGAGTCCAACACAAAGTGATGCTATGAAGAAAGGCAAAGCAGGAAATTATCCAAGAGCCACGATGGGAAATGTAGTTTCTAACAGATGACTAATACACAGGAAGGCAACCTGGGAAATGAAGTCCAAATGTAGAGACACCTAACGCTAACCTAATTGTAACTCTAACACCCTGAATCTGACCTCACCCTGACCCCCTGACCATACCCATAAAACACACACTCACACTTCTGAGAGCCAAACAAACCTTCAGAATGTCAGGGCCACAGGTGAGGGCACTGGACACCTCCTAAAGAAAAGGGGAACCTACTGAGGACACAGGACACCTGGAAAATAGAGTCCAAATGTAGTGATGGTATAGACAAAGGCATGATTGGATATAGAGTCCCAAATGCAGGGATACTGTAGAGAATGTCATCCTGGGAAATGAAGTCACACATGTAGTGATGCTATGGAGAAAGGCATCCTGGGAAATGAAGTCCAGAATGTACTGAGGCTCTAAAGAAAGGCATCCTGGGAAATGAAGTTTTTATGTAGTGATGCTGTAGAGAAAGGAATCCTGGGAAATAAAGTCACACATATAGTGATGGTGTAAGGAAAGGTAGCCTAGAGAATGTCCTGAGTGGCATGATGGGAAATGTAGTTTGGAATACACTACAAATACTAGGAAAAGCATCTGGAGAAATGAAGGTCAAAGCATATGGTGGAAGAAGATTGAACATGAAGTTTCTGTCTGACCAAAGAGGCATGATGGAAAATATTGTTTCTAGAATCATTCTAACTTATGGGAAAGGAGTCCAGGAAAATGGAGACCAATCCATGCTGCCAATGTCATCAAAGGCATCATGAAAAATGACCCGAGAGGCATGATGGGAAATGTAGTTTGGAATACACTGCTGATGGACGGGAAACTGCACAGGGACAATGAAATTGTTGAGGGCACAGGACAAATGCAGGGTGTCAGAGACACCTGCTGAGAGCAAAGGACACACCAAACACTAACCAATAATGCTTACTACTAACCATAACTCTAACCCTAAATAAACATTAACCCTAACCCTAAACTAACCACTAACTGTCACGTAACCACTATCCCTAAATCTAACCACTAACACTAAATCTGACCCTAAAACTAAACACAAACTGCCCATACCCTAACCTTAAAAACCTGTAACCCTTAACCATAACCAGAGCACACTGACCTTAACCACTGACGCTAACACTAACCCTAACGTGCAACCCTAACCTAAGTCCTTAACCCTAAACCTCTGACCCTAACCCATGACCCTAAAACTAACCCTAATCCTTAACAATAGACCTAAACCTAACTACGTAACACAAATCCAAAAAACCTGACCTTAACCTTTACCCTGTCTCCCAACTTCAGACTGCTAAGGCACAACACCTGCTGAGGGCACTGGATACCTGATGAAGAGAAGGGGAAACTCCTGAGAACACAGGACACCTGGGAAATGGAGTCCAAAATGTCATGATGCTATGGAGAAAGGTATCCTGGGAAATGGAGTCCAAATGTACTCATGCTCTAGAGAAATATATCCTGGGAAGGGAAGACATAGAGGAAGATATAGGGAAATGAAGTACAACATATCATGATGCTATGGAGAAAGACATCCTGGGAAATGAAGTCCAATATAGTGATGTTGTAGAGATAGGCATGCTGGGAAATGAAGTCCAAAATGAAATGAAGCGCTAGAGAAGTCATGCTGGGAAATGAAGTTTGAAATGTAGTGATGCTCCATAGAAAGATATCCTAGGTAGTGAAGTCCACAATACAGTGATGCTTTACAGAAAGGCATCATGGGAAGCCAAGTAAATAATGTACTGATGCCCTAGAGAAGGCATCCTGGGAAAGGAAGTCCAAATGTACTGAGGTTATTGAGCAAGACATCCTGGGAAATGAAGTCCTTATGTAGTGATGCTCTAGAGAAACACATGCTGGGAATTGATTTCACACTTATAGTGATGCTGTTGAGAAAGGAATCCAGGGAAATAAAGTTATAATGTAGTAAAAGTATAGAGAAAGACATCCTGGGAAATGAAACCACACATGTAGTGATACTGAAGAGAAAGGCATCTGGTGAGTTGAAGTCCATATGTAGTGATGCTCTAGAGAAAGGCATCCTGGGAAATGAAGTCCAGAATGTACAGATGCTGCAGAGAAAGGCATCCTGGGAAATGAAGTCCAGACAATTGTGTTGTTCTAAAGAAAGCCATGCTGGCAAATGAAGACTAGAATGAAATTCTGGTCTAGAAAAATTCATCCTGGGAAATCAAGTTCAGAATATTCTGATGCTGTAGATAAATCCACTTTGGGAAATGAAGTTCTTATACAGTGATGTTGGAGAGAAAGGCATTCTGAGAAATGAATTTCAGCATGTACTGATGCTGTAGAGAAAGGCATCCTGGGAAATAAGGTCTAGAATATAATGATGCAGTAGGTAAGACATTCTGTGAATTAAAGTGCAAATGCACTGATGCTGAAAAAAGGAATTCTAGAAAATGAAGTCTAGAATATACTGATGCTGTAGAGAAAGGCACCCTGGGAAATGAAGTCCAGAATGCACACATGCTATTCAGAAAGACATCCTGGGAAATGGAATGCAGAATGTAGTGATGCTGTGGAGAAAGACATCCTGGGAAATGAAGTCCAGGATGCAGTGCTGCTCTAGAGAAAGGCATGCTGGGAAATAATGTCGAAATGTACTGATGATATAGAGAAAGGCATCTTGGGAAATGTAGTTCAAAAAGTACTGATGTTGTAGAGAAAGGCATCCTGGGAAATGAAGTCAATAATATAGTGATACTGTAGAGAAAAATACGGTGGGAAATGAAATCCAAAATGCCATGGTGCTATGGAGAAAGGCATCCTGGGAAATGGAGTTTAATGCATGGCATAAAGAGGAAACAGTAAGTTTCCTTCAGACCCAAAAGATATGATGGAAAATTTAGTTTGGATGGATGGACAATTAAGAGAATAGCATTCTGGGAAATGGAGTACAACACATAGTGATGCTATAAGAATAAGCAACCTAGTAAATTATCCAAGTGGCATGATGGGAAATGTAGTTTCTAATACACGACCAATACACACTTAGGAAACCTGGGAAATGAAGTCCAAAATGTAGAGACACCTAACCCTAAAGTAACCCTAACCCTAACGTAACGCTAACCTTGACCCCCAGACCATGAGACCCTGACCTTGATCCCCACTATTACACTGTTGAAAGCACAAAAAACCTCCAGAATGTTAGAGTCACCTGCTGAGGCCCTACACATGGTGAGGTCATAGGACACCTGCTCAAGTAAAGGGGAAACCATTGGGGATAGAAGACACCTGGGAAATGGAGTAAAAAATGTCAAGGAGCTATGGTCAAAGGCATCCTGGTAAATGAAGTCCATCATAGTGATGCTATAGAGAAAAGCATCCTAGGAAATGAAGCCCTAAATGTCATGGTGTTATAGAGGAAGTCATCCTGGGAATGGAAGTCCAGAATGTAGTAATCCTGTAGAGAAAGGCATCCTCGGAAATGTAGTCATGAATGTGCTGATGCTATAAAGAAAGGCATTCTAGGAAATGAAGTCCAGAATGTAATACTGGTCTAGAAAAATTCAAGCTGGGAAATGAAGTTCAGAATATACTGATGCGGTAGAGAAAGGTATCCTGGGAATGGAGTCTCACACGTAGAGATGCTATACAGAAAGGAATCCTGGGAAATGAAGTCCATAATATGGTGAGGGAGTAGAGAAAAATATTGCAGTGTAAATTACTAAATGTCGTGGTGCTATGGAGAAAGGCATCCTGGGAAATGGAGTTTAAAGCATTCTGATGGCATAAAGAGGAAACAGTAACTTTCCTTCTAATTCAAAAGGCATGATGGGAAATTAATTTTGATAGACGGACAATACAGAGAAAAGCATCCTGGAAAATGGAGTCCAACACAGTGAGGCTAAAAGGAAGAACAACCTAGGAAATGATCCAAGAGGCATGATGAGAAATGTAGTCATTTTCACTTGAAAATATGAATTACCATTCAGTTTCTCATACTTTGCTTTATCTTTCAATGAAAATATGTTTATAATCTGAAAAGACAGTATTTTATTGATTTAATATTACAACTAATCTTATTTGAGCATCAATGAGACAGCTCTATTGGAAATGTCATTCTTTTTTTGTGGAGCTGAGGATCAAACCCAGGGCCTTGTGCATGCTAGGCAAGTGCTCTACCACTGAGCTAAATCCCCAACCCAGAAATGTCTTTCTTGTGCAAGGCTGTAATGCCATTTTGATCACCATATCAAATTGGACAAAAGTAGACCTCACTAAGTAAGTCTCTTTGCTATTACATTATCTAGTATCTCTGGATAATTGCCTTAGAAGACAATACTTCAGGATAAAGTGACAAATGCATAACAGATGATGACATTAAGATATATGTAAGTTTAAATAAGGTATACATATTCCTAGCACATCAAATTTTATGGTGAAATATACAGTTGCTTACTAACTTAAGTTTCTATATCTCTTTCAGATAGATGAAAATGTTTCTTTGGATATATACATGAAGTATTTAATTATTTTTATATTCTCTATTAAGTTTTTTAATGTTAACATCCTTAAAATATATTTTGTAAATAAATTGATTGAAACAACTCTGCTATTGGACCAAGATTTTGGCACAAAATCTTGAGGTTTGCACCTCCACGGAAAGAACTTTTGACTACCTGGGGAGTCAGGCAACACCTTGAGCTGCTTAGGACAGGTCTGACAGCTGGAACTGCTATAAGACAGCTCAGCACTTGAGGGAGAGTTATCCTGGAGACCTTGAGCTGTTCTGCCCTGAAGATGTCCTGGACAACCAGAGATGTTTAACCCACCTCTTATGGCTGTAACTGCAAGGAGACAGTTCAGTCCTAGAGAGCGTGTTAATCCAGATACCTCAAGCTGCACAAAACAACAACTCTTCCCTGAACATGTCCTGGACACCTGAAGCTGTTTAGCCCAATCATGGAGGGAAGATTTTCCGACATCTCAGGAAAGGCAGGCCTGGGACTGCTTCAGCAGGGAAGGGTATCCTGACTGTTCGGGAAAGTCAGCCTACATCTGGTGTGAAGGGTCATGGTCTACCTGCAGGATATAGCAATCCTGATCTTCTCCTAGAGAGATGCTGCAGCTGAGCTTTGCTCAGCTCCCACTTAAGGGGGCTTCCTAGCAAAGCCCTACTTCTTTGGCCAAAGAAATTACAAAAATGTAGCAATATACTTTGGCTCAGGTGAAATCTTTCTTTTCAGCTCTTTTGCTCTGTCTACTCAGCAAGGAACTTCTCTTCAGCTCCCCCTTGCTCAATCCAACTTGGGACGTCCCAACAAGGTTCTTCTGTGCACCAGTGAATGAAGGTCTTCACACTCAAAACCCTATTGAAAAAGAAATTTAATTGGGAATAAGGAGTCCAGGAGAGTAGCTGCTTCTACCAGGGTGGAGAGAACCACTCTCAATTGACCAGGAACAGCAGTTTATATAGGATGTTTTGGGGATGAATTCAACCAATCAGTTTTTATTTCTACCCAGGGACTGGCCAGTTTTGTGGGCTAGGGACAGAGATAGTCCTGATTACAGAGACAAATTGTTTTCCTTTCACTTGTCTTTCTTGGCCTTTTGACACTACCTTCAATTTCACTGCCTCTGATGCTAGGGACCAAGAGTGTTATTTTGGCACCAGTTTCAGAGTCAGAGCATGTTTCCTTGTTTCATTTCCCTGGCTAAGGTCCAAAACACAAGTTATGTTTCTTTCCCTGGTCCTGGGCCATAGGGACAGGGTTCTACTGTCCTGTTCTGTGATTGGTTGGTTTCACAAATCAGTCGACCAGGGGCAGAGATTGCTCTGATTTGTGCCAAAGTGTGCTTCTTTCACTGGGCATATCTGAGCCATCTTTCTCTAGTTCTGGGCTCCAGGGTCAGGGTAGGTTTCTTATGCCAACACCTTACCTTACACCTTGCATCATCTACCCTTAGAATTGTACTCAAGAGACTGACACACAGGGATCATATATTCTAATGTATCCATGACTAATTACTGACATTCATGCCAGGCTGGATAATGAATATTTCAAGTGCATTTGTGAATATTAAATATTAAAAATACAACCATAAACAAAAATATATCACCCTCTTAAAACACCCTTCTTGGGAAGTGTGATCACATAATGCCTGACTGTTAAATAAAAATAAACTACTTCCATGATAGATATCCCATTCTATACAAGGCAGCAGATAAATACCTCTGAAAAAGGCAAAGTGTAAAAGAAGATGAACAAAGGCCACAGAAGGAATATAAGGACCACAAAATAAACTTCACTAATTGAATTTGCCACATATATCCCACACTTCAATATCTTTCTCACAGGCTGCCAAGTAGAAGCCACAATGGGATCTTCACATCAGTCTTTAGTGAACCTTGTAAATAATATATTTACTTCAAATATACAATGAAAAGACTTAAAATAGTTCTTTTCTTTGAAACCTAAAACAACTGTGATGACTGAAGTGTTAACCAAAGTTCATTCCCTCTACCAAAATCAGGGTTTAGGTGACTTCCAGTAATTCTTGCAAGAAGAAGCTCCAAGGGTCTAACTTTAGGAACCAGACTGCACATACATATACCCAGAGGAAGACACACACACACAAACACCATAATTAAAATAAAAACAAATCTTAAAACTAATTTTCAATCATGAATATTTTTCTTTTATCCCTCTGGTAACATGGGTTTTGAGGCATCTAAATGATTAAAGAGTTTTTCTCCATCACGAATTGGTCCATGTAACAGAAAGCAGGCATGTAGTCTTGAAGTCTGAGTAATCTATCATATTCAGTCTGTGAAAGCATTTGAGAAAAATTTGAAAATGGTACACTGCAGGAAGAAATCAGTCATGTGGGTAGGACTGAGCATTTATGTAGTTAGAGTTTTCCTGCCTGGCCCAGTTAGGACAAATCTCTCTTACCCGCCAGTCCCACAGTCGCTCAGACCCAACCAAGAAAGCACACAGAAACTTACATTGTTTAGAAACTGTATAGCCATGGCAGGCTTCTTGTTATCTGCTTCTTCTATCTTAAATTAACCCATTTCTGTTAGTCTATACTTTGCCACATGGCTTGTGGCTTACCAGTGTCTTTACATGTTGCTTTTCATGGCGGTGGCTGGCAGTGTCTCTCCCCAGTCTTCTACTTCCCAGAATTCTCTTCTCTCTTGTCCCACCTATACTTCCTGCCTGGCCACTGGCCAATCAGAACTTTATTTACACAGAGAGATATCCACAGCACTTCCACTTTTCTTTTTTTTTAAGGAAGGTTTTAACTTTTACATAGTACAATTACATATAACAAAACAATTATCAAGCAAGAATTATACTTAGAATATTAAAGAAGATATCCTGTCTATCTTATATTTGTGAGTCTAAGTTTTATATCTAACTTATCTTGTATCATAACTGAGGAAATTATAACTATCTAGTCTTCAACCACATCAAAGACCTCAGAAGGATATAATATTACCTGAGAACCAGGAGAAGGATGTAAGCATTTTTTAGGAGCCTTATAAGAGTAGACAGAGACAGCTGGCAGCCTGGACAGTCACCCACAGGGCTAGAGATTCTTGGTCACTTCTCTCAGTGTCCTGTAGAAGGTCTGGCAGTTTCCTCTGTGAAGTAGGAACCTGAAGGACCATTTTGTCAAGCAAAGTTTAGTGGTCACCTTTCTATGCGTCCTGCATGTCCAGTTGATCAAGCAGTCCAGGCAAGAACAGTTTCTTGCCCAAATCGCTATTTTTGCCAAGGTGAAGATAAACTCCATATGAAGTGTCTTCAATGCCCATCCTCCTCTCTGAAGTAAATCCAGTGCTGCCAGGAGCAGACATGTCTCACTGTCCAGAAAGTCTACATTTTAAAAGTATTTTAAATGCCATATTCTGTAGGTCTTTGAAGTATTTGAAGATTACCTATCTATCTGAAATTTCTCTATGTATTTCTGGAAGACTTAACTAACATGGCTACGAGTATGATTATCATATATGACCAGTTATTAATCTATTTTAAATTATCCATTATAATTTTAAATGAGCTATACAAACATATCTTAAAAATGAGTAGAAATATGCACACTGTATAACAAAATTAACTTTAAGTTTGTATCAATAGACTAAAGTCTATACCAATGTAAAACATTTTAAACAAGTTGTTGCTCTTTAGAAGTAAGTTCCTTAATCTACCCTTTTGTCCTATTATATCTATATCATATCCCCCTTTCTTCTTTAGAAAGAGATCTCATTTATAATCAACCTGCTTTAAAGAAAAATATTGGTTTTTCTCTGTCCCACACCAGAGGGCTCTTCTGATTTGGGACACAAGAATCTAACCTTTTCTTTTAGCAATACGTCTGGGTTTAGAGAAGGAGTGAGCCAATTCCATCTCCAAAGCCAGCTTGATTATTTCGGGAATGTGGGCGTAGTTTCTCTTACTACTTCCTGCTGGAGGGGGGCGCTGTATCTTATGGGGACACAAGGAAAATTTTAGGATTATGGAATAGTCCATGAGGCTGAACCTCTGAGCCAGTTGCCTTGAAACCATTCTTGATGTTGGATCATCTGGGCCATGGTATCATCAGAGACCTTTCAGGTGGTCTTGGCTGATGAAGCCTGATGTATCTTAATGTGGAACAAATCCATAGCCTCTGGCTTTCTGTGGAAACAAAAGCAGAGACTCTTTTCCAAAGCAACATATCCTTATATCCAAATTTTGAAGTCAAGGTACCTTTAAAATTTACATATTTGTTTAACTCAACAGCTTTTACAGTCAAATCTTTTTCTGCAGTTAAAAATCCCAAAGACAAGACAAACCAGATTCTCTGTGTAATATCCATCTTTGTAAGACTGAAATGCCACTGTGGCTGCTGGCTTTGCTCACCTCATCTTCCCAACATGGCAGTGGTACAGTTTACCGTCAGCTCGGGGTCTGGAGCCATGTGTACCATCAACTATCAGAAGCAGTTCTATCAAAGCAGCGCATAGCCCAGAAACCTTTTTTTTTTTTTTTTTTTTAACTAGCAAAGGCTAAATCCAGCACACAGTAGAGTAAAGTGCTGCTTGTAGACTCCTCATTCCCGCCGCATGGCAGGTCAGACACACACGCCAGGAACCTGCTAGGAACCCGCCACAGTAGCTCAAACCGGCAGGCTGCCGCTAACTTGAGAGAGACAACTAGGAAGCTGTTTTTAGCTCTGTTTTAGAATCTTTTTTGTCAGGTTTTAGGTGGAAACTCTTGCCAACACGTTGGACGCCATTTGTAGTTAGAGTTTTCCTGCCTGGCCCAGTTAGGACAAATCTCTCTTACCCGCCAGTCCCACAGTTGCTCAGACCCAACCAAGAAAGCACACAGAAACTTACATTGTTTAGAAACTGTATGGCCATGGCAGGCTTCTTGTTATCTGCTTCTTCTATCTTAAATTAACCCATTTCTGTTAGTCTATACTTTGCCACATGGCTTGTGGCTTACCAGTGTCTTTACATGTTGCTTTTCATGGCGGTGGCTGGCAGTGTCTCTCCCCAGTCTTCTACTTCCCAGAATTCTCTTCTCTCTTGTCCCACCTATACTTCCTGCCTGGCCACTGGCCAATCAGAACTTTATTTACACAGAGCAATATCCACAGCACATTTACATCTGTACACCATTTGCAATTTACACTTTTTGCTTTATGCTGCAGGAAAAGAAGGTGAATTCTTAGCTGCCTGTTTTAGCTGCCATATCTGACACTTGTTTCCATGTCGCTTTTAAGAGGTTCATGTATTGTTGTGGAAACCAGGGCCAAATTAAACACTTTTCTAAGTTCACATAGATATGTTCTGTTATCAAAGCAACAGAAAAGGCATACCTATGAAATTTTAGACCAGAATTCATTATCTCATGTATTTGAACAGAAGTATGAAATGTAAAAGTGTTACTTATTATTTGAATTTATAGGCCTTTTGTCCATATTAGTTGAAATATGTGAACAAAATGAAATAGATATTATAATGATTGAACAGATTATTGATACATTTTAGGTTTTTTCCAAAATAATTCATTTTTTTAATTGAATTTAAATATGTAGGTCAAAGATCATACCAATTTATATATATTCAGATTTCCTTTGGTATGAGTTTCTTTCAGATCTTCAAAGTATAATGTTATATTGAAAGCCCTTAAGAGACCAATTACACACTAAAAGTTTTACAGTTACAGGGTTATTTTGTGTTTTGACTGGACATTACCACATTGATTATATTCATAGGGTTTCTCTCCAGTATGTGTTTTTATATAGGGCTGTGGAAAGGCTTTACCACACTGTTTAAATTCATAGGGTTCTTCTCAATTATGTGTTCTTTCATGAAATTAAGGAGTGTTGTGATGTACAAAGGCTTTACCACACTGATTAAAATTGTATTGTTTCAAACCAGTATGTGTTCTTTTATGACTTTGAAGATGAGAGTTATGAGCAAAGGCCTGTAAAACACTGATTACATTTATAGAGTCTCTCTCCAGTATGTGTTCTCTTAAGTACTTGAAGATGACCGGGCTGTGCAAATGCTTACCCACATTATATAGATTCATAGGGTGTCTCTCCCGTATGTGTTCTTTCATGCAACTGAAGAGAATTGTGATGAGCAAAGGCTTTACCACATTGTTTATATTCATAGGTTTCAAGGAGCAAGATGTCAGGAACCAAACATGAAACATGGAATTGTACTAGCCAGGCAAGAGAACAAGTTATAAGATCATGGCCCTTCCCCAGAACAGTAACACCTGTTGACTAGCCAGAGGCTCCCAAAGATAAGAAGACATTTCACAGTCAGGTGTCATGACAACCAAACGGAAAGAGCATTCCATGGTCAGGTAGCCTAGCAACAGAATAAATGATCCCTGACCAGTGACCTTAGCCAACATCTTGCATTTCCACGATCTGCACATCTCTCATGTACTGCACCCCTTCCACATCCCTTTCCCTTCACTCCTTCTTGCCCCCTCACCTCCAATGCTATAAAAGCCTTGCAGAGAAAAATAAAATTTGCAGCTTGATCAGATCCCATGAAATAATAATAAACTTATGTTCTAATCAAACTTTCCCTAGGAAAGCCATCTGAGCAGGATTATTGTGTCATGGTGTTTTAATACATTGTGACTTTCTTATCATGGTTGAATTAAACATGGGAAGGCTTCTTTCTGTAATCACACTTACTTGACCTAGAGAAATTAACAGCCACTGCACCCATGAACAACCTTGGTCAGCACCCATGGACAGCCTTTATGAAGCAATGGCAACCCTTTGCATGAGGCCTTTATACAGCAGGTGCCAAACCTTTGCATGAGACATGTGAGAGCACAGTATCCCAAGCAGACCTTATCATGATTAACATTATTATTTTATTATTGTTAATTTCACTTTTGAGATCTGCTGTGTAGTCCTGGCTTACCTAGACTTCTCTTTTCAGATCAGTCTGGACGTGAAGTCAGAGATCCACCTGCCTCTGCCTGCTCAATGATGAAATTTAAGGTGTGCCCCACCTGGTTCACTTTGCATTCTTTACATTAGCGACTTGTCATTGCCTCTATCAATGGGTGCCAGACTACCTAGTATGTTGGACCTTAACATGGAGAGTCCACAGTATTTCTCTTCATTCCCAGAGCTTGGTTATATGCACTACCTCTCTCTCTTTCAACAGCCAGGTTAGGCAGCACACGCAACCACCACATTCCAGCAGGAGAACAGCCACCACGTTCCAGCAGGACAGTGATGGCACCGCGAGAACTTAGCTCACTTCCTGAGGCCAACTGCCACTCTCATTCTGTGTGATAGGGACGCTACTGCTTAACCTCTGCTTGCCACCAGTTGACATGGGAAGCATCCTTCAATGCCCTTTGCTAGAGGTAAATCAGTTTTCTGTGTGGAGCTGCCTTAGAAACCACCTGCCTAGTTCTGTGAAGAGAGGTCTGCAGGCTTCTGCTTGGCTGTGGCCCTTTGACCACAGACCATGGTCTCTCAGATGCACAAGAAGAGGTTGACTTTTCATGCAAAAGCCTGGAGTACTTGACAACCAAAAAAGCCCACAAAGATTTGCCACATCAACAGTGGCTGCTACAACCTCCAGCCAAGTTGAGGTGCAGAGAGTCACGGGTGGAGCAGAAGCCTGGCAAGAATTGCAAGGGGGTCAAAACCCCTGTCTCTGGTAGTAGAGAGAGCTGGTACAATCACATTGGCCCTGAGAGGACTACAGACAGTCAGGTGACCTCAGATCACACCAAGGAGCTGAGACAGGACAAGAAAGGAAAAGAACCACTCACATTGGAGGCCCCAGAGATCATGAGAAACACACTGAGCAGTGATCCCAGGATATCTCCTTTCCACCCAGTCATCAGAAAAAGACCTGCATCATCTTTTGTGCCCAGATCAGAGAAGGAGAGAAGGAGAATGGATATATCTCTCCTGTTGGAAGAGTTGTGGACTGCTGCCCGTTCTGCAGTGGGCTGGCAACAAGATCTTCAGGATCCTGTGCTGGGGATACCAAAGCAAAGATGACTAGAAATTATGCAGTACCAACTGGACCATTTTTCTCTGATCAACATTGAGTGGTAAATTCCCCATCTACTCATATATCTCAGAAACCGGCTCCATCTACCAAACAGGTTTTGAGAACATCAATATCTATTTCAGGGGATAAGGTCACTTCCGCATCTGCCCAAGGGTTGCAGAGATCTTCCAGTTATCTGGAGGGAAAATGCAGAAATATACCCTCTCCCGAACAGGGCCTCATTTGTTTTTCAAATATCAAGGAGATCATATACATTTATTTAGTCCTGAAAGGAAAGTTAGGAAAGCTAACTCAGTCCAGGGATGTTCAAAATCTGCACAACTAAAATAAAAGGGATCTAAGCCATTTTCTTTTTCCATTGGGATCACCAGTATTCCAGATACACTCAAAGGGAAATGACCAATAACAGTAAACCAGATATGAGGCTAGCAAGCTTGAAAGTTGACAATGGGAATTATGTTTCTTTCATGAATGCAGAAGCAGCCTTTGTCCCTGTAAAATTGGGCAATGATCCTAGAAACCATAATGGGAGTGAACCCAGACCAGATGAACATTTGCAGGACTCACAAGGGTCTAAGCAATTGTCCAGTACTAAACACAGGTCCCTCACAGGCTTATCACAGGGGGATGAATTCACCAAATTCCCTTCAGGAAAAGAGGGCCCCATAAATAAGAATTCTAAAAAAAAATAAATAAACTGAAAGAGTTACCAACATCACAAAAGGGCATCGGAACGTGCCTTTCAGATCACCATGGCTTGGGACAAGAAACCTCTGATCCACAGGATCCCAGCTACCCCTTAACAGCCATGAGAGGCCCTACATTGGACTCACCTGACATATGGGACATTGACTATACTTGTCCCTCCTCTAGGTCTCCAGAACTTCCCTTATTTTTGGCAAAGGCACAGGGAACGTCCAGCTATATAGGAGGTGCCCTAGCATCATCCACACCTGAGGGAGGGCCTTCAGACAGTGACATGACTACATGGGTGCCTGTGGACCCTTGGACCTATGCAGCCTGGAGTCTTGGACCTCTGCAGTTCCAAGAAGGGTCATGGACACTGTCCAAATCTGCAAACTGGACTTTCACACCAATGCTCTCCCAGGTAGCCGAGCTCACATCTACAGCTTCTGCTAAAGGAGGCCCCATCTGTTCTTCCACTAGGAGAAACAGACTGAAACAGGCAACTGCAGAGCAAGGAAGCCTCAGTCCATCACCACGAGATTACTACAGTTTAGGCCAGATAAACTATGACCCACAAAGCCTCAGCTCTGCCTTAGCAGCTGAGGGAGGCCACACACACCACATATCTCCTGAATTGGACCTTGAAACTATGCTGCCTTTGTCTGGGTATCTAGACTTTCCTTTATCCTCAGAACAGGCACAGGGAACTTCCACTTATAGGGCAGGGGCCCTAGCACCATCCACTCATGAGGGAGGGTCTCTGGCTGATTCCTCTCCTGCAGGTGGTGCTCTGGACCCCTTTTGCTCTGCACCTGACTCTTTGGCCTGTACAGTTCACCGAGGGGCCTTGACCATTGTCCATACCTGCAGACTGTGGCTTTCAACCTATCCCTTCCTCTGCAGAGGACACAATCCTGTCTCCCTCTAGCATTCTGGGGCCAATAGGTTACAATGCTAAGGAGAGGAGATCCAAACAGAGAGTCACTGGGCAATGGGGCCTCAAAACCCCTCCCTCAGAATAGCATGGCTTCCAACAGCACTGTTCATTCCCAGATGATCCTGGCCCCACATGGCCTGCTCAAGAAAAGCTCACACCTGACATCTCAGTTCAATCAGACCTTGACCTTACTCTTTCTTCCTTTGGGTCCCTTGAACTTCCCAAGGCTACAGAGAAGTTTCCTGACTCTTCTGAACCCAGGAACACAGTTGTAGATATCTGTCCCAATGTAGCAGTGACAATGGCTTACTCAGAAGGTGACCTGGGTACTCAAGGGCAGGAAGACATTCAGGAGGAGTTATTGAACACCACACACATCTCCAAGGAGAGTCTTCTTCACATACAGCAGGGGACCTAATGTTGTGTAGAGCTCCTCCTCTTTGTGTAGATAATGCATGGCCACTTCCATATAGCTTGAAGTTTCTTGTGCTTTTGATCAAGATCTGGAAATTCTAGAGACCAGGACGAAGGTCCATGCATAATGTCAATTTGTCAGATTAGTCAGGTGTGAAGGTCACCTGGCTTTTAATGAAGAGCTTGGGCTCTGTAGTTCAGAAGTTTGTTGGCCTAAACCATGGTGAACTTAAGGTGATATATTGAGGCCTCCTTGTGCTTTGGGCTTTCTGTCTTAGTCTGCTTTTTGTAAAGGAGGAATTTATGTCACAGAGGAAGTCCCTGTGATAGCCCAAAAATGAAATTTCTAGAGATTTGAAGTAAAACAGAGTGTGGTTGATATCTATTCATCAGATGTACAAGGTTTGAGCCCTCCCTGGGCTAATGAGTCAGAGATTTCCTGGACTGATCCATGATGATGCTTAGGTGGTGTTCTTAGGCATGTTTAAGCTGAGGGTACCTATTTCAGTCTGTTTTTCACAGTAGATGAAAATATCAGTGCCCCCCTCCTTTACTAGAGGGAGACTGTGAGATCAGCCAAATAAGAGGGCATTGGTGTGAATGTCTAGTCTGTAGGTATTGACAGATTCAGAGGCCCTTGTAGGAACTGCAAAGGAAGTCTACTCTGTAGTATGAATCTTAAGTGTTCTTATTAATAAAACTCAAACCCGAGGCCAGTTATTGGGGTGAATGCTGGAAGATCAGAGAAGCAGAAAAGCCACGGCTATCTCACCTTGCTAGTTCCTCAGGTGATCCTGTTTCCTCAGGCTGGAAGCTTCTGAGTCCTCCTCCACATCAATCGCAGCTGATCTGTGTTGCTCCAAAGCCTGAACACTTAACCAACCAAATGCTTAACTAACTACATGCTTTTCTCCTTAGTTCCTGGTCCTCATGCCTTATATACCTTTCTCTTTCTGCTCCCACTCTCTGGGATTAAAGGTTGGGTTTGTGGGATTAAGGTATGGGTCACCATGCTTAGCTGTTTCTAAGTGGCCTTGAACTCAGAGATCTGGCTAGCTCTGCCTCTCAAGTGTTAGGATTAAAGGTGTGTACCACCACTGCCCAACTTCTGCTATGGCTTACTCTTCCCATTTTCTAGCCATCATTTGTGGCTCTGTATCTAGTGGCTGTCTGTTCTCTGACCCCAGATATGTTTATTTTGGGGAACACACAATATTTCAGGGAACACAATACCCACCACACTACTCAGATAGCTATGTAGATGTGGAATTGTCCAGAGAAACTCACTGTTCAGTGGATGGTGCTAGGGCCTGTCCGACATAGGTGAACATTACCTGTGCACATGCCAAAGACTGTGTGATATATTAGAGTCCCAAGTGAAGGTAGAGTTAAATCATGGTCCCCTTCATCAGATAGATCAGGTATGAGGCCCCTCTGAGCTGTTAAGACAGCCTATGTGGTTAATAGGATTTCTGGCCTACCCCATGGTGATCAGGTTGGGATGTACTGAGGCTTTCTTGTGCTATAGGCACCTTATTCAATCTTCTTTTTTCTACAGTAGCAACTTATGAGGATGCCTTTACTAAAGAGAGAATGTGAGAATTCATCTGTGTGGAAGGGCATAGCTATGAGAGTCAGAAATGGATAGTGTCAGAAGTCCTGGTCAGAAGTACAAAGGGCCAAGAGTACTGGGCAGAAGGAACAAAGGTCAATAACACTCCAGGTAAGTGGAGAATTGGCTGGAGTTCCTCCCTCAGGTGTGGATGATGACAGGGTACCTCCTGTATAGCTGGAAGTTCCTTATCCCTTTGGTGAATATTAGGGAAGTTCGAGAGACTCCCCAAAAAGGTCATTTTCCAGTTTGTGAGATGAGCTCTTTATGAGGCTTCCCATGCTGATGAGGGAGTCCCTAAGTCAGATGGCGGACTTAAAAAAGAGCCCTGGTTAGATGGATGAGCACTTGGCTCCCACTGTGTATATGTGCAATGTCTAATAGCCCTGGAGAGGGTGGGGAAGGATCTTGAGACCCATGAGGTGCTGTGATCCTTTCCTTGGCCCCAGCCACAGAGGAACAGTGCAGCAACAGAGATTCCTTTCCAGGAGGTCACAGTCAAGTGTTTCTTCTTCACCCAGGACCCTTGGGTCTTTGCAGTTGCCATAAGGACCTCTGACATGGTCTCTACCTATAGACTGGACTCTCACACAATGCCTTACAAGGCATGTGAGTTTGACTCATCTCCCTCTTGCATAGTGGTCCCTATAGGTCTCTCCTCTATGAAACACTGATGTTACAGGTTTCCATAGCACATGGAGGCTTTGGTACTACACAATCAGACCACCATGGTATAGGCAAGCAAACCTCTGACTCAGAGGCCCCCACATGTCCCTGTTTGCTCATGGAGATCTCATTACCAGCCATTGGTTTCACTCTGGTGCTCTAGACCATGAAGGAGGGAATTCTTTGCCCTTTACTGATCTACTTTGTGCAAGGAGGCTTCACATAATCTATTTAAATCAAACCATCTTTATTCTGCAATGTCTTGAGGCCCGAACCCTCTATCTTCCTTTATCTGTACAAGGAGTCCTCACACCAATAACTGTGGGGACTTGGACCTTCACCTTATTTTTCTATTCTTTGGATCCATTGCAATTTCTTCCCTGAAAAAAAAAGGTACCTGAATTAAAAACAAATTAAACTATTCATGTGTGTGACCTGGTTGCATGGATGATTTATCAGAAGATAGTCCTCATGGGTTCCAAGGGTTAAAAATTTCAAACACCGTCAATACCAAGGTAATGCAATTTTAATAGTACACTGTCTTATGCACTGTGACTCATAAATTCTCAATACTTTAAAGTGTCATGTTTATCCTCTCCTGAAAAGCATTTGGTCATGATAATAATAATAATAATAATAACAATAATAATAATAATAATAATAATAATAACAACAACAACAACACCAATAATAATGTCATTGAGCACATCACCAGCTGACCAAAATATCTTAGACCAACACTGATCATAGGAGTACTGAGTACTGTGCTGTATTCCTGAGGCCTTCTCTAAATTTTCCAATCTTCCTCTTTTCTAGATTTTTTGATTTGTCATTCACTAGTATGCATCATTTTACATCTGGTCCAGTGTTTTGGACCCCTTGCATTTCTTCTCAGTCACTATTGGGACTATCCATATCTTCATTTACATTTACATTTGTTGTAATATGTTCTTGTTTTCCCTATTGGATCTTTGAGATCTTCATGACAACGCCTATGGTTCCTGGGAAAATTTACATCTGCAGATACATTTTATTTAAAGTTTCCCCTTTCCAAAGATTATCTAGGACATTTTCCATCTAACCAATTGTCTGTGGGGCAGTCTCTTCTTTCTAATCAGTTTCTTGGACTGTCTACCTCAGCACTAAAACCTATGAAATGTTTTTCATCTGTTTACTGGGCTATAATAACTTACAACACCTTCTTAATGATTCTAGAATTCTTTACTAGAATTCTACCTTCAAGCAATCACCAAAAATTGAATGAATCCACCATTCATGCCCATATCTGAGATCAAAACACAGTACAGATGAGGCAAACTTTCCAGTAATAGTCATTCATGCTGTTACAAACAGCTTTTGAATGCTAGTAAGTCTCCCACAGATTCAAGACAACTTTTGGAACTACTGACATCTGCATTAATATTTCAAGCTAATGAGCCATGATGGGATATCCCTCTACTGATGATCACTTTTGAAACAGGGAAGTGTGGCTCTTCCTACCATTGACCAAGAAGATTCTAATATTCACTTTTGTTCAAGAGTTCCTCATAGATTTTCTTTCATAGGAGGTGTCAAGTACTCCATGATTTTATTACTAGCCCACTCATTCTCCTTTTTAGATAAGATGTCAGACCCATAACTTAGAACGAAAGCTGTCTCTGACTTTTGTCTTTTGTCCCAAGGATTTTGATATTTTTATTTTCATCTTACCTGACACTCCCATTTGTCCACTCTTACAATTGGGTCTAAATAATTTTCCTACTTAGCAACAGGGACTGAGATGAAGTCCTTATACTTCCTTTCTCTGTAGAAAAAACAAAAATATTAGATGCTTCCAGACTACATAATGGGTTAGAGAACCTATGATGTCTTTTGTATATAAGAGGGCTTTAGATATTCTATATTTCCTTTGGTAGTTTTGGGCATAATTCTCTGATAAATGCAAACTCCAAAGTGTTCCTTATGGTTAAGGAGGTGGCTCAGATATTCATCTCCTCAAAAACACTTTAGTGTTAGCCATCTGATCTCTTTAGCTGATCTTGCTTTGTATGGTGATTTACCATTGGACATGAGAGCCTCCCCAGCAGACCGATTCAGTTACTTCGACTTCTGCTCCAGAAGGGACCACAAAACACCCTGGTCTTTGTTGTGGATATCATTTTGTATAAATAAAATGTTGATTGGCCAGTAGCCAGGCAGGAAGTATAGCCAGGACAAGCAGAGAAGAGAATTGTGGGAGGTAGAAAGCTGGGGAGGGGAGATGCTACCAGCCGCTGCCACAAAAAGCAACATGTAAAGACACTGGTAAGCCACAAGACATGTGGCAAAGTATAGACTAACAGAAAAGGGCTAAATATAAGAGTAAGAGCTAGACAATGGTATGCCTGAGCTAATGGCCAAGCAGTTTAAATATTATAAGTGTCTGTATGATTATTTTATATGTGGGTTATGGGACCACAAGGGCTTGGTGGAACCTGGAGAGAAGCTCTCCAACTACAGGTCTATATAACAGGGAAATGATATAGACTTTAAAAAAACAATTGTACTGATCAGTCTAGGAGGTACTAAATGTACATGAAAATTTCCTGTTTTGTCCACAGAGCTAGACAAAGTCTTCTGGAGACATCATTGCTCAGAAGAGCAACATCCTTCTATTGACAAAATTATTAAAGCCACTCCACGTAGTTAAAAGGGAGGTTTATTTTGTGGAGTAGCTTACAAATGAAGGGATAAGTTGTAGGGTCTGGGAAAGGTATGGTGCAGTCTGCTGGTGTTCTCTGGAGAACTCTGCTTGGTCTACCTCCAGCATCCAGGGTCCTGGAACCAAGAGAAGCTTCTCCTCTCAATACTGTGTCTTCAGTATCCTCCCTCAGACCCCCCTTGTAGGTGTGACCATTACTGAAGCCTCAATGGGTGTTGGAACTTCCAGGCCAAAGCTGGAATGGCTACCCTCTACATCCTTCTAGAAGAAAATTATGATTTCTTTTTGGACTCCCAAAGATTTGATTCATGGTATGCATATCTGTTACTGGAAGGCACATTGAGAATTTAATGAGGCAAAACCTAATTCTTCTCCAACTAAGATCACCTAGTGCTTTCACCTGTTGCCAAGGATGAACTTAATCTCCACATCTATAAAATGTGGCTAGACTCTTTTCTTCTCTGAATAAAGACATTCATAAATATTCTCTTGTCCAAGCTAGTCTCGTAACTTTCCACCTTTACAAAGGAGTTGCAAAAATCCCTCTACAAAAGAGCCGTCATACACTTTTAAAAAAAGAAAAGCAATCTTTTATCTATGCATGGGTCACAGGGATCCTCAGGTCTTTCCTTCCTTTACAATGTGATATCAGACATGACCTATCTCTACAAGAGAAAATTAAGCTATCTTTGTCCAAGTGTAACTCACACATTTACTTTATGCACAAGGTGATGTTAGATGTGCTTCTCTGACTAATATGACGTTTTCTTATTTTTCCCATTGGACCTTGTAATCCATGGAGAATCTCCATGTGTATGACTCTAACTAAAAAGCCTTAAACCTTCATTCTCTGTGCTGTGGTAGATGTTTGGAAAACCCATTTATTAGTAACTGACCTCGTGACTAGGCTGGTGTGATATCTAAGAGCCTGATACTCATAAAAAATTCCTTATTTTTTAAAATTATTTTTATATTATTTAATATATTTATAAAATATATATTATATATATAATTATATATAATTTATAAACTGTGACTAACAGTTTATAACAAAATATAGTGAGATCCACACTTCATTCCACTCAATGTAGCTGAACTTAAGTTTAAAAAGTCTACCCAGAGAACAGCTTTTGACCCGCCTCTTAGAAAAATAGTGAGGTGTATATCAGGCTTACTAGGTAATCTGTAAATATAAGACTATTCCACATTGTGATGAAAAATTGTCATCAGAGTGGGGAAGGTGTTAGTGAAAACTAACAGCTCGCTCAGGGGAGGGGATGAGAAGAAATGGTATCAATGCCCCAGACACCAGGAGTTCATTGAAAGCAAACACCAAAGTCATTTATTCAATAACAGGGAAGGCCTTATATACTTTCTTCCTAGCACCCAGGCTGTGTCACAATCTGGTGGTCTTGTGTGGTCATCCCTCATTGGTTGGGCACAATCAGGAACTCTGACAGCACCTGTTGCTAGGCCCTCAGGCAGATGCTAGGTTGGCTCATAGGGAGTATCACATGTGCATGACTTGGCCACTAGTCTGAGCCAATTTCCTCGACCCTACTGGCCTGTTCTACTATATATCCTTTATTTTATTACATGGCCACTCAGTGGGAGTCTGAGCCTTTTGTTCTGGCCCTGTTAACCCTGCCTCAGAGGTCTCAACAACAGAATTGTGCCTGTCTGAGGTTGGCTTGCTAAACAAGTTCTTACCTGTCTGTGACTACCAGCCTTCGAAGAGCATCCATCCCTTGAGAGTCACCCTGTGTAGCGAAGGTCAGGCCTTTGGATTTCAAAAAGGCAGGCATGCACATGTCTGTGGAGGGCCGTGAGCTGTTTGTCCAAGAGTGATTGACCTCTTTAGAGTCACCTCAGTAATGCCTGTTGTTACTGGATATGTGGTGGGAGACACTTAAAAAGGAGAAAGATTTAAAATGCCACCTGCCAATCAAAACACAAGTGAGAATCCATGAGGGATCCAACAGCCTTTCTATATCATGCCAAAAGTTAAAAAAAAATAGTTAAAGGCCCTAACCTTTGCCCTTGTCTTATGTAATTGGAAAATTTCATTTGTTATCTATCATGGATAATATAGAAGTTGAGATGACCCTTAATATATTTAGGAAATAAAATAAAGGGTGGATATGTAGTAGGACAGGCCTACAGGGTTGAGGAAATTGGCTCAGACCAGTAGCCAAGGCATGCAAGTGCCTTACTCCTTAAGTACCAAACTTGAGTCAGCCTGAGGGCCTACCAACAGGAGCTGACAGAGTTTCTAGCTGATGTCAGAGCTCCTGATCATGTAGAGTCTGCCTGAGGACATAGCAACAGTCTATGTCATAGGTCTTGATTGTGCCCAGCTAATGAGGGACAACCACACAAGCCTGCTAAACTAACACTCCTCATCCATATGATGTCATGTCAAATGAGTAAAAGGGGGGCCCCACAGTCATTAAAGGGGCAATGAGAGCAGGAAAGGGGAGCATACACACATATCTTGTGAAAATGGAAGTGGCACATGATGTTGTAATGGCCACTCACTGTTTTATTGTTTTCAATGGCACTTATGGTATCTTCAAAAGCCCCAAATATCCTCCAGGGAGAGTACTTCAAAGTGACCAAACACAAGTTGACTGATCCATCCAATAAACCCTCTTTTATAATATATGCTTTATGTCCATCAGCTTCCTGAGAATCTGAATCAATCTGGCATCTGTCTGATGTCATTTATATAACACTGTACAACAAATGCTCTCATTTAACTTGATTTGAACACAAATGACCAAAATTACAAAAGCTACAGTAGTGCTGAAAGAGGTTTCAAAAGAGTACTATGTCTGAAAACCTTTAGGAGGGCTCATGTCAGAAACTGGAAAAAGACAGTGGTTATTTCTTTTAAATTTGGTTGATTTTCTCAACATTCTGTGGATCAAGAAAAATAGTACCACAGATGATCATGTGATTTCATAGATGCCTTTCAAGTGTTCTTATGAAATTTCTTTTTTACTCAATGTCTTGTATGCAAAGTAAAGATGATAAGACATATTTAGTCAAATGCCTATGAGCTTGTGCCCTCTTAACAAATGACATGTAATTTGAAATAGCAGTTAAGATTGATGGCTTCAGAGACTTATAATAATCATTGTCATATCTACTTAACATTTTTGTTTATAATTGTTATGGCAAAACCCAAATAAGAATATTGAGACCTTGACTATGGACTTGTGAGCTACTTTAATTAAAGCTTTTTTTCATATAGATAAAGTTGTCATATGTAGACACTAGCTTTCAATATTTTTATTTTGCATATTTAATCTGGAGTTAAAATGAGTCTTGTCCATAAAATGCCCACTGTGAGTAAGTAGCTTACAGAATAGAGAACAGTAGACAAAGGAAAACATTGGCATTAGAAATTTTAAAAAAAGGTTATAGTGTTGAATTGGCAATGTGAGAGAGGAAATGAGATGTCCATTGATGAATTAAATGAAATACTGAATGTATGAGGGATAGTTAAGAAAATCGACCAACATTAAAACACAAAAATTATTCAGTTAATGGACATAGTAATATATAACTGATAAGAAGGCGTAGTATATAAAGATCTCCTAAAATTTTATCCAGATATGTAAGTACATATTGACCCAAACTAATCAATTGAAGAAAGTTGATAGACACCCATGGGATTGCAAGATAACATCACACTACAAGGTGTAAAACATTCTAATATTACATTAATAATAGAAAGGAAATCAGTGGTCGTACTTAGCACTTGATCCTGAATGCTACTACACTCACCTCTGACAAGATGTACTTAGTTTTTCTTATTATTTGGATTTTATCATAGAAAGCTATAGTTTTCTAAACGGATTTGAGGTCAGTTCTGCAGGAATATCTCCATGTCAGGTTCTGTAATCCTGGGCTAGATCTCATTACTTAGAAATATTAGCTCCTAGGTGCAACCCATGACTCCTGTTTTGCATATTTTACTTCTTCAATTTAGTTGTTATTGTTACAAAGTATTTCATCATGTGTTCATGGAACACAGATCCTGCTTTGTTGAATCAAATCAGATGGCTTTATTCTATTAGTGCTAGGCACCAAGCCTTCAATTGATTTATGTTTTAATTTGAAGTCTTTAAAAAATAAACGTTTTTAAGTATGGAAGTTCATTTTATATGAACTTCACATTCAACACACACACACACACACACACACACACACACACACAAACACACACACATGTTTTCCATGTAAATGTTGAAGTGCAGCCAATATTGTGTGTGGCTGAGTTCGTCAGAAAATTTATTTGAATTAAAATGTGACATAAGACCAATCAGATTGTCCAGTGTGTAAAGCTTTGGAATCTTTTGTTTGTTTGTTTGTTTGTTGTTGTTTTTTCCAAGACAAGATTTCTCTGTGATGTTTTGGTGGTTGTCCTGGTTCTTGCTCTGTAGAATAGGCTGGCCTCGAACTCACAGAGATCTACCTGGCTCTGCCTCCCAAGTGCTGGGATTAAAGGTGTGCACGACAACTGCCCAGCAAAGCTCTGGAATCTTAAGTTTGAGAATCTGATTTTGAAGTCTAGCACCCAGATGAAGGTGGATAGAAAGAACCCAAACCCAGATTTTAGGCTTGTGCAGCGCACAAACTCCTTGATATAGATGCACAGAAAGACTGTACAAATGTTACCATTCACACACAATCTATATACATATTCATACAGGAAATGAGTCCCATACTGAAGATATAAGTAACACGATAAATTTTTATGCCAGTAGATGAAATTTATTTACTGATTCACAGAGAAAGAATATTCTACTAAATAGGGCAAAGCAAGAAACTTGAAGAAAGAACAGTGTGAAGTATCTGAACACCACAAGAAAGATGAATGCACAATTGGGAAGGAAATATGGGTCCACCTTCACATTTGTGAATTAGATTGCATGGACTGATATGTAGCAAGTCATCTAAATCTTGTAACCTGTGTAATTTGAAACATAAATGAAAATAACTTAAAGGTGAATGAATACAGTAAGTTTTACAGAACATGTAGAAATGCATGCTTGAGAGATGAGGTGCAGAATGATGGAATTCTTAAGCAGAAATTTGATCATAGGGACTAGATTAAGGATAAGTGAGTGGATTTAACATTTGCATGATTCTAAGTATTTTAGAAATCAGGAACCTTATTTTATCAAGTACTAGAGTTTTATTTTTCATGTAAACAATAAAATTTAGTATGGAATATATATATGGAAGTTTGATAAATTCAAATCCCCTTTACATTGTGAATTATTATTTCCAGTCCATGTAGCATATTCAAGACTTAATCTAATATGTTCATCATATTTAATGATTCATTGCCCATGATATTTCTTCACTTTGCCTAGAAATGAAGTGATTGCATTTCATTTTTCTATTTATTTGTCATACATAATAAATAAAAAATACTATAGAACTCTATGAGCTTTAAAATATGTAGGGATATTTTCTAAATGATTTCAGGTGTAGTTTTTGTTTTACAGTTGTTTTAACGTTGTTTCTTCTTTTTTTGGTATTACTATAAGTTTTTCCATAATATACTTGTTCATATTTCTCCAGAATGAATATTTTTATTAAATGGTTGTTTTGATTACTATATTGAATTCTGACAAAGATTTTTATTTTACTTTAATTAACCAAATCAATAGCTTCATTGAGGACAGGTGTCTGTAAAATATAAGAAATACAAAGTTAAGATGTAATTCATTTACTCACTCATTTTTATTTCAGCTTGTAAGCAATGGGAATGGAGATTAAAATTTTAATTATTTTCCTTGATCTCATATCAATATTCTAGTTGTGAAACACAATTATTTAGCATTTTTGAGACTATCTCATACATTTTCTCTTGGGATTCCATATGCAGCAGTCATTTTCACATAGATGTCCCATAATTCTTTATTGAGACTGGCTTCTTTTGCTGCATTAAATATAAAAAGTAGAAAGAGATGACCATTATAAGTATGACTGTTTCTGAAGTATAGATCCCTAAAATTTTATTATCTAGACCTACATAAATCATTGATTTTTAAATTTATTTTCTTGAGTGTTCTGTGAATTTGGAGGAAATACACATTGCTTCTAAGTCCATTCAGAACAACTACCTATTATTTTCTACTCAATCAACACACACACACACACACACACACACACACACATGCACACACACATTTCATTTCTATTAACCTATCAACTGTATTTTGTGATGATGATATTTTGATGGACATGTGGCTTTCCACCTCAGAATGGTCAAAATATAAGAGTTTTGATTAATTATTTCCTTTGAGAGTCTCCTTACAAAGCACCAATGATAATCTCTAATTTGATATCTAGTAAATGTAATATTGTTACTTTAAAAAAATTCTTTACATAATGATATTTTACTTTGTATAATTATATATGGAGACTAAGTGTTCTGGGTACACCAAGGTACTTCACAATTAATGGGCTTATATCTGATAGACAGTTTATGTTCATTATCATAAGTATAGTTAATTTTCCAATAAATTTGATGTCAAAATGAAGTCTTTGGTTTTGTGAATATATTTCTTCATTTCTCCCCAAGGATGGAGACACACAAGACTTTGGTTGTGAAAACTGATGTCTTGTATATGTGATGCTTGCCACTCACTTCATAGACATTTCTGACTGAAATATGGAATGAAAATTTTGTTAACGATTCTATATACCTCAAATTGTGGTTCTGTACATAACTCAACAGAGACTTCCTGCTGAGAACGCTGATTCTTGAAAACAGGTTTTAAATATTTTCTTATGAAAAAGGCAGGCTAATAAAAATGTTCATAACCACCTAAGATTATATATTACATTCACAGAATGCTGCACATATATTTCTATATTTTCCATTCTTTTCAACAAAGGGCATGCACATGATGACTGTGGTGCTTGAAACAGGATATAATAGAAATGAAATGGCACCTGAGACTGAGAAGAATCATTTCATTTGGATTAGAATAGCATATTAGTACTTTGTTCTTTACTTTGATTTGATTATAAGTTTTGGTCTTTGCATAAAGTAAGAATTACAATATCAAAGTACTGAATGAATAAATTTTTAAAATTAATTGTAGTCTCTGAATTAATTGTCAATGACAGTCATTACCATCTGGAAGTCAAGAAGACACTGTGAGAATTTAATAAAATGTAATAAAATGCATTCTAACTTTTAAGTTCTTTAAAAATTTGATAATAAAATTAATTTATTTTATTATTTATGAAATAATAATCATATATGTATATATGTCACAAAATTCTACTTTACTATACACTTATATGATAAATGGAAATTGAAAAACAAATGATAGTACATGACTTGACTAAATAATTCTAAGATCCAAGATTATGCATTTTTTATATTTCCCTACAAAATGTGATACCCAACATGTGTAACTTTTAACTTTTAAAACTTTTAAATTTTTACTTTATACATATGACTTTTTAATAAATATTTAGCAAAATGTAATACTGAAATTTTATAACTATTCAATAAAATATGTAGGATCTTTTTTACTACTCTCATAAAATTTATGTGACTTAACCCAATCACAGTTTTTATAATTTTCATAAACCACTTGCTATATTTTCAGACTGGCATGAACCTCAAATACCTACTTTCATACTGTATCATAAGGCAAAATATTTTATTTATTTTTCTTCATTCAAAAACTATCTTATCCTGTATTAGAAAACTCTCAAGATACCAAGATTGTCCATATTATCAACTGAAAATAATTTTACTAAATGTCATACATTTTTAAGTGTTTTTGTTTCAAACTCTTATAAAACATCTTATAGAAACTACTTATCCACTTAAGATGGACAGAATGTGCAAAAGTTCCCACATGGTTCATGAGCTGTGATGTTCATGGAAATTTAGTGTGAGGAGCCAACATGACATAGGAGGACTATTAGCAGAATAGATTTCATATTTCACACACCTCTGGTTACATTTTTTCCACTCTGAGCCCATTTTTCTGGGAGAGTAGAGAATTTATCAGGGAACATCAAGAAGGCTGCCACATACACATCTTCTCCCTAGCTTGGGCTTTGCAATGGTCTCCATGTTTCTGAATCAATGATGCAAATATCAACATCTTCTGAATGAGTTTACTTTTTAAAACAGTTTGTTAAAGCTACCACAATGTTAAGTGCTATGAGTGTGAATTGATTGGACTGCATATATATTTAAACACCTGAAAGCATAAGATGCTCACCTGATGGGCTTACGATGAAGTAAAATATTTATGAAACAGAAGTTTTTAGAGTTGGCATCTGTCCTGTTGCCTAAACATGAAATAGCAATAACTCCATTTTCACCCATCAACATTGCATATACATCCTTTGGCTTAAAAACAGGTAACTCGCAATACAATGTATTTCATCATGTTGGCTTGTGTGCACCAGCCCAGGTTATGGGAAAAGCTGGAATATTGGAAATTGACAACTGCCTACTGACTGCTGTGAGTATAATCGTGACCTTTCTTTTTATATCTTGCTTTGATGTGTTTATGTAATTTTTATTAGATAACACATATGTTAAACTGACATGAATATGCAGATGGGATGATATGTGGCTGTAATTCTAGAACTTATCAAATGGATGAACAAGGATTAGAGTACAAGTGGATACTCCTCTACCTATTGAGACTGAGATCACTTTGAGGAAATTTAAACTGTGCTGTAGAAGAATACCACCATGATTTCATCCAAGGCATGTTCCCTGGTATCTGGAGAAATTCTTGGGATCTGACAGAGTAACATCAACGATGTATGCAAATAATTATGAAGAGTGAAGGATGTGATGAACCACTTTCCAACATTGGTGACTCAGTGAATTTGACTGCATTCTGTGGTAACATACCATCATAACATGACCTCTGTTGATATGATATTATAATATGATATATGTGTGATGATTAACCATCTGACATCACTGACCTATTTTCACACAATGTCAAGAAAATTGTGGCCATGCACTACTAGTTAATATTCAATATTTGGCCTCGTATCTGAATAAGTTTAACTTACCTGATATAAAATGTGATGCCAATTTCAGCGTAAATATTGTGTGGTAGACTATGACAAACATGGATTCTCAGTGGCCCATTTTCCTGTATTAGTTTTAAATTATCTGCTGCTATGTAGAGAAATGAAATTTTTCTAAAAGATGAAAGAGAATATGCACTCTGAAAACTCAGTTAAATATATTATATTTTCAGTTTCAATGTCAGTTTAATTATTTTAGTAGATATTCTTATGTGATATACTTAGAAGCAACTTTTAAGCACTGGAACAAAAAATAATGTCTTAGACTATTCTTGAACTTCTAATTACAGGTAATAATGTTGTGAATGGAACAAGACAATAATTAAGAAAGTTCAAGTATTGAGAAATGGCATCTCCCCAAACAAAATTAATTTACATGAAAGAAAATCCCCAATAGAATGGAGACTCAGAGAAACCAGAGAAAGAAACCATTTTTCAGGGATACTCATTCAATAGGCTAGTTTATGTAATTTACAAAGAACTTAAAAATTAGGAATTAAAAACATAAAAATCTGATTAATATGGCCTCATAATGGGGGATAAGAGGGACAGGTTGGAGATTTAACTCAGTGGTAAAGCACTTGCATAGCAAGCACTAGGCCATGTGTTCTGTCATCAGCTCAAGGAGGGGAGGAACAAACAAACAAACATAAACAAAACAAAACTTGCTTTTAGGGGCTGGAGAGATGGCTTAGCAGTTAAGAGCATTGATTGCTATTCCAGAGGTCCTGAGTTTAATTCCCAGCACCCACATGGTGGCTCACAGCCATCACTAATGGGATCAGATTCTTATTCTGGTGTACACATAAAATATATGAATACATAAATTTAAAAAAAAGAAGAATGTTTAAAAATAAGAAGTAAGCCTTCTCTTTGGCAGCTGGCTTTTATAATTATGAATATGCTACACAGACAACTGCTGAACAAAAGGCACCAAAAATCTTACTTGATCTCTCAGGCCTCCATACTCATTATCTGCCTGAGATGACCCCCTGGTGCACCATAGAAAACATGTTTAAGGGATCTATTAGCAGATCTCTTGATTGAACTTAAAGCGGTCTGGTGCACAGAAGTTTATTTAAGTCTGGAATTCTAAATTTTGTAAAAACTTATATAAGACATTCGCCCTAGAGGAGGGACCACTTTCACTTTTCTAAATTGCTCTGTTTTCAAACTGACTTCTAAATATTAATAATTATATCCATAAGTTAGTGCTGATCTCCACTGAGGTATGAGACCTTTTCTTGTAATGAGTAAATGCAGAAGAACCTAACTGCAGAATATTCTTAAAATAAGCTTCGCTGCATGCTTACAACACACCCAAGAATAGAAATATGATAAAACATCTAGAAAGACATTATAAAAAATATATTGTCAGAGAAATGGGGAGTCATTTGAAATGCCATTATATAAAATGACTTCAATGATGCACATATAAATGAACACACGCCCATGTTACCTTCACCAGAATTTTCAAGATGAAGAGAGTTTTAATTACAGTATAAAATGGCAAAAGAATAAGAAGCATAATTCCTAGCTGAAGAGGTATTGGTCATTGATGTCTGCAGCTGTAGTTAGATTCAGTTTCTTTCTTGGGCTGGTGTTGGAATTTTTCCTCACTGTAAGATATTATGCCCCTGTCATACACACATAGTCAGTGCTATTTGGATTGAATGTCTTAAGAAAACAGAAAATTAATAAAATGAGGGAAAAGATATATATGAAGACAAGCAATACTGGATTTGGAAGGAACAAGTAGAAGATAAAAGTAAAATTTTCAAATCATGGACATATCATTAATTACATTAAAATTATTGGAAACAGAATTTATGCCACTCAAAACCAAAGTTATTTGCACTAGGGACACTTTTTCTTCAGTTGGCGTCATGTCAAAAACTGAAAAGACACTTCTTGCTTCATCTTACTATGCTTTATTTTGTTACACTCGGTTATCTCTTAAAAGCCTGTTCTGTTGTGGGTACAGAGCAGGCTGGAGGTGGAGAGGAACCGATAGGAGTAGAGAAGAGGGAACTATAATCAGGATGGATTTTATGAGAAAAGAATTTAATTTAAATTAATGAAAGAAATTGTATATCTGCAGATTTGATAACTGGTTAAGGATATAAAATTAAAAATATGAAGATGAGCTTTTTGATATTATGTGTGATTACACATATTAACATTCATATCGATTATATGATATCATGTGAATATTTACAAAATCAAATTAAGGGTAATAACAAGACTCTAAATTCACAGACAATGTAATTATAACAATGAGAAACATGAAAATTTGAAAATACCTAAGAATATCAATGTCTTCATTTCAGATAAATTAAATAGCATGAAAAAAAACATTTATTTTGATGATAGACAGAGTTCTTCAAATTCAAATATACTATCTCCATATTTCTTGACAGGTGCTATTTTGGTAGAGGCCCTGCTGAATTTCAAGTGTTCATTTAAATTGTCATAGACTTCATGAGACAGTAGGAAAAAATTAAACTTTTTGAGGAAATCATTATATGTAAGTCACAATATGGCAAAATTTCTTGCATATTGTGTTTTATTGAATTATTTGTAAGATATTGGAAGTGGCATTCAGAATTTTCAGCATAGTTCCCACTTCTATTAATAAAATTTCACATGACATACTTTTGTGCACTGAACGATTTCCCTTTTCTCAGCTTAATATATATTTATTAAACTATTTAGCTCTGAAAGATAGAATTTGATGTAGAATCAACAGCCACATCCTTAAATTCATAATCAAATTGATATACATATAATAATATCAGATAATATATAATCAAATTAATGATAAATATATAATCAAATTATAAATATTGGCACTTTGCATCATAAATATAACCTTGATCTGACATGTACTTTAAAATGAAAAATTAAATCAAACAATTATTTCAGATTTTCTCACAGGGTAAAAGAAGTAGTGCCCCTTTCAATGTAAATCTCCATCTAGGGCATTACCTCTGTCACCACCCTAAACCATGTGGTTTTTCCAAACATAACATGAAAGTTCTCTCTAGGAATTAATTGTATTGAGAAAAGTTCTGTTTATTGTCAAATTTCCAGAATTATTAAGAGATAATTGTTTACTTGTCAGAGCAAAGAATTGAGTATACATCCAATGAAATATAAAAGATCTTACAGTATTAGCAAAAGCATAAGAAAGGATACTGAAGTTAATGATTATTTTATAACTGAAGTAATCCACTCAACAATGTTAGGTTGAAATGTGGAGAAAATTAAACTATTTAGCATTGGAACATGGGGGATTCTCTGAAAATTCCCAGTCAGCAAAGAAGGGTTATCACAGAACTAGCAAATGACACAAAAGCAAACAATCACATTTCTTATTACCAGCATTTATCCATAAATAAATGTTATGTACTGTAAGTTTTGAGACAAGAGGTCATTCCTATACAGGAACCTATATATGATACCTACCCTTATTAAAATAAATTTCTTTTATAATACATTTTTATGTTTTTAAATTTATGATTGTGTTGTAAGTAAATCTAACAGAAGGTCTTGCTGCAGACAGACTTCAGCAATATTACAGTAATTAAAATGGCCATTTGAACATATAAGTCATTTTTGGAGAGGAGGAGAAATTGAAGTTATATTTATTTGAATAATCCTATAAATGACTTGCACTCTATTTTTTAAAAATTATAAAATGCATGCTATCAAATGTCTTTCATGTATAACCATACAAATACACAAACCATATGTTTGTACTGAATTTTCCAAATCTCAAGCATTGTTAAAACTAGAAGACGTTACATCCATTTTCTCTGATGGATAGAATTACTGTGAATATAACAACTACAGCTTTAGACTGATTGATAAGGATTGTTGCACTATCCACGACAATATTGTAAGCTGCTTTGCTTTAGGAAAAATATAATTTATCCAATATTAAGTACCTCTTCTGTGCCAACATAGCTGATAATGACAGCAGCTAACAGAAGAATCTTCATTTTTCTATTAATTGGTTTCCAGCTTCTTGAGAAATGATTAGTATTTGAGTTGTTACAAAGGATATAAACTAAAACACATTTCCATCTCTTTCCCTTAGTGGGTTAAATGCAATATAAAGTGTGGTTCATTTTGGAAGCTTGTTTATCCATCAGAGTGTCCTGTTTGGCAGTCAGTCCAGGACTTAGATTGACACTGTTAGATTTTGACAATGACATTTTCATTCAGGCAAGTCTGGCATGGTGTGATTTATTGTCAAATACATAAGGAAATACATTATATAACTTTGAAAAACAATGATCAGACTGTACTCTTGGATCTTCTGCTTTATAAAGGAAAAGGAGTTTCAAAGTTCACTTTTTACATAGTTAATTCATGTTATTATTTGAATCATTAGAAATTCATAGGTTCTGAGGAATAACCTATGACATTCACTCTGCTAATTGGACCTAATGGTGAACTGAATGTTCAAAGGGGGGAAAATTCTACCATGATTTATAAGATTATCTAAAGAAGCCAATTTTAATGAGTAGAGCTTGTTGCTTTGTAAACAATGAAGATTACAATTACATTATGCACATTTTAAGGCTATCAAAGATGCATAGCAGAGAACTTCTTATATGCATTGATGAAACACACATCACTGATTCCATCATCTGCTCTATGAGCCTTCTGTGGTCACAAAATCATTATGGAGTTTAACATGAAGAAATACAAATTTTATATTTATATAATGGAACTGTACTGTAGTGGTCTTAGGGTTTCTACTGCTGTGAGGAGATACCACAACTGTGTAAATTCTTATAAAGAACGCACTTAATTGGGATGGCTTGCTTACATTTTTTATCATGGTGTGGAGCATGCCAACCTGCAGACAGATATGGAGCTTGAGAGAGGGGTGATAATACTATGTCTTGGAAGCAACAGGAAGTCAACTGTCTACCCCACTGAGTGAGCTGCAGCAAAAATGTCCTCAATGCCCACCACCATTACACACTTCCTCTACCAAGGCTTAAAACCTTTCAAAAAGAAGGTAACAATGGAAAACTCTACCTATGGTGGGGACCTCTGAGGATGTGATTATTTATTCCATAGTTTGTTTCTTAGGTAAGAGGACATCCACCAGGAAATGTCTTTGAAAATCCTTTGATTAGACTATATTCATGGAGATTAGTTATCCATGACTGAGTAATAGTTGCAGGTGCAAGGCTAATGTCAATGCTTGGGCATGGCCTGTATGGGAGAATCACCTCCCACCACTGTGTACATTAAAGTTCTATAGGACACTTATTTTATATAGCAAAAAAAAAAAAACCTCAAAAGAAAACATTGTATCAAAGTGATTCTCTGCTTGTTGCTCCTAAGAATTCCAGACTGCAGTTGCCAGGAAACAATAATGATCTCACTTTCTGTCAAAATTGCCCCATGGTAAATCAACCACACCCAATCACAACCTTACTTTATATTTTCCTATTCCTTTTCTTAAGTACATAAGTATCTGGGTATTATAAATACTTTTCCTTGTTCAACCTCATACATACCTAATATAGTGCAGTAAGTCAAACATGTAGTGAAGACATCACTATGCCATCCCTGTAAATTGATGACAATTAAGACATGTTCCATATACTACAGATCTCATATAATGGGAATGGAGACAGTCCCACTCTTGTGTTTCTGACTTCCCTCAGGCTCTTGTCACTATACACCTTATAAATTATATTTTTCCACCTGTGTCCATAGGCCCTATATGAATGAATTAACTATTCAAATCACTGATAATTCTAGAGATTTGTTTGTCATATAAGGTTTTTCATGATGAAATTAAAATATTCAGGGTAATATTTATTATTTTATCAATCATCAGAACATGATCACTAGGTCACAGTTTCATTACTCCTCAAATAAATTATGCAGTAATATCAAAAGACTTTGCTAAATTTGGACAAAACTAGAATTTCACAAGCCCACATAAGGTAGCTTAAATTTTCTGATATATTTTGCTGTTGCCCATCATATCTAAAACTAATGTCACTTTCTCTTTGGGTGAAAATAAGTAGTTATAACTTAAAAAAGTATATTTAAGTGTTATTGTATGAAATAATGTAAAAGAAACTGTACACTCAGACTGTATATCTTCTTGTGCACTTAAAATTGATAAACACAAACTGAGATATCTAGGATTCCAGCTCCCAGTATATCCTATAAAACACACAATAAGTTAGAAGTAAGCTTTCCCACAACCAAAGCCAGAACAAAGGGGTGGGAAGATGTAATATAAAGGTAGGTGAAAATGCTATTTACATGTTTAGACTACAAATACTAATGTAAAATATATCTTGAAAGTTTAAAACATGGTAAGAAAAAGGAGAGAAACATGTTCTTGTTTTTGTTTTTTGTTTTTGTAAGAGGGAGAAACTCTGCTTACAAAGACAACAGTGATAATACTGGAAGGAATAAATACCATTATTACAGAACATAACCAAATGATAATTGGGGAAAATATTACAGAAAATAATAAAATGACTGGAATTCACGCATTCTTTGACATAATTCTGCCCCTTATTTTTCTTACATTACAGTTAAAAGACATGGACTGAAAATTAGAGTAAAATGCACTAAGCTATTTGTTACTTGCAACAGATACACTTCAGTGACAAAGAAACAAGTTGAAAATTACATGTGGAAATACACAAGAATAACAATACTTATGTCCCATCATGGACACTTCAAACTTAAGTTAGTGGAAGATTCAATAAAAGTCAGTACATACTGATGATATGAGAAATCCAACAAGAGGCCATAAACATATTATTGTGACACTTGTGTACTAAATTTTATAAAGCAAACAGTACTAAATATGAGATAATGGATATATCTCTACATTATAATGGGTGATTTCAATATATGATTATTACCAGTAAGTAGGCAGGTCATCAAAATATAGGGAAAACAGTAAAAATAAGCTATATGTAAACAAATGGACTGTACTATCATCTATAAAGCATTCCAAGGAACAGCAGCAGAACACATTTTTGTCTTGAGTAGCCAAAGGAATTACTTTTTAAAATAATGACATTTTATAGACAGCATGTCTTCTCAAACATTAGGTAACTGAAATAACTTCTATTGTTATCAGATGACAGTATGCAAAAGTACAAGCCAGAGCAAAAATAAACTATAGAAAATGTACAAACATATACAAATTTGAAAAGTAAATTACTTTGAACACTCAGAGAGTCCCTAAAGAAATCAAAATTGGGTTCTAATATTCTTGAACATAAATACTTGTAGAGATGCAATGTAGCATATTTGATATATACAAGAAAATAGTAGAACATTGGAAAATATAACAAAAGATGTCTCAAGAGGGAAGTGAAAGTCTACTAGTATTAATGTATACATTTAAAAAATTATGGACTAGTAGATGGTTCAGCAGGTAAATAGACATGCCAACCAGTCTGAATCCCATTCTTGGAACCATGATTTTAAAAGGGAATGAACCCCAGTATGCTATTCTCATCCAACATTCACATGTGAATTACTGTGTGTGCAAACCTGAGTGAATGCTATGTGTGGGTTTGCACACACAAATAAATCAGTGTTGAACACATCAAAGAAACATGAAACATCACTAGTCAGAAAGAAACAACAAAAATCAGCATTCTGAATCTTAACCCTTAGAGTAGCAGGAAACCCTGAACCAATAGTAGAAAAATCAAACCTGAACCAACAATGCAAAAGAATTAACAAAACACAGTTCTATAAAAATGATAACCATAAATGACAAACCATTAGCCAATCAAACAAAAATAGTTAGAGAAGATAATCTATAATAATGATAATACAAGATTTGACAGATTCAGAAGATGAAGGAAAAATAAAGGAAAAAAGAAAAGAGGAAAGAGAGAGGAAAGAAAGTAGGGCAAGACAGAAAGGGAAAAAATACAGGGAATGTTCTGCCCATGCTTAAGCTCCACATTAAGACTCTTGGGCCACTCCTGTTTTGCATTATTTATTTACAAAAATAAATTTTAATTATTTTTAAATTTTCAATTTTTTTATTTTCAATTTCTAAAAACTGTTAAATTTTTTTCATTTTTAATTATTATTATGATTTGCATCCCTGTTAAAAATGGCACCAATGAACCTTGAAGACTGTTTTCTGTGTACAATTGGCCAAACACTGCATCACTTCCTGCCTTAGGATAGATCACTAGCCATTATGGGCAAAACAACTTAAAGCACCTTGGACTGCCAAGCAAGAAGGATCCCTGCAACAGGCAGTTCTCCAGTGTACTGCAGCTGCTCACTCACAAATAAACACACAGAGGCTTATATTAATAACAGGTTGTTTGGTCTATGGCTCAGACTTATGGATGATGAGCTCTTTGATCTTAAATTTATCTATTTCAATTAATCTAAGTACCACCACATGTCTCATGGCTTTACCTGAGTTCCAATACCTGATGTCCCCCAGCAGTGTGCAACATCTTCCCACATTCTGCCTTTCTTCTCTCTGTATTTTTTTTTATTTTCTATCTGGATCTAACCTGTCTTTCCATAGGGCAAAGCAACTTCTTTATTAACCAATGGTAACAACACATATTTACAGCAAACAGGAAGACCATCCCAAAGCACTTTTTCTGTCTAGTAAAAAGGAAGGTTTTAATTTTAACATAGTAAAATTACATATAACAAAACAGTTATAATGCAAGAATTATAGTTATATTAACTAGTTTATTTGTATTTAGCAAAATTAAAGAAAATGTTCTATCATCTATTCTATCTTTGTGAGTCTAATGTTTTATATCTAATTTACTTGTTATTTATAATAAAGGAAAATTATAAATATCTAGTCTTCAATTCCATCAAAGACCCTAAAAGTATATTATCTGAGTAAACAGGAAATGCATTTCAAGCAACATCCAAAATTCTAGAAATGACAGAGACATGTGTTGCCTGGTCAGTCATCCAAAGTTCCTCTGTAACACTGGGGCATCTATATTCAGCCTACTGGTTAGAGTCTCTGTCTGACTTTTCAGTAAAGTAAGAAATTTGAAAAAACTGTTCTGTCTAAGGACAAATTTCATCACTCACTTTCCTCTGTGTCTTGAAGAATGTCTGGCTGTTTCTTCTGCAAATCAGGAACCTGAAGGACCATTTTGCATTGTTTTGGCAAAGTTCAGTCATCACCTTCCTATGGGTCCTGCATGGCAAGTTTATCAAGCAGTCCAGGCAAGAGCAGTTTCTTGCTCAAATGGCTAAGCTTTTTCCTATTGTAAATAAACTCCATAATGAGGTTCTTTGATGCCCATCATTCTCTTTGAAATAATCAGTCCTGTCAGAAGCAGAACTGTCTCATTGTCCAGAAAAGTCTAAGATCTTAGAACATTTAAATGCCATATTCTTTAGGTCTTTGAAGTATTTAAAGATTACTTGTGTAATTGAAATATATCTTTGTATATCTGTAAATCCTAATAAACATGATGATAAGTTTGACTGTGATAGATAACTATTAATTTGCATTAACTATACAATATATTTTAATGAGCTACTTTAAAATACCTTATAAAAGAGTTTAAATATGCATATAGTATAGGAAAATTGACCTTAAATTTGCATCACTAAACCAAAATTCATACCAAATGTAAAGTATTTTGAGATTAACAGTTGTGGGGTTTTTTTGGATTACAGTACATTCAATAATTGAGCTTGTCATTTCTATATTATCCAGTTTATAGAAAGATTGACCCTGACCATTAACTATTTATAACCAATGCTCTTTCAATTAAAAACAAACATTCATAAGCAATATTTTGTAAATTTGGGCATAGTTTTCTATACTACTTTCTGCTTCTTAAGGGCACTGGTAATCTTATGGGGATCCCGAAAAAATTAAGAATTATGGTCAAGTTCTGACTGGGGTATTTTCTGTGGTTAGTCAATCTCAGCCAGTAACACTGAAGTTGTTGTGGATGTTGGATCATCTTGGCTATCATTCTCATTGGAGTCCTTTCAGGGGGTCTTGCTCAATCAAATCATATTAACCTAGAAGCAATCCACTGGTTCTCATCTTCTGTGGAAACAAAAACAGAATTTTTTTTTCCAAAGCAACATATACTTAGACAAAATTTTGAAGTCAAGATACATTTAAGATATGTATGTTGGTTTAGCATAGCAACCTTCATAATCAGGTGTGTATCTGTAGTTATCTCATTAACAGTCAACAAATTCAAAGAAAACATAATAATGTACATAATCCAGATGCTTTATTTTTCATTTTTGTGTAGCTTATTTTTTAATATTATTATTATCTCTTTAAAGAATTTTTTAAAATATTTGTTTCTTATTATGATGGCCTATACTTTTTTTTCCTTTTCTTTCTGAAACATATGTATATTTTTTTGGTACCTCATAATCCATTTAGAATCACTTCTGTTTGGATTTGTTTTTACTGTGTTTCTTAAAACGTTGTATATATGAGCAAAACCTAGACCTTCCCACATCACGATGGTTGCTGGTACCTGCAGTGATAACTTAAGCCTGCTGGCAGCTTCTGGGAGAATCCTCTTTTTATAGCAGCCTGGCCCATGTAAGAGGACATAGGATAGAACAAGAGTGTATCCCTGAGACACAGATACTGCTTGTACTGATTGAGAAACAGATGGGTAGGTGGACATGCAAGAATGCATTCAACAACATAAAGATCAATATGGCACCACCAGAACCTAGAGTGGTTCTACATCACCAAGTTTTGAATATCCCAACACATAAGAATCAGAATAAAATGACTTTAAAATGGCTTTATGAAGATGAAAGAGGGCTTTAAAGAGAAAAAAAATTCTTAAAGAAATAGAAGTAAAGACAGACAAAAAGTTGGAGGAGATCAATAAATCTTTTTTTTTTTGTAAAAGCCAAAAAAGAAAAGAAAACAAAAACAAAAACAAACAAAAAGCAATCAAACAGACAAAGGAAACTGTTCAAGCTTTGAAAAATAAAATAGAGGGAATAAAGAATAAACAAACTGAGGAAATATTGGAAATGGAAAATCTGAGAAAATGAACAGGAACTAGAGATACAAGCATCACCAACAGAATGCAAGAAATGGAAGAGAGAATCTTTAGCTTTAAAAATACAAAAGAGAAAATCTATTTTTAGTCAAAGAAAACATTCAAGTCAACAAAGTTATAAGAAAACATCCAGAAAACATGGGACACAATGAAAAGACAAAACTGAAGAATAATAGGGACACACAAAGAAGAATACCAGATCAAAGCACAGAAAACATATTCCACAATATGTTTTAATGTTAGAATTCAACAACCACACAAATTACAGAAATCATATACAAAATAATGGAAGCTAAATAAAGCTAAACTGAATTGCCAATGAGTGAAAGATGAAATAGAAAAAGAAATTAAAGACTTCCTAGAGCACAATGAAAAAGAGTGTACAATGTACCCAAACTTTTATTACACTATGAAAGCAGGAGTAAGAGGAAAGTTCATAGAACTGAATGCCTGCATAAAGAAGATTGAGAAATCTCACACTAGTGACTTAACAGCACATCTGAAAGCTCTAGAACAAAAAGAAGGAAGTTCATCATGGAGGAATTGATGTCAGAAAATAATCAAATTGAGGGCTGGAATTAATAAAGAAGAAACAAAAAGAACAATACAAATAATCAATAAAAGAAAGAGTTAGTTCTTTGAGAAAAAATTAAGAAGATAGACAAATCCATATCCAAACAAACCAAAAGGCAGAGAGAAAGAATCTCCAGATAAACAAAATAAAAATTGAAGAGAAGACATAACAACAGATAATGAGGAAATTCAGAGAGTAATTGCTACCATTTCCTATACTCATGTTTAATATTGTGGTCTTCCTGTTCTCTGACCCCAGATAAGTTTATTAGCCTGCACAATATTTTGGGGAACACAATACTACCAATTAGATAACTCTTCAAAAACCTGTAATCAACAAAATTAGAAACTCTAGAAGAAATGGACTATTTTTTGAATAGGTATTAAATACACAAACTATGTCAAGACCAGATGAACAATTTAAATACATCTATAACCCCTAAGGAAATAGAAGCAGTTATTTAAAGTTTCTCAACCAGGAGAAGTCCAGGGCCAGATGATTTCAATACAGATTTCTACCCGAATTTTAAGGAAGAGCTAATACTGATATAACTCAAATTGTTGCAAACACTAGAAACAGAAGGAACATTGCTAAAATCTTTCATGAGGTTACAGTTATACAGATCACACAAAGATACAAAAAGAAACATAATTACAGACCAAACAACTCTCATGAACATAGAAGCATGTCTACACAATAAAATACTGGCAAGAAAACATCAAATAACCATCCACCATTATCAAGCAGGCTTGATCCCAGAAATGAAGGAATAGCTCAACATACAAAAATCAGTTAATGTACTCCATATAAACAACCTGAAAGAACTGTTAATGTTCTCTATATAAACAAACTGAAAGACCTGGACCAGGCCCTCTGGATAAGTGAGACAGTTGACTAACTTGAACTAGTTAGGGGGCCCCCAGGCAGTGGGACTGGGACCTGTCCTTGGTGCATGACCAGGCTTTTTGAAACCTACAGCATATGCTGAGACACTTTGCCTAGCCTTGGTGTAGTGAGGAGAGGACTGGACCTGCCTCAAGTAAATTTAACAGGCTGGGCTGTCTCCACAAGGGAGAACTTACCTTGGAGAATATGGGAACAGGGGGCAGATTGGGGGAGTAGCTGGGGAGTGGTACAAGGGAGGACAGGGGAATCTGTGGCTGATATTTAAAATTAAATTAATTATAAAAGCCAGGTGGTGGTGGTGCATGCCTGTAATCCCAGCACTCAGGAGGCAGAGGCAGGAGGATATGTGTGACTTTGAGGCCAGCCTGTTCTACAGAGCTAGTCCAGGACATGCTCCAAAGCTACAGAGAAATCCTGTCTCAAAAAACCAAAAAAAATAAATTATAAAATAAAAATATTCTTAAAAAAACAATCTGAAAGAAAAGAAATGCATGATATTACCATTGGATTTTGAAAAAGCCTATGACAAAATCCAATACTCCTTCATGATAAAGATCTTGGAGAAAGAAGGAATACAAGGAACATACCTAAACATTATAAAGGCAATTTACAACAAGCCAACAGCCAACATCAAATTAAAAGGAAAGAAACTCAAAGTGATTCCACTAAAATCAGGAACAAGTCAAGGCTGTCGACTCACCCCGTATTTATTCAATATGGTACTTAATGTTCTAGCTAGAAGAAAATCAAGGGAATACAAATTGGGAAGGAAGAAGTCAAACTTTCACTCTTTGCAGATGATATGATAGTATACATAAGTGACCACAAAAATTCTACCAGGGAACCTCTACAGCTACTTCAGTAAGGTGGCAGGATACAAGATTACCTCAAAAAATTCAGCAGCCCTCCTATATACAAATGATAAATGGACTGAGAAAGAAACCATAGAAAAATCACCTTTTAAAGTAGCCACAAATAATCCAAAATACCTTGGGGTAACTAACTAAGAATGTGAAAGACCTGTGTGGTAAAAACTTTAAATCTCTGAAGAAAGAAATCAAAAAATATATCAGAAAACGGAAAGATCTCCCATCATCATGGATAGGTAGAATTAACATAGTAAAAATGGCAATCTTACCAAAAAGCAATCTACTGATTCAATGCAATCCCCATCAAAATTCCAAAACAATTCTTCACAGATTTGGAAAGAATAAGATTCAACTTCATATGGAAAAACAAAAAACCTAGGATAGCTAAAATAATCCTGTATAATAAAACAACCTCTGGATGCATCATGATTCCTGACTTCAAGCGCTATTACAGAACTACCGTAATAAAAACAGCTTGGTACTGGCTTAAAACTGACATGTGGAACAATGGAATTGAATTGAAGACCCTGACATTAATCCACCCACCTATGAATATATGATTTCCAACAAAGAAGCCAAAACTATACCATGAAAAAATGAAAGCATCTTCAACAAATGGTGCTGGCATAACTGGATGTCAACATGCAGAAGATTGCAAATAAATCCATATCTGTTAGTGTGCACAAAAGTCAAGTCCAAGTGGATCAAAGACCTCAACATAAATCCAGTTACACTGAACTTGACAGAAGAGAAATTAGAAAGTAGTCTGGAATGCATTGGCCCAGGAGACCACTTCCTAAATATAACAGCAATAGCACAGACACTGAGAGTGACAATTCATAAATGGGACCTCCTGAAACTGCGAAGCTTTTTTAGAGCAAAGGGCACAATCAATAAGACAATAAGACAGCCTAAAGAATGGGAAGAGTTCTTCACCAACCCCACATCTGACAGAGGACTGATCTCCAAAACATATAAGGAACTCAAAAAGCTAGACTTCAAAATACTGAACAATCCAATTAAAAAAATGTGCTACAGAGATTAACAGAGAATTCTCAACACAAGAATCTCAAATGGCTGAACGACTTTTAAGGAATTGCTCAACATCATTAGTCATCAGAGAAATGCAAATCAAAACGACTCTGAGATAACATCTTACACCTGTCAGAAAGGCTAAGATAAAAAACACAGAAGATAGCTTATGTTGGAGAGGATGTGTAGCAAGGGGAACCCTCCTCCACTGTTGGTGGGAATGCAAACTTGTACAGCCACTCTGGAAATCAGTATGGAGGTTTCTAAGAAAATTGGGAATAAGTCTTCTTCAAGACCAAGTTATACCACTCTTGGGCATATGCCCAAGGAATGCTCAATCTTACCACAAGGACACATGCTCAACTATGTTCATATCTGTTAGGTACCAAGATGTCAGGAACTAAAATACATGAACCAGCCACCTAGGCCAGAGAACAAGTCATAAGCCCACTGCCCCTTCCCAGAGCACTAACCAGAGGCCCCCAAAGATAAGAGAACATACCACAGTCAGGTGCCATGACAACCGACAACCGAATGTAAAGAGCATTCCATGGCCAGGTAGCCTAGCAACAGAATAAACGGCCCCTGACCAGTGACATTAGCCAACATCTTGCAGTTGCACAATCTGCCTCACAGGTCTTGCACCTCTTCCACATTCTGCACACCCCTTTTCCCCTTCCCTCCTTCCTGCCCCTTCCCCTCCTATGCTATATAAGCCTTGGAAAGAAAAATAAATTTAACAGCTTTATCAGAATCTTGTCTTGCTGTCGTCTCTTGTGCCCTCTGTCTCTTTCATTCGCTCCCACAGGTGGTTCGCCCCCTTTGAAACCCTGCTGGCTGGGGCACATATCAGCATTATTCATAATAGTAAGAACCTGGAAACAACCTAGATCCCCCTCAACTGAAGAATGGATAAAGAAAATTGGTCACATATAAACAATTGAGTACTACTCGGCAGTAAAAAACAATGATATCATAAAATATGTAGGCAAATGGATGGAACTAAAAAACATAACATCTTGAGTGAGGTAACCCAGACTCAGAAGGACAAACATACTATGTACTCACTCATAAATGGGTACTAGATGTGAGGGAAGGAATGGATAGTCTGCAACCCACAGCTCCAGAGGGGCTAGCTCACAGGGAAAGAACCTAGGAGGGACACATGGATGATACTGCAATTGAGAAGTGGATGCAATCAACATGAGAACACTGGATGTGTGTGGGTGGCAGAGGGTGAAGGGCGGGGGATGAGAACCTTGCTAGGGAAATGGGAGGGTCAAACTGGAACCATGACAGAGTGGGAGGGAAGGGAGGGAGATATCATGATAGATGAAGAAAACATGGAAATAGGAAGAGGCAGGGTGCTGGGGAGGCTCTCAAAAATCCACAAGGATGACCCCACCTTGGTCTGCTGGCAGTGTTCCAGAGGGTGCCTGGAATGGTCTACTCTGGGGACCAGTCTAGTGAATAACCTATCTGTCATTATAGAGCCTTTTCCAGTGACTGATGGAGGCAGATGCAGAAATCCATGGCCAGGCACCAGGATGAGCTCTGGGAATCCAATTGATGAGAGAAAGGAGGGCTTCTGCAGGCAGGGAATGTCGAGATCATGATTGGAGGATGTGCATAGATGACTGGCACACTAGAGGAAGCCCATGAACTTTGGAATGGTGGCTGTGGAGCCCTCAACGGACTTGAGTAGTCCTTCTCAATATGGAAGATGTTTGTTTGGCTTTATCTATTTTGGGAGCAACAGATAGGGGGATTGGGATCCATCCCTGGTGCATGGGCATGCTTCTGGGAATCTGGTGACTGTGATGTAACACCTTGCTCAGCCTTGGTGCAGTGGGAAGGGGCTTGGGCCTGCCTATGCTCAGTGTGTCAGGCTCTGCTGACTCCTCTGGGAGACCTTGATTTGGGAGATGTGGGGATGCGGCATGGTGTGGGAAAGAGGGCTGTGGCGGGAGGATGTGAGACCTGTGGGTGGTATGTGGAATGAGTAGAAATTTTCTTAATAAAGAAAAATGAAAAAAAATAATTCATGACTATGTTCTCTTGACATTGGAGAGAGCTGGGGATTCAAAAGCCTGGGATGTTGACCAGTTCTGGGGAAAGCAGACTGCTCCCATTATTTTGTGGGCTCTGTGGCATCATCAGAGGCTGGGGGTAGGCAGGCAACAGTTGGAGAAGTTGGTAGGGTTTTTTTGGGTGGGGATGGGGGCAGTGAGTTGCCAAATAAAATACAGGATATTTATTAATTTTATTTTTTCTTGTTTTTATTTTATTAAATTTTTTTACTCATTTTTACATATCAACCACAGATCCTCCTTTCCTTCTTCTTCCTGGCGCCCAGTCTTTCCCCTCAACCTTCCTCTGATTCCCACCTCCTCCAAAACAAGGTCTCCCATGGGGAGTGAGCAGAGCCTGGTGCATTCAGTTGAGCCAGGTCCAAGACCCTCATCCCCACACCATGATAGCCCAAAGTGTTCCACCATAGACTCTGGGCTCCAAAATGCCAGCTCATGTACCAGGGATGGATCACAATCTCACTGCCTGGAGGCCCCCTAAACAGTTCCAGATAAACAACTGTTCGGCCTATCCAAAGGGCCTAGTCCAGTCCCAGGGAGGATCCTTAACTATTGGAACCTTCATCCAGTGACTGATGGAAGCAGATGCAGAGATCCACGTCCTGATGCCAGGCTGAGCTCTGGGAATTATTACTTTTTATTTAGACAAAAAAGGGTGAAATGTGATATTTTATTTGTGGACATTTTGTGTTAAGTATTTGTTGAATTTAAAATTTTCTTTGATGATTTCTTTTATTGTATCTTTAATGCGCAAGACTATCTCTTCTATCTCTTATATTCTTTTGGTAATACTTGCTTCTACAGTTCTTGCTTGTTTACTCAGATTGTCCATTTCCAGCCTTCCTTCAGTTTGTGTCTTCTTTGTTGCTTTCATTTCAGTTTCCAAGTCTTGAAATGTTTCCCTCATGTGTTTAATTTTTTCTTGATATTTAAGAGTTTTATTGATTTCTTCCATTTTTGTATGTATTTTCCTCCATTCCTTTGAGGGTATTTTTCATTTCCCCCTAAAGCATCCCAATCACATTCATAAAGTTATTTTAAGGTTGTTTTCTTCTGTTTCATTTACATTGGGATGTTCAGGTTTTGCTGTTGTAGAATTGCTCATGTCTGGTGGTTCCATGTTTCTCCTTATGTTGTTGAGTATATTCTTATACTACACCCAACCCATCTCATGCTCCACAGGTGAAGCCTGTGGCTCCTGGAGTTTCTAAGGCCTCAGCAGATTCTGCTTCCCATTTGCTGGGGCTCTTCCTCCATTTGTAGCAGGTGAGGCCTGTAGCTCCTGTGATCATTCTTTCATAAATCAGTGCATGTGGCACCTCTGGGTCCAGTAGTTTCTCTTCCACCAATTGGTGTAGGTGGGACCTATGCTTCTGATGGTCACTCTTTCAACAACTGTAGTATTTGGTGCCTTTGGTTCAAGTTGTTACTTTCCCCCATATCTGTGCAGGTGGTGCCTATGGTCCCAGTGGTCACTGCTATGGTGGAGTATGGTGGCATGGGGAACATGATGTGGTCCAGTTTCTGAGGCTGTGGTGGGTTGGGAAGGGGCATGAAATGTGCCCTTATGGCCTAGGATCTAGAGAGGAGGACTGTCTAATTGGGAACTAGGACACTCATAGTTTCCATCAATCAGTGCAGGGGAGTGCTGTGTGGCATGGTGTCTTAACAGAGTTTTAATTTGCATTTCCTTGATGGTTGAGCATCTTTTAGTAATACACATTTTTTATTCCATTGGACATTTTGTACAATATATTTTGTGGAATCTGATATTTTTTAAATTTTTACTTGATGAGGATTTCATGAAGAAGAACTGTATTTACATTATTTCCACCACATCCTCTCCTTCTACCCCATCTCATGTTCCTACCCTCCATTTAAGAATTCATATATTTTCTTTAATATTATTTTTACATACCTAGAGAGATAGAGATATGCACACTGACACATAAAGAGACACAAACAACTGTTGAGTACAGTTACTGCTTCTAGCTTAAGCTCATCTGTAGAGAGGATGCAATCACCATTTCTCAGCACCATTGATTGCCTGTAGTTCTACATGTAGAGGTGTGGACATGTCAGAATTCTCTCATCTCTTTGGCCGGCCTACTTTTCACTGTGTAGGCTGTATTTATGCAACAAATTTGTTAAGATACCATAGGTTAAGTTTCATTGCCATAGAAAAGACACTCCTCAGCAGGCACCATAGTCTTCCAAGTCTTCCTGGTCTTAGTGTCTTTCTGCCCCTTTCCAAAAAGTTTCTTGTTCCCTAGGTGTTAGGCTCATGGTCTGTGTGTGTGTGCGTGTGTGTGTGTGTGTGTGTGTGTGTGTGTGTGTAATCATGTTGTGTATCCCATTTGTTCCTCATCTATTGACAAGTTTGGGGTTTTTGCTTTGGATTCAGTGTATTGAAGAAGTCTATCATGAGTGGCCAGGGTTATGCTTATCCAGGCATAGAAGAATATGTTTCCAGAATTATACTGATTCAGAAAAAAGGAATCATTGGTTCAGCCTTAGAGTCTAAGACATCACTAATTATAGGCACTTGGCTAGGTTTATAGTAACAAACGTAATTCTATTCCTTTCTGTTGAGTGCCTTAAAGATGACTAAACAAAGTGTTGGTTACCCCAGATACAACTTGCTACAATCACATCTTTAAATATATTTTGCAATGATAGTCTTTATGTTGGTTCATAGGGTTTACTGTCTTAGAATTATTTGCATCTCTCTCATTTCTTAAATATTTGTTTATTTATGTATTTATTTATTTATTTATTATATATACAGTGTTCTGCCTGTGCACCAGGAGAGGGCACCAGCTTTCATTTTAGATTTTTACATTATTTCCACCACATCCTCCCTATGGTCAGAAACCTCATGCAGCTTTGAGGCAGGGGGAATGGTCTAGAATTGCCTCTACTGGATGTGACTCCCCATGGGAGCTCTTGCCTTCTTGTTGTTGGGAGTGAAGGGGTATTGGGAGGGGGGAAGCTGGGGGTGAGAGGAGGGAAGAGGGGAATCTTTGATTAGTATGTAAAATGACTGGAATTTTTTTCTTAATAGAAAAAATAATGTGTTTCCCTCTTGGCAGTTTTTAGTACCTGCAAATACTCTGAAAACTAGTCCTCAGGGTGGCGGCTTCCCAGTCAATTCCATCTCAATATGTGCATGTCTGTGTCTGAAGTTTGTGGTGACTTCAGCAATAAGGAATATTTTCAATTTCTGGGGAGCAATCAGATGAGTGTTCATAGTTTATATGTTTGTGAGCATATTTTGGATTTCCCTGAAAAATGACCTATAGCTAGGTTTTTCATGCCTGACATGGAGATTCATGTAAGATGGTCTGTGTATCTTGGGGAATTGCTATCAATCTGAAAGTCCAATTCATTTAACATTTGTATTTAAACACATACTCAATAAGTTATTTCATACATTTATTTCTAATTTTACTTTTTATTAAATCTTTATTTCAAATACTATATTTTTATATTTTCACTTCCATTAATGGCTCCCCTATCCTCCACAAATATCTATGAATCCAATTTCATATTTTTTCTTATCTCTCTTAAACAAAGAAAAGCATAAATGGAAATCATAACAAATAAGCAAAAAGAATAAAATAAATAATGCCCAAAGAAAACAAAATCAAACAAAGCTTCCTGTCCAAAACACACTAAACAAAAACCCATAAAATATATCTTGTATGGCCAACTACAACAAAAGACATAAACATTCCTGGGAGTGTGGTTGAAATAGCCATTGAAACACCATTCTAGAAAATATTGTGTCTTTTGCAAAAAGCAATAACTGCAAAATATTTCTTATTTAGGGATAGGATTTGAGTCTGTGTCTACTTGCTAGTACTGTGATATTTTTGGCTGGTGCCCCTGCAGATCTTATGTATGTTTCCAACACTGTTGTGATTTCATGTGATTGTCCAGTCCCGTTGATTTCTAGAAGGCAATGTTTCCATGAAGTTGTCCACTACCTCTGCCTCTTGAAATGTTTCCACCTTTTTTTCCATATAGATCCCTGAGGCTTGTGAGTTGGAAATTCTTTATAGTAGCAGCTGCTGAGGTGATGTTCCAGGGGACAACACTTATTTCTGTCATCAAATATGGAAAAGTCTACCTGTTGCCCAAGTGGAAGCCTTTCCCCTACTGACAACCATGCACATTGCTAGAAAGTACTCTTCAGGATATCACATAGAAAAACAGGTGGGAATAAAAACTAATAGGGTCTATTTATGAATGATTCCTTCCATTGGACATTTACATTTAGAACTAAGCAATCAATACATCTATAAAACCCTCCCAACCTGAGGCTCAGGGATCATTGAAGAAGGAAGGAAAGATCTTGAGAGCTGAAAGATGAGGGAGATTCCTGTGAGAATATGTCTACTATGAAGAGCAGAATGTATAAAGTAAATTCTTACCCACATTACCACCAAAATGTAAGGAAAACAAGGATGACATTGTGAAACTTGATAAACTGGATGGGAAGAGATGATCATCCCAAGGAAATGGAACAGAGATATTTTAAGTGTCACCTAAAACCTTAAAACTATGAATGGGTCAATAAAGTGATTTATCCCTGAAGTTTTGAAGAGAATTTAAATCTGGTCTTATGAAAATAAGATAATATTTTGGGACAAAGATGTACCCTAACAATCCTGCACTGGAGGCCAAGATGGAGAAGACCTCCACAGCAACCATGACTTTCCCCTTGGTGCTGTGGTAGACAGGGAGGAAGGTGACCCAGACACTATAGTACACCAGTATGCTGAAGGTCAGGAATTTAGCTTCATTGAATCTGTCAGGAAGATTCTGGGCCAAGAAAGCCACAGTAAAGCTCCCCAGAGCCAAGGAACCCAAGTATCCCAAGACAAAATGGAATGCAATGACAGAGCCTTTGCTGCACACAATGATGATCTGTCCATGTTCAGAGTGTGTATCTTTGTCAATAAAGGGAGGGGACATGAACAGCCAGACTCCACAGAGAATGAGTTGGACCAGGGTGCAGATGGGAATGACAAATTTAGGTGCCCCTGATACCAGTATCCCTCTCATCCTTTTTTTCCTGGAGTCATGAGCTTAAAGGCCAAGACATCCGTAATAGTCTTGGCCAAGACTGTAGACAGAGCCACTGTGAAAAAGACTCCAAATGTGGTCTGCTGAAGGATGCACATGACTATGTGGGGATGCCCAATGAAGAGCAATGAGCAGAGGAAACAGATTGTGATGGAGATCAGTAGGATGTAGCTGAGAATGTGGTTATTAGCCTTCACAATGAGAGTGTCATTGCACTTCACAAAAGCACCAAGAACAAGAGCCATGAGAGCAGAGAAGCACAAGGACATGTAGGCCAGAGTCATCCCCAATGGGTCTTCATAAGCTAGAAAGGAGAAATGTCTTTGCAGGCAATGTGTGTGCTCTGTGTTTGAATACTGATCCTCTGGACAGTGCATACACTGCTCTATATCTGCAGAATGAAATTAAAATTTTCATCATTATAGTCTTGATCTCTTAGTGTCTGTATTAATCAGAAGATACCTCAATAACCATTTTGTGTTCAGTGATAAATTTTTCCTTGTTGCTATATGGAGCAGGGAGGTCAGGGTGTTTGGTAGCAATCCATCTTGAGTGATAGAAATCACCACCTTCACAATAAAGGGACCTGAGAAGCTTCTTATTCCCATTTATCAACTTCCATATTTATGAAAGTTTTTAAAAATAAGAAAAATTCTTGGTTTCTTAGGGCTTATAAATGGTAATAAAAAGAGCTCAGATTGATTAATTTCTTAAACATTATACTTATTACCTTCAGATCTTTGTACTATGAATGTGCAGTGGTTAAAGTGAGAGCAGCTCCTATATACTCAGAGATGTGATTACTTGGTTACTAGGGAATGCCCCAATTTGGAACGATTAAAATATGTGTTCTATTGGAGTAGGTGTGACTTTGTTGGGAGAAGTGTATCACTGAGGATGGGTATTTATTTTTTTCAAAAGGTCAAGTGAATCCCAGTGTCTCTCTCTTCATGCTCCTGAGAATCTGGATATAGAACACACATCTTCTTCTCCAGAACTGTGTCTCTCTCTGTTCTGACATTATGACAATGGATTAAAACTGTAAGCAAGCCTCAATTAAATGCTTTATTCATAAGTCTTGTCGTGGTTATAGTGTCTCTTCACTGTAATGTAACACACACTAAGACAAAAGTTATATGTAGGAGTGAAATATTGCTGTGACAGGCCTGGCCATGCTTCTAGTTGCCATAATGTGGAATTCGGAACTATGGATTAGGAAAGCAGGTGAATGTTTTAAGTAATGCTTCATGGGTCATGTTTTGGGAACATGGAAAGCAGTTCTGAGGGACATTCAAACAGAGGGAATGTCTGAAACTCAAGCTGTTTTATGGGCATAAAAATTAGTAAAATGGCTGAGAGACTGTTCCTATAATAATTTGACTAAGAGTGTGGTTCCTATTTGCCCTGGTCCAAAAATATGCCTGAGGCCAAAATGAAGAGTTTTGAATTAAGAAGATGAGGAAATCTTAAGATAGTCTAGTGTTGACTTCCTTACATGGTTATTAGTTGTCATTCTTATTCATTCTTATTCAAATCCATAATGAAAAAGAGTTGATGAGCATGGAAAATAATAAACAAATGGTTTGAGAAGAAAAGGAGCCTCAGGAAGTATAATGCAGGTAATTCCAGAGTTTAAAGAGATAAAAAATTTAAAGAAAAGTATGGTGATATTTTATTTGTACTGGAATGTGATTTTATTTGTATGTTAGTAAATAAAGCTGCCTGGGGGTCAGAGCTAATAGCAAGCCATAGCAGAACTTGGGCGGTGGTGGTGCACACCTTTAATCCCAGCAATTGGGAGGCAGAGCTAGGCAGGATCTCTGTGTGTTCAAGAATACAGCCAGCATTGAGACACACACCTTTAATCTCAATACCAACCATAGAAGATCTGGAGGTCTGTACAGACAGACAGTGATGAGGAGGTCATGTGGTTGGGTTTACAACCAATGAGAAGGCAGAACAGAAAGTCAATAAAATCAAACACACAGGAGGTAGATCTCTTGCAGAGAGGAAGGACAGCAGTGGCAGTGAAGGGTAGGGTTTTTAGCTCTTAGCTATTGCTCTGACGTCTTGGGCTATTAACTCTGCATTTAGCTCTGTGTTTCTTATTTAATAAGATCATTCATCTACAGAAAACCTGCTGTTAAATGGAATAAAGGTAGTAGCAACATCAGGGCAAAAACACACTGAGCTACGCTTCCAACTTTTGAAATGAAAAACATTAGGTTTTGTTGAAAGAAATCATCAAAAATAACAATCAGGTAAACTCTATTTGAACAAGGGGGCAAAGTTCCCAATCTAATAATCAGAAAACATTGGAAGATTTGGTCACATGGTTCTGACTTTGAGAAAATGATAGAAGAAGGCATGTGTGGAACCTTCATCCACGGCTAAGTAAGGCCACTATGACAGGTATTTGTCCAATGTGTGCCTGCATGGAGGCCAAACAATTCCATTAAGAGAAGTGGGAAAGGTGAAGCCTAGAATTTATTGGAGATCCCAAGATTTTGGAGATGCCCGAGTCATGGGGTAGCTGCCAAGGTACCTGCAGACAGGGTGATGAACCAGCCCAAGAGAGTATAGTTTGTTGCAATCAAGAAAACAGAAAGATGTTGGAGAACTGAAGAGTGCTTTAACAACAGACATGGAGATGCAGAATTTGGAGTTTGCCCTGTAGGACTTTTGATGTTGGACTAAAAGCATTTTAATTTATGATGGGCCTACAAACCTAGGGGAACCAGGGACTGTTATATACTGGTTTGAGTGAGAAGGAACCCCATAGGCACTTAGATTACTATGCTTGTTCTTCAGGGAGAGGCATGACTGAATAGGATTAAGTGATTTATTCTTGTGGGAGTACCTGTAGCATTTTTGGAGGAAGTGTGTCATTGAGGCTGGACTTCGGTTTCTCAGTAAAGAGAAACAACACCATTTTCTCTCTCTTCTTTCTGTCTGAGGATCTGGAAAGAGAACATTCAGCCACTTCCTCAGAACCATACCTGTCTGTGTGCTAGCAGGCTCCTTGTAATTGTAATAGTGAATTAAACCTCTGTAGTGTCAGTGAGCAACAATTAAATGTTTTTCTCAAAAAAATTGTTCATGTTCATGGTTTCTCTTCAAAGCAATAGAAGCATGCTCAGATCACAAGGGCAGCAGATACAATGCCATGTATGTGAATTTAGCTGGAGCCCCTACTCTGTATCTTCATACAGAGTCAATGATTGACAATTCTCTCAGGTACACACTGTTTGCATAAAGCAATATTTTCTTTAAAGAAGCTGTATTCTCATTCACCAAAAGGCCCTTTGTTTTAAGTTCATAACATCAACATTTAATATAAATATTTGGACAAAGGGGTATTTACTTTTTGCACTATGTTTTATTCCAGTGATATCTGGTATGTGGATATGTATACATTCACATTTTCTTTGGTTCTTGCTATTACTCACCTGTTTATTAGAAGAAAAAATCCAAATGTCTCATGAATTTTAATGTTACAAAAATAAATATAAATTTTTAACATTGTATTTAAAATTAATACATACATATAATGTATTTGGAATTAATATACCTTCCTAGTATTTTTGCTATTGACTGGAGAATGGAGTAGATATGTCACTGTGTTTCAAGTGAGCCTAATGCTGGTACTGAAGGGAGAAATGAAGGGGATATAATTAATTTTAAACTAAAATAGATTTAAATTAAGTATATGATTATGTTTATATGGTATGCATAAATGTATATATATGATTTTATGTGTGAGTGATATTTGCATGTCAGTGTGCACACACATGCATCTCTGCATGTATTTGTGGTTCAGAAAACAATCATCAGTTGTTTTCCTTCAGTTCTTCCTCTCTTAGAAAGTCTCTTTTTGTTCCCAACTACACTTTCCAAGCTAGATGACATGCAAGATTATGTCTCTTCTGAGTACTTTCCTTATCTTTTGGTAGGATGTGATTGCTAAAGAACACTCTCATATCTTGAGGTGTATTCTTGGGATCTGAAATCTCATCCTAATCATTTCACAATAATTGCTTTGTTCTGTAAGCTATTTCTTAAGATATTAAACATATTTCATTAAACAACAAGAGTCTGAAACTCTCGCTGGTTCTCATCAGTGACAAGAGGTCCTCATTAGTGCCAGGTGGACAATAAAGTGGACTGGCTGATCCTGTTTTAAGTTCAATTTGTACAAATGGTAAAGGAAGATTAGACATATGGATAGCAATACTGTGTTCAAAAGTTTCTCGTAGAATAAATTATAAAATATTCCTGTTTTTCATTAAAGATTTTTTTAGAGTCAGTGTCTCTCTTCCCACCCAAAAAAATCCTGCCTCTACGACCTAGGCCCTGTGACACAGCCAGTCCTGCGAAGCCCCATGCATCTCTGCCCCAGTTGCAGGCCAGCAGCGAAAATTTCTGCGTGAAGGTCCCCCACTAAAACTTCTCATCAGATCCTGCAATCTACAAGACACAGACCCTACCCCAATACCCATCCACCTCTGACCCAAGTAACTTCCTGAGACACAGAAACCAAATTGTCAGCTCTCATTGGACCAAGAGTATCTCCTGAGACACAGCATCTGCCAATTCTAATTAGACCAAGAGACGCTACCTGAGACACAGTATCTGTCAGCTCTGACTGGACCAAGAGCACTGATAAGACCAAGAGTGGCTCCCTGGTTCACAGAATCACTTAGCTTGGATTGAACCAAGAGCACATGCCTGAGATATAGAATCTACAAACTCCAATTAGATCAAGAGCTAAGTTTAGACTCAGAGGGGCCCCCAAACACAGACATAGCAGCACAGAGTGGACCAATAGCAGCTTGCTCAGATACAGGCACCTCTTGCACCTATTGGAGGAAGAGATGTGCAGATGTCAGTGTAAAAAAACCATAGAACAACATAAAGGGCAATATGGCATCACCAGAACCTAGCCCTTCTACAACAGTAAGACCTAAACATCACAATGTAGCAGAAGCAGAAAAAAGCAACCTTAAAAATAACTTCATGAAGATACTAGAGGCCTTTAAAGAACAAATGAAAAATTCCCTTAAATCTGAGAAAAAGACAAACAAAAAAATGGGAAAAATCAATAAATCCCTTAAAGAAATCTAAGAAAACCATGAAAAAGCAATTAAACACATGAAGGAAACTGTTCAAGACTTATTCTGAGTGAGGTAACCCAGGCTCAAAAGGACAAACATGATATGTGCTCACTCATAAGTGAATACTAGATGTAAAGCAAATGACAACCAGACTGTATCCCATAGCTCCAGAGAAGTTAACTAACAAGCAAGATCCAAAGAAGGATGCACCAATCACACTAGGAAGGGTAAATAGTTGAGATTTCCATGAGTGAACTGGGGATGAGGGGTATCAATAGAGGGTAGGGTATGGGGGATGAGAACTTAAGGGAATGCGATGGTTGATCTGGAACAGGGATGGAGGGAAAACACAATGAAAGAAATACTATGATAGAGGGAGAAGTCATGGAGATAGAGAGAAAATTGGTAAAAGGGAAGTTGCCAGGAATCCACAAAGATGACCCCAGCTTGGACTACTAGAATTAGTGTTGAGGGTGCTCAAACTGGCCTACTCTAGTAATTGGATTGGTGAATACCATACTGTTGTCATAGAGTCTCTATCCAGTAACTGGTGGAAGCAGATGCAGAGTCCCACAGCCAAATACCAGGCACTTTTCCAGGAAACCAGTCAAAGAGAGAGAAGAGGGATTCTATGAGCAATGATATTAAGACCATGATGGGGAAACATGCAGGGATGACCAAACCAAACTAGTGGAAACTCATGAAAGTGGGATCAATGGCTGTAGAGCCTCCATGGGACTGGACTAGGCTCTCTTCATGGTGAGACAGTTGTGTAGTTTGATTTTCTTGGGAAGCTACCTGGCAGTAGAATCAGAATCCATCTGATCCATGAGAGGGCTCTTTGGAGCCCACTACCTGTAATAGGACAACTCATGCAGCCATTAGGCAGGGGGAAGGGATTGGACTTGCCTCTACTGGATGTGCTTCCCCACAGGAGGCCTTCCCTTCTTGTTGTGGGGAATGGAGTTAAGTTGGGGGGGGAGGCTGGAGGAGGAAAAGGGGGGATCTCTAATTGGTGTGTAAAATAAATGATCTTTTTCTTAATGAAAAAGGGTTTTTTTTTGAAAATATAAAATGTGTAACCTTCATCGTGTGAACAAGATGTGTCATTTAAGGAAGACAGTTCAATTTCCATCCAGGGTTCATATTATGGCTGATATCAGAGAAATCATTCAGTTATAATCACATATTTTATGTCTTCAGTTTCCATCCAGGATCTGTCTAGTTTTGAAAAGGGAAAACATTCCATTTCAGCAATGTCTTCTGCAGACAAACACATACCCGTCTCATTGGAAACATCATTTTCTGGGCACCAGGCACAGTCAAAGCAGCAGTCTTCTGTGTGTTCCTGATGAAATTTCCTGAATCCAGGAGTGCATGTCACACTGCATGTAGAAGTCAGAAGCTGAAAGAAACACAATAACAGACACACGTTACAAATATTATTCTGTTACCATGCATTACATAGCATATTCAGGTATCTGAGCATTTTCTATCAACCTGCAATAAAGATAAAGGCCCTAAAATATTTATTACATTTAGTCACATTGTATGTATTAAGCTTGATTGTAGAGATTAGAAATTGTGTCTTCCCTGATTGAAATGATCCAAAAGGAGAAATGCATTGCTTCTGAAGAGTTTAAAAATCAAAATCAAGGATGAGGACTTAGGTGGGGAGAAGACAGGGTGGAATTATATAAAGTCATGGAATGAAGAAAACTAGTCATCTGATAGGAATTTCTCACAGGATTAAAATTTTAAGTTAAAATAAAAGTTTGGGATCTAGAAACAAGTTTCTGGAAACAATTACATGCTATCCTTGGTTAAACTATAAAGATGTTCACACAGAATCACAAAATTTCATGGGTTCTATCTAGTTACAAAATTTAAAAAGTCTAAATTTTTTAAAAAATTTTGTATATCTGTTTCTGTGGTAGGAGATGAATTTAAATACAACCCTAGGTATTCATGGATGCCCAAAGGATTGTATCCCCATGACCTGGATTTATTGGTAGATGTGAACCATCAAACACAGAGCTGTGTGAACTGAGCGTGGGCCCGTCTCAAGAGCAATGACTGTTGTTAACCACCAAAACATCACTCTAATCCCACACATTTTTATAGCACAGATGTACTCCAAGGAATGAAAATGATGGTGTACTCACAAGTGTTGCTCCCATGATCTGCTCCAAGTCTTCAGAAATGTGCAGTTGTTGTCTCTGTGGAAAATAGGAGGAATAACCTCCTAGTTTCACCTTTAATCCAAAGCCTTGTGGGAAATTACAAATGTTGTATATGTCATAGTCTGCACACAGTTTTCCTCTCAGATTCATGTCCACCAGCTCTCCAATAGGGTTCATAAATACCCTGCTGTTCAGCAAAGAAGCCATCTAAGTGAGATACATCACTAAATGATTACCTGTGATTATCCAGTAAGTGAAAGTGACAATGTAAATGACCCATAATTTTCAATGTGTTCCAGAAAAGACAACAGTATTAAAGATATCCCATATAGTTAAATATAAGATATCACACTTGTAATTACATCTTTTATACTTCATATGCATTTTTCATGGTGGAACTAGGAGAAATTTGTTACTTGCATGAAAACTGTCCAAAGGGATGATTTTACTTAAGTGTGTGAGGGTTAATTTGTGTATGTGTGTGTAGCATAAATTAATTTTAAAAAGATAAAAGTTGTAAATTTAAGCAGTGAGAAAACTGGAAGATTTTGAAAGAAACAGATAGAATACTTATCAAGCCAACATAATATAGGTATAAGAGATAAAAGTAAAAGTATTAACACCAAGCAGTCCTTATTATTTGTCTACATACCTAATTGATACTTCATATAAATAATTATTTATGACATTTATCAGCACATATTTTGTGTCTCTAGAAATATATTCTTTTCTAGTTGTCACTTAACAATTTTATGATAAAATTTTAAGTGACTATTTCCAATATTGAACTCATTTGTTAAAATTTTGAGTAACATTCTCACAAAAATAACTGCTTTACATACAAAAAATTGTCATCTATTGAATGTTAATCTTGTGAAGTCCATTTATCAAAATAAAATATTTTTAGCGAGTTTTGAGGAATAGAAATCTTTGTATTGAGAGAACAGTCCCTTACAAATATATATGAACAATTTTTGGGCTATTTAAAAATATAATCATTTAAGCATGTTGGAAAATAAGATAATTTACCTGATGATAGTCACGGAATATTCCTCTGAGTTCAGCTGTAGGCTGAGAATCTACTAGATGATAAACAATTTCATGGTAGGTGTGGGCAACAGTGTACACAGCATTGTATAAATTGTAACCTCCTTCACTCATGACCATGTCAAATTTGTGTTTTGATAACCACTCTAATGTAGTGTTTAATGAATAATAATTCATTGAACTAAAGTTGGTCTCAGAAACTGAACATTTATAATAATTCCAATTTGTTCTCATCTGAGAAATGTCTACTGGATATTTGGAAATGTTCACTATTTGCATAAAATTCTAAAATTTGGAAAGCTTACCATGGTGGTGTGCAAAAGTGACAGTCCCTTGGAAGGGGTCAAGGCTGAAAGCTTTCTTACTTGTGCTGACATCCCATTGTGAGGTGGTGACCCAGATTTTCTGTACACCTAAATATCCCCACCTTCTGAAGCTGACTTCTAGGGTAGAGTTCATTTCCCCATAAATAATAACAGCCTTTGCTGATGATGCCATTATTTGTTTGTCATATATTCCAGCCCTTGCTGTGTATAACTGAATGTCATCTGTGATCACATTCACAAAAGCTAAGCAGACTCCATTTCTTTGCATCTCTTCTCTTAAGTCTGAGAGAAACTGAACCCCTTGGTCATCATCTGAGACAACCAGCCCTACCCAGGTCCATGCAAAATAAAGCATCAAAGAGACCATGGCCTTGGGCAAACATGTATCCTTGTGTGCTACTTGGTAGACATAGGAAAATAGGACATTATCACTCAGGATAGGATGAAATGGTCCAAAGAATATCTGAAGGATGAAGAACAAAGAAAGCAATGTGAGGATTATGATAAGCAGGAAGTTCATTCATAGATATGAGTTGTGTTATTCCCCTTCCAGAACTCCTACAGAGGACAGCTAGATTAACCTGTCAATGTTGTGTTTTAATTCTATTGGATTCTAGAGTATTTATTACAAGTCTGAATGTGAAAAGTTTTGCATTTCAGCCCCCCCCCCAGTTCATCTATTCTTATAATACAAAGAAATGTCAGTGACATACCAAAAAGTGATTTCTTAATCATTTAGAATATATAGATCAGCACACACCAACTCATGCTGCTCATTCATTCTCTGTAGAAGCTTGGAATTGGCATAGATAAGCTGTTATTTCTACTTTTTATGACTCTGTCTCATCTTTGGAGATGTGATAATGGTTGTCATTTTTATAGATGTACTCCATGATGGTCCTATAAGTGATACATCACATGTACACACTCCACACTCATAATTAGGAATAGTTGAAAAATTTGCTTGTGGTGAATGTTTTAGATTGATTATATTCAATGTATCAGAACAGATGCCAAAAAGGATGGAAAATAGCAAAGACATGTTGGGTAAAAGATAAGGGTTCATGTTGATCTCTTCAGTAGCAAAAATCAATGCCAGAAAAAAATCCAAATTTCTCTGTTGGTATTCTAAAAATGAGACAAGAACGTCATGGAGGATGTTATGAATATGAAATGTTCAAAGCCATTGAAGCAAACATTTTTCTATGCCCCTATAAATTTGTGTATTAATTCTATATTTATTCATGTCAGGGTATGGAAAAGTGATTTTTAAAGATGAAAGCTTTTCCAGAAATCATCTAAGTAGATCATTCTGATATAAGAGTTTTCTCCATGTGAAAATACATAAGGGGCTCTTGTGATCCCTGAATGCTAACCATGAACTAGAACATAGCGCTAGACATTTAGTCTGCTCTTTATTTGTTTGGGGATTGTCATTCTGGAGAAATATGAAGAAAAAAATTCCATGAACCAAACAGCTACAGGCTGGCACTTTATCCTCCATTTGTTAAAGGATAATTAAGGAAGGATTAAAGTTTAACGGATTTTATTAATTAAATTTTCATTCGTGTATACAAAGTGTCTTGACATATTGAGTATATCAAAAATTACATGATAGATCATGACCTTCAACCCATTGTAGATGTTTGCTGTTCTTCCCAAGCTCATCCTGTTACTAGGATTTAAAAAGATCAAGTGAATAAAAATAAGAAAGGAAGAAAGAAGTCAAACTATTGACATTTGCTTATGTTATTATAGAATACATAAGTAACCCTAAAATTCTATCAAGGAACTGCTACAGCTGATAATCAGCTTCAGTGTTGTGCATGAATACAAAATTAACTCAAAAACATCACATGTCCTGTTATATATGAATTATCAACAGGCTGAAAAAGCAATCAGAAAAAGAAACAACCAAATTCACAATAGCAAAAAAAATTTTAAAAAAAACATATTTGTGTAACTCTATCCAAGCAAATGAAAGTCCTACATGAGAAAATCTTCAAGTATTTGAAGAAAGATAGACAGGGAAATATCAGAAGATGGGAAGATCTCACATGCTCAGGGATTGGTAGAATTAACATAGTGAAAATGTCAATCTTACCAAATTACATATATAAATTCAATGCAATCCCCATCATATTCCAACATAATTTTTTACAGATTTTGAAAAAATAATACTCACTATCACATGGGGAAACAAAACAGGATAGATAAACTATTTTGTACAATAAAATAAATCCATAGTTAACATCATCTTTGATTTGAAGCTCCACAAGAAAGCTATAATAATAAAAAAGCCCACAGGTAATACAAGGTATTCGTATAAAAAAAAAGACATTATCCAATAGGAAGATCCAGATATTAATCCAAAAACTTATGGATTCCTGATTTTTGACAGATAAACCAAAATTATACAAAAGAAAATAGAAAGCATCTCAAAAAATGCTGCTGACATAAATGTATGTCAGCATGAAGATGAATACAAATAGATCCATATCTGTCACCATGCACAGAACTCAAGTCCAAGTGGATAAAAACCTCAATATAAAACAACTTATATTGAACCTGATAGAAAAGAAAAATGCAAAAAAGCCTTGAGTACATTGCCAGGTGACAACTTCTTGAACATAATGCCAATAGTGCAAACTCTAACACTGACAATTAATAAGTGGTACCTCATGGAATTGAACAGTGTCTGTAAGGCAAAGAAAAGCACCCGGTGATGGTGGTGGTGGCAGCAGCACATGCCTTTAATCCCAGCACTTGGGAGGCAGAGCCAGGCGGATCTCTGTGAATTCGAGGACAGCCTGATCTACCAAGTGAGTTCCAGGAAAGGTGCAAAGCTACACAGAGAAACCCTGTCTCAAAAAAAAAAGAACATAAAAAAGAAAAGCATTAATAGGACCAAATGGCAGCCTACAAAATAACAAAAGGTCTTCAACAACCCCCACATCAGACAAAATATATAAGAAACTGATTTCCAAAATATATAAAGAACTCAAAACCAAGACATCAACAAACTAAATTATTCAATTAAAAATGGAGGATAAATCTAAACAGAGAATATAAGTAAGTTGGCTTCAACAACTTGATTTGGTCCCAAATTTTAACCCAAAAACATGAGTTTTGCAACTCTGGGAAAGATGTCCTGACTACATGGGGAGTCAGGCAACACCTTGAGCTACTTAATACAGCTCTGATGGCTGAACTGCAAGGAGACAGTTCAGTCCTGGGAGGCAAGGTATCCCAGACACCATGAGCTGCTGAGAACTATGGTTCTGCCCTGAAGGTGTCCTGGACACCTGCAGCTGTTGTGCACAGCTCTGACTGCTGGAACTGCAAATAAGCAGTCCAACCCTGGAAGGGAAATTTTTCTGACTTCTTGAGAAAGTCATGCCTGGAACTGCTTCAGCAGGGAAGGGTATCGTGACTATTCGGGGAAACTCATGGAATACCTTGTGTAAAGGTGAATGTACTCCCTACAGGATATAGCAATCCTGCACCTCTCCTGGAGAGCTGCTACAGCTGAGTTTTGCTCTCCACCCTCTTAAGGGGACTCCCTGGCATAGCCCTGCATTTTTGGCCTAAAATGTTGCTTCTTTTGCTTCACACTACAAAAGGTGCAACCTCTGAGAAATGTAGCAATCTCCTCCAGCTGCAGAGAAAAGTGTTACTTTTCAGCTATCTCTTGCTCTGTCCACTGAGAGACAACTCAGCAAAAATCTTCTGTTCAGCTACTCCTTGCTCTGCTCTTTCAGCTCTCCCTTGTTTTGTCCACTGAGGGCCATCTCAGCAAGGATCTTCTCTACACTACTGAATGAAGATCTTCACACCCAAAATTGTTTTGAAAATGATATTTATTTGGGAAGAAGAAATCCAGGAGAATAGCTGCCTCTACCAGAGTGGAGAGAATAGCCATTTTTTTTCTAATTGACCAGTCAGGGTTGTTTACAAAGAAAGTCTTAGGGGTGGAGTCAACCAGAGGTTGACTTGAGACCCAGGGTTCTACTGTGATCACTTGGTTTTACAAGTCAGTTGGCCAAGGGCAGAGATGGCACTGATCTGAACTGTGCCAAACTGTGTTTTTTCTGCTCTGATCTGAGCCATCTTTCCCTAGTTCTGGGCTCACAGTCATGGTTGGTTTGCTTAGCCACCTCCCCTTCAGTCTACATTTCCCCCTGTTTTGTTTAGTAATGAGCAGCTGGGGGTTAGAAGTGGTAATAAACAGCTGGGGATTGTAAGGAGTAAGAAGCAGTTGGAGGTTGGAAAGTGGGCAAAGTTATCACTACATTGCCTTCTTCTGAATTAGGATGTCAAGGTTGTTGGTACAATCTTGATCTTCCTTCTCAGGATGTTACCAGGTTTAGCAGATGTCTGGCTTTGTAGATAGAGACTGGTAATTTTGTAATATTAACTGGTTCAGAGTTTAGTCAGAAATATTTTGGATCTGTTGTTGAAGAAATCTAACCAAGAAGTTTATGAGGCAGAGTGCAATTAGTAGGTCTAGGAAAAGGAATGAAATAGGGGATAAGAAAAGTAGCATCCATTTCCATATATGACTATTTGTGTTCTACTGTCTGGGGTCATAAAGCTGTTTCTGAGTTTGAAGAACAATCTCGAGTTATTGGATCTTATTTTTCACTATTCCTGATTGATTGACATAAAAGCAACGTTCTTTCCCAAGAAAGAGACAAAATCCACTTCTTTCTGCTGTGAGTAAGTCTAATCCTCTTGGATTTTGTAATACTACAGTAGCCAGTGATTCTATTTGTTCCTAAAGAGTAAGGATGGTGTGAGCTACCTGCTGATAATCCTGCATGAATTGTGAGAAAAGCTGATAGTAAATAACTAGAGGAGTAATCAGTCCTTCTGTTCCAGTGTCTATACCTGCAGTTATGCCCAGAGCTGCTAGGAAGAATATTTGGATGACCTGTTTGACATGCCTTGCTGCTATGAAATTGGTAATGCTAATTGGCAAGATTTCTTCACGAGGTACCACCCATAATTTTCAAAACAGAAATGCCAGGGCATATGTCCCAGATCATCTAGCAGGTAAGCAGTGATAAACCTGAGTACCACAGAGAATAGAGGCATTGTGAATGTTTGGACATAGGGGCTTGGTGTTAGTACCAAGGGTAATTGTACTATTATAGTCTGCAGAATACAGAGTACCACAGAGTCTATTTCTAAGGAGTGAAAGCAGTATATAGTGTCAAAAAGAAGAATGTGGAGAGATAAGGGTTAGTAGTGACATTTGGCTTGGCACAATTAATACATGGTAAGTTGAGAATCCAATAGGGCAATAGATGAGGCCACAAATGGATGAGCATTTGACTCTGGAGGGACACATAACCAGCATTCTCCAAAATGGTCAGCCTCAGCATCATTCACCAACTGATATGTGGTAGTTAGGATGTGAAACAAGAGATGGTGTGACAAGGAGGTGGGATCAAAAAAAAGGAGTGACATTAAGGATGTAAGACCCTTTGTGGATCTCGGACCACTTCTACTCTTTCCATTCCTAGGGTTTGAGATAGTGGAATGTGTGCCCTCTATAATTTGAGCATATCTGGTGGGCAGATTTGATAGATGCTATATTAAAGTTTCGCAATGACTCCCATTTTTCAGTTGGAATGCCATGGGTCCTTAATCAGAATGTAAAATATTCTCTATAACAGGCAGAGTCTTTTCTTGTATATGTATTATGTTTTCAGAAGTCTCTAGACCCTACCACATGAGTGGTATGGTTGAACTGCTGGGTATATGTCTCCTCAACCTTAAATCTCCAAATGTAGAATTTAATAGCAATATGAGTGCATGGGAAGAAGTAGAAGGAGAAGAGGTGGAACACGACCTGATGGAGTGGGACATGAACCTTCACAGGTTCATGAGGTCTCATTATTGTGAGATCAGAGGCAGGTTGGTGGTCTGTATATAGTTTTCGGGAATGTCTCTTTTCTAATTGCCAAGCATGAGTTAAAACTATCAATTCAGCCTACTGATTTGTGTTATGGGCTGGAAAAAGCTTGTATTTTGACCACTATGGTATCTGAAAACATTGCATATCCTATTTCACATACTCCTTCATATATGAAGGCACTGTGATCTGTACACTATGTATAAGTGGCCTGAAGTAGTGCTCTTTCCTTCATATGTGTCAGATAAGGTAGTAGCTCTTCTACATCTTAATGCATGAGTGTGATGGGGAGTATTCTAGGACTGGTTGGGAGAGAAGGTTTGAGATGTTAAGAGGTGGACATGGTTGAAACGTCAGTGTTGTGTTCTCTACCAATGCTACCTGAATGGAGAGAACTTGATGGAGGGTAATGTTTGAAGGCCCTTATATGTTAAAATGTGTGACAGATGGTGAGGAGAAAGCATAGAAATGGGTGACCAAAAGTTTGGCTTCATAAGGAGGTGCTTTCTATCTTGGGTCTCAGGATCCAGGTTGGTTCATTGTGAAAGGGCCTTTGTAAACTCATTGAGGAATTTAGATGGGTTTTAAGTTTTTTCCTAGATGACCCTTTGGCCTTTTTTTTAAAAAAATAATTTACTGCCTTAAGTGCCACCCTTTGGAGACCAGCTAGGAGACAAGTTACAAATCTATTCCTAAGTAGGATGTCTCTTGGATTCTTATAATCCTATTCAGGCTTCTGGTCTAGGACTGCCCTAACCCCCACTGGGTAGGTGTTATCTGTTTGATGGAGTTCATCTGCATGGACCCTAGCCTGATTCCAGACTTTCCTATGCTCTTCTAGAAGGAGATTGTTGGTAAGGGTCATGTAAGTATTGTAAAAGGTAAGGTCATGGGATTGGGTAAAGTACTGTAATTCTTTAATAAAAGTGGAAGAATTGGCAGTATAGGACCCTAACCTTTTTTTGGAGAGCTCAGATAAAGAGAAGGAAACATTACCTGTTTCTGAGGAGAGAGAAAGGAAAACTGAAGGTACCTGAACAGAGGAAGATATGGGCTTTGGCTTTGGTTTATAGGGGGGAGGCTCATTAGCTCGATCAAAATAAATTGTTTCTTTCTGTTCTGACTTCATAGCTAGAAAGAGCTGGATAGGAGAACAGAGAGCACAGAAAGAAGTCTTGGAGTGAAGGTAAGAGAAGCCTTTTACATATAGGGTCTCTTTCCATTTCTCCCACTCACAATAGTTGTAAAGGTCCTGTATAATATTGGTATCTAGTGTGCCATTATGCAGCCATTTAGATTCATTATCTAAAGGATAATCAAGCTAAACTTTATTGCACAAGTGAATAAATTCAGAGCCTTTCAAATTAGGTACCAGGTATAAAGGCATGAGATATTCTAGGAGGAATCCCAAGGTGTTATGGGAGGGTATGGAGTGCAGAGTTCTTATGGATGAGTGGTGAGGGAAATAGTCACTTCAGCCTGTAGTCACAGGGTCCCCTGACTCAGGGAGGACTAAACAGGGACCAAGCTGTTCAGAGGGTTGTCACTCAACTCAGCAGGGGTCCAGCATAGCCTAGCTAAGCCAATGGAGACACTCAGGTGCCTGGTACAAGGGCTTCTATAGAAAAGAGGGTGAGTGAAAACTTAGCTCTAGGGTGAAGGCCTCATCCACAGGAATAAAAAGTTTGAACTCTCGAATTACCTGCATTATACTCCCTGAGGCTCCTTTTCTTCTCAAATCATTTGTTTATTTTCCCATGCTCATCAATTCTTTTTCATTATGGGAAAATAGGAACCACACTCTTAGTCAAATTACTACAGGAACAGTCTCTGAGCCATTTTACTAAATTTTATGCCCATAAAACTGCTTGGGTTTCAGACATTCCCACTGTTTGAATGTCCCTCAGAACTGCTGGTGTCATTTTCTTTGACTGATATTCCTTCTTCTATTTCTCTATTTTATTGGTGAAACTTGGCTCTGTACTTCCTGTTTTTAGTCGTATATTTTTCATTTGTGTAATAACCTCAGTTTCTGTTTTCTTTAATATTTCTGTTTTCATTTGAGGTCTGAAACAGTTTTAAAGATCATGGCTGGGGGTGCCTCCACTTGAAAAAGTACTAAAGGGGTGTCAGATACACACTGGTCACTTCCTCAGACCCAGAGAAATGTTTGCACTGACCAAAAGGGGAACTCACCTAATTGCCACTGTTGGATGGAATGCTGTGTGAAGTTTGGTCAATAGAGAATGACAAGAGATAAGGGACAGAGTTCTAGTGTGGCTCAGACCATAAGGGGAGAACACAGTCACCAAGGGAGTCTATCCTGGGTTTTGGCACCAGAAATGCAGATAAATTGGTTGCAACAATTCTGGGTCTGGCCCCGGGTTTTAGCACCAAAATGTGAGTTTTACAACTCTAGGGAGATGTGTCCTGACTACATGGTGAGTCAGGCTCCACCATGAGCTGCTTAGGAGACCTCTGATGGTTAAATTGCAAGGAGACAGTTCAGCCCTGGAGGATGAGGTATCCTGGAGACCTAGATGTGTTCAGAACAATAGCTCTGCCCTGAATGTGTCCCAGAAACCTAGAGTTTGGCACATCTCCAATGCTTGGAACTGCAAAGAAGCAGCCTAACCCTGGAAGGGAAAATTTTCTGACTTCTCAGGAAAGTCAAGCCTGGAATTGCTTCAGCAGGGAAGGATATCCTGACTTTATGGTAATGTCCGGGTATACTTGATGTGATGGGGGATGGTCTACCCACAGGTTATAGCAATCCTGCTCCTCTCCTGGAGAGACGCTACAGCTGAGCTTTTCTCAGTCCCCACTTAAAGGGGCTTCCTGGCAGAGATCTGCTTCTCTAGCCTAACATGTTTCTCTTTTTGCTTCACTCTGCAAAAGGGGAATACTCTTCAGAAATGTAGCAATCTTCTCTGGATCTGGGAAATGTGTCACTTTTCAGCTCTGTGTTACTTAACAGCTCTCTCTTGCTGTGTCCACTGAGATCTCAGCTCCTTCTTGCTCTACTCTTTCAGTTTCCCTTTGCTGTGGGATGTTCTGTATGTTAAATGTGTTGCTCTGATTGGTTAATAAATAAAACACTCATTGACCAGTAGCCAGGCAGGAAGTATAGGCAGGACAAGGAGAGGTGAATTCTGGTAAGTGGAAGGCTGAGGCAGAGAGATGCTGCCAGCTGCCATGATGAGAAACAATATATTAAGATACAGGTAATCTGTGAGTTACATTGCAACTTATAGATTAATAGAAATGGGTTAATTTAATATATAAGAATTAGATAACAAGAAACCTGTTGTGGCCATACAGTTTATAAGCAATTTAAGTCTCTGTGTGTTTGCTCGGTTGGGTCTGAGAGGCTATGAGACTGGCAGGTGAGAGAGATTTGTCCTGACTGTGGGCCAAGAAGGTCCAGAAAAAAATATAGCTTTATCCCTTGTTTTGTCCATTGGGGGATGTCTCAGCAAGGATTTTGTCTATGCCAGTGAATGAAGATCTTCATACCTAAAACTTTTTTGAGAAAGATATTTACTTGGGAAGAGTCCAGAACAGTAGCTTCTTCTACCAGAGTGGAAAGAACAGCCTTTTTTACTAACTGACCAGGCAGGGCTGTTTACACAGGATGTCTTGGGGGTGGAGTCAACCAGGAGTTGACTTGGGGCCCAGGGTTCTACTGTCCTGCTCTGTGATTGGTTGGTTTTACAAGTCAGTTGGCCAGATCAGAGATGGCTCTGATCTGACTGAGCCAAACTGTGTTTCTTTCTGCCCTGATGTGATCTGTATTTTCCTAGTTCTGAGATCCAGGGTCAGGGTGAGTTTCCTTAGCCAGCCTCATTCCCTATGGTGAAATCTCCAAACAGGAATATCAATTGTCTCAGATGTTTTAAAGAAATGTTCAATATGCTTGCTCATGAGGAAAATGGAAATCAAAACTTCACTGAGGTTACATTTTATATCTGTCAGAATGTTAAAGATCTGTAACACATCTGATGGTTAACTGTCATGAGGATGCAAAATAAGTGGAACACTCCTCCATTTTGGATAGGAGTGGACACTTATACAGCCATTATGGAAATCAGTGTAGATATTATTCATGAAGATGAGAATCATTCTACCTCAAGATCCAGATATGCCACTCTTATGCATATACCTGAAGGATGTTTCATCCTAGCAAAAGGACATTTCCTCAACCATGTTCATTGCTGCTCTATTTTTATTTGCCAGAAAATATAAACAACATACATGTCTCTCAATGGAAAAATTGATAAAGAAAATATATGGTACATTTCTACAATGAAGTATTACTCAGAAGTTTAAAAAATGGCATCAGAAAATTGGGAGGCAAATGGAATGAACTAGAAAAAAATTACTCTAGGCAAGATAATGGACACCCAAAACATAAATATGGTCTGTACTCATTTATATGTGGATTTTATTTGCTAAATACATGATAACACAGCTGCAGACTGTAGATTCAGCAAGATGAGGTATAGAAGACATGATGGGGAACATGTGGATTACAATGGAGGTGGAGAAATAGAATAAGCATTATGGATCAACTGGGCATGGGAGGGTGAAAACATATGTGGAAGAAGGAATCCAAGTATTTTAACTGTGGTATACCTGGTTATGAGAAGAAATTACTCTCAGGGTCTCCTAGAAGCAATGCTTCTTATAGAAATAACCCAAAGTGGAGACCTCAACATCTTGGATTATGCAAAAGATGTGGCAAAGGCCGACAGTGGACCAATTAATGCAGATCAACAAGAGATTTTCATGGCAACACTTTACCATTGGAAAGCACCTTACAGGGCCTCTGACAGGCCCCCAGATTTAATGAGGTCCTATCATTTCCAGTAATTGTGGAGGAAATTCATCTGCAGGACAGTAAAATAATCCAATGCCTATTTTAAAGGACAATAATGCACTGGATGATAGAACAGCCCTGATTGATGGATCAGAAACTAAAAAAAAAATGATAAAACAAATGTTTTGGAATACGTCCATAAATGAACAAAGACCAAATCTTAGAGTATGAATTAATCACATTATTCTAGAAGGCTTTGTGGGCACATGTGCTGCTCTCACTATAATTACACCCAAATCATGGCATCCAAATTGTCACATCTATAGTTAAGTTAGATAAGTTTTCCAGATTTATAGGAATTCAGGTCAGATGGACAGGTAGTCTTCAAACATTTCATAGACCTAGAGACTATGGCATTTAATTATTTTGATAATTTATAATTCTGTTGATGAGAGACACAATAACTCCTGGCAGCACTGATCTACCCCTGAGAGAATGTTGGGGATCTAAGACACTTCTTCTATAAGTTTGTCTTCTCCTTGGCACAAAATGCCCTTGCCTCAACTGCTGACAGTATGCAAACTGCCCTTTCAGGATGAGCGAGACACAAGGAAAAGAGACTATTGAACCTTGCCAAGACAAGGTAAGATGGTTTTCCAAAATTCTTGCTTTTAAAGATCGTCTGTCAGATATCCTAGGACTGTAGTCAGAATGGAAGCCACAGTGGTGCTGCCAATTTTTAGGTGACTGTCCAGGTTGCCAGCTGTCTCTGTCTATTCTCACAATTTTTTGGTAATTGCTTGCTTGCAATTTGTGTTTTCTTGGGTACTAACATTTCCCTTCTTAGATCTTTGATGGGATTGAAGATTAGATAGTTACAGTTATAATCCCCTCATACCTTAGCTAAGAAAATCTAAGATACTAAAGTTAGGATATTCAGGCATATATATATATATCAATTTTAGTCATCTTGATAATTGGCCATTTACCTATGATCCAGACATGTAGCGTGTGTTTCTTGTTTGATGTTGTTCTTGTCAGTTGTAGTTCCATTTTTCTTTATGTGATTACCCTTTGTATTTCTTGGATAACATTTGATAATAATTCTTACTGTATATAGTTTGCATTAGGTTTAGAACCTTCTTATTGAGACAAAAGGAGAAAATATAATGGTATTTGTTTTGCCCATAACCTGGGGCTATAGAGGCAAAAGGATCTAGTGCTTCTTGCCATTGTATATGACCTCTTAAAAGGAGGATAAAAAATAAAATAAATGGATAAAAGGGAGAAGAACTTTGTGATCCCTCTTTCCTGTCCTTTTAAGAGGTCATATAGAATGGCAAGAAGCTCTTCCTAGTTTAGGCCATATAGCCCAAGATCATAAGTGAAGCAAATACTACTGCAAACTAGAGTCAAAATACTAGGGGAGATTGGGTTGAGGGAGGGAGTGTGGGCAGAGACATGTAGCATTTAGGGGAATTTAAAGAGTGACAAGGAAATTCAGTGCAGTAAAAATTTTCTTAAATATGTGAACTTTCATATTTCATCCTGATAATGTCTCCTAATCATGAGAGAGATGACATTGCAACTGGCCACCCCAGTCCCCAGATAATGCTTCCAGGACAAGAACTGGGTTACATACAATTTTGTTGTTGGTCAAAGAGGTACCATGGAAAACCCACACATCCCAAACTTTTGGCAAGACAATAGTATGCTCCTGCAAATGGATAGCAAGGACTTGTTGCTGAAGATGGCATTCACACAATGCATTGACTATGCAGAGATCATGCTATTGCCTCCATAAAACTTTTGCACATACATTCTAGTATCTTTGGCATGGGAAGGTACTCTGAAGGCTACAAAAGAGAAACATAAAAATATTTCACCCAAACTGAAAAAAATGCCATCTTCTTAGCATGTCACAGAACTTTTTCCAAAATTTAACACATACTTAACTCAAAGCTTGTCTCAACAGACACATGAACATTGAAATAACACCCTGTTATCAGACCCTCATGGAAGAAAAATATATTTCAACAACAACATAAAGATGACAATTCATGTGGAAGAAACTCTATATTAAATGACTACTGGATCAAGACAGACCTGAAGAAAGAAATTAAAGACTTTCTGTAATTCAGGGAAAATGAATACACAATATACCAAAACTTATGAGACACTGTGAAAGTGGTTCCAGCAGTAAGGGTGGGTATGAAGATAATTAGAAATCACACTAGCTACTTCACAGCACACCTCACAGCTCTAGAAAAAACAGGCAGGCACAAAGAAGAGAAGTCGATGACAGAAAATCAACAGAGGGCTGAATTGAATAGATTTTGCATTTGGACTGGGAATGGGTGAAGATGTGAACAGGATGAATCAGGTGTGAGACACATGGAGGAAGGGAGAGAGTACAGAAAAGACAACTGCAAGTTGGATGACTCAGAACTGTAGAGTAACACCAAACATGACTGACAGGAAGAAAGAAAAAGAAAGAAAGGAAGAACAAAATAAAAAGAGAAAAAGAAAGAAAGAAAGAAGGAAAGATGGAAGGAAGGAAAGACAGAAAGAAAGAAGCCAATTAAATGATTCCTAACATTACTCTGCTATACCTGTAGAACAGTGTAGTACAATCATCATCATCATAAGGACTACCTTGAGCACCTAATGGGACAAGATGCAGGCACCCACACCTGAAAAACATGCAGAGTTAGGGAACCCTGTAAAAGAGGGGGAGGAAGGATGGAGGCCCAGAGTGGTCAAGGTCCCCAGGAGAACACTGCTCATAAAATCAACAAAGAAGGGCTTCTAGGGGCTGACAGAGACTGATGTAACAATCAGAGTCTGCAGGCTCTGTGCTAGGTCCTCTGCACATATTATGATAGTTTAGCTTTCAGTTTTTGTGGGATGTTGAACAGTTGGCATCAGGGTATGTCTGATTTTATTGCCTGCTATTAGGACCTTTTCCTTTTACTGGTTTGCCTCATCATCTTTGATATGAGTGTTTGTGCCTCATCTTAAGTTATGTTGAATTCAATAAGTACCTATAATAATTAAGAGTTCATCAAATGATTTGTTTTCATTGGTAGAGATAGAAAGGTTGACTGTTTATTGTTATATGCTATATATATATATATATGTAAAAAATTATGGGAACAACACTAACAGCTATATGATGTGTATATAAATTTGGTTCACTACATTTTCAAATCAAGGACTGGTAATGTGAATAACTTTATTAAACTGTCATTAATGAGAATTTTTGTTATGAGGTAGAATATCAAAGAGGAGATGACAGAAATGCCAACCCTGCTGACCTGACCTGAAAAACAATAATAGGATACCACCAACAGAATCAAAGTGTGCCCAGGACAGTAGGGCTAATAGTTGCAATATATTCTTCAAAATTCCCACAAGAAAGCACAGAGAACCTCAGTACATGGATTTAAAAGGCTCAGTCACATTATACAACAGCAAAGTTGAGAAATTTCAATACTATGTCCCTGTTATCTCTGCCCTGCATCTAGCAGTGTTAACATCTAACACATAGCATCTGAAAACCTCTTTGAAAAATTGCAACTCCTTTTCCATTAAGAATATCTTAGTGCTCCAATAATTCTCTTCATGTTGCATTTACTAATTAATTCAAAAGAATACTAGTCACCTATCTGATATTAATCATGATCCAAATCTGTGATTGGGCACAAGTGAAGCAAAATAAAACTAGGTTGCCATAGAATCAGACAGCTCATGGTTTCATTTTTTCCACCATTATTTTCAGCTGAAGAACATCAGAGACTGGTATAGAGATGATTTTTAAAGTGATGTCTGTGTCTACTTACATATATCTATGTAATACTTGACCTGCTGTCTTATATACTAGTAACACACCTCTATTTCTATGTGTGAACATGTGAACTCTGGTTAGAGACCAAAATTAAAAAACCTCTCTATGAAGGGTTTGGTTAAAATTGCTGATGGAGGAATTCTTGGCACATACTTGAAGAGACACTGTAACACAGCCTCTTCACACTGAACTCATGCCAGTGGTTTGGATTTGTATTTTTATGTCCTATTCTGAGACCCTGTGCCCTGACAGCTTTCACAATAGGGAGATCCATGAGGAGACAAGAAAGAGAAACCTGTCTCTCTCACATTCCAGATTAGTGAATTGGAATCTGATCTAAGAAAACCACAGTACAATAAAATGCATGAGAAAATAACAAAACAGTAATTGGTAAAGAAGAAATTTTTCTGTGGTTGAAACATGACAGAGGGAAACAGAACAGAAACCTCTGAGTTTTCTTTCACACACTTCTAACTTGTGACATTGATGCTAGAAATGAAGAAGTGAATGACTTACATAAAATATGTCATATTATTATAAAAGTCTTCCTCAGGCAGTTCAGGAGACAGGAAAAGTAAAAACTGACAGTCATTCCTCAAACTTCCACCATCCTCTTTATCATACTTTAGTCTCCAAAAGCAGTTGGTTTCTGCCCATCTGCATAGATGAGAGAAAACTTCAGGAGTAAGAGAGAAATCAGGAGAGCACACAGCAACCCCATGGCTCCTGGGATCTAAGACTGAGCAGAGGTGAAACCATTTTCTCTTGCAGACCAACATCACACATGCCTTTAAATCTAAGTGCCTGTTTTCTTCCTCTTCCTGCTTGGGGAGCATGTGTGTAGATCACACTTCTTATGTGCCCAACTGTGTCATGATTCCTGGACACATCTGGAAATTTCTGGCCTAAGGAGCTGCACCTGAGGTCTGCCACCTTTCCTTCAACACAGGTAGGAAAACATGTTGTGAGAATCAGAGTCTGGAGCTGCAGGTGCCATGATATCATTCATGCAGAGTGTAAATACCCCAGGGACACTCTCCTGATGAGCAGCTGGGGTTCCATCCTGTTTCAACACCCATGTGTATGAACAGCACTAGAGATCATTTCAGTGGGTTTTCTCAGCTTTTCCATATTAGTGAATGGTAAGATGGTCATCAAGGGCCTGTGACATTCAGAGCTTGAGCTGAATCACTGGACAATGTGTACTTTTCAGTCCATGGTATGGAAGGGCAGTGACATATACAATACTTAGCCTGGAATGTTGTTCATGTTGTTGTTTGTGTGCCAATGTATGCTAGTCACACATGCCAAATCTCCTGAAAATACCTGTGTCCTGCCCTCTGGAGAATCTGTCATCAGAAGTTAATGAATAATTGTGACTCAACACCCACTCTGCCATTCCAATATTCTTACCAATGTAGACATTCACAATCCAACCAAGTTCTAAAATGTGATCTCCTGGCTACTCTTCAGTTCCCATATTTAGTGTCTTGTAGTGAAATGTATCTCCACCCAGCTCTGCGGTCTCCTCCAAACTTGCTCTTCTTGCTGGGTATCATGTCTAATTTTAGGATGCCATCTCTTCTTTTATGTCTTTGTCTACAAATGGAACCTTTGTTGGGTTGGTATGCAGAAAATATGTTGCCTAATAGAGATTCCATTACTATGCATGAGTTGCTTTTCTGTGTTACTATGGATGACAGAGAAAATGTATTAAGTCTATCAAATTTTTGACTGACATGTTGATTTATGGAAAATATATATCTTGTCTTTTCATTTCTCTAAATGATGTTATTTGTATGGTTTCCATATCTTGACTTTCCTAAATTATCTTGTCAATTAATATGGATATGTCTTAGGATGTTGAGTTATACATGTAGGCTCCATTCCCAAAGTGGTTGACAGAGATCAATTAGTTTGACTTGTCATTTTTGATCCAACCTTACACTGATTTCTACATTGCAAATGTAGATAGATTTCATGACCACTACAAAAAGAATGGATTCTTTCCCACTGAATCCTCACCTACATTGTTTAAGATATTTTTTTATTTTTATATTTTGTTATTTATTATATTTGTGTTTGAATTTTACACATCAGCCATGGGTTCCCCTGTCCTCTCCCCTACTGCAACCACCACAACCTTCCCCCCAGCCCCTCTTCTCCATTCCCATCTCCTCCAGGGCCTTGTCTCCCATGAGGATTCATTTAAACATGGTGGATTCAGTACAGGCATGTCCAGTCCCCTCCTTCCAGGCTGAGCAGTGTCTCTGTATAAGCCCAAGGTTCCAAACAGCCAGCTCATGCACTAAGGACAGGTCCTGGTCCCATAGCCTGGGTGCCTCCCCAACAGTTCAAGCTATTCAATTGCCGCACTTATCCAGAGGGCCTGATGCAGCTTGGGGCTCCACAGCCCTTGGTTCATAATTCATGTGCTTCCATTCATTTGGCTATTTTTCCCTGTGCTTTTCCAATCTTGGTCTCAACAATTGGACTCCTTGTTCTCAACAATTGGACTCCTGGAGCTCCACTTGGGGCTTGGCTGAGGATCTCTGAATCCACTTCCATAAGTTATTGGATGAGAGTTTCAGCACTACTGTTAGGGTGTTTGGACATCTGATCACCAGACTAGGTCAGATCAGGCTTTCTCTTGACCATTGCAGGCAGACTACAGAGGATATATCATTGTGGATTTCTGGGGACCTCTCCAGCACTCTACCTATTCGTGTTTCATGCGGTCATCATTTATCATGTTCTGTTCTTCCTTGTTCTCCCTTTCTGTTTTTGATCCAGCTGGGATCTCCTGCTCCCCTAAGCTGTCTTTCCCTCAAACCTTGCCCTTCATTACTCCCACTGTCGTCCAGGTTGTTCATGTAGATCTCATCCATGTCTCTGTCATTTGGTAATCCCTGTGTCTTTCCTTGGGTCCCATTTTCTAGGTAGCCTCCCTGGAGTTGTTAGGCAGTCTAGCCATCTTTGTTTTATATCTAGTATCCTACTATGAGTGAGTACATACCATGTTTATCATTCTGAGTCTGGGTTACCTCACTCAGGATGATTTTTTCTAGATCTATCCATTTGCCTGAAAACCTCATGATATCATTTTTTTTTCTCTGCTGAGTAGTACTCCATTGTGTATATGTACCATATTTTCTTTTTCCATTCTTCAGTTGAAGGGCATCTAGGTTGTTTCCAGGTTCTGGCTATTACAAACAATGCTGATATGAACATAGCTGAGCAAATGCCCTTGTGGTATGATTGAGCATTCCTTGGGAATATGGCCTAGAGTGCTACACCTGAGTCTTGGGGGACCTGGATTCCCAATTTTCTAAGGAAGCGCCATAATGATTTCCAAAGTGGCTGTCCAAGCTTGCATTCCCACCAGCAATGGAGGAGAGTTCCAATTGCTCCACAACCTCTCCAGCATAAGCTGTCTTCTGTGTTTTAGATATTAGTCATTCTGACAGGTGTAAGGTGGTATCTCAGAGTCGTTTTGATTTGCATTTCCCAGATAATTCGAGATGTTGAGTAATGTCTTTCAGCCATTTCCATTTCCTCTGCTGAGAATTCTCTGTTTAGTTCTATAGCCCATTTCTTAATTGGACTGTTGGGCATTTTGATGTCTAATTTCTTGAGTTCTTTATATATTCTGTATATCAGCCCTCTGTCAGATGTGGGGTTGGTGAAGACGTTTTCCCATTCTGTAGGCTTTGTCTTGTTGACCATGTCCTTTGCTCTGCAAAAGCTTCTCAGTTTCAACAGGTCCCATTGATTGATTGTTTCTCTCAGTGTCTGTGCTACTCGTGTTATATTTAGAAAGTGCTCTCTGGTGCCAATGCATTCAAGAGTACTTCCTACTTCCTCTTCTATCAGTTTCAGTATAACAGGATGTATGTTGAGGTCTTTGATCCACTTGAATGTAAGGTTGTGCATGGTGAACAGATATGGATCTATTTGCAGCCTTCTATACATTGACATCCAGTCATCCCAGCACCATTTGTTGAAGATGCTTTCTTTTTTCTATGGTACAGTTTTGACTTTTTGTCAAAAATTATATGTTCATAGGTATGCAGGTAAGTGTCAGGGTTTTCAATTCAATTCCATTGGTCCACATGTCGGTTTTCATGCCAGTACAAAGCTGTTTATATTATGGTAGCTCTATAGTAGAGGTTGAGGTCAGGGATTGTGATGCCTCCAGAGGTTGTTTTATTGTACAGGATTCTTTTGGCTATCCTAGGTTTTTGTTTTTCCATATGAAGTTGAGTATTATTCTTTCCAGGTCTGTGAAGAATTGTGTTGGTAATTTGATGGGGATTGCATTGAATCTGTAGATTGCTTTTGGTAAGATCGCCATTTTTACTACGTTTATCCTGCCTATCCATGAGCATGGGAGATCTTTACATTTTCTGACATCTTCTTCAATTTATTTTTTCAGGGACTTAAAGTTCTTGTCATATAGGTCCTTCACATGCTTAGTTAGAGTAACCCTAAGGTATTTTATAACATTTGTGGCTATTGTAAAGGGTGATGTATCTCTGATTTCCTTCTCAGCCTGTTTGTCTATTGTATATAGGATGACTACTCATGTTTTGAGTTGATCTTGTATCCTGCTATGTTGCTGAAGGTGTTTATAAGCTCTATCAGTTACTTGGTTAAAGTTTTGGGGTCACTCATGTATACTATCCTGTCATCTGCACATAGGGAAAGCTTTACTTCTTCCTTTCCAATTTGTATCCCCTTAATTTCCTTATGTTGTCTTATAGTTCTGGCTAGAACTTCAATTAATATATTGAATAAGTATGGAGAGAGGGGATAGCCTTGCCTTGTTCCTGATTTTAGTGCTATTGATTTGAGTTTCTCTCCATTTAATTTGATGGTGGTTGTTGGCTTGCTGTAGATTGCCTTTATTATGTTTAGGTATGTTCCCTGTGTTCCTGATTGCTCCAAGACCTTTATCTTGGAGGGGTGTTGAATTTTTCCAAATGCATTTTCTGTGTCTAGTGAGATGATCATGTGGTTTTTCTCTTTGAGTTTGTTTATATGGTGTATTACATTGACGGACTTTCTTATGTTGAACTACCCTTGCATCCCTGGGATGAAGCCTACTTGATCATGGTGGATAATTGTTTTGATGTGTTCTTGGATTCTATTTGCCAGTATTTTATTGAGTATTTTTACATCAATGTTCATGAGGGAGATCGGTCTGTAGTTCATTTTCTTTGTTGCATCTTTGGCTTAGGAATCAGGGTAATTATAGCCTCATAGAAAGAGTTTGGTAATATACCTTCTGCTTTATTGTGTGGAACAATTTAGAGTATTGGTATTAAGTCTTCTATGAAGATCTGGTAGAATTCTGCACTGAAACCACCTGGTCCTGGGCTTTTTTTGGTTGGGAGACTTTTAATGACTGATTCTATTACCTCAGGTTTTATTGGATTATTTAAATGGTTTATCTGGTCTTGATTTAACTTAGGTATAGGGTACCTACCCAGAAAATTATCTGTTTCTTTTAGATATTCCAGTTTTGTGGAGTAGAGGTTTTTGAAGTATGACCTGATGATTCTCTGGATTTCCTCATTGTCTTTTGTTATGTCCCCCTTTTCATTTCTGATTTTGTTAATTTGGATGCTCTCTCTCTGTCTTTTGGTTAGTTTGGATAAGGGCTTGTCTATCTTGTTGATCTTCTCAAAGAACAAACTCTTTGTTTCATTAATCCTTTGTATTGTTCTCTTTGTTTCTATTTTATTGATTTCAGCTATCAATTTGGTAATTTCCTGGCATCTGTTTCTCCTGGGAGACTTTGGTTCTTCCCGTTCAAGGGCTTTCAGGTGTGCTGTCAAGTCACTAGCATGAGATTTCTCCAGCTTCTTTATGTGGGCATTCAGTGCTATGAATTTCCCTCTTAGATCTGCTTTCATAGTGTCCCATAAGTTTGGGTGTGTGGTATCTTCATTTTCACTGATCTCTAGGAAGTTTTTAATTTTTTTCTTTATTTCTTCCTTAACCCATTGGTGATTCAGTTGAGCATTATTCCTTTTCCATGAGATTGTAGGATTTCTGTAGGTTTTTTTCTTGTTGTTCTTGAAATCTAACTTTAAACCATGGTGGTCTGATAGAACACAGGAGGTTATTTCAATTGTTTTGTATATGTTGAGATTTACTTTGTGGCCAAGTATGTGGTTGATTTTAGAGAAGGTTCCATGAGGTGCTGAGAAGAAAGTATATTCCTTTTCGTTCGGCTGGAACGTTGTGTAGATATCGATTAAGTCCATTTGAGCCATAACATCAGTTAAGGCCATTATGTCTCTGTTAAGTTTCAATTTGGCCGATCTGTCCAGAGGTGAAATTGGGGTGTTGAAGTCTCCCACTATTAATGTGTGGGGTTTTATATGTGATTTAAGCTTTAGTAATGTTTCTTTTACATATGTGGGTAACCTTGTGTTTGAGGCATAAATGTTCAGAATTGAGACTTCATCTTAGTGGATCTTTCCTGTGATGAGTATGTAATGTCTTTCATCATCTCTTTTGATTGATTTTAGTTTGAAGTCTATTTTGCTGGATATTAGGATTACAACACCAGCTTGCTTCTTAAGACCATTTGATTGGGAAGGAGGTGTCTATCTTTGAATTTTAGGTATGTTTCTTATATGTAGCAGAAAGATTGGTCCTGTTTTCGTATCCATTCTGTTAGTCTGTGTCTTTTTAGAGGTGAATTAAGTCCATTGATTTTAACAGATATTAATTACCAGTGACTGTTCATTCCTGTTATTATTTTTATTTTTTGGTGGTAGTGTGTGCACTTCTCTTCTGTGGGGTTTACTGCTGTGGTGTTATCTATTGCCTGTGTTTTCATGGGTGTATCTGCCTTCCTTAGGTTGGAATTTTCCTTCTAGTGATTTCTGTAGGGCTGGGTTTGTTGATAAGTATTATTTAAATCTGGTTTTGTCTTGGAAGGTCTTGTTCACTCCATCTATGATGATTGAAAGTTTTGCTGGGTATATTAGTCTAGGCTGGCATCCATGGTCTCTTAGTGTCTGCATTATATCTGTCCAGGTCTTTCTGGCTTTCCAAGTCTCCATTGAGAAATCAAGTGTTATTCCGATGGGTTTGCCTTTATAAATCACTTGGACTTTTTCCTTTGCTGCCCTTAATATTCTTTCTATATTCTGTACATTTAGTTGTTTAATTATTATGTGGTGAGGGGACTTTTGGGGGGGTCTAGTATGTTTGGTGTTCTGTAGGCTGCTTGTATCTTCATAGGTATTTCCTTCTTTAAGTTGTGAAAGTTTTCTTTTATGATCTTGTTAAATATATTTTCTGTGCCTTTGAGTTGGTATTCTTCTCCTTCCTCTATCCCTATTAATTGTAGGTTTGGTCTTTCATGGTGTCCCAAATTTCTTTGACATTTTGAGTCATTACTTTGTTTGTTTTAGTGTTTTCTTTGACTGATGAATCTATTTCTTCTACTGTATCTTCAACACCAGAGATGATCCCTTCCATCTGTTGCATTCTGTTGGTTATACTTGCATCTGAGTTCCTGTTCATTTACTCAGATTTTCTATTTTCAGCATTCCTTCTGCTAGTGTCTTCTTCATTTTTTCTATTTTGCTCTTCAGGTCTTGGACTGTTTCCCTCGTCTGTTTTGTGGCCTTTTCATGGTTTTTCTTTCAGGGACTTATTGTTTTCTTCTCCTTTAATTGTCCTTTCCTCTAGTTTTTTATAGTTTTCTTCCCATTTTTTGTTTGTCTGTTCCTCCACTTTATTTTTGGTTTCTTCTATATAAGGCTCTAGCCTCTTCATGATGTTACTTATAAGGTTGTTTTCTTCTGCTTCTTCCATTCTGTGATGTTCAGGTCTAGATATTGGAGAAGGGCTAGGTTCTGATGATGCTGTATTGTTCTTTATTTTGTTGTATGTACTTCTGCCTTGACGTCTGCCCATCTCCTCATGGATTCGTTCTTGGTCTTATCAGTGTACTTGGTCCAGACAGAGCTGACAGATTTAGGGAGCCTCTCTCTGGTCCAGATCGACTCTCTGGGCTGGATGGGTGCTCTGGTCCACATGAGAGTGCTGGCCAGATAGGAGCTGGTGACTGGACTCTTGAGTCTCAGGAAGTCCCTCAGGTCTCCTTATCTTGTCCAGATGGGAGCTCCTCTTGTCCACATGGGAGTTTCGGGACATGATGGAAGCTCTGGCCCAGATGGGAGTTCTGGGGTGGATGGTAGCTGGGGGCTCTCTGGTCCAGATAGGAATTCTGGGACAGGATGGAATGCTGGACGCTGGTCACCGGAAGTGGCTGGGGTCTCCAGCAGATAGGTGTGGGGGCAAGGTGTTTAGGTTGTAGTGTCCACCAGTGGGTCTCTCTGATCCAGATGTTAGTTCAGGGGCAGGATGGAATGCAGGAGGCTGGTTTCTAAGTCTCTGGAAGTGGCTGGGTTTTCTCTGGTCCAGATGGGATTTCCAAGGCAGGATCGAAGCTGGGGACTGGTTTCTAAGTCCCTGGAAGTGGCTGGGGTTTCCAGGCAGATGGGTGCATTGGCAGGGTGTGGAAGTTGTAGCGTTCACTGGAGGGTCTTGGAGAGGGGGAACTTTCTTGGTGGTAATGGGGGGTCCTGCCCTATGGCCAGAACCTGGTGCCCAGTTGGGCAGATATTCCCTGGAATGGTTGGTGCCTAGGGCTGGCACCCAGGTGTGGGCCTCTCTGGGTGTGACCCCAGGCACTCACCTCTAGTCCAGGTGGGAGTTCCAGGGCAGGATGAATAAGATGGGGCCTGGTCTCTGAGTCTCAGGAAGTGGCTGGCGTCTCGGGCAAATGGGTGTGGGGAGAGGGTGTGGAGACTGCAGGGTCTACCTGTGGTCTTGGAAAAGGGGAGCCTTCCTGCAGGGCCTGCTGAATGGCTGGGAACTGAGGCCAAGTTGGAAAGGTCCTCCTGTGATGGCTGGTGCCCAAGGATGGGACCCAGGAGTGGTTGCCTCTCTTATTTAAGTTATTTTTGAAATTGCTGTATTTTTAAAGTGTGAGGATGAAATCTCCTGAGGATTTGAATGTCCTTTATCCATCAGTATAATTTTGATCTCTTTTCATATTCTGTTTGAATAATGCATTATTTTTTTAATATCTTCTGCTCAATATCTTGGAAGGCATGGCTGGACTGAGCATTTGGATATTTGAGATTTTTCTTTCTCTGTGTATTATGGACATGAATTCCAGGTGAAATGAATAGGAAGCAGACATTCCCCACATCTAGAGGCCATCTCTCCATGGCTTCCTGAACATGTAGAGACTTTGTGTCTACAGCATCCCATGCAGCAGCTCTGAAACACACTTCTGGGCCCTGGACAGCCATCCAGGATGTCACATCAGAACAGGATTTACATAATATTCAAGTTATTTCAGACTTGCAAGTCAGAAACCATATTTGAATTTTTCTCATAGAATTAGATAAAGCCCCATCTTGTTTTGAACAGAACAGGATTTACATAATATTCAAGTTATTTCAGACTTGCAGGTCAGAAAACATATTTGAATTTTTTCCCATAGAACAAGATAAAGCCCCATCTTGTTTTGAAGCACAGTGATTGAACATGTACTTCATTATTCTGTCTTGATGTTTAATTATTCAAGTCATATGGAGAATTGTGACAGGTATGTAGAACTGATATTCTAGTTCTTGAAGGAAAGAGCATCACAATCAAGGATCTCACTGGGAAAGAGGTCTCATTCAAATATGGGGCTGGCATTGTTCCTAGATGACAAAGTCATTCTTCAATGACAGCATCCTGAGAACAAAGGTTCAGAGAATCATAGGTAAAAATAATAGAACCTGTTGTCTCAGGAGGTCTTATGTACTCTATTCCTTATGCCAAGAAAGCTTGTTATGAAGGACACCATCTCATAGGCTCTCTTCAAATGGGACAGAGTCAGCAGAAGCTGTCACATAATGGAATGATGTCAAAGGAAGCACCTCCACAATGCTGTACAAGGGGAACACAGGATGAATAATGACAACTACAGACAGAACACACAGTGGCCTTGGAGTGACAACCATTTTCCTATACACAGAGAGACATCGGCTCTCCAGAAGCTGAACTTTGACTCCTTTGATGCACTGGCTCCAGTCCCAGACTGGCTTTGCTTTGTCTCCTGCTAGGCAAAGACACAGAATTAATGTCCTCTTAGTCTTCCCTTCAGGGATTCAGAGAAAGTCTTGGGTCGATGTGACTCCCAACAGGCTTGGGACTCTAACAGCATAAATAGAAGAATGTTGGCTAAACACCACCATTAATTTTCTGCTTCCTGACTGTATATCATGTGACCAACATTATTCCCCACCATAATGTCCTGTACCCATTTGAATTTCAAACCTCCATCTACCATGACTCCTTTAAATTGCCTATTGCCCCAGGAACACAAAACATTTAATAATATTTTTCTCTTTTTTTTCCCTGAGGAATTGTATGAAAAGCTCCTCCTTTTTGTTTGATAGTGAAGAAAGCTATTTTAATCCTTCTATCTAAAATGTTTCAAGCAATTGGATACATGGATCTCAATTACAATTTTAATTCTATCAGGAAACATTTTCCTTATTGTCTAGAGAGTTTTAAAGAATGTGTTCTTTGTGCTTTTTTGTTTTGTTTTGTTTTTTTGAGACAAGGTTTCCCTGTGTAGCTTTGCGCCTTTTCTGGAACTCACTTGGTAGCCCAGACTGGACTCACACTCACAGAGATCTGCCTGGCTCTGCCTCCTGAGTGCTGAGAGTAAAGGTGTGCACCACCACTGTCTGATCTCTTTGTGCTTTTTTTAGGTATTCTATTCTGACTTAACTTTCCATGGTGAATCTACCCATACATGTTACAAGGACAACTTTGTCAGGATCTATTGAGTTTATTTTATTTCCCCCCTTTTTATTGTATTTATGTTTTAATTTTACATATCAGCCATGGGTTCCCCTGTCCTCCTCCCTCCCTCGCCCACTCCCACCTCCCCCCACCCCCTCCCCTCCATTCCCATCTCCTCCAGAGTCAAGACTCCCCTGGGGATTCATTTAAACTTGGGGGATTCAGTACAGGCATGTCCGGTCCCCTCCTTCCAGGCTGAACAAAGTGTCTCTGTGTAAGTCCAAGGTTCCAAACAGCCAGCTCATGCACTAAGGACAGGTTGAGGTCCCACAGCCTGGATGCCTCCCAAACAGTCCAAGCCACTCAACTGTCTCACATACCTAGAGGGCCTGATCCAGCTGGGGGCTCCACAGCCTTTGCTTCACAATTCATGTGCTTCCGTTCATCTGGCCTTTCATCCCCGTGCTTTTTCCAATCCTGGGCTCAACAATTCATGCTCCCACAGTCCCTCCTCCTTCCTAGAAAACAGGACCCCAGGAAAGACACAGGGATCACCCAATGACAGAGAAATGGATGAGATCTACAAGAACAACCTGGACAACAGTGGGAGAAATGAAGGGAAAGCTTTTAGGGAAGGGAAGCTTGGGGGAGCAGGAGATCCCAGCTGGATCAGTAACAGAAAGGCAGAACAAGGAATGTTAGACCATGATGGATGAGGACCACATGAGAACAGGAGTGGGCAGAGTGCTGTAAACTGCTGGCAGTGGTCGAGAGAAAGCCTGATCTGACCTAGTCTGGTGATTAGATGGCCAAACACCCTGACGGTCAGGCTGGAACTCTCATCCAGTGACTGATGGAAGTAGATGCAGAGATCCTCAGACAGACATGAGGTGGAGCTCCGTGTGTCCAGTTGTCAATCTATTGAGTTTATATCAATGGGAAAATGGAGAGGAAATTGTCTCCATCACTCAGATTACCAGCAGGATCCCTGGCTGTTGGTTGGCAGTATATATGTTACGGTGCTGTCATTGATGATGTGCTGTAATATGAAAGTGACCATGTGACTTTCAAGTCCCTGTGGAATAGTACATTGACATTTAACAGTGCAACCATATATATTTTAAAGGCAGGTTTTCTATTTTGAACATGAATCTTTTTTTGTAGAGTTAGGGTGAGGCTGACATTAGAAAATCTTTAACAAGAAACTTTAAATGACAGAAACAGGAAGAGATGTGCAAGAAAATTTATGCTATCACAGGGTGATGCCACTTGTCATACAACAGAAGGCAAAGGCAGTGACTTCACTACCCTTAACTTTTTCAGATGAACATGTCTGTGTGCCATGGCTTTGTATTGGATAACTGACTTTCTGGGTTGTTTAAAGTCAATTTCTAAATATTTCTGTAGATATTTGACTTTTTTCTTTATAGATTCATGTCCCCCAATTTAAAACTAACACTGTTATATTGATTTGATGACACTTATCCCTGTATACTATAGGCAGGCTTGATTTGGAAGAACATGACACTTGGTTTGCTTCCAGTGTGTAAGCACTAATTTTCATCTGGTTATATAATGTTTATTGGAAATGTAGTATTATTTTTTAAATGTTTTTAAAAAACAATGTATTGTGTGCCATTCAAAATGTAAGTCAAAAATGTTTACATGCATAAATTGTCTAATATCAGCTCTAGTTCTCTATGATTTGTCCCCAAATCTGCTTTGAATGGTGTGCATATGCTAGTGAATCAGTGAGTTTGTGTGTGTGTGTGTGTGTGTGTGTGTGTGTGTGTGTGTGTGCGCACGCGCATGCATGCTAAAGTGCATCCTAATGTGGATGAACATTTATACACAAAATGACATTTGATATAGATATAATAGGATAAACGGGTAGGTTAAGGAACTTACTTTTAAAGAACAACAACTTGTTTAAAATGTTTTACATTGGTATAGATTTTAGTCTATTGATAAAAACTTAAAATTAATTTTGTTATATATGTGTATATTTCTACTCGTGTTTAAGGTATTATGTTCGTATAGCTCATTTAAAATTGTAATTAATAATTAAAAATAGATTAATAATTAATCATCTGTGATAATCATACTCGTAGCCATGTTAGTTAAGTCTTTTAGGTATACATAGAGATATTTCAGATAGATGGGTAATCTTCAAATACTTCAAAGACCTTCAGAATATGACATTTAAAATATTTTTAAAATTTAGACTTTCTGGACAGTGAGACATGTCTGCTCCTGGCCATACCAATTTATTTCAGAGAGGAGGACGGGCATTGAAGACACTTCATATCTTATCTTCATCTTGGCAAAAATAACCATTTGGGCAAGAAACAGTTCTTACCTGGACTGCTTGATCAACTGGACATGCAGGACCCATAGAAAGGTGACCACTAAACTTTGCTTGACAAAATGGTCCTTCAGGTTCCTGCTTTGCAGAGGGAACTGCCAGACATTCTACAGGACACTGAGAGAAGTGACTGAGAGACTCTGGCCCTGTGGGCTGAAGACAAATGCCCCAAATTTACAAAAAAACATTAGATGACTGTCCAGGCTGCCAGCTGTCTCTGTCTACTCTTACAAGACTCCCAAAAGTTGCTTACATCCTTCTGCTAGTTCTCAGGTAACATTATATCCTTCTGAGGTCTTTGATGTGGTTAAAGACTAGATAGTTATAATTTCCTCAGTTATAATAAAAAAATAAGTTAGATATAAAACCTTAGACTCACAAATATAAGATAGATAGGATATGTTCTTTAATATTGTGACTATAATTCTTGCTTGATAATTTTTTGTTATATGTAATTTTACTTTGTAAAAGTTAAAACCTTCCTTTAAAAAAAAAAAAGAAAAGGGGAAGTGCTGTGGATATCACTCTGTGTAAATAAAATGCTGATTGGCCAGTGTCCAGGCAGGAAGTATAGGTGGGACAAGCAGAGAAGAGAATTCTGGGAACAGGAAGGCAGAGGCAGAGACACTGCCAGCCGCTGCCATGAGAAGCAACATGTAGAGACACTGGTAAGCCACAAGCCATGTGGCAAAGTATAGACTAACAGAAATGGGTTAATTTAAGATAGAAAAAGTAGATAACAAGAAGCCTGCCACAGCCATACAGTTTGAAAACAATATAAGTTTCTGTATGTTTACTTGTTTGGGTCTGAGCGACTGTGGGACTGGAGGGTAAGAGAGATTTGTCCTGACTGGGCCAGGCAGGAAAACTATAACTACAGACTTTAATATTGATTTTGATTTAATGGTCATTCAGTTATAATTTCAAATGCCCCTGACAATTCAATTTGAGAAGGGCTAGTTTAATTTTTCAAAAGGCATTAGAGCATCCATTTTTTTGGAATTTTATTCCTAATGCATTTTGCCCCCACACACTGAATTACATCACACATAGAACAGAAGTTGGTATGACTCTCTCTGAGCAATTAGGAACAGGAGCAATTTTGTGGTAGTTCATACTTAGAGGACACATTAATAAAGGAATAAATATATATCTATGATGCATGTTCTAGTCTGTTTCTATGGTTCTGATACAGACATTGATTTTCATAGTAGCAGGAAATATTTTAGTTCCAAAAGTCATGGATTAGCATCCTCCCCTTTTTTTTTACATTCTTGTCAAGATGAGCTGTCATTTGTTTTATCAGTTTTGGTCCTTTTGGTGGGTGTCAGAAGAAATCTAAGTATCCTTTTTATTTGGATTTCCCTTATGACTAAGAATGCTGAACCATTTTTAAATGTGTTTCATCCATGTGTGTTTCTTCTTTTGAGAATGCACCGTTTAGCTCCATACCACATTTTTTTTTGGGTTATTTGTTGTCTTGATATCTATTTTTTTGTATTTTTCACATATTTATATTTACCATTTATTGAATATGTGTTTGGTAACCATATTTTCCCATTGTGGAGCCCACTTCTTTTTGTTAAGGATGGTATCTGTTGAAAAACAAAAGCCTTTTCAGTTTTCTGAAGCCCTGTTTATTCATGTTAAGTCTCCTGTTCAAAAAGTCTGTTCTCATTCTAATTTATTCAAGACTCTCCCCCACCTTCTCTTTTATCAGATTTGGTCCAACTTGTCTTAGGTTGAGTTCCTTATTCTATTGGAAGTTAAGGTTTGTGCAAGGTGACAAATATTAAAATATTTGCCTTCTGCAATCAGTCATTGAGTTGGAACAACACCACTTGGAGTTTCTTTTTTTTCTCATCATTTTGAAGATGTTCTCTTTTCTACAGTGCATATCTAGTTTCTTTATCAAAAATCAGGTTTCCATGGGTATGTGGATGTAGATGAATTTCTAAACAGTCTTATTAATTAATAAACACAGAGAAAAATACAGAGTTAATAGGCAAAGAGATAACAAGAGCCATGACTAACTTTAGCCAAACACCAGAGAGAGAACCACTTCCTTCCTGACTTGTATTTTTATTGCCATTCTGTTCTACCTTCACAGTGACTCTCAGCTCAGCCACATTATTTCCTGGTCACTGCCTGTCTATACAAACCTCCAGGTCTCTATTGTTGGTATTTGATTTAAAAGCTCTTGATACCACTCTTGGCTGTGTCCTTGACAAAGTAAGTTTCTTTCAGACCCAAAAGGCATTATGGGAAATGTAGTTCAGAATAGATGGACAATGCAGAGAAAAGCTTCCTGGGAAATGGAGTCTAACACAGAGTGATGCTATAAGAAAAAGTAACCTAGGAAGTCATCCAAGAGGCATGATGAGAAATGTAGTTTCTTATAGTAGACCAATACAAAGAGAGGAAATCTGGGAAATGAAGTCCAAAATGTAGAGACACCTAACCCTAACCTAACCCTAATGACTGACCCTGACCTCCCCCCTTATTCCCCATCCCCAGCATCAAACTGCTGAGAGCACAAAAGGCTGCCAAAGGTCAAGGACACTTGCTGAAGGCCCTGGACACCTGCTAGAGAAAACAGAAACTCCTGAAGACACAGGACACCTGGAAAATGGAGTCCAAAATGTCATGGTGCTGTGGAGAATTGCATCCCAAGATGTGAAGCACATCCCAGTGATGCTATAGAGAAAGGCATCTGGGAAAATGGAGTCCTTATGTTGTGATGTTTTAGAGAAAGGCATCCTGGTAAATAAAGTCCATATGTTGTAGAGAAAGCCATCCTGTGTAGTTGAAATTTTCTCCAGTCCTGCTGGGCCCATAGTCAGGACAAATCTGTCTCATCCACCAGTCCCAAAGTCACTCAGACCCAAGTGAGTAAAAACACAGATGCTTATATTGCTTACAAACTGTATGCCCATGCAGGTTTCTTGCTAACTGTTATTATATCTTAAATTAACCCATTTCTATAAAACTATACCTTGTAACATGGTAACACTTACCCTAACCCTTACAAGCTGACACTAACCCTCTGACCCTGAGCCTGACTCCATGACTCTGACTCCCACCCTCACATTGCTGAGGCACCACAAACCTGCAGAATGTCAAGTCACCTGCTGAGGCCCTACATCTTCTGAGGGCACTAGACACCTGCTGAAGAAAAGGGGAAACTCCTGAGGACAAAGGACACCTGAGAAATAGAGTCCAGAATGTAGTAATGCTGTAGAGGAAGGCATCCTGGGAAATAAAGTCCAACATGTACTGATGCTATTGAGAAAAGCATTCTGGGAAATGGAGTCCAACCCATAGTGATGCTATAGAGAAAGGCATCCTGGGAAATGGAGCCTAAAATGTACTGACACAACACTGAAAGACATTCCTGCAAATGAAGTAAAAAACACTGATGCTGCAGGGCGGTGGTGGCATATGCCTGTAATCCCAGCACTCGGGAGACAGAGGCAGGTGGATCTCTATGGGTTTGAGGCCAGCTTGGTCTACAAAGTGAGTTCCAGGACAGGCTCCAAAGCTACAGAGAAACCCTGTGTTGAACCCGCCACCCCAAAATAAAACACTGATGCATCCTGGAAAATGACACAAGTAGCATGATGGGAAATGTAGCTTACCATAGACAGACAAGACAGAGAAAGGCATCCTGGGAAATGGAGTCCAAAGCCTACTCATGGTATAAGAGGGAACCGAAAGTTTCCCATTGACCCAAGAGGCATGATCAGACATGTAGTTTGGCATAGACAGATAATATGGAGAAAAGCATGCTGGGAAATGGAGTCCAACAGGTAGTGATGCTGCAAGTAAAGGCTTCCTGGGAAATGACCCAAGTAGCATGATGGGAAATGTACTTCCAAGAGCATGAGAAATGCAAAAAGAGGCCTCCTGGGAAATGACCTGAGGGGAATGATGGGAAATGTACTTTCTAGAGAATGAGAAATGCAGAGAGAGGCCTCCTGGGAAATGACCCAAGTAGCATGATGGGAAATGTACTTCATAGAGTAAGAGAAATGCAGAGAAAGGAATCCTGGGAGATGAACTCCTGAATGATGAGACACCTAACTCTGACCCTGACCTTACCCTAACCACAAATGCCCCCTTCTCTAACACTAACCAATAACCCTAACCTAGCCCTAACCTAACACCCTGACCCTGACCCCATGGCCCTGACTCCTACCAGCACCAGCTGAGGGCACTACAAACCTGCAGAATGTCAGGTCCATCTCCTGAGACCCCTACATGTGTTGAGGGTCCTGGACACCTCGTGAAGAAAAGGGGAACTTTATGGGGAGAGAGGGCACCTGGGAAATGGTGTCCAAAATACCAGGGTGCTGTGGAGAAAGTCACCCTGGGAAATGGAGTCCATCATAGTGATGCTATAGAGAAAGGCATCCTGGGAAATGAAATTCATATAGTGATGCTATAGAGAAAGGCATCCTTGGAAATGAAGTGCATCATAGTGAAGCAATAGAGAAAGGCATCCTGGGAAATGGAGTCCAAAGAATCCTATAGAGGAAGGTGTTCTGGGAAATGTAGTCCAAAGATTCCTATAAAGAAAGGTATCCTGTGAAATGAGTTCCAGAATGTACTGATGATGTAGAGAAAGGCATCCTAAAGTTCATATGTACTGACGCTATGGAGAAAATAGTCCTAGGAAATGAAGTCCAGAATGTAGTGAAGCTTTAGGGAAAGGTACCATGGGAAATTATGTCCAGAATATAGTGATGCTGTAGAGAAAGGCATCCTGGGAAATGGAGTTAAAGCATACTGATGGTATAAAGAGGAAATAGTAATTATCTTTCTGACCCAAAAGGCATGATTGGAAATGTAGTTCAGAGTAGATGGACAATACAGAGAAAAGCATCCTGAGAAATGGAGTCCAAAACAGAGAGATGGTATAAGAAAAAGTAACCTAGGAAACCATCCAAGAGGAAATGTAGTTTCAAACAGATGACCAATCCACAGCAAGGCAACATGGGAAGTGAAGTCCAAAATGTAAAGACACCTAACCCTCACCTAACCCTGACTGCCTGACCCTAACCCCCTGACCCTGATCCCCAGGGTGAAACTGATGAGAGCGCAAAAAGGCTGCCAAAGGTCAAGGACACTTGGTGAAGGCACTGGAACCCTGCTAAAGAGAAGAGAAACAACTGAAGACACAGGACACCTGGGAAATGGAGTCCACAATGTTATGGGGCTATGGAGAAAGGCATCATGGGAAATGGAGTCCACAATGTCATAGTGCTATGGTAAATGGCATCCCGTGATGTGAAGCACATCCCAGTGATGCTATAGAGAAAGGCATCTGGGAAAATGGAGTCCATATACTGATGTTTTAGAGAAAGGCATCCTGGGAAATAAAGTCCATATGTTGTAGAGATAGCCATTCTGGTTAGTTGAAGTTTTCTCCAGTCCTGCCTAGCCCATGGTCAGGACCAATCTCTCTCACCCGACAGTCCTACAGCTGCTCAGACCAAAGCAAGTAAACACACAGAGCCTTATTTTGCTTACAAACTATATGGCTATGGCAGGCTTCTTGTTATGTACTTCTTATACCTTAAATTAACCCATTTCTAGAAATTAATACCTTGCCACATGGTTTGTGGCTTACCAGTATCTTACATGCTAGTACTAATGGTGGCAGCTGGTAGGGTCTCCTGACCCAGCATTCCTATTCTCAGAATTCTCTTTTCAGTTTGTTCGGCCTATACTTCCTGCCTGGCTACTGGCCAACCAGCATTTTCTTTATACAAAACAATAGCCACAGCACTTCACATGGGAACGGAAGTCCAGAATGTAGTGATGCTCTAAAGGTCTAACCTGACCCAAACCCTAACCTGACCCGAACCCTAACACTAACCCTAAGACTAAACTGACCCTAAAACTAACCCTAACACATCACACTAACCACAAGCTCCCTTACCCTAACCCTAACCTGACACAAAGCCTAAGCCTAAAGCTAACCTCACATTACAGTACCCTGACCCTAACCTTGACCCTAACACTAACACTAACATGACCCTAAACCTAAACCTAACAAAAACCCTAACTAGAAACTCGCCTACCCTATCTCTAACCTGACTCCAAGACTTAATCTAACCCTAACCCTAATCACAAACTGCCCCAGCAATAACCTGAAAGTCCCATAACCTGTAACCCTAACCCAATCCTAACACTGACCCTACTCACAAACTCCTCACACCCTGATTCTAAAAACTTGTAACCCATAACCATAACCATGACCCGCTGAAAGGAATCTCTGACCCTAACTGTAACTCCTAACTCTGAACGTAAAAATCTATAAAAATTAAACCTAACCAAACCTAACCTAACCCAAAACTCTAACCTCACCTTACCCTAACATATAGCTCTAACCTGACCAAAACCCTAACCCATAACTCTAAACCTACCCTAAACCATAACTCTAAATAACCTAACCTAACCTAACCCTAAAGTAACCTAACCTAACCTAACCCTATCCCTTACCCTAACCCATAACTCTAACCCTACCATAACCCATAACTCTAACCAAACCTACCTAACCCTAACTTAACACTAACCAATAACCCTAACTTAACCCTAACACTAACCTAGCCTAACCCTAAGATTAAACCCCTGATCCTGAAAATGACCCCCTGACACTAATCCCTGACCCTGAACTGAAAAACCCATAAAACTTAACCATAACAGTAACCCTAACCCATGACTCTGACCCACTGACCCTGGCCCTAACCCAAACCCTAACTATTAACTCTAACCCCTGATCCTGACCTCTTGACCCTGACCCCCTACCCCACACTGCTGAGGCAGCACAACCTTGCCAAAAGTCAGGTCACCTGCTGAGGCCCTGGACACCTGCTGAGGCCATGGACACCTGTTGAAGAAAAGGGAAAACTCCTGTGGACACAGGACACCTGGGAAATGGAGTCCAACGTGTCATGGTGCTGTGGAGAAAGGCATCCTGTGAAATGAAGTCTAAAGCACTGATGCTATAAGGAAAGGCAACAACGGAAATGACCAGAGTGTCCTGATGGGAAATGTAGTTTGGAATACACGACCAATACTGAGAAAGGCATCCAGGGAAATGGAGTCCAACATGAAGCAAAGCTCTCAGGAAAGGGATCCTAAGAAACCATCCAAGGGGCAAGATGGGAAATGCAGGTTCCAGAAACGTTCTAATGTCCTGAAATGGAATCCTGGGAAATGGAGTCTAATCCACAGTGATGGTGTCATCAAAGGCATCCCAGAAAGTGACACAAGAGGCATGATGGGAAATGTAGCTTGTAGAACTATTCTAATGTACTGAAAGGGAAGCCTGGGAAATGGAGTCCAATCCACAGTGATCGTGTCATCAAAGGCATCCTGGAAAATGACCCGAGAGGCATGCTGGGAAAGGTAGTTTGGAATGGATGACCACTACAGAGAAAAGCATTCTGGGAAATGGAATCCGAAGCATATAATGCTATAAAGAGGTAACAGGAAGTTTAAATCTGACCCCAGAGCAGAGACACAGGACACCTCAGGAGGGTCAGAGACACCCACTGAGGGCAAAGCACACGCTAAATCTAAACACTAACCACTAACCATAAACCTAACCACTAACGGCAACTATAATAACAACCCAAACCTAACTCTAACACTTATACTAAATCTAATAAGTAACAGTAACCACTAATCATAACCACAAACCCTAACCCAAACCAAAAACCTAACCACTAACCAAACCATAACCAATCACCCTAACCCTAATAGTGACACCCTAACCCTAACCATAACCATAAAAACAACCACTAACCCTTAACCTAACCAACACCATAAACCTAACCCTAAACCTAATAGTGACACCCTGACCCTAACCCTAACCCTAACCATAAACCCAACCACTAACCCTAACCCTAACAGTGATCCCCTGACCCTAACCATTAACCCTAAGATAACCTTAACCTAATCCTTTCCCAAGCCCATGACACAAACCCTAAATGTGAACCCTTAACCTAACCCCCTGACTCTGACACCATGACTGTGACCCCCAGACCTTCACCCCCTGATTCTACCCCTGACCATGACCCCATGACCCTGAACCCACCACTGAGGTACCCAACCCTGCAGAAGGCCAGGTCACCTGCTGAGGGCCAAGGACACCTGCTGAAGAAAGGGGGAAAAAGCTGGGGACACAGAACACCTGGGAAATGGAGTCCACAGTGTCATGGTGCTGTGGAGCAAGGCATCCTAGGAAGTGAAGTCCAGAATGTAGCGATGGTATAGAGAAAGGCATCCTAGGAATTGTAGTCCAGAATGTAGCGATGGTATAGAGAAAGGCATCCTGGGAAATGGGGTCTGAAATGTAATGATGACACAGAGAGGCCTCTCTGCAATTCTCATGCACTTGGATGTACATTTCAAGAGTGACACTACACAGAGAGGCATCTTGGAAAAAGGAGTCCAGCATAATATGATCTATAAATACAGGCATCCATGGAAGGACATCATAGGCTTGATAGAAATAGACAGACACTACACAGAAAGGCATCCTGGGAAATAGAGTCCAAATGAATTGACACGGTAGAGAAAAGCATCCTTGGCAATGGACTCCAACAGATAGTGAACTATAATGTCAGGCATCCTGGGAAATGATTTGAGAACATCATGGGAAATGTAGTTTTTAATAGACACTACACAGAAAGGGATCCTGGGAAATGGAGTCCAAAGCACACTCATTGTTTCGAGAGAAAACAGGAAGTCACATTCTGAACCAAATAGGTATGATAAAAAATGTGGTTTGGAATAAATGGACAATACAGATAAAAGCACCCTGGGAAATGACACAAGAGCCATGATAACAAATTCAGTTTTTAATTGAGAGACACTACAGAGAAAGACATCCTGGGAAATGTAGTTCAACAGGTACTGATGCAGTAAGGAAAGACATCCTGGGAGAAGGCCCGAGTGGCATGATGGGAAATGTAGTTTATATTAGACAGACAAGGCAGAGAAAGGCATCGTGGGTAATTTAATCCAAACATGCTGAAGGTATTAGAAGGAACAGGAAGCTTCTTTCTGACCCAAGAGGCATGATGGGAAATGTAGATAGGAAATACACTAGGCAATACAGAGAAAGGCATCCTGGGAAATGTAGTTCAAAACAAACTGATGCTGTAATGGAAGACATCCTAGGAGAAGATGCGAGAGGCATGATGGGAAATGTAGATATTAACAGGTGACCACTTCAGAGAAAGGCATGCTGGGAAATGGAGTCCAGAACTTGCTGATGCTATAAAGAAGTAACCTGGGAAATGGATCAAAAGCAATGATGCTATAAAAAGGGAACAGGAAGTTTCATTCTGACCCAAGAGCAGAGGAATAGGAGACCTCAGGAGTGTCAGAGACACCTGCTGAGGGCAAAGCACACCCTAAATCTAACCACTAACCATAAACCTAACCACTAACTATAACCATAATAACAACCCAAACCTAACACTAACACTAACCCTACTCATTAACACTAACCATAACCATAACCCTATTCCTAACCCTAAATCTAAACACTAACCATAAACCTAAACATTAACCATAACCACTAACTCGAACCCTAACAGTGAGCCCCTGACCTAACCTAACTCTAACCCTTAACCCTAAACCTAACACTCTGACCCTAACCTTAATGCTATCCATGACACCACAACCCTAACCCTAACCAATAACCCTAAAATAACCTTAATCTAAGCCTTACCCCAGCCCATGAAACAAACCCTAAATGTACACCCTTAACCTAACACCCTGACCTTGACCCCATGACTCTGACTCCCTGTTCTTGACCCCCTGACTTTACCCCCAACCCTGACCCCATGACCCTGACCTCACCCACTGAGACACCAAAACCCTGCAGAAGGTCAAGTCACCTGCTAAGGCCCTGGACACTTGCTGAATAAAAGGGGAAACTCCTGAGGACACAGGACACCTTGGAAATGGAGTCAACAGTGTCAATGTGCTGTGGAGCAAGGCATCCTGGGAAATGGAGTCCAGAATGGAGTGATGGTTTAGAGAAAGTCATCCTGGGAAATGGAGTCTGAAATATAGTGATGCTGTAGAGAAAGGTATCCTGGGAAATGGAGTCCATCATAGTGATGGTATAATGAAAAGCAAAAAGGCATGATGGGAAATGAAGTTTCCAGTGTCATACTCATGTACTGAAAAAAAATGAATAGTGGGAAATGGAGTCTGATCCACACTGTGTCATGAAAGGCATCCTGGGAAATGACCCGAGATGCATGCTGGGAAATAAAGAACTACAGGAACTGATGGTCTAAAAAGTGATGAGGACGTTTCCTACTGACTTGAGGGCCAAGACGGAAAATGGAGTTTCTAGTACAATGCAAAGGTAGACAGAAAGGCACCTGGGGAGAAGTAAAACAGGTGGAGGGAAAACAGAGCAAGGCATCCTGGGAAATGTAGTCCATAAGTAATGATATCATAGAGAAAGGCATTATGGGAAATGTAGACCACCAGGAAGACTCTTTGTGGATGGAAGGAAACACAGCAGACATGAGGACATTTTGAGAAAGGCATCCTGGGAAATATAGTCTGAAATGTAGTTGATATGACATGATGTCAAAGAGAAAGGAATCATGGGAAATGGAGTCCATATGTAGTGATAGCAATGAAATGCATCATGGGAAGACTACTGATGGTATAAAGAAGAAACAGGAAGATTTCTTCTAACTTTAAAGAGGGGGAAGCAGGAAAACAGGTGAGGGCAAAGGTCAGCACTGGATTTAACCAACAGTAAACACTAACTCTCACCACAAAATACACTACTGTAACACTAACCTGACCCAAAACTTAAAAATAACCATAATGCTAAAAACAAAAACTCACCCTCACCATAACCTGACCCTAACCATAAAACTAACCCTAACACTAACCACAAACTCCCCTACCCCAACCCTAACCTGACCTGGAGGCTAATTCTAACCATCAAAATACCACAAACTCCTCTACCCTAACCCTAACCCTAAACCTAGGCCTGAATTTAATCCTAATCTCAACCACAAATTCCCCTATTCTAAACCTAACATGACCAGGGCCTAAATCTAACCAGAATGCAAACCACAAACTCCCCTACCCAAACCCTAAGCCTAAGCTTAAGCCTAACCTAACCTAAACCCAAAGACTAAGCCAAACACTAACCCTAACCCTAATCCTTACCACAAACTCCCCTACCCTAACCTAAGATGAAGTCAAACACCTAGAGAAAATACAGAGCAAGGAATTCTGGGAAATGGAGTCTATATGTAATGATGACATAGGAAATGAACCATGGCAAACGAAGTCCATATGTGATGACGTCGTGCAGAAAGGCATCATGGGAGATGTAGTCCACATATAATGATATCATAGAGAAAATGTTACGGGAAAAGTAGTTCATATGTAATGATGTCATAGAGAAAGGGATATTGAGACATGTAGTCCATCTGTGGTGATGTCATAGAGAAATGCATCATGGGAGGCCGACTGATGGTAAAACAGGGGAACAGGAAGTTACCTTCCAACTGGAGAGTGGAGGAAACAGGACATCTGAGGAGGGAAAAGGTCACAGCTAGAACTAACAAATAACCCCAAAGAATAACTAAACAGATATCCTAAACACTAAACTAACCATAACCGTGACATTAACCTGACACAAAGTCTAAAGCTAACCCTAACCTGACCTAAATCCTAAACTGACCAGAACCCTAACACCAACCCTAACACTAACCTGACTGTAAATCTAACAGAAACACTTAGCCCTAAACAAAGACACCATAACCCTAACCTGAAACAAAACCTAAACCTAACCTCACCCTAACCCTACTGTGACACAAACCCTAACCATAACTTCATGCTAACCCTAACCTGACCCAAACCCTAACACTAAACCAAACACTAACCTGACCATAAAACTAACCCTAACACATAACCCTAACCAAAAACTCCATACTGTAACCCTAACCTAGCACAAAGCCTAACCCTAACCTTAACCTCACCCTAACCCTAACCTGAACCTAACCCTAACCCTAACCTGACCCTAATCATAACCATAAAAGTAACACTAACATGACCCTAATCCTAACCCTAACAAAAACCCTAACCACAAACTCGCCTACCCAAACACTAACCTGACTCTAAACCTAAATCTAACCATAACCCGAACCACAAACACCCATACCCTACCATGACCCAACATAAATCAAACCATAACACTAACCAAAATCTCCCCCAGGAATAACTGGAAAGACCCATAACCAATAACCCTAACCCAATCCTAATACTGACCCTACTCACAAACTCCTCAAACCCTGATTCTAAGAACTTGTAACCCATAACACTAACCATAATGCCAAGAAATGAAAATCTGACCCTAACCCTAACCTAACCTAACCCTAAGATTAATCCACTGATCCTGACCATGAACCCCTGACACTAATCCCTGACCCTGAACCGAAAAACCCATAAAACTTAACTCTAACGCTAACCCTAACCCATGACTCTGACCCACTGAACCTGGCCCTAACTCAAACCCTAACTATTAACTCTAACCCCTGATCCTGACCTCTTGACCCTGACCCCCAACCCCATACTGCTGAGGCAGCACAACCTTGCCAAAATATCAGGTCACCTGCTGAGGCCATGGACACCTGCTGAGGACCTGGACACCTGCTGAAGAAAATGGGAAAGTCCTGAGGACAAAGGACACCTGAGAAATGGTTTCCAACATGTCATGGTGCTGTGGAGAAAGGCATGTTGGGAAATGGAGTCCATCAAAGTGATGCTGAGGAGAAGGGCATCCCGGGAAATGGAGTCCAAATAATGGTGTAGTTAAAGGAATCCTGGGAAATGAAGTCAGGAATGTAGTGATGCTGTTAAGAAAGGCATCTTGGGAAATGGAGTTTAAAGCATTCTCATGGTATAAAGAGGAAATAGAAAGTTTCCTTCTGACTCAAAAGCCATGCGGGGAAATGTAGTTCAGAATAGATGGACAATACAAAGAAAATTATCCTGGGAAATGGAGTCCAACATGTCATGGTGCTGTGGAGAAAGGCATCCTGGCAGATGAAGTCCATCATAATTATGCTGTGGAGAAAGGCATCCTGGGAAATGAAGTCTGAAATATAGTGAAGCTGTTAAGAATGTCATCCTGGGAAACAGAGTCCAAATGATGGTGTAGTGAAAGGAATCCTGGGAAATGGAGTCTAAACTCTGATTCTATAAGGAAAGGCACCCTGGGAAATACTCAAGTGTACTGATGGTAAATGAAGTTTGGAATACACGACCAATACCGAGAAAGGCATCCTGGGAAATGGACTCCAACATGAAGCAATGCTCTAAAGAAAGGGATCCTACAAAACCTTCCAAGGGGCATGATGGGAAATGCAGGATCTAGAACCATTGTAATGTTCTAAAAGGGAATCCTGGGAAATGGAGTCCAACTATACTGATGGTGTCATCAAAGGCATCCTGGAAAGTACCTGAGAGGAATGATGGGAAATGTAGTTCCTACAACTATTTTAATACACTGAAATAGAGTACTGGGAAATGGAGTCCAATCCACAGTGATGGCGTCATCAAAGGCATCCTGTAGAACGACCTGAGAGGCATGCAGGGAAATGAAGTTTCTAGAACCATTCTAATGTACTAAAAGGGAATCCTGGGGTATGGAATCCAATGCAGTGATGGTGTCATCAAAGGCATCCTGGGGAATGACCCAATAGGAATGCTGGGAAATGTAGTTTGGAATGGTTGACCACTACAGACAAAGGCATCCTGGGAAATGTATCCAAAGCATTTGATGCTATAAAGAGGGAACAGGAAGTTTCATTCTGACCCCAGAGCAGAGACACAGGACAACTCAGGAGGGTCAGAGACACCTGCTGAGGGTAAAGCACACCCTAAATCTAACCACTATCCACTAAACATAAACCTAACAACTAACTGTAACCATAATAACAACCCAAACCTTGCCCTAACACTTACATTAAATCCAATCACCAACAGGAACCACTAACTATAACGATGAACCCTAACCCTTAACCCTAAACCTAACCACTAACCACTAACCATAACCCTAACCACTAACCCTAACCATAACCACTAACCCTAACCCTAACAGTGACACCCTGACCCTAACATAACTCTAACCCTTAACCCTAAACCTAACACTCTGACACTAACATTAACCCTAATAGTGACCGTCTGACAATAACCATAACCATTAACCCTAAGATATCCTTAAGCTAAGCCTTACCCCAGCCCATGAAACAAACACTAAATGTGAACCCTTAACCAAACACCCTGACCTTGACCCCATGACTTTGACCCCCAGACCTTGACCCCCTGACATTACCCCAACCCTGTCCCCATGACCCTGACCCCACTCACTGAGGCACCACAACCCTGCTGAGGGCCCTGGAGACCTGCTGAAGAAATGGGGAAAAATCTGGAGACACAGACCATGTGGGAAATGGAGTCTACAGTGTCATGGTGCTTTGGAACAAGGCATCGAGGGAAATGGAGACCAGAATGGAGTGATGGTTTAGAGAAAGTTATCCTGGGAAATGGAGTCTGAAATGTAGTGATGCTGTAGAGAAAGGCATCCTGGGAAATGCAGTCCATCATAGTAATGGTATAATGAAAAGCAAACAAGGAAACCATCCAAGAGGCATGATGGGAAATGAAGTTTCCAGTATCATACTCATGCACTGAAAAAGAATTGTGGGAAATGGAGTCCAAGCCACACTGTGTCATGAAAGGCATCCTGGGAATTGACCCGAGACGCACGCTGGGAAATAAAGAACTTCAGGTACTGATGCTCTAAAAAGGGAAGAGGACGTTTCCTAATGACTAGAGAGCCAAGATGGGAAATAGAGTACAATGCAAAGGTAGACAGAAAGGCAACATGGGATAATAAGTAAAACAGGTGGAGGCTAAACAGCAAAGCTTCCTGGGAAATGTAGTCCATAAGTAATGATGTCATAGAGAAAGGGATATTGAGACATGTAGTCCATATGTGGTGATGTCATAGAGAAATGCATCATGGGAAGCCTACTGATAGTATAAAGAGGGAACAGGAAGTTCTGACAGGAGAGTGGAGGAAGCATGACACCTTAGTAGGGCAAAGGTCATGGCTTGAACTAACAAATAACCACAATGACTAATTAAACACATAACCTTAACAATAACAATAACCCTAACCTGACACAAAGCCTAACCCTAACCCTAACATGACCCTAACCTTAACCTGACCATAACCCTAAGACTAACCCTAACAGGAACCTGAACATAAATCAAACATTAACACAAAACCCTAACCACAAACTGCCTTACCATAATGCTATCATGACAGAAGGCCTAACGCTAAGCATAAATTCACACTAACCCTAACATGACCCAAACCCTAATCATAATACTAACACTAAAATGACCCTAAACCTAACCCTAACAAACCCAAACCACAAACACACCTACCAAAACTCTAACCTGATCCCAAGCCTAAATCTAAACCTAGCCCTAATCACAAACTCGCCTACCCTAACCTGAGGCCAGTCCTAAATCTAAAAATAACCATAAACACAAACTCCCCTACCCTAACCTGACCCAAAGCCTAATTCTAACCATAACCCTAACCACAAACTCCCCAAGAAATAACCTGAAAGACCCCCAACCAATAACACTAACCCAATCCTAACACTGACCCTACTCAAAAATTCCTGAAACCCTGATTCTAAATACCTGTAACACATAACCCTTACCATAATCTAACCATAACCATAACATGACACAAAGCCTAAACCAATCAAAACTGACCTTAACACTAACCCTAACCTGAACATAAAACCAACCCTAACACATAATCCTGACCACAACCTCTGTTTCCCTAACCCTAACCTAGCACAAATCCAAACCCTAAACCTAACCTCACTCTAACCCTAACCTGACACTTACCCTAACCCTAACCTAACTCTAACATGAACCTAAACCTAACACTAACAAAAAACCTACCGAAAAACTCACCTACCCTAACTCTAACCTGACTCAAAGGCTAAACATAACCCTAACCCTAACCACAAACTACACTAGACTAACCCTAAACTGACCCCAAACCTATATCTAACCATAACTCTAGTGACAAACTGCCCTACACTAACCTTATACAAAGCCTAAATCTAACCCTAACCCTAACCACAAACTCCCCAAGTAATTAACTGAAAGACCCCTAACCCATAACCCTACCAAATCCTAACACTGACTCTACTCACAAACTCTTCAAACCCTGATTCTAAGAACTTGTAACCCATAACCCTAACCATAATGCACTGAAATGAAAGTCTGACCCTAACACTAACCCCTAATGCTCAACCTAAAAATCTATAACACTTAAACCTAACCTAACAGAACCTAACCAAAAACTCAAACCTAACCTAAACCTAACACATAACTCTAACCTGAACCAAACCCTAACCCACAACACTAACCCTACATTAACCCATAACTTTAACCTAACCTAATCTAACCCTAACCTAACATAACCTTAACATAACAATAACATAATCCTAACCAAAAACTCTAACTTATCCCTAACACTAACCTAACCTAATCCTAACCTAACCCTAACCAATAACCCTAACTTAACCCTAACCCTAACCTAGCCTAACCCTAAGATTAACCGCCTGATCCTGACTCTGACCCTGTGACACTAATCCTTGACCCCAACTGAAAAACCCATAAAACATAACCCTAACCCATGACTCTGACCTGATGACCCTGACCATAACCCAAGACCTAACTATTAACTCTAACCTCTGATCCTGACCTCTTGACCCTGGACCCCACCCCAAAAATGCTGAGGCAGCACAACCCTGCCAAAAGTCAGGTCACCTGCTGAGGCCCTGGACACCTGCTGAGGCCCTGGACACCTGCTGAGGAAAAGGGGAAACTCCTGAGGACAAAGGAAACCTGGGAAATGGAGTCCAACATGTCATGGTGCTGTGGAAAAAGGCATCCTGGGAAATGGAGTCCAAATGATGATGTAGTGAAAGGAATCCAGGGAAATGGAGTCCAAATGATGGTGTAGTGAAAGGAATCCTGGGAAATGGAGTCCCAATGATGGTGTAGTGAAAGGAATCCTGGGAAATGAAGTCTGGAATGTAGTGATGTTGTTAAGAAAGGCATCTTGGGAAATGGAGTTTAAAGAATTCTGATGGTATGAAGAAGAAATAGTAAGTTTCTTTCTGACTCAAAAGCCATGTGGGGAAATGTAGTTCAGAATAGATGGACAATACAAAGAAAAGCATCCTGGGAAATGGAGTTCAACACAGAGTGATGCTATAGGAAAAAGTAACCTAGGAAATCATCCAAGAGGCATGATTGGAAATGGAGTTTCTAACAGGTGACCACAGAAAGGCAACATGGGAAATGAAGTCCAAAATGTACAGATACCTAAGCTAACCTAACCCTGACTGCTTGAACTTGACCCCCTGACCCTGATCTCCAGTGTCAAACTGTCCAGAGCACAAATACCTTGGGGAAGGTCTTAGCCACTTGGCGAAGGCACTGGTTACCTGCTAAACAAAAGGGAAACTCCTGAAGACACAGGAAACCTGGGAAATGGAGTCCACAATGTCATGATGCTATGGAGAGAGGCATCCTGGGTAATGGAATCCACAATGTTATGGTGCTATGGAGAAAGGAATCTGGGGAAATGGAGTCCACAATGTTATGGTGCTGTGGACAAAGGCAT